>OY728166.1:939782238-940428266 GCA_963277665.1 Viscum album
CTCTCTTATTCACACAATAAAAGACATTTGGTTCATAAAATACCTAAAAAATCACCTTCCCAAATTCCATCCACTCATCACAGAAACAGTGGTTTTTAATGAATCCATTATAGAGATATGTTAGGTATTATCCTAACAATGTTGTCTAAGAAGGGGTACAATTTCTATCTATGCATTTTTGTTTTATTTCTTCTTCCAACGTAACTAAATATCATTTATTTATTATAATATACTAAAAAAATAATATAAATAATATAAAATATTTTATTAATTTCATTACATATATACATATCAACTTCCCTCAAATTGGAAATAATAACATCGCTCACGTGTATAGTGGACTACCGCCTTGTGTACCGATCTGAAATGTTTTCCATAAAGTCCTATCATAGTAGGTTATCATAGTGTATTAAAAGTGTGTTTATATATATATATATATATATGATATTTTAAAAAATAATTATATTAATGTAGTAATTATAGTATATATAATTTTTACCTTCCATCATGTAGGGATACAATAACATTCTCTTGTTTAATGTGGAATACCGCCTCATGAAGCGATGTGATTCATTTTTAATTAAATAATTGCATGGACGGTAATAATAATAAATATTATGA
Source organism: Viscum album (assembly GCA_963277665.1). Taxonomy (NCBI): domain Eukaryota; kingdom Viridiplantae; phylum Streptophyta; class Magnoliopsida; order Santalales; family Viscaceae; genus Viscum; species Viscum album. Next base: position 939,782,860 of record OY728166.1, read on the forward strand.
ATATATATGTTTTATAAATGACATAATTATGATATTAAAGACATAATTATCATTTTGAAATGATTATATAAGATTTTCTTTCTTATATTTTCATTCACTAAAAATGGATAATGTTGTTCGTATATGTGTGGACTACCACATTCACGTAGCAATGTGACTTTATCCTTATAACCTTACTAAATGAATTATATATATAAGTGTATTAAAATAACTTATATAATATAAATTTTTGAGTCAATAATGTTTCCATATGAGTTTTCCATTCCTTTATGTTTTCAAAATCACAAACACTTTATCTTATGGAAAATTTTATTTCCCATAAGATTTATCCTTTTAAGGAAAATTATCCTTCTGAAGGAAATTTTCCCCTTATCTTTGTTGTCTTTGTTCATGATTTAGTTTCTCTAAATCTAACTCTTTTTCTTGCTAAGTGTAAAATCTGATTTCATATCTAAAACCTCAGATTCGTATAAATACATAGATTTAGAGTATTCTTTTTTCAGATTATGAATTCCGATTCTGAATTCTTATGAATTTAAATTCTGAATTTTTATGAATTTAGATTCAAAATTCTTCTGAATTCAGATTCTGAATTCTCTGAATTTAGATTCCAAACACTTCTGAATTCTGATTCTGAATTCTCTGAATTCATATTCAAAATTATTCTGAATTTAGATTCGTAATTCTCTAAATTCAGACTCCGAATGTCATGACCTATCCATCGGGGTCCATGTCGTGACCACCCCAAGCCCTCCTTCCATAGGCCAGGGTCATGCGACTAGCACTGAAAGGAACACTCCCTAAAATGGGAAGGCATTTCCTTTAATCTTGTACAAACACACGGTCCAAAAACACGACAAGAAATGATCACAATTAAAATATATAGTAAAAATATTGTGTACAGTAAGAAAAAGGGGCTAGAATACAAGCACAACGGAAAAGTACAAGAAAACTGAAAAGTAAAATTAAACTGAAACAGCTCCTCTTAACTCCCGCCAAGGACCCTACCTGAAGGGCATGTACAACTCTCGAACAATCGTATCTTTGGTACACCTCATCTATGTCCGCCTCAGAGCTAACTATAGACCTAGTACCATCATCCTCATTCAGCGATGTCCGTCGTCTACACCAAACACAACAAGGTGTAAGAAGAGACCGTGCATGGGTGAGTATAATGTTACACATTAGGGATTCCGAGACCCTCCATTTCTCACAAAATCCACAAAGGATAGACAAAAAACGCATGAAAACAACTGAAAAGTTTATTTAGGTATATGCCGATTCATATAAATAAGTTATCAAGTATACCCATCACATTCATGAGGAAACACAATGCCCAAAACCATATCCAAAGTATAACTATTCCATGAAGTAAAGAATGTCATGAGGGTAACACCACAAATGTAACGCTACACAGAATAATACCACAAAGGTATCACCATGAAGGTAAGTACCACAAAGGTAACAACACAAAGAAAATTACCCCATAGGTAACGCAAAGCAGACGAATAAAAAAATGGTATCAACATGAAGGTAAGTACCACAATGGTATGCCACACAAAAGATTACCACAAAAGTAAATACTCATTTCAAACAATGTATAACTTCGGTATGAATGTAAAGAAGATTATATCTAACTATTGACTCATATTACCCTGTCAAGAGGAAGAAAAATGTAGGATCATAAATCATTAGACCCTAGGATCCTAGTACTGCAGACCCATGTACGATCCAATAGAAGTCCCACGTGGATTTCACAGAGCAGATCCAAGTGGGAATCTTGAACATAGACCCACGTAGGTTCCCAAATAACAGACCCACATAAGATCCCAACACAAAAATCCACCTAGGATCTCAAAATCACAGACCCAAAAAGGATCCCAAAGCGTAGACCCACATAGGATACCAATGCACATACCCACATAGGATCCCCTTCTCATGTTACAACCAGCCACAAGGTTCTCGAACTAATCTCACTTGATTTCAGGAGGGTCTCCTCCTCAAGCCACATGTCGATACTCTAATTGCGATGAAGTACCATGAATAAGTATCTAAAAAGACCGCCACGTGATGGGGGTCTCAACGCAATAGACGGTGCATCAATCAGATGCCTAGTCTGTAAGTTATTGGCCTTTTAGATCGGAGGGCCCCTTTGGATTCATGTTCGATCCAACCTGACTGTACCTCAACTTTATCCGAAACTCATGTGTGGTATACCAAAAGAGCCATCTCGATCCAAGGTTTCTGGCACCGTAGAAGGTATTCCAAAATGACGCCTAGTTGACATGTTATAGCCCCAAAGGCGTAAATGGGCCTAGATGGGCCCAGGTTTGGTCCGACCTGGACCGAACCGACATGGGTCGAACCGAGATGGTTGGGGTTGACCCGACCTGATTCCAGTCCGGAAAGGATGGAATGGGGCCTTGGCGGGCTCTGCCTGGCCTGAGAAGGGGACATCCCTCCCTAGCCCAGTGGCGCGGCCCGCTCGGCTGGCAGTGCGCCGAGGCGGGGTCTGCCCTGACTGACACTCCGGGGGAGGTGGCCCCCGGTCTTCCTAAACGGTCCATAGACTGTTCAGATGCTAGAATGTGGGACCCACCCGGTGTGGAGTGGCCAGTAGGAATGAAAATTGGTCTTCTTCCCAGTAGCGTGATCGCACGCCGCTACTCCCCCGCGACGGGCCAGATGTCGGCCGCTTTCAGCCTCCGCTACAGCCAGACGTCTGTGGCCTCTTGCTCTATCGGCGGTACGGACACACGCCGCCACTCTGCCACATGGTCGGCCGGTAGTCGGGCACTTCCCTGCTCCGCCACGGATGACGATCCATGGCCCCATCTTCATCTGGCAGTGTGGACGTGCCCCGCTCATTCTTCATCGTGGTTTGTCGGGTGTCGGCTGCCTCCTACTTCCGTGAGCCATTGCAGACTCATTCCAAGCCCAAAAAATTAAACGATGGAATAATTTCCACCCTCTTGTCGAGGGCTTCACATCCATATATCAAGCTCATCAAAACTCCATATTTCTAGTGCTAATAAATATTTGGCAGCCTCTTTCCTCGAGCCATTACGTCTTCGTTCTAAGCCTGAAAAATTAAACGATTTCTTATTTTCTATCCTTGTGTCGAGGGATTCACATTCGTATACCGGGCACATAAAAACTCCGTATTTCCAAGATCAATAAATATTAGGCAAGGTATAACACACAAAGAATGCATGAAGAATAAAAATAAATAGGACAAGGTTTATTTGCGGGATGTTGGCTATGTTCGTTTGGCCATCGTCATCGTGAATTTAGGATATAAAGAATCAATTAAATTTAATAATACATCATAATATAATAAAACCCCGACCTTGAACATCGGTGAATCGTCCACACTTTCCTGTGGATCATGTTCTTAGTTCCCATGATCGGTTCCCAAACGTTCCATTTGCACGTCTCTAATTAGTGGTTCGATGTCATCCGTCAACTCAAGCCGGGTCAGCTTCGTCTTCTAAGGGTATGGTGTCCCATCATTCCTTCAACAATTCACTGCTTGTTGGAGATCTCCAATACCCTTTCCCTAGCTTCATATTTATAGGAGAGGGGGAGGGTATGTGACGACATAGAGATTTATTGGGGATCACCAATTAGGAAGCTTCTTAATTTCCCCCAATGTTGCAGTTACTTGAATTAGAGGGTCAACCCATTTATTGGCTTGCCCCGTCGCTGGTACCACCTTAACGCACATGCATTTCCGGAATTGAATAAAAAGAAAATAAAAAAGTTATATTATTTATTCTATTAAAAAGTTACTAAAACTAAAATTTTCTCCGGACTTGCTGTGGTTGAAGTGAATGTCTCCTTAAGCGAATATCGGCACTACTAGTTCAATACTGTCATCAAATTTCAATTCAGTGCACAAGTTCAAAAGTTACAAAACACCACTTGCGATTTTACTTAACGTACTTGAAAAAAAGTTCAAAAAATTATTAATTGTAACCCTCAACCTGTGCCGGTTGAGGTTAGGATTTTCCCAAGTTAAACACACCCCAAAAAACCCAACGGTACTCTCAGATTTCTTATCCGAGGTACCGTTTAAAAGTTATGGATTTTGTAATAAAATAATTGTTAGTTAATTATTTTATTTACAGCCAAGAACTAACTTTCACTGGAGGCCCACACGATCCAATGTTAATATCTTCATAAATAAAGAATGCCCTTACATGTTCAATGGTGGTCTAAGATTTTCAATCCGAGCTACCATTTGTGACTTATAAGCATTTGAAAAATAAATAATTTAGTTAATTATTTTATTAATAGTTATTTCATTTTCGGGTTTTCTCACAGGATGCCCGCACCGACTAATCTTAAGTCACGCCTAGGGTCAATTCACCATCCTGAATGCAACGGTTCCCTTATATTTCTGATCTGAGTATCCATTTAAGAGATATTTCAATTTTTCAGGAAAAATGCTAACGCACGTTATTTAATGTTTAAAAAAACTTCAACGATTCATTCCCGGTACTCCGGGCACTGGAATCGCATGATGTCAAATTTCGGTGTTTCGAAATAATTCCATATATAAAAAAAATTATACCGAATTTCTGGAATATTACACCTGGTTATTCTAAATTCAAATTCAAATTTCTTTTGAATTCAGATTCTAAATTCTTATGAACTCAGTTTCTGAATTCTCTAAATTCAGATTCATTATTCTCTAAAATCAGATTCCGAATTCTTTGAATTCAGATTTTGAATTCTACAAAATTCCGATCCCAAATTCGTTGAATTTAAATTATGAATTCTCTGAATTTGAACTCAAAATTTCTCTGAATTCATACTCTGAATTATCTCAAAATTAGGGTTCTGAATTCCTTTGAATTTCGGTTCTCAATTCCTTAGAATTCAAACTCTGATGTTTTAAGAATTCTAATTCCTATTTCCTTGAAAAACTAAAATTGAATGTCCATGAAATATAGACTCTGAATGTTTATTTTCTTAGACTTCGAAGAGTATTTTTTTCATAGACGCTGAAAAATAGATTTGGTGGAGCAACCATATTTTACCTACCATTGTTATAGTTATGGAACGATGTCATGCATTCTATTTCTGACTAACCATTTTCATAGGGACACTTGTACTTGTCCCTCCGAGATTTAAGAAAAAACATGACCGTTAGAGGAGGGAGAAGACCATTAGAGAAGTTCCTATAAATAGGAGCTCATTTTAAGGAGCTCAATAGATACTTGTTGATCAATATAGAGATTACATGCTACGGAAGTGATTTCTAGAGAGAGAGACTCTCATGATTTTTGTGCATTGAAATTCTTGGTCATCATGCTTCGTGCGACTCTAATTGTTTGTTGTGTACAATTGAGGGCTTGTAGGGATATAAAGACAGAGGTCTAACTTTTTTAATGTTCGAGGACTTCCTTGATAAGGAAGATAAAGGTGTCGAATACCATAATGTTTTAGGACTTATTTGATAAGGAAGACATAGGTGCCGACTACCTTGAAGTTCGAGGTCTTGCGGGGATTGCAAGACAGTCTCCGATATTCTTATCAAGGGCTTACGCTAGTGTGGGTAAGAAAGAATTTTTTGAATGTATAAATCAAGGGACCTTTATCCAAGGTTTTTGGATACACTACTCTTTGGGTTAAATGATTTCATACTTGTAACTTGTATTGTTTCAAGTTTATTTTTCTACTGCCTTTTGATTAATATGGAATGTATAACTATCTAATACTTTATTGTATTTTTATACTCTAAATAGTAAGATTCTATATGCTTTAAGGTATAATCCTTTTCCGTGTAAACTGTTCTTAAGATTCATTTCTGGAAACATTTTTTCCAGAACCTAGGAGGTTTGTTGAACTAAGAGGTTTTGTGAATTTACCTAGTTTAACTTTGTTAATCGTAGTTTTCTTTATGGTTAAAAGAAAAGGTTTTATAACCAAATTTAAAGGATACAAAATAGTTTTAATGTATACAATTCACCCTCCCTCTTGTATATTGAGCATCTACATTCATTTTTTCGATCCTACAATTGGAGTCAAAGGAGGTCTCTAAAATAATTATATTCTCACATAATTTTTCTTGCTCAAGTTTTCATTGTTCTATATATTCCTTACATGGAATTTTTTATCCATGTTTAAATTTTTTTATATTAACATGTTTATGTGGAATGATATTTTCTTTTAGATGGAAGGAATGAATGATGGTTTGATGGCCAATCTTAATCCTACCAGACCACCTATATTTAATGGGAATGTTATTTAATATTGGATAGATCGTATGAAGAATTTTGTTATTAATAATCTAGTGGAAAACATTGTTATCCTTACTTGAGATTACAAGATTCCCGATAAAGAAGACAGAACTTTTACTAATAATAAAAAGTAAGAATATCAACTAAACTATAGGGTACACAATACATTGCGGTGTTCCATGACCAGGAATATATATAGTCATATTTCATCTTGTGAAGCTGCAAATTTTATTTGGATGAAATTCAAAGTTACTCATTTTGGTACATCCAATGTTATAGAAACTAGAATAGAAATTGTTAGAGCATAATATCATTGATTTATCTATCCTTATGGAGACAAATGTGTAAAGTAAAAAAAATCTTATGACTATTGTTAACATTTTACAATCCATGGGTGATAAGGGTTTAGATGATGAGGCACGTGTGGTCAATATTATAGACATCATGCCTAATGAGTTGAAATGTAAGAGAACAATTATTGATGAGAAAAGGAAAGTATCTCAGATTACACTTGATGAGATTTTTGGAACACTTCTTCAACATGATACAAGAATGAAAAGAGATGTTGATTTAAATAAAAATAGGAATGGAAATGGAAGTCTAGACTTTACTAATACTAAATACAAGACTTCTGAAAGAGTTACAAGATCCTATTTGAAGATGGTTGGGAATAAATACTTTCATTATAGATATAGGAATAAAGAGAAAAAGGACAAGAAATATTTTGAAGTTACATGTTATGGATGCAAAAGAGCAGGTCATATAAGGCAAGATTGTCCTACACTTAAGAGAAAATATAGGAAGGAAAATCATTCTAAGAGGAATAGAAATAATTACAACAAATATAATTATAAGAATGTTTTGAAAGAAAAGGACACCTAGAGTGCCAGTGGTGGAGACCCTTATGATGAATCACCCGAGTGTGAATATTCTGGTCTGAAGAATCATGGTTTAATTTCCAAGTTACCCATTGAAAATCATTGTTTAATGGGAAAGGTACAAGATGCTGAATCTATAACCAATGTATCCTTGAATAATAATTATAGTGATAATAGATATTATGAATCTTTGGATGAAGAATATTCTTATGATAAAAATACTATTTTACATACTTATGAAGAAGTTTCTCGGGATTTTACGCTTCTTGAGAATGAAAATTATAAATTCAAGAGAAATATTGATAAGAAAAATTTTAGAAATTTTTTTCATCAAAAATAAGTATTAGATATATCTAAAGATATTTATAAGTGAATTTATGATTTTTAAAGTGTTTCAAAAACCCTTGGGGATGTTAATTGTTAGGAGGATAAAATTTCTAAGGATCTAAAAAAAGTAATTTCTACGAAAAATGTTTTAGAGACTAACTCTAGTGCTAAAAGTAATGTTTTAAGGATAAAAACATTATTATTAGACTGAAGCCAGAAATATTTTCTGTGAGGAAGTGTTTTTCAATCTAAACCATAGGTAAGGAATACATTGATAATATGTATTCTCTAATTCGAACTATAAGGAATAATTATGGTTTTGGTTATATTCATTCAATACTAGTTTTAAGTAATAATTATTTTATTCCTAAAAGTGCTCCATTTTGCAATAAGTTTCAGTGTGGATGGCATTGGGAAAAAATTGTTCCTTAAAAAAACTTAGTCTGTAGGTTTTCATAAAGCATATTTTTCAATGAAAATGTGGATTATTAAAATGTTTCATTACGATGTTTTCGAATCCAAGAATGTTTGGGTTCCAAAAGTCTAACACTCTAATTTTTAGGAATGTAAAAAAAGTACCAAGAATAATACATGGTACATGTATAGTGGATGTTCATGGCATATGAATGGTAACAAAAACTTCTTTCAAAAAATTATTAAGACAATATGAGGAAAAGTAAATTTCATAGATAATGCTCACGGAGAAATTATTGGGTAGGTAACATTTTTCTTCATGAAAAAACATTGATTTCAAATGTTTTATTTATTAAGGGTTTTAAGCACAACTTTGTAATCATAAGTCAGTTATGTGACGAAGGTTACATTGTGAATTATAGGAATGATAGGTGTTTAGTACACAATTCCCAGGAAGAGTTTATTCTTTCTAACAAAAGGCAAGATAATGTATACACACTAAATTTAGAAGACCTTATGGTCCAAGATCAACCGTGTCTTAGTGAAATGGAATATCATTCTTGGTTATAACATTGAATGTTATGACAATATAATCTTAGGAATCTATGTAAACTTTCCAAGAAAATACTAGTTAAGGATATACCAGAGCATAGATTTTATTCTTAAAAAGTTCATGATCCTTGTCAATATTTCAAGCAACATAAATCATATTTTGAATCAATCAGTGATGTCTCAACTGCTAATGCATTATAGTTAGTGCATATGGATCTTTTTGGTCCTATAAAAACTGGAAGCATTGGAAGCAAATATTATATATTTATATAAGTTGATGATTACACTAGATTTAGGTGGGTATATTTTATAGCAAAGAAATATGAAGCTTTTTCTTATTTCATGATTTTTAGAGCCAAAGTTAAAAATGAGAAAAACAATCAATTGATAACTATTCACAGTGATCATGGAGGAGAATTTCAAAATTATTATTTTTAATCGTTTTTAGTAAAAAATGCATTACTCATAACTTCTCACCACCAATAACTCCTCAAAATATGGTTTTGTTGAAATAAGAAATAGAATTCTTCAATAGATAACTAGAAACATGTTGAGTGAATATTCGACAACCAAACAATTTTGGGCTAAAGCTGTAAGTACAACTTATTATACTAATTTTTTTTAATTACACCTTTTCTCAATAAACCCCCTTATGAGTTTTGGAATGGTAGAAAACCTAGACATTCCGACTTCATGGTATTTGGTTGCAATGTATTCATTCTAAATACTAATGATAATCAAAAAAAATTCGCACCAAAATTTGATGATGGAATTTTCTTAGGCTACTCCACATATTCTAAGGATTTTATGGTTTTCAATAAAAATTCATGTACTATTGAAGATATAGAACATGTTGTATTTGATGAAACCAATCCTTTTGTTTTTAAATAGCCTCAACATACATCTTTCATTGTGTTTTCAAAAACTGATTATCAACCATTGATAGAATAACCATCTTATAATGAAAATGTTCAAAAAAATATTTATAGAGCATTTGACCAGAAGATTTCCTACCATATGTTGATTAACAGGTTTTACATAATCCAAATCAGTTGTTTCTTATGAATCATCCCGGTGATAGCATCATTTGTGATGAAAATCAACCTATAAGGACTAGAATTTCCTTATAAAATCAAGTAGAACATCTAGCATTCCTTTCTTAGTCAGAACATAAAAGAACTAATGAATCTTTAGGTGATGATTATTGGATAAAAGCCATGAAATATGAGCTAAATGTATTCGAATGGAATAAAGTCTAGACCTTGGTTGAAAGACCTAAGAAAACTTATGTCATTTGAGTAAAATGGGTTTTCAGAAATATGTGTGATGAAAATGGAATCATAGTAAGAAATAATGGTAGATTGGATGCTAAAGGCTATAATCAACAAGAAGTAATAGACTATGAAAAAACCTATGCTCCAGTAGGTAGACTGGAATCTCTTCATATTCTGCTTTCATTAGCGGCATTATTTAACATTAAACTTTATCAAATGGATGTTAAATGTACTTTCCTTAATGTATATGTTCAAGAGGATGTTTTTGTTTAACAACCTCCTAGTTTTTAAGATAAAAAACATCCTGAACATGTTTTCAAACTTAACAAAGCATTATATGGACTTAAACAAGAACCTATATCTTGGTATGATAGACTTATAAGGTTTTTTCATCAACAAAACTATGTTAAGGGAAATGCTCATCCAATCCTATTTATAAAGAAAGATAATAAAAATGTTTTGACTATTTAGATTTATGTTGATGACATTATATTTGGTTCAACTCATCAATAATTAACTGATTCCTTTGTGGATATAATGAAATCTGAGTTTGAAATGAGTATGATGGGTGAGTTAACATTTTTTCCTCAGTTTTCATATTTATCAAAAACCAGAAGGAATTTATATATCCCAAAATAAGTATATTAAATATCATCATAAAAAGTATGTATATGACAACACTAAGAGTATATGTACTCCCATTGGTACCTCAAATTCACATGATCTTGATGAAGCTGGGAAACCAGTGGATCAATCAAATTTTAGAGGTATGATAGGAATTCTACTTTACTTGACAGCTTTTCATCCAGATTTAATGTTTTCTGTCTGCTTATGTGCAAGATACCAATCCAATCCTAAAGAATCTCATTTAATGGCTGTGAAATTTATTTTTCACTACTTAAATTGAACCATGGATTTAAGACTCTTTTATACACCTGGAAATGATTTTGTTTTAAAATGTTTTTCAGATGAAGACTTTGTTTGATGTTGAATGGATAAAAAACTACATATAGAACTTGTCATCTCTTAGAAGATTTATTAGTTTCTTAGACATGAAAAAAGTATCCCTCAGTAGCACTTTCCACTACTGAAGCTAAATATGTAGTAGTTGTAAGTTGTTGTGCTCGTGTTTTGTGGATAAAACACACACTCACATACTATGTTATGAGTTTTACAAAAACATAAATATTGTGTGATAATACCAGTGCAATGTCTATAAGTTAAAAACCTACACATCAATCTGGTAGGAAATACATAGACATTAGTCATCAATTTCTTAGGGATCACACACAAAAAGGAGATATCATTCTTCAATTTATCGGAACATAACATTAACGTGCTGATATTTTCACAAAATATTTACCCTTCGATAGATTGGAATATAGTTAATAGAAGTTAGGAACAATAACCATAAGGTAATATTCCAATTTAATATCTTGTTGAAACCTATATCATTAGATTATGAAACTCCTTTTCATAGGGGTAGTTCATTTGATTATTAGTGAGTTGTTCTTTTAATCAAATTTGTTTTGTAATCATGTTCTTTTCCATAATCACGTTTATTTCATAATCATTTATTTTTCATAATCAATTTTTTTTGTAATCACGTTTTTTTTGTAATCATGTTTTTTTCATAATCATGTTTTTTTCATATAATAAAATTTTTTTGTAGTCAAATTTTTCATAAACAAGAAGAATGTCCTCATTACGAATAATTTTTCAAACAATCATGAAGGTGTTCTTTCTTTCCTATGTTTTCGTAATCATATTTCTTCTTGTTCGTATTTTTATCCTATTTATGAAACTTTTTCAGATTCACATTTTCAAAAATATGAATATTCTTCTTAAAAAACTCGAAAGAATAGAACCTATCGAAATCATTCTTCAGTTATCATCTCAGCCATCAGATTTGGTAAGATGTACTTCAACTGTTGGTTGGGAGAGACTATGTGTGTTGAAACCAAAAGCACAAGATCTGGACAATCCAGACTTGTTGATTCAGTTCAATGAGACAACATGATTCTTCATGGAAGATGGAAGATAGATGTTTTCTTTTAAGTGTTATGGAAATACCTACTCTATTTCATATTTCAGGCTTCTAATATTATTGGAATACCTTACGAAGAGGAAGCCGAGTTTTGTAATCACAAATTACCTTATGAATCCAGATCTTTTTATAATGAAAAGGCAATAGAGTGTCTTGTCTTGAATGGAGTAATGACTTCGAAGATTATTCATCTCTCTACGAATTTGCAGATTCATGAATTGTGGGTTCAAGGATTTATAATTCTAAGGAATGGGGTTAAAGATAATATGAAGAAAAGTGATATCTATATATTGGATTTCTTGGTGATCCTCAGGAAGATAAAATTGGTTAAGTATGTCTTGTTAACGATTGAGAATATCAAGAATGGGAATATTAAATATCAAATCATTATGTATCTAGAAATCCTATCAAGGATTATTGTTCATTGCTTTCATTCATTCAAAATACCATGATGTTCTAAGATGTGATGTTACAGGGTGATGTTTCAGAGTGATGACACTCTAATGATAATAAAAATTAGTTTTTCCAGTGAATTTAGTGAATTCTATGATTTGTCTGAAGAAGTAGTAGAAGCATTGTCAAATAATCTGAATGCAGCTGAATCCTCTAAGAATGGTGGAAGGAAGAGAAAGGCTAATGAACTAGAAGAGAAAAGAAAAACTCCCATGGCCATGGAAACTCAGGAAGCACCTCCAAAGCCAAAGAAGCAAAAAGTGTATACTGATGAAGTAGTGTCTTAAGTGGAGATAAGATAAGAAGAACTGGAAGGAAGGGGAGCCTAAATTCAGTCTTTATGTTGGTGAGGCAAAGGCTTTGAAGGAAATTTCTGATGAGAATATTGAAAAGGAACAAAAATAGAAGAAGCAAAAGAAGAATATTTTTAAGGCTGAAAGAGTACAATCTCTTCTTAAGGATATTTAAAAAGCCTCTGAGAAAATTTTGATACTAGAATCCTTTCTACAAGAATCATTACCAGAGACTCTAGGAAAGAAAGTGGTGATTATGAAATTACATCATGAAGAAGAAATAGTGGGAGAAGAATAAGTGGAAGAGGAAATAAGAGAAGAAGAGGAGACGAAAGATTAAGGGAATGAAACTAAGGATATCATAAAGAAAGTTAAAGATTACCATTATATGGAAAGCCCCTCTATAAAAATATCGATCAGGACTTCTCAAGATGAATCCAAAAAAATTTCTACACTAGGAATATATGTGAACGATGAAGAAGAAGAGAATAAACCAATAGATGATGAAAGTAGTAATCAAAACTTCATTCATCCGGAAGATCTAGTGGCTAATGCAGAGAATGAGGAAGTTGAGGAAGATAATTTTTTTTAGTTTTCTGACACTGAGCATGAGTCTCTCAATGAACAAGATATAATTCTGGGAAAAGATAAGGTATCACAGGTGGCAGTAGATAAACCTAGTAAATCTGTAGTGAAGAAGAAAGATGTTGGTGCTTTATCAAAGAGGAAATATGAAAACATAGAAAAAGAATTCTCACCAACCAAATACTCGAATTCAGAATCATCTTCCCTCAAATGTGAATTTGGTGTTTGGTTATTGAAAAATATGGTTATTCCTATTTGTTTATTCCCAAGCATAAATTCGAGATGATAGATGATTCAGCATGTGATATATCAGAAGTTATATTAACTTCCATGGTGATGGAAAAATGTGTTGCACAGGAGGCTGACTTCAAGACCTTCCTCATTGGTTACGAGGCTCATAAAAGATCTTGCAAGAAGTTGAAAAGATGTTAAATGAAGAAAATTGAAGAAATGAGAATCTTTGATGAATTCCATGATAATTTCAAGGATTCATTTGATAACAATTATGGGAAGATCAAGGATCTTACAAATTGTTTGAGGAAAAGTTAATCCTAGAAAAGACTACTCAGAAGCAGGATGTTAACGATCTGAATGGAAAGAATAATACTATATCCAAGAATTGTAAGAGGTAAATGGATCTCAGAATTGAGATCAAATAAAATATTGTCTTGCAAGAAGAAGTTTTGAATGCTAAGGAGGAATGTAATAAGGCCCAGGAAGAGAAAATTAAAGCATTAGAGATGAAAAGTGAAGACAAGGATTAGTTTCTTAAACGAAGAGAAGTGGATCAGAATGAGTACTAGAAGCTAAAAACCATTGTAATAAAGACAATACTTAAGGAGAAAGAATGATAAATTATTTACATAACAATATTTTGTTCTATTTTCATCATTTTATGAAATCATTCAACATTAATTAAATTTTGGTTGTTCTTCATATATGTTTTTTGTGGTTATTTACTACAAGTGTTTTAGGTACCAATTATTATATTCCATCTATTTGTTTTTGAAAAATTACAAAGTGGGAAAAGGGAAAGATAAAAATAATACAAAATAAAGAAGAGCTTTCCTTATGTAAGGGGGTGATCATCTACAGGAATGTTCTTGTCAATGATGTTTTCAAATAAAATATAATGTATAATCTCATTCCAGAAATCAAGAATACAATCCATAGTGATTACAAAGCCTAAGGGTGAGTTAGTCATATTTACTATGATCCATAAGTAAAGGGAGATATGTTTTTATTTTTAAGTCCATAATATTTCTAAGTCCTTATATTATTTTTAGTAAGGATGTTTTTTCTTTTCAAAAAGGGGGAGATTGTTGAGTCAATAAGGTTTCCTTATGATTGTTCCATTCCATTATGTTTTGAAAATCACAAACACCAAATCTTATGGAATATATTATTTCCCATACAATTTATCTTATTATGGAAAATTTCCCTTCCCAAGGAAATGTTCTCCTCTCCTTTGTTTTCATTTTTCATGATTTATTTTCTATAAATCTAACTCTTTTTAAGTGTAAAATCTGGTCTCATATCAAAAATCTAATATTCCGATAAATACTTAGATATAGGGTATTTTGTTTTCAGGTTATGAATTCTGATTCGGAATTCTTTCAAATTCTAATTCCGAATTCTTCTGAATTCATATTCTGAATTCTCTGAATTTGGATTATGAATTTTTCTAAATTTAAATTCCCAATTATTTTGAATTTAGATTATGAATTCTCTGAATTTTTATTCCGAATTCTTCTAAATTCAGATTCCGAATTCACTGAATCCTAATTCCAAATTCCTTGAATTTAGACTCCGAATTATTCTGAATTCATAGTCCCAATTCTTCTGAATTCTGATTCCAAATTCTTCTAAATTTTGATTCGGAATTATCTGAATTCAGATTTCAAATTATCTAAATTCAGATTCTGAATTCGTTGAATTCAGATTACAAAACCTTTTAAATTAAAATTCTGAATTATTTTGAAATCAGATTCTGAATTCTTATGAATTCCGATTCTGGTTTTTTTTGAATTCAGAATCCAAATTCTTATGAATTCAGACTCCACAATCTTCTGAATTCAGATTCTGAATTTTCTGAATTAGAAAGAGAATTCTCTCATAATTCAGTTTTATAATTTCATGGAGTTCACGTTCTGAATTCCTTATAATTCAGACCCCAAAATCGATTGAATTCGGATTCCTAATTCCTTGAAATAAAATCTGAATACCCATAAAATATAGACTCTTAATGTTTATCTTCTTAGCCTCCGAACATTATTTTTTCTTAGACTCCAGAAAATATATTTGGTTGAGAAACAATATTTTACGTACCCTTTTTATATTATGAAATTATGTCATGCATTTTGTTTCTAACTAACTATTGTCTAAGTGACACATGTACATGTCCCTCTGAAATTCATGGAAAAATATAACTATTGGAGGAAGGATCCGACCATTGGATAAATTCCTATAAATAAGAACTCATTTGAAAGATCTCAATAGATACTAAATTGATCAATCTGGATATTTCACACTGCTGAAGTGATTTATAGAGAGAGAGAGAGCCTCTGATGCTTTGTGATTACTTAACTTCTCTTTTATCTTCTTTCGAGAAACTCCGATGGTTGTTGTGTTCAATCGAGGACTTCTGGGGATAGGAATATAGAGATTTCCAACTACCTTATAGTTCAAGGATGTCCATGATAAAGAAGAAAGAGGTACCGACTACCTTATAGTTTGAGTAATTCCTTGATAAGCAAGACATAGGTACTAACAACTTTGATGCTCGAGGGCTTGTAGGGATAGCAAGACAGACTCCAATATTCTTATCGAGAGCTTACCCTGGTGTGGTAAGATAGAATTTCTTGAAATTATAAATCATGGGACCATTACCCAAGGTTTTTGGATACCCTACTCTTTGGGTTAAGATATTTCATACATGTTACTTGTATCATTTCAAGTATATTTTCCACTGCATTTTGATAAAAAAGGAAAGTATAACTATCTTATACTTTCTTGTATTTGTATACTCTAATTAGTAATATTCTATACGCTTTAAGGTGGAATATTTTTCCTTGTAAACATTTCTTATGTTTCATTTCCAGAACCATTTTATATGGAACCTATCATGTTTGTAGAACTAAGTGGATTTTTAATTTACCTTGTTTAACATAGTCTAACATAGTTTTCCCTAAGGATAAAAATGAATGTTTTATAACATACTTTATTGGTTTTGAAGGAATTTTAAATTATACAATTCACCCCCTCTTGTATATTGAGAATCAACATTAATTATTTGGATCCTACATAAATAATACTATGATAAATTCTTAAATACTGAAATTTACTTACCTCTTTTACATAATTGTCAATGAGAAATGGAAATGTTACCCATGTGTACG
This sequence comes from Viscum album, assembly GCA_963277665.1. NCBI lineage: Eukaryota > Viridiplantae > Streptophyta > Magnoliopsida > Santalales > Viscaceae > Viscum > Viscum album. The sequence goes on from OY728166.1 coordinate 939,799,329, forward strand.
TTTCACATGCTCTCTTCTTGATCGTAACATGCTTCATTTCATAAAATAATTCATTATTTTCCCAAAAATAGCAATTTATTTATAGATATTATAATTATATCATGAATATTATTATAGAGATGTTTAAATAGTAACCAATTTGACCACAGTCAACTGACCAAAGTTGTTTTTGGCACAGAAGTCAAATACAGTTAAAACATCCAACATAAACTTAAGGGATTATCAGATCATTTATAACCTAGTAAAAAGTGAATTAAATTGAATAATAATATAGAAAAATGTATTATGTGTGTAAATAATTAACATATGTTTAATATTCATGAAGATAATGAACATGCCTAACGAGTCAGACTCAAGGTCAGGGACGTCGTTTGAATTTCCTTTAATTGAGGAATATTAGATTTTATTCACCTATATTCTTTTACGAGGTGTATATATAACACCATTGATATTTTATATCATTCATTTTTTAATTCAAATGGAATTTAAATTTTCCTGTAATTTTATCCTTCCATGGGGCTTATGATTCAATTGTGGTTAAATTGGTAAAGGGTTTCTTTAAAAATTACACTATTAACGTTATTCATCAAACTAGTTCTCTTCTTTGATTGTGTTTTTAAACTGATTCTATGGGTATTATAATATGTTCATAAAAGATTTATAATATTTCTTTTATTTCATTTTTTACATTTTTAAAGCATTTCAAAGGAATATTTTTTGATTGTTTTATAATAAAAATTTTAAGAAATGAGAAATGGAAAAACATATTTTTACCATATATGGTGAGAAATAATTACCATTCTTTCATGTGTATTATTTTATTTTTATATTCATTTCCATGATTTCATGTTTTATTAAATGAAATTTAATTTTTTCTTATTTCTATTTATTTTGGTGTCGAAAATAGGGTTTTAAATGAGATGGGGTATTTTGATAATAATTAAGTATTTTTTTATGGGTTAAGAAGAGTTTTCAAAGTGTTTTATAATAAAATAATTCATGTTTAAACAGTTTTAATAATGATTTTGTCCACGTATATTGTTTATGATGGGGTCACCTAGACAGAGCCGGGTTAGAATATTATATTTTATAATATTATTGTAACTAGATAATTCTCTAATTCATTGGTAAATGATTATGTTATTTGGAGAATTATATTTGAAGTAGGTTGTAGGGCTATTCCAATTTTTAAGAGTTTGGTACGTTTTCTATAATGTTTTTATGAGATGATGTACCAAAGAACCAAAATTAATTTTCTATGATTTTTAATTAGTTTCCATGGAAATAATTTCTTTCCAAATGTTATTATAAATGATCTTTTTCAAATAATAATAAATAACCTTCTGGGAAAAAAGTTATAAGAGAATAATTATCATGGTTGTCATATTTTTTAATGGAATATATTTTTTTTTTATATACCTTGTTGGGATTTTTTTCCCATCCCACAATTTTTAAATTATTTTCATAGGTTTATGTGTCGTAATGTGAATTAATAAGAAATGTTGATAGTCATGAATAATTTTCATGAAATGGATACCTTTTTTAAAATAAAATTTGCATTTTGAGAAAAAATGGCTACTATTCGGAAGGGTACACTTTGTATTTTTTTATTGTGATAAGTATGATTTTTCAAATAATTGTCTAAAACTCTAAACCTAAAGAGACCTCAAATATAAGAGATTGAAATATTACCATAAAAATAAATACTATGTAATGTTTATTCCAGATTTCTTACAGTTTCTATTAATGTATGGTTTAGATAACCTGTTAGGTTAGTAGAATTATATTAGAATACTCATTAATAGTTTTACATTATAGAAATTTTTAAATTAAATACCATTTTAATATTAACATGTTCCATAGAGAAAACTCTAAATCTATTATGGGAAGGCATCAAGAAGAAAATATCCTTCCAAATAAAATCAAAATATGGCTGCAGTGGGAATAGACCCTTTTTTGTAGTGATGGTGTAATGGACACAAGATATAAATGGTGTTGTTATCCATTCTAGGTAAGAACTCGATCTACCATGATGGATCATGTCTACAATGGATAATTTTATGAGGAAAAATACCTCATCATTTAGAGAATTGTCTGACCATATGATTGTTGAAGGATTGATCTATTCTCCTGAGATGATATTTGAAGTCCTGGGATGTTTGGAACATGAAAATGAATCTCTTTCCATTTTTCATTTTGGAGCATAATATGATTGATGGTTGTATTTGGTTAACAATTATTGATATAAAAATGATCTTGATTACAAGGAATGGAGAAAAATTCATGACATCTCCTTGAGAAATATTTCCATGAGGTTATTTGAATCTAGATGGATAAGATACCTATAATTGGGGAAAAATATGAATATTATGTGGGTAATTATGAATAAAATGTCATAAAACTATCCAATTATATATCCATTTTTTATTTATGGCATTTATAGAAAAATTAAAACATTTTACTCAGGAATGTATCAATGTCTATAAATATTTCTACTCACTCAAGAATTTAAAATATATGAAAATGTATTTACTTGTTATGAAAAAGATTAGATGGAGTTATTTTGACACTATGTGTCTGAGGATGATTAACTTAAAATGTATTCAAGATATTAGTTGATGTGGAAAATAAAAAAAAGATTTATATAATTAATAAAATGAAATTACATTCTTGTGGTAGGCTCGATAAAAATAATCCTAGAAAATGTACAATGACATCATGGACGTTTTATCAATGTTGAATGTTTGGCCATAAGGCAAGTGATTGAAAATAAAATAATAAATTCTAATCAATGAATTAGTTTAATGATATCCACCATATGTTTTGGTGTTTTAGTTGAACTGAGTTGGGTTATTATACAAACATGTGCTCGAAGTTTGTAACTCAGGTTGGACATCATCAATATTAAACGAAAAAGAACGTGTAAAAATATTTTTCTAATACTATGGATGATATTGGGCCCTCAAATGATGTGGTTTAAATTATAATACATGTGTATTAATATTTTTCATGTACCCTATATGACTTTGGATATTTTTAATTTTTTTTATTTCTATGAAATTTGAATGTAAATTGGAAATATCAAAAAATAAAAATTATAGAAAAAGTTTGGTAAAAAATATCAATGGATGTTTTAAAGAAACCAATATTTATTGGATTCTTTCTATTATTATCAGTGGGATGATTATTCCTTCATATCATGTTGAACATACCATAACATAATTTTATTTCATATTCAACATGTATTATATTTCATTTTAAAATTCTATGGTAGCATAATAAGCAAGGAATTTATTAATTAACGATTTCATTCCATTGATAACAAAAAAAAAATCTTAGAAATCTATAAGAATTTGACGTTAATATTACATAAAATATAATTTTTAAAATATAGAAACTAATAAAATTAATGGTATGTTAGAAGTAAAATAATACATATATATATTTCTTGATGATTTTCCTAGTCATATTACTAATTAAGAGGTTGAGTTTATTATTTAATTAGTTTTTAATGGGAAGCATATTTATAAATACCTTAATAAATTTTCTAGATAGAAACTTTTATAATTGAAAAATAATTTTTTTGAGATATTAGATAATGGAATCATTCACCCTCACACTTCACTATGGGTTATCCTATTATGTATTTTAAAAATGTATGATGGATCCATTAGATGTTTTATTGATTATAGAGCCATGAGTATCATCAATGTTATGTAAAATCACCATGGATAATAGTATTTTTTGAAGGTGGATATTAGGTCAGGGTACCACAATTTGAAATTCAATGTAGAAGACATATTAATGAATATATATTGTATAAGATATAGGCATTATGATTTTTCAGTTATGAGTGTTGGGTTTTCCAATACACCTATGTTATTTTTGGAAATTATGATTAAACATTTTCTTGAGATTTTGGAATAGTTATTGGTTATTTTTATTGTTGAAATTTTGGTTTATTCTAAAATCTAAGAGGAAAATGATAAAAAAACATAGGATTTGTATTCAAACCTAAATTGAAAATAAATTGTGTTGGAAATTTAGTAAGAGTGAATTTTTTATCCAAATATTTCATTCCATAGAAACATTATTTATAATGACGATGTAACTATTGAAAATACTAATACAAATTATGGTAAATAATTGAAAATAAAAACAAATATCACATAGATTTTATTTCTCATTAATTGTTAGATTGTTACCAGTGGGTTTTTAAAAATATTTCTTGATTTTCTATACCCGGACAAAGTTACTTTGAAAGGGATTTAAATTCATCTGAAAAAATAGATTATTATTTTTAAGAACCTAAAATTCTATTGGGGAATTATTCATTTTTGACCTTCGTTCAAAAATAGTGTATTTGACATCTATAGTGACTCTTATTTGAAAGGAAATGGTTGTTTATTAAGGAAAAATGATCGTGTAATTTATTATGTTTTACATGAGTTAAAACCACATGAGCTAAATCAGGCTATAGATGATATGGAATTAGATGATATGGGTTTTTATTTAAAAAACATTAGGGTTTTTTTTATATAGTTAATTGTGAAATATATACTAATAAAAAATTCTTGATGTATATATTAACTCAGGAATAATTTTTCATGATAAAAAGGATATGGATATAAATAATCATGGATTATGATTTCATGATTAATTACCATCGTGGATAATGAAACAATCTAAAAAATTTTATTGAGTTGAAAAAATAATGAAAACATATCCATGATATGTTTGTGTTTTAACCCATTGGTAGACGATTTCATGAATTTTGGCCTAGAAGTTGTGGACATAGACACATCATCTGTTTTTTCAGGTTTTAGTGTAGTTGAATATTTCATTAATATATTTGTAAGCTCATAAGGATGAAAAATATTTGTAGAAAAAGTTATAATACGTTAATAAGGATGAGTTTATATATTTTAATATTGATTAATAAGGTTTTTAAGTTTTGTAAATCGATTTAGTGTTCCTTTTGAATCCCATCTGATAAAATAGTTGTTTATTTATGTTCGTACCTATTTATTTTCTATTCATATAGGTTGTAATAAGATTTATAAATGTCTTCAGGAGTATTACTGTTGGTATGGTATAAAAAGAGATATTAAAAAATTTACTATGGGTTAATTTAATTTCAAATAGTTTAAATAAGAATGAAAATTATTAAAGATAATGATTTGACCTTTTCTTGTGCTGTAGTGGAAATGGGAAAATATATCCATGAATTTTGCAGTGGGATTACCGAAGAACGCACAAGGAAACAATTACATTGGGGTAATTATTTATCGGTTAACCAAATATTCACATTTATGTCGCATTAAAGATAAAATAACCTTTGATTAGTTTTCATGACTTCATATAAATAATATAGTCTAGTTACATAGAGTTCCTCTCTACATTAAATCATACCACGTTCCATGATTCACCTCTAATATTTTTTAAATGACTTCAAAAATAATTGGACACTGAGTTAAATTTTGGTACAGGTTTTCATACTATAAATGATGTTTAGTCTGAGAATATGATTAATTCTAAAGAGGATATTCAAAAGTCTCATTCGATAAATAACAGGGATGTTTAGTATCAACATATAATTATTTTTATAGTTTTCTTATAATCTTTATTTACATTACATAATATAAATGGAACAATTTGTGGTCATTATATGGAAAGAAGTGTTGGATATAAGAATTTTTGGATATAGAAGGTGAAAATAAGATTATGGGACCTGATTTAATGGAGGAAAATACTGAGAAAATTCATTTTATTTAGAAACATATGAGGAATGATCATATTTAGATGAAAATCTATATGAACAACTAGAGGAAAGACAACTCTTTTGAAATAGGTCATCATGAATTAATCAATTTTTAACCATGGAAAAGTGTTATGAGTTTTGGTAATAATGGGATACTATGTAAATGGTTCAATGGAAATTATGAAATCCTAGATAATGTTGGATCTTCTTCATATGGTGTGGTTTTTTCACCAAGTTTTTTCTTTGGCACATAATGTTTTTCATGTAGTGATATTAAGAAAATATATTCCAGATTCTTCTAATGATTTGATCCCTAAAGTATTTTACATGGAAGAGAATATTTTATATGAGAAAAAACTAGTTCATATTTTTTAGCATAAATAGAATGTGTTTTTATATGGATATTCAACTAAGTAATGTTGTATCGAAAAATATTTTGGTTGAAGAGGCAACATGGGAATATGAAAATGGAATGAGGTAATGATATCCCAAATTGTTTAATTAGTGAAAACTATTTGAAGAAAAAAAATTCAATAGTGGGTGAATAATGTAAAAAAAACATTTATTTTTTGAGTAAATTAATCATTTTTATTAATATACTCATATTAATTAAAAAAATATTATGTAATTTTTAAATGAAAAAGTAATGTGTTTTAACCAAACTCATTTTTTATAATGTTTTATTTAAAAATTTAAATTATAAATTTCAGAATTTTAATTTTAAAAAATTAATTTCTTTTTTGAAATCAGAATACAAACAATTAATTTGGGTAAAATTTATGGGAATTTTCAGGAATTATTAATTTTTTAGTGAATAGTGAGAAGTACAGATTTTTGTAAACAAAATTTTATTTGCAATAAATTATGAAATTAAAATATTCAAATAATTTTTCAATTTAATTTCATGTAACATAATTATTATTAATTTATATTTAATACACATTATTAATATTATATTATCTTTAGATATTATTTTAATATAAGTTTTTTATCGGTTTAAAAACTGGAATTTCAAAAAATAGCTATAATGCTCATGTTGTTTCTTTATTTTATGAATTTATGTAATACATGATTATAAATTTATTAAATTAAAATTATATATAATATATAAATAAATTTTAATATATATGCATAAAACTATTTTTACTAATAATATATTTACTATCCAATCATCATTTTCATGACAAATAAACATCTTCAAAATCAACTTTTTCATTGCGTCTCTGAGTTTTTATTTTAAATTTAAATTGTCCACTTATATAATTTGAATATGAAAAAATGGATTCTAAATTTGTAATTATAATAATTTATATTATTCAATAAGGTCAACATAGTTTTTTACAATAATGAATTGTTGAAATAGTAATAATTAATTACAACATTTAAGGTAAAATCAGTTTACTAGTGTTTAAGAAAACATGATAGTGGATAAAATGACATAGAAACATGTATAAATATATTGTTTTTGAAATATATTGACCTTATGATGCATAAGGATCATGAATAATTTAATTTTTACCTTTGGGGGATGTGAAAAACATGGTTTCACCTTTTTCTTTTAAAAAAATACAAGTGTTCAGTCACCTCAGTTATAAAAGGCTACCCCCTAGACTCACTTCTTAAAAATATAAAACCCCTTTGGTTCAACCAATATAGTACCAAATCATTTCTTATATTATTTACACCCATCCTATAAGACCTTTATTGGTCATAAATCTACTCTAGGAATAATGTTTTTATAACCAGAATGTTGTGGTCTGAGAAGAGGTAAAATTCCTAACTTGGCATTTTTGTTTTATTTCTTCTTCCACAAACATAAAATATTCCTAATTTATTTATATATATTAAAATAATTTTCTCACATATATTTATATTTAATTATTCTAATGATATAACCAATATCAATCTTCCAATCCCTCAAATGGGAATCGACAACGCTACTCTTGTGTATGACGGACTACCGCCTTGCGAACCAATACAACACGTTTCCCATAGGCACCTCTTACCATTGGCTATGATGATGTATATAAAGTATATATATATATATATAATAGTATAAAAATAATTATTCCTTTTCTATCATCATTTCATATATAAATTCTTCACTTTCTAATCGGTAGGGGATACGATAACATCACTCGTGTGTACGGTGGACTACCACCTCACAAAGCAGTGTTATTAATTTTTATAAAACACATTACATGGATGGTAATAATGATACATTTATGGAATATATGTGAGATAAATTAAATAATAGTGATATTAATTAAAAAATTATTATTCCAAAAAGATAATATATCAATTTCTTTCTTACACATTATCTCACTAAAAAATGAAAATTCAATTCATGTACATGTGAACTACCATGAGCACAAAGTGACGTGACTCTCTTTTATATCAACAAACATCATAGATGATATATAAAATTATATTTAAAGAAAAAATATTTTATATATGGTATTATTATCTAATTGGAAATATAAATATAATTTACCACCATTGTGTAATGATCATTGAAAAATGGAAATGTTTCACATGCAGAAGTACGACCCATCATCTCTATGATCACAATATACTTATTTTCTCAAAAAAATTAATTTTGTATTAAAATTATAATTTATATATAAATATGTTAATTATTTTATGATTATTATAATGTTTGTTTTTATATAATGACCTCTTTAACAATAGCCAACCTACCAATGTTGTTTTTGACACATATGTTGAATATGGCCAAAACATATGACATAATCCAAATTGATTACGTAATCATGTATCACATCATAATAGTTCAAATAAATGGAAAAATACTCATTAAAAATATTTTTCAAAAAGTTATTAATAATTTTATTTTTATTAATCATGATGATAAATAATGCACATGATAAGTCAGACTCAAGGACTTCGTCTCAATTTTCTTTACTTGTGGAATATTTTAATTCTATATACATATATTATTATATCTGGTTTGTATAATACCCCTCTAAAATGATAAAAAATGAATTTATATATTCTCATAGTATTTAAGTTTTAATTAATTTTAACTTATCATGGGGATTATGATTTAATTATTGTTGAAATGGAAAAAGAATTTCTTTACAAAAACCATTTTTAAATGTTTTCCTTCCAAATATTTATCTTCCTTTTCAATGTTATTAAATTGACTTTTTGAATGATTTTATTTGGATAGAAAATAATTATAATTTTTATTTTATTACACTTTTTACTTTATTTCAATTGGTTTTCAGTAGAATATATTTATGTGTTTTATAAGGAATGTTCTGAGAAACAAACAAAATTAATATCTTAATTTTTAAAAATACAACAAAAACAAAAATTACTACTCCCATGAAAATTATTTGATTTATATATTACTTTTTAATTGTTCATGATATATTAAATAAGTATCCATCTTTCCTTTTTTTGGGTATTTTGGTATTGAAAACAGATTTTAAATGAAAATGGAAATTTAATATCCAAAAATGATTTTCAAATGGGTTGAACAATGTTTTTCAAGGGTTTTATGATGTATGGTTGAAATCATAAAATATTTTACTAATGATATGGTCCATGGATATTGTTTATTATGGATATGATTAGAAATAATTAGGTTGTCCTGTTATATCTTATATGATGGGTGTGCCTACATAGTGCTCTAATACATTGGGTAATGATTATGCTTTCTGAAGAATTATGTTGGAAGTTGGTCGTATGGTTTTTTCAACTTGTATGGGTTCTTTAAGATTATGTCACAAGTAACCTACCCAAATTATATATGTTTGAAAATGTTTTTTCAAGGAAATATTTTTTTTCAAAATTTAATATCAAATAAACTTTAAAATGAATGATAATTACCGTTGTTGGAAATTGTCATAAGAAATTGTTTATCATGGAATTTCTGGTTTTACACAATTCTAACATCGTTATTCTTTTTAGGTCCCTTAATGATTTTTTTCATCTTATACCATTTTTGGAAAATGATTTTCATAGGTTTAATGATGGTTAAGGTAAATTAATATGTCAATTTTTATATTGGGAATATTTTCCATGGAAAGATATCATGTCTTATATTAAATTATTCATAATATTAAATGATGGATACTGATTAGAAGAGTTGTCATTATATTATAAAGTTTTGTTATTTTGGAGTTATGGAATAATTATCTATATTTATACAACTAAAACTATCCTAAATAAACAACCATAAAATTGGAATGAATAAATAGTGATAAAAATTGATGAAATTTATAATGGTCCTACTCATTACTAATATATTTATTATTACTTATAAAATTAAGAACTAAATTTTTAGTACAACCATTTTATTCTTCAAAAATACTTCTTCATCAACAATGGATTTTGTTAATTTTTATAGGATAGTATTATAATTAATTTATGGAGGTTAAAGAATATTTAGTTTTAAAAAATAACATTATTTTTTTGTTCATCATGTCATAAATAATTTTGGATGATGTTTTTGATAACTTTTTAAAATAGAATAATTTTTCAATGAATAATGAAAAATAAAAATTATTATAAAACTTCCATTTTATTTAAATTAAAATCCTCCTTATGATTTAAATTTTATTTAAATATATGTTGTGATTATTTAGTTAGATATAATATAATTTATCACAATTTATTCATACTTATACTTTATTTTGAAATATTCATATTCTTAGGTTTGGAAAAACATTTTTAAGGAAAGTTGTTTTTCATTGTGTTTTGTATGATTAATTTTAAATTAAATAATTCCAACTATATGTATTATATTTGAAAAACTGATTTCATATTTGGAATAAGTGGTTACTAAAATTTTAAATCGGTCTTTTTTTGTCATTATGAATAGTAACTATAGAAATTGTTTACCATGATAATCATAAATCAGTTAGTTTAGGTTAAAAATGATATTCTTAGGACTCAAGAATTTCTCCAAACCCACCTTATTTATATTGGATGAATATATTTTTTATATATTCACTCAATATTCAGTATATGTAATTTTTGGGTCATTTGTATAAGATTATGATCGTTATAGTACTTTATTTGAAGAAATGTCAAACATATCACAATCCTATTTCTAATAAATTTATAATTTTTAATATTGGGTTATCTAGAGGATTTGACTAAATATAAATATCATTTCAAAATATAAGAGATTTATATTCATAATGGTAATTTATTTTTAGTTTTTATGAAATATATAAAAAACTTAAATAATTTCACAATGCATGTGTGGTAACTATTCAATTAATGGAAAATTAAAATAAATGACATTGAATATATTTAAAGTAATATATTATTAGATAATTAATATAAAAAAAGATTATTATAGATTCATTTTATATTTTAGGGATTTATTTGAATATTTTTTTATAATTATATGTGTCATCTTGATATTTTTATTCTCATATTAATGAATAGTTAAAAAATTTAAATAAATGATATTTAAAAAAATTATTAAATGACATAAATTTTATAAAAATATGATATTAATATAATTGATTATAATATGGTTTATAATATCATCCATTATCCATTTATGAGAATTTTTTTCAATTACAGTCACTATATATTCCCTAAAATTGTTAAAACCCTGTTGTTAGGGTATGTTTTAGGAGGGTTAATGAGGGGTTAAAACCAAATGATAATGGTAATTATTTGACTAGAACTTGTAAAAAAACATTATATGAAATTATTTAAACCCATAAATATAATATAATCAAAATAAAATATTTGGGAAAAATTTTATATAAGAAAATAATTAAAATTAATATTATATTTTGATAAATTCGACAAGTGTCTCTCCCATCTCTTATAAAATATCACCCATTCTTCTCAATCCTTAACACATAATGAAAAATTTCGATCAACAAATACCTGTCCAAATCCATTCCTAGAGACCCAAACTTTATTATATTTTTCTTATTTTAAGTAGAACACCAACCTTATAATGATTAAGGTTTCCATCAAAGGAGGATTTTCAAATATTAGGTATAGTTTTTATTTGCTTATTTTAGCCGGCTTCCTCTACAACCTCCATATAATATTCCTAAAAATTATAAAATTATAAGAATTTTTTTATTAATATAATTATATATTATTAAGTTAATATAACAATCTATATACATATCCTCTCCCATCAAATGAGAAATGAAACCATCATTCCGGTTTATGGAGGATTATCATCTCATGAACCGATACAATTCATTTTCCATTACCACTTCTTAAAACATGTAATCATGATTTAAATAAATTTTATAAAAGATATTCATGATATATTTATAATTATAAAAATATATTATATAATTTAACATCTTACCGTTCCATGCATTGGAAAATTATAACGGCGTTCATGCATATGGATGGACTACCACCTCCACAAAGGGATCTGATTCGTTTTTCATCACCACATTACATGGATGCCATATAAAAGTAAAAGTAAAAAAATTAATATGATATATATGATATTATTATCACTATGGAAAGATTAAATAATATTGAACTTATTTTTATAACGATCGTTGAAAAATGGAAGGGTTATTAATGTGTACATATGACCTAACATCTCTATAAATGTAACATAGTTAATTTTTCAAAACTATATTTCATGAGTGGTTCAATAAGTATAATATATTTTAAAAAATTAATATTATTTCATAAATATAATTCTTGATATGGTGGATTAATGGCCACTTTTACAATAGTCCACATACATATTTAATTTTGGACTTTTGAATTGGATATTACCAAAAGATCGAATATAAAACTAAATGATAAGGTAATTGAATATAACATAATATTAAGTTACATAAATTCAATAATAAACATGAAAAGGTTTCTTAATAAAGTATAAAATTAACCAAAGGTTATTATCATTGAAGTTAATGATCATATTGGATGGGTTAGAGTCAAAGAAATGGAATTTCTTTGAAAAATACTCTTATAATGTTCATCTTTTAAATTTTTTAAAAATGTAAAATATAGTGAATTTTTAATTATAAGGAATGAAATTAATTTTCTGAAATTATTATGACTTAAAAATTTTAAGCATCCTTTAAATTTTTCCATGTTTATTTTCAACAATTTTTTTATTATGTGCATAAATTTTAGATTTTAAATGTGATTTTTTAAGAAATAGGTAATTTTTATATCTCAAAGTGTTTTGTAGATGGGATAAAAATAGTTTCCATGAGTTTTATTAAATATATGGTCCTAGAATATTATATTAATAAGGTTAGATACCCATTATATCACATTGGTGTGCCTCCTAATACTTACATGATGGGTGCGCCCAAATAGCACCCCATTGCATTGGGTAATTATTTTGTCCCATGGAGGACTATATTTGAAGTAATCAAAAAGGTAATATTAATTTTTAAGGGTTTTTTAGTGGTTATCTATGAGTTATGTGATGTGGATTTTCTAAGGCATCAACATGAATTTTCTATGATTGCGTATGAGTTTTCTTGGAAATCACTGGTTTAAATGTTAATGTAAATATTTTTTGTAAAAAACGATTATACCCTTTTAGTGTAAAATGGAATTATTTTAGAAAGGGTTTTCTTTTCCAGGTTTTCATGTTTTTCAATATAAAAAAAGTGTTCTTCTTATGATATCACTTACTAATATTTTATTTTATATTCCCATGTTTTTGAAAAATCATTCACAGTGTTTTATGAACGATTGGGGACAAGAATGACGACATGATAAATTTTTTGAAGATTTATCATGAAAATATATCTTGTTTTATTTTAGAGTTTTGTTTTATGTCATAAATGGATTCTAAATTGAAGTTTACATTTGTAAATTATTGTTTTACTATGTAATATTTTTTCCTAATTCTCTATAACATTAAACCTAAAATATCATTTGTTAAAAAAATTTGAATTATAGACTAAATATAATAGACTATGTAATGTTTAAGGCCATATCCTTATAGTTGGTATCAAATCAGGGACTAGATAACATTATAGGTTAGGATGTTATTTAAGAAAAATTTACAAGTCTTTATAAACACAATGGTTAGTATGTTAGGAAGAACCATATTTATTTTTTATAAATCACATGTGTTTTAGATAACATTAATAAGGAAATAATAGTTTTTATCTTCCCCATAAGATGGTGTATCGTGATTTATTAATAAGAACAAACTAATCTATTTTGTTTTAGTAAATGTTTGGATCTAGCATACACCAAATTTAAAATGGAATTGAATAAATATGTGAAGTTTTTAAGAACATGAATCTAAATGAAATGGGAGCTACAATGGTAACTCTTGTGGTTACTCATAACTATCTATCCAGAGTAATGATTAACAACTTGATCCTTTTTGAGATTTATAAATCATCAAATATGAGGGAGATAAATCCCTATGGAATTTCAGAACACAGTGATCATATAATTAAATATATTCAAAAAACTATGGGAAATAATGCTTAAATAATACATTAAAAAAATGAATAATAATAATGGGAATATGTTTTATATATGGTAAAGGAAGACATAAATTAATAACCTACTAAAGAAAAAAATGTTTTATGTGAACTCCATGAAGGGTAAATAATTACATTCCAAGGTATTAAGTGAATGTTTTAAATGAGGCGATAATCTTCATTATAAAAATAGATGTCCTAGGAGGGAGTCTCACTAGTGGGATCAAAAATATCATATAGATATATATTTATAAATTCCACTTATTATTACAGTTGATCTTATGGAAAATGAGAAAGGCATATGAATGTTATGTATTATTTATTGGACTATGTATAAACATTTTTGAATTATAAGATATGATTAATATTAATTTTTTAGGAAGGAAGTATTAATAAATAACATGAAAAAAGGTTTAACGAGTTATAATGATTGTTGAATGATTATTGTCTTTAAATTCAAGATTGGTAATATAGTGGTTGATTTATGGGTGATACTAATTCTAAAATAATTAATACTCTTTTGATTAAGGGAGTACATTTAGATTATTTTATTGATTTTTGATTTATGATTAAGGTATATATAACCTTTATGTTTATCTTGTGAAAAAGATATTTTACGAAGAATTTTCTTTTTATAATGTGAAAGTATTTTTGAAGGTACGGATAACATTTAAGGTATATATGATCTCTTATTTTTAGATAAATAAGAGTTATTAAATTCTTTTTAGAAAAATAATGAATGTTATAAGAGTCACTTTGGGGTTAAAACATTATTTATGGATGAATATTTTAAATTTATTTTTGAGGTTTTTAGAGCATTTTTTAGGAACATATGTTTTATTATATAGGTAACCATGAGATTGAATATTTATTTTGTGGTCAAGTGATTAGTGTTATTTCTGAATAATATCACTATAATTTTGGGGAACATTATATGATTATTTAAAAAAATAATACTGGATTTTATTTTATAAATAATGGATGAATTTAATTTAGGATGTCTATGTGATTTTATTATGGAATTATAGTGATTTAGGTTATTTATGTAAATGGTTATAAAATATTTTATAGTAATTTCAATTCCACTCACATTTTGGTAAGAGACTTCATGGGTAATTGATGTTTTTTGTACATAATTGTTACGATTAATCATAGAAAAATATATGATCAAAACATTTTTATTTTGGGCTTCTAATATTATACTAGAATATTTTTGGGCAATTTTAAGGGTGGTTATTTTTTATTGATATATCTTGAACATTGGGTATTCCTATTGAATTTTTTAGATTAATTATGTTTTTCTTAGTATGAAGGTTTACTAAATTTATCGAATTATCTTATATTTTCCAAACCGATATGGGTTTGGTTAATCCCAAATGATAGTAGTAATATAGTTTTTTTATTGTTTTTAATCCATATAATATTATTTTAAGTATTATTTATGAAAAATTCATCTTGAATTCTCATCATTTGGAGAAATGATCAGAAATTGTGGAAGAAATACATTAAAATATGAAACTATACTTTTCAAGTAATTATATTTCCTTGTAATTTTATTAGAAATGATAATGGAATTAATCAACAATAGGAAAAATATCTTGAAATAGTATGGCTATATGTTTACTTTTATTATTGGGAAATCAATGTCTATTTTACACATAACATAATTATGGTTTTTTATGGTTAAATTTCTCATTACCATGTACTGTATCACACTCTATCAGTCCTTGGGAGTTATTTTTCTCTTACATATCTCGATTTTCACATCCAAATAATTTTTTACTACATTTAAACCAAGTAATGTGTTATTTCATATGACCTTTATACATCTGTTTTCACACTTATCATGTTGATGTATTATTAATCCTTTTTTGATGTGGGATTTAAACTAATGTATTTTGAAAATTCCAATACTGGTCATAAAAACCGAGTAAAAATTTTGAGGATGAAAATTCAAAAAGGGTGGGGGTGGTGAATGTATCATCCATGTATTTTAAATGGAAAGACTATGTTTGATATTTTACAAGATATACAATACAGAGTTAAAAAAATTATTATTACTTAAATGAGAACATTATAACATAACCATTTTATTGAAGGGAATGAGTAATTTAAACTAAATTTTGATGTATATGATGTTTCGTCCCATTAATATTGTATTAACTTATTCGTAGAGAATTAAGCACTTAATTTTATGTACAATCATTTTATTCTATAGAAATTTAATTTCATCAAAAAATGGTATTATTAGTGAATATTATAATAAATATCAAGAATTTATAGAAAATATAATTTAAAAAATAACTATTTTATAGGATTCACCGTGTCAAAATTATCATTGGATTTTTTTTTAATTTTTCTCAAATATTAAATTTCGAGTCAATAGTGAAAATTTACATTTTTTATAAAACTATCATTTTATTTATATTAAAAAGTGAATTTATGATTCTAATTTAATCTGAAAATAATATGATGAAGTTTTTTATATAATTTTATTTTTTAAATTATAATAATACTTATATATTTTTTTAACAGTAGTACATTATTGGTCTAAAAACACATTTTTCACGAAAAAAAATCATTTAATGCGTATTGCAGGATTAATTATTGATTAAATTAATCAAAATTTATGGTTCGAATTTCGAAAAATAAATTTAATATTTTAGATAAATTTTTTGAAAAATATGAAACATGTTCTATTTATTTTTGATCACTATAAATGGTAACAATAGTAATTTTATTAAAATGATAAGGGTAAATTTGGAAATTTGATAAAAATTATAATATAAGAACTAAACATGAATGAAAAACCTTTATAAATTTTAATTAAATAATATATTTAATGCATAAAAATATTATATTTATTATATGCAATTTTTGGGTTATTTGGTTGAGATTTTAACTATTATAGTATTATATTTCAGGAAAATTCACACATGTCACATTATTGTTTCTAAAAATTACAATATTGTTAGTATGGGGCTATCCAAAGCATATATTTGAATATAAATAGTATATTAAAATCTAGAAGATTTATCTTAATCATGGTGATTCATTTTTAGTTTTTAATAAATATATAAATACACAAAATAATTACACATTGTAGATGTTATAGTTAATCAGGTACAGGAAAACTAAAAAATCTAATTTAAACATATTAAAAGTATTATAATTTCTGAAAATCAATTTAAAAAAATTATATGAAATTGACATGTTATGGATTTATTAAAATATTTTTTTCGAATTATAAGGGATTTCCTAATATTATTAAAATAAATGTAATAAATTTTTTAAAAAATTAACATTAGCAATATTTTAAAATATAAAATATTTTATTAAATGTTGAAAAATTCATAGAAATCATATATTCATCCAAGTTATTATATTAGAGTTTATAATATTGACCATTCTATTTTATTAAATCTTAATTAATTTATATTAATCATATAGACCATCAAATAGTAAAACTCTTTCTTTTGACTATAAGATTTAAAATGGTTAACGAGTGGTAAAAACTAAATGATATGGGTAATAATGTGGCATAACCTTTTCAATGATTTCATGCATGAGATTATTTTAAACCATAGTTATCCTATATTATTAATTTAATATTTTTGATCCATTTTTAATTAAATATTAATATATATTAATTTAAATTATTGAAAAATTCCAAGAGTTCCTCTAGAGTCTCCTATAAATGGGAACACATTATTTTCAATCTGTTACACTTCTAAAAAAATTTGGTTCTTCCACTAACTACCCAAAATGCATTAATAGAATAAAAAACCATTTATATATTCCTCGTTGTTGTATAATACCAATATTATTGGGCTTAAGGTGTTAATCCATGGAGGATTTCCAAAGAAGAGGAATTGTTTTAGTGTTGTTTACCATTCCATGTACATCAAATCATCATGAACCATTATTAAAAAGTAACACCATTATCCAACATATAATTATATGTTATTATGTTAATATAATAACCAATATCTAAATCCACTTATATCAAATGGGAAATGAAACCATCAATTGTGTGTATGACAGACTGCTGTCTTGCGCACCGAGGAAATTCATATCCATAATCAGCCTTCAAAACAAGTTATAATGATGGAATTAATTTCAAAATATTATATTAATGACATATTTATCATTATAAAAAGATAATATAACATTTAACTTCATACCATTCCATTCACAAAAATATGGAAGCAATATTTTTGCATAGTTGTGGACTACAACCTCCATGAAGCGATGTGATTAATTTTTTGGTCAATAAATCAAATAGATTATATATATAATAATATTATAACAAAAAATACATTTTATTAATAATATAACTATGAATATTTAATGATAATATAATATTTATCCTATTTCTATGATGATATTTGAAAATTGGAAAAGTCACTCACACGTACGTACTACCAACTATCTCTATGATTGTAACGTAATTTACTTTTCATGTATAAAAATCATTAATGGTTTTATAACTATAATCATAATATGAAAATTAAAATAAAATAATTATTTTTATTTTAAGTAATGTTTTGTAGTGACAACTTGTAACATATTTAACATACCTATATCAATTTTGGACTTATGAATTAAATATTATCAAAATGTATAAAGTAAATCTAAATTAATAAGTAATTGTATATAAAAGTTTAATAACTACTATAAATTATTAATAAAAATGAAATATTTTCTTAAGAAAGTATAAAATTAATTTAATTTTATTATCCGTAATGTAAAATAACATATGTGATGAGTTAGACTCATGTTAGGGGGATTTTTAAAAAATACCCATTAACAATCCTCTATAAACTAGTTTTACAAAAGTCAAAAGATTTGTATTTTTAACATATAAGAGATGAACTAAATTTCCTTCTATTACGATTCCTCAATACATTTATGTTTACATTATAAATTTTTATGGTTCTTTTCAAATTAATTTTTTTTATAATGTGTGTAGCTTTTTTATTTTAATTTAGATTTTTAAGAAAAATGGGTACTTTAAAATCCAAATGTGTTTTTTACATAGCTATAAAAGAGTATTCAAGGATTTTATTCATTATATGGTCCTTCTAAATTATTTATGATATGTTTAATGACATTATTTCTCATTGGTTAACCCTTTTATTTGTTATATGATGGTTGTTCCCATATGACAGTCCAATACTTTGGGTAATGATTTTGTTATCAGAATAATTATAATGGAAGTTATTAGTATAGTTATTCCAATTTTTAAGGTTTATATAAGGTTTATATGATGATGATGTCCCAAGTGACACACATGAATTTCTATTCTTTATTATGGGGATTTAATAATATAATTTATTTCCAAAGGTAAAGTAAATATCATTTATTTTAAAACAATTATTATACCATTTAAGGGTAAAAGGAATGTTTTCTAGAAAAGGTACTTTTGGGGGGTTAATTGTTTTCACAAGAATAACAATTTTCATCTTTTCACATCAATTGCTAATATTTTTTTTACCACACCACATTTTAACATGTTTTACTAATGGACTTAATAAAGAGTAGGGACAAGGATGAGGTCATTATGGAAGTTTTAAATATTTTATATGAAATTAAATCATGTTTTATTTAAGGGTGTTGTTTAATGGGAAAAATCATTTCTAAGTATAAGTGTCCACTTATAATGTATGGGTTTACTAGGGCATAATTTTTCCTAATTCTTTAAAAATAAAAACCTAAAATATCATTAGTAATGAATGAATTTTAATTATAGTGTAAAGGCAATATATTTTGTGATGAAATTTTTAATGTCCTTATAATTTAAATAAAATCATAAAAATGAGTGGAAATTTTTTTAAATTGGAAAATAACATTTTAAATTTTCTTCTATTCCTTATTCTTTTTCCAGTCAATTGATAATTAATTTACATGTAATATATAATTAATATTTAAAATTTTAGTTTTATTTAATAATGAGATAATGAGTTTATTGAAATAAAACAACAATTATAGAAAAATATATGTTTATGAAAAATTGATTTTTCTTTGTTATATTGACTATACAAACTGAATTTTAGTCATTAAAAGTATCCTTTATTGTCATTAAATTAATATTTCATAATGTGGATACACTTATTCATTCCCACTAATTCTATGTCTAGGTTTTAATGTTCATATAATATATTTATATTTTCTTCAAAATATATTATTCATTTTGTTTATGTTTGATGTTATAGTTATGGAATGATTTCCAATACATTGACTAATTTAATGGTATTAACGTATTAAAATATTTTCGTTTTATATTCTTCCCAATTAAATAAATCACATCCTCCTAATTTCATACATAATTTATGTGTAATTTAAATAGAGAACACAAAAGTAACATACACTACTAAATTCTCCTGGGTTTAATTAGGATGTGGAATGAGAAATATTTTTTGGAAAAATTATTACAAGTTATATATAATGATGGATGAACCATTCCCAATTTTATGTTCAATTATACAATAGTAATAATATCATGAATTATAAGTAACTACAACCCATAGACCATAAAAAATATATAAATAAAAATCATATAACTAGGGGTCTATACTTATCAAAATATAACCAACAGTTGATGAATACTAACATGACATAATAAAATAAAAAATGAGTTGTGAAAAAATTACTATCCAATTCATTATTAGTAGTTCCATGAGCTTGTTATCTTGGTTTTTTTTGAATATTTTTCTAATTTATCTTCTATTGGTAAATTGAGAAACATAAAGTCCGAATCTGTTATAAAATTAGCAATTTATTTTTATAAATTATCTCTTTCACTTACATTTGATTTTTCAATGTCCTTTATCTTTACACTTATATCATTTACATTTACCTTAAATGATATTTACTCAATCATTCTTCCAACATTTTAACATGATGGAAATTTAATTTTTTCCCCTTTATCATATTCATCTCTCGATCATTCATATCTCTCAATGTTAATCTTATTTGGTGTGTTTTAGACTTCAAAATGTTCAAAATGTTTAAAATATTTTGTGTTATCTTTTATGAAATAATTGAAAGTTATATCACTCTAAAACCCATTAATATATGGTTTTTTTGAGTTAATATCGATATTATCTATCACACCCATGGTTCCTTATATTTCTGGTCATTACTAAATTATGAAGTGTAGACATGATTGATGAACCATTAATAATTTGGAGAAATTTTCAAAATCAATAGCATAAAATTAATTCAACCTTAAACCATTAATTTTATCATCAATATAGTCTATAATTACATTATTTAAAATTACATCAATCTTAGATTATCAAATATCATTCTTGGTTAATCCTAGGTTATGGAGAGTTGGGTTCTCTCTTACATATTATCCTAATCCTCAAAATAGAGATCCCAAATTACCATAAACATAGTAAAAATATTCTATATTAAAAAATCATTGAAATATGGGATCTTAAAATCTTACATATCTCTTATCCTGGAAATACCATATCCATTAATATATACCAGAACTTATTTTTTCCTATGATTCAATCAATTTTATCCATGTCCATATTCTAATTTTTTATCAAACCTATTCATATTAAATTCCATCACAGTGGTACATAAAGGTAATTTTTATTAAAAAATGTGTATCCCCTAGGAGGGTTAAATAAGTTGTGTATTTAGGCCTCATTTTCATGCCACAAGTGATGATTTTGTTAACACCCAATCATTCCCTTTTTGTGTTATAACCCCAACACACATCTGTACCATGGACAACATTGAAAAGTATATGGTAGATTGTAATAAAATTTCTTGGATAAGATCATAATATTGAATTCAATAATAACACAATATTTTATCCTATACGTTGAACAACCAATTGGAATTATATCTAGGGTTTCAATAATGTTCCCTTATAAAAATACCCAATAGAAAAGTACATTATTACCTTAGAAATTAATCACATACTATCCCAAAGTGTCATGTATAACTATTAAATTATGATCAATCATAAATTATCAACCCTTAAATTACCCTCTACAATCATCATAATCTATAAAGATATATAAATATACTCTAAATCCAATAATGATGCCACAAACCAAAACACCATGTTCAATTGAAAAAAATAAATATACTTTTACTAATGTCATTGAAACCAACTATAGATTCCTAGAAATAAAATTTCCATAAGTAATTTACATATGAAAATTAATATATTTCATACATTTATAATATCTTTTTACTATAGAGATTTATAAAATTCTGATGAAACATAAACTATTAAGGCCCTTGGAATTTTTAATCAAATGAAATAATTTCCACTATATAGTAAAATAATTAACCCATAATAATTATTCAACATCTTCTATAAATTCTATGAACACGTTATATATTAAGCGATATAATGTGTAATAAATTATTTACAAATTAGGGAAATTTAACCATAAGAATTGGTGAGCTCAAATACTTAATAAGGGAGAACAAATAATTAAGGTTATAATTGAATAATCATTTAGAATATATTATTTTAGGAATAATCAAATAACATGAATCCATAATAAAATGAATCTGATATCATCATATATCAATGAAAATAAATGAAAATTTGGATACTAGAAATATTGTTATCATATTTATGGAATGCTAAATTTTGGACATGAAAAAATGATATGAAAGTATTTTCCTAGGAAAAGTATCTATTATTGGAAGATGTTTACAGAAATCCCAACATGTTTTTTATCATGAGACCTATAGATGAATCTTGGGGATATATAATTCTATAAACAACACTTCAAGTGATTATTTAAAATTAAAAAACCACAAGGGTCACTATGAAATTACATATCACTACCTAAGAAACATTTTTCTTGAATAAAAACATGACCATATGTATAATGAAATATACATAATGATAATATGTTATCAACAAATAATTGTAGTCAATAATCACCAATAATATCAAAAAAATTCCCATGTTAATAAAATGTATAACATGATTATAAATCAAATATATAATTAATGTGGATGGTCATAAAATATATTTTCAACAATCCAATAATCATCTTTTTTATAATAACAATGTATTGAAAACTAATACTTTTTCCCATGTAAAAAATGGATAATGTAATAATAATCCTACCATATAAATAAGGATGATGGTAACAAAAATACATATTCAACTTCCATTAATCATCTATAGTGTGATAGAAATACATGTAAAATCAAATACATTCCCCCATTTCTATTAGTAATGTTTTTATCTAGGTGAACATCTACCAATTAAATTTTTCAAATGATATGTTCTCACCATATAGTGTAATGACCATAATAATAATTTGATAATGGAATAACATTATCATAATCCATCCATGTAGAGAATGAATATTGAGGTATAAGAAAAAAACCACATGCAATAAAGGAATCATAGGAGGGTGTTGACATTGATCAAAAACACCATTGAAAAATAATTCATTGAGAGGTATAAAAAATAAGAGCTTAAGAATTAAATTATATGATACATAAATTTTAATAAACCAAATTTTTATTATATATATATATATATATATATTCTTGAGTGGATAAATCAAGAATCATAATTTAAATATCGGTAAATCCTTTTAAAAAGATTTGTGAAATGGGAGTATAAACATAAAATATAATTTGGAATTTTTTTATCATTGATGTAATATAGAAATATACAAATCCCTTACAAAGGATATTTTTAAATATGTGAGGTTAAATCCAAAAAAAAATTTAATATTAAAAAAAAGTCACCATTATTGAAGAAATTAAATTACAAAATGTTTTGTTTGAATAAACGAAGATAGGTAGACCAAATGTGTGAACATGATTGGGAAAACAGTTTTTATTATTTTGAAAATACATTTGTCAAAAAGTAACACTTTATGAAGAGTAAAAAACATTATTTTTTATTACAACTTAATTTAAATTAATTGGATTTTGAAATTACAAATAATAAAATATTAGGGTGGGGTAACCCTAGAATGTAATAAGGAAATTCATGATGAAGAAAATGACTCAAGGAAAAGAGACTTGAGTTATCAATATAGCTTATTGAAAACATAGTATATGAAACGTTAAATATTTGAAAAGGGGTTTATGTGTAAAAAATTAGAAAAATAGAGAGTATCTCATAATATAATAAAAGGGTAGAATATATATAATTTATAAAAAATGAGTTCATGTTAATGAGAATAACTCAATAAAAGAGAATTGTGATACCAAAATACTCTATCCAATAGGGTAAAACTTAAGTAATTTTTTTTAATGAAAATAACTTATTTTTATTATTTTATAAAATAAATTAGAATGAATAAATATATTGAACATTCAATGAAAATTAAATCAATTTAAAACAAACAATGGGTTGATGGTGCATAACATGTTACTTGTCTCAATGAATCAAAGTTCTGAGTAAGAAAACTGATGTTTCTTGAGTAACACATTAATAAAGAACCCTCTAGATATTGGTATTATAATTTATATTAAAATAAAATAATTAATATATAAATTCAATATATAACATATATTATTAAATTTATATACACTACATAAATGAAATTTGGTTCATAATACTAACCATTTCTCAAAGAGAATAATTTGATATAAAAACCCTTATCGTGTCTTCATGCATAGATTATGACACTCTATGAGATTGTAAAACAAAAATAGATACCTTAATGATCTATTTAATTACCATATTCATAACTCGAGCCAATTATAATCCTCATGTATAATCATAATATATATATATATATTAGTATTTTTTACATATTCTCAATGTTGGGTGCATGAAATCTTTATTTATTTAAATTAGATTTTAAAAGTTCTGATGGTATGTATAAGTTTAATTATTTTAAAATTTATTAGATAATATGTTTATAGAATATATTTTATAAGATATTTTATAAATATATAACACAATTTTTTTTTATATTTTTTTAAGATTTATGAGGTTGAAATAGGTGAGGGGCATGTCTGAGTGTTTCTTAATGAATGAAGGGTTATTTATTAATCAATATGTTAAATATTAATATAATATAACAAAAAAACAAAAATTATTTACATTTTTATGTCATATTATATCATTATTTTTTTTCACATAGTCATCGACGATAAAAATTCACAGTGTCATTCAAATTGGTTTATAAACTGATCGAAATATGAAACAATAATGATTAATGGGTTATTATGAGGTTTCTTACTTGGAATATTAATATACCTAAAAAGTAATGAACGTAATTGGTTATTATTATTCGGATATATCATTATTATAATGTATTATAAAGATAAATCAATGGATATAATTTCAATACATCCAAATAATTGATCATTTTTCTCTCTGTCTGCTCATTTTAAACGTTTTGACTAAGGATAATTGTTTTTTGATCATGTAATTAATATGTTCCAAAAAATTTCCAACCATTACATTAAAGATTTAAAAAATAATTGTTTCCCATATATTCCATCCCCATGACCATCCATTAATTGTTTTTATGAAAAGTAAAATGAAAACGAATAATTCAATTTTGTGGGTAATCCACACATACGCTTTGTTAGAGATTTAGTTTTCCAAAGAATGAGGGTAGTGATTAATATGGTTTCTTATTTTACATTAGTAAATATCATATAAATATAATAATTTATTAAATATACTTTTATACCATAATTTTATGGTGGTGATGGAAAAGAAACTTTTTATGTCGTTGAGGTGGTAATCCAAACAATGCTCGATTGGCATTTTCATTTTCCTTAATTGAAAAAAGGGTGCGTGTCTAATAATCACTGCATAATTAAAATAAAATAAAAATATGAAAATGGTACATATGTTATCGTTTTAATATGTTTAAATGAAATTTTGGGAATAATAATTGTGCATAATGAAATAGAATATGAAAGGTGGGGTTATACATTTACAACTCACTTCTTGGATAATCTCCTTTAAAGATGGGGTTAATAATTAGAGAGATGGACCTTTTAGGAGAATAAAACCTCACAATGGTGTATATAAGTTTGGATTATAGTATTTTGAAGTCTTTGGGAAGAAAATATTTGGTTGTGCATTTAGGGGAAGTGAGGAGAGGAGATCACCTTTTATAATTGAAAAGGGATGAAATTTTCTTGAATACCCAACTGTTTTCAATTAAGGGAAGTCATTATTAATTAATGTGGATCCAAATTTGATAAATAATAGAGAGGATAATTTAAAAGGTTTATAAATTACTAAAAAACACATTCCCACAATGGTTTTAAATATTTTTGAGGTCATTCAACATTAGATTCTTTACTTTTACCATTCAATATTTTACCATGTAAACTATCATTGCCTAGGATATCATATCATTTTTTCCGAAAAATAAAATGGTTATTACAAAATAATTGGGATCAAATAAGTCTAAATTAAAAAATAATTTCACTTTATTTTATTTATACATGTTATAAAAATTAATTTTAAAATAAAAATCTATAATGTATTAATAAAAAAATTTGATAAAATATAAATTATCTTCTGAAATATGAAATATGAGTTTGTAAATAACAAATCATTATTAAAATTATAAATACTATTATAAAATAAATATATTTTATTATAATGTTTTTTCATTAATCTACTATTCATACTTAATTACTAATAATGTCATAATATCCTTGTTATTTGTAAAATAAATATTTTATAATATTCGTGTATTATTCTTTTGATTAAATATGAACAGTTAACGATAATATTATACTATTTTTCTTAATCCAGAAAAGTTTTACATTTTTTAAAATTAAATTTTTCAAATTTTATAATTCAATAAAAAATAAAATCCCACCATATAGTATAAAACTATTCATATTGGAAAATAGTTTATTGAAATGTTAATTAATATTTATTATTATTTTTCTATCAATTACTAAATAAATTATTGATAATTAATTATTCATATTAGTATTTTTATTATTTTTAAACATAATATATATAGATTCTTAAAATAAAACAGAAATTTCATTAAAATATATTATGAGGAAAAAAATGTTTATATAAGTTTTTATCCATAGTAGTTAAATTTATTCATCAAAACTATCCCTTATTTTCATTCTATAAAAATTTCATAAAGTTTTTACACATAACCATTTTCACTAATTCAATGGCTAGGTTTTAGTGTTCATGCATAATATTTATTTTTATATTTGAATAGAATGTATTTCCATTTATGTTTGATGGTGCATATAGAGAATGATATTGAACACATTGACTTATTCATGGGTAGTAATATATTAAAATATAATGAGGTTTTACATTTAAATACACATGTCATAGTTGTATTAGAAGAATGAGTGGCCATTTAGAGGCACATTCAGGACAAAATAACCCAAAATCCCCATAGGGGACTAGATTCCATAATTTTCCTACCTTCAAAAACTATTGGGGTTAACGAAGGTCCCTAGAAGATTGAATGTTTGATTGTATCCTCAGTACATTATATGTCCATATTTATGTAGATAATTTTTTTGGGTTTTCTAGGTAATGTGACTCATTGATGGTAACCTCCATGAAATGTAACTCCAGTTCTCAGAACCCTTACACTTCATGAATCTCATAATGTATCCTGATGGCCTCTATATTTCTCAAAACTAACACCTTTTTCTCTACTAATACTATAAATACCCCCTTACACCCAACTTTTATAGTTCTATATTTTTCATCTTTTGATAAGAGCTATGCGTTTACGATACCTTGAAGCATCACGAGTGAGAGAAAAAATCTATTTCCCAAGGTAGAAATATTTCATGAAACAGCCTCCCATTAGATATTGATAACCTAAACCCATAGTGTAGATGTCATTTTCAATGTTCCCCAGCCTTTAGAAAAGAGGAAATCCCATTGAGGCTCGTGGTGTCTCGTGAGATAACTATCCTTCAAGAAACCAACCCCATGGGAGCTATGACTTTACCATGTATAAGGGTTAGTATGTTTTAGGTAACATACAATTTTTTGGAGCCCCTCGACCTCCATTAGACATTGCACCTTCATGAGGCTCTGATCGTTCGTGAAACCCAATCATTAAAAAAACACATCCTTCATTCCCTTACATGGTTTCTCCTTTTTGATGATCCCCTTTCATGAATGATGAGTGTCCAAGTTCCATTTGACCTTCCAAAACAGGCTCAACCACACCCCAATTCCCTATGTGACTGGTACCACATACTGTTATGTCCCCCTAATTTTATTCAAGTTTCACATAGGTGTTCATCCTACACATTTCTCTTAAGAATATGTACCCTAATACTTATTGTACAAAATCATTCGTACCCTAACATAGAGCCTCTATATTTTCACTCAGCCACGGTAGAGGAAACTATATTCGATTCCCAGAGGTGCACAAGAATTTGGAACATAATACCTATAGGTGGCATTGTTAATGGAAAATATTTTTCTATCATAGTAGAGGTTCTTTATGAATAATCTTCCTCCCACCCTGAAACAGTCCCCCTTGAGGTGTGATCCCCAACCACATCTGAGATGCATGATATACAACTACCTTTATCCACATCATTTTTATTGGATATTAAACTTCATAACCACATATTCTAAACTTGACATAAAAATATAGAATTAACCTATGCAAAGAACACATGATTCCCCTTTTATGATCATCATGGTATGCCACCATTCCCCAAAAAATTGGATGAAACTCCACACTTTGGTGGATTCTATTTATCATCCCCATACCATCATTCCCCAAATTGTTATGAAACACCATCCATGAGAATCATACAATACGAATCCGCAAAATATCCTCCCCCGTTGTGGAATAAATATCCACAACTCGAAAGAAATTCCTACTATGAGTAGCTTCCACATGTAAGCCTCACACTATTCCTCATCCAAGATTTATCCAGGGTATGAGTGGCCTTACTATATGACATTAAACTACATGCAAGGATCATATCACATGACCTTAAAATGGCATTGAACTACATGATTTTGGATCCCTGTATCTCAAACATGGTATGTAGGATGCCACACTGAGGTTCAACTAGGACATCATCTTATGTTAAATAACCCCCAATGGGGGACACACTCTATAATCTATTATGAAATTATCTCCATGGGGGGACACAAACAATCCTTCTGGTGTTAAATATCCCATTGAAGTGACACACCCCACCATTGGATAGGAAGTTATCCCCATCAGGGGGACACATTCAATCATATTTCCCCACATAACATTAAACGCATGACCGGATCTATACCCATAAAGAAATATCCCTATTCCTTTCTCAATAAGATGTTAAACTTGTGGCCTAATATGGAATCAGTAACCCTTGAAATTAATATGGGATGCCTAATCCAAAAATATTGGGAATCTATATTAACCTAGAATTAGCTACCTCATGGCCAATATAGGATTCCTTATGTTCCACACTAATGATAACTTAAAAATGAGATTCCTACCAAAATATGAAGACATTACATGTTACCAATCAACCCATTCCCTATACATTCCCAAAATTCCTAATGCTATTAATTACCCTGATCAAATGTTGTTTCCCTATCTTGACAGAGGTATAGAAATTAATCTACATCCACCCAGGGATGGATTTGGGCATGAGATTCATGAAGATGACATAAATCTATAATGGAGACCCTTACTAGGTGAAGAGATCCAAGGAAAAATAAATTTAAAGAAGAAATGACATCCGAAAATTCCATTTTTGACAAGAATTAGACATCATAGTGGAAAGTGATGGAAGCTTCCCACCTTTGGAAGGCATTAATGTCGGGAATAAAAAAGTAGGACAACATACACCTGGTGGGAAGGATAGAGTTTCACCCCGACAAAATAATCAAAAAGAAAAGTGATGAAAATAATGTGAAACTATTCTCCCCAACTATGGGGACTTGTAGAGTATGTGGAACTGAACTATTTTCATGTCACTATATAAAGATATTCAGTGCATGGTTGGACAAAGATAATGGTCATCCCAACATGAAACTCACTTTCTAATGGGGGAATATAACATTGTGTATCCTTATTTTGTAACATCATCAAGATGGATCCTTCTCGATTTCATGAAGAATGAATGATGTTTAGTAATTTTGAATTAATTTCTTTGTACCTATACATATGGTTGAATCCACATTCCTTCTAGGAGTCAGTTTATTAGCAGCCAATGACCTCACACTAATAGCTTCCAAGGCAACCCGAACATTGATATGAAAATCGCACATGAATATATCCAACCTTACCATCCACCATTTCTTTGACTACCAGGAACCCATGCCCTATATCACCATATGATATCATAAATATGGGGGTGGTCAACACCCTTGTGTGATGATTTAATTAGGAAGGTTTCATTACCATTAAGGATACGGTTCCCTATTATCTTGAGGCATCGATTAATTTCTAAAACAGCCACCCTGAGTTCCAAATAGAGGGATAAGTCAAATTTTTCGATGGGAAACCACTTTGAGTGCCTCTCCCCCAATGTTGTAGATAGATCACCATCCAACTCTGACAAGGTGGGGGATGTTCGAGCCAATCCTCTAGTGACCACCACTGAGGAGCTTCCTTTGAGAGATCCCATAAAGAAATTTCGATTTCAAAACTGACTATTCTAACAAGACAATGACAATGTTGACTTAATCCCTACGCTCCCAACACTGATCCAAAACACCAAACATCGATAATGGGTGGATAATGTGGACATTACCTATCAAGGGGAACCTGCTTCAAGAATTTTGGTCAAAGACACTATCAGCTCATTCTTCCAGATACAACTATAATGTGAAGAGTGATCAGACTTTTCTCACCATGAATCCAGACCCCAACCACCTCACGGGCTGGCCTGATTGACTCTATTAGACATCAACACCACCTAAATAAATTACAGGTCATCCCGTGATGAGTAGAATCAGTTTGTAGATCCTCTTACCAATACCATCATCCAATATAAAGGAGTGCCTCAAGACACCCACATCCAAAGAAGAGGTCCTCCATGATCCATTGACAATAAATGAATAGGGCATACCCACTCCATTAAAACTGAAGTAGAGTCATACCCACTACATCAGCAACCAAATCGGGAGGGGGGATGGGTCCTACCAAATATATCACCAACCAATGAGGATTCCATATCATCTCTATATCAAACCATCATAGATGCCCTCCCAATGTAAAAGATGAACTGTACCACAAAGAATAATCTTAAGGAAGGATGGAGAACACCCACCATTAGAGGAGGAATCATGGGAAGCACCAGTGAAGCATTATAGAATCATAAACCTCTCAGATTATAAGGTGATAGATGATTTAGTTAGGTAATATTCACCATAGATCCTAGAGTCTTGGATAAAGACCAAAATTGTGGATAATGATCATAAAATCCATGTTCTATAAGATACCCTAATCTTCATATAGATATCTATAGGTTGATGATGTGTTGGAATCCTTATATGGGATCATTGGGTAACCATCCCCATCATCACCAATCTATCTCCTCTACACCTCCACTCAACATGTGTGAAATATGTTACTGTATTTTTTGAAACATTCAGATGGTGAGAACTCTGATGATCAATAAATGGAAACTGCCTCCCTTGAGCGTGAAACTGCGGTGAACAACCCAACTTACATGAACATTATATGGATGTTGGATTTGCCTCCAAGATATATGTTAGCATGTAAAGGATGTTTTTTCATTATGTCGCACCCTATTATATTATAGTAGTTTAAAAGAATTTCTACTTCATTTCCACCATCCTTATATCATCCCATGCTAGTTAGGGATTGGGATGAACAATTACAAGAAACTTCCTCTGAGCAAGAGGGTTTGTGGGTGGTTCTGGCCATCAATCACCAACTAGTTATATTTTGACAACCAAAAACTCATGAATTCAACATTATAGAGTCCCTTAGTAATGAATATTCATTTTTTATATTATAGATTATATGGGTGATGATTCACTACCTCTTTGATCATTATTCAGTGTACCTAAGGAATCAAGAGCACCTCTACACCATCAACTCAATGTTAAAGGATGTTTAGATCACAGTGCCCCTGATAGCTCAGTGCAATGAGTCAAATTTATACTACCAGACTCTTAAGAAAACCTATTTTAATATACTTTCTTTTCATCATTGGGTTATATAAGAGGCATCATAACATGAGAAGATTAATGGATGGGGTAGTATGATTCCCTCCATTTCATCTTTATTGTACGACAGTAACCAGACCATTAATTCTTCCTATCCTTTAATGATGAACATCCCATAGGACTACCAACTTTCTAAATATGTCAATCAATAACCTTCCATAGGATTGGAGAAACATGGATGATGATGTTATTCATATTAGAGAAGACTCTCCTCAAAGGGGGGAATAATACCTGGGAGACCCTCCAAATAGGTTTCCTCAATCATCAGAAGATACAAGAACTGGTTACCACGAGTCCCCCCAATGAAGCACTATTTTCTATTAATTTGTACTTGGACAAAGGAGAGGAACATGTCGAAACCTTAAACCCAATTCTTGTCACACCAAAAGCAAAGATGAAATCCATGGTAGTGAAATCATTCTATAAGCTCATGAAATAAAAGATGCTCACTGATGACATAATTATTGAGTAGAGACTGACCATATAAATTCCCTAGGGTATCCCATCTTTCCATGGGTAGGGTATCCAACACTCCTTAGAAAAATAACGCAATTTGATCTTTGTATCCCCACAGACCTGGTCAAAAAATAGGATGGGGGATATGGAAAATGACAAAGGTATGAGTCACCATGTCCCCTGACCATCTTGAATATTTTCCTCATGAACAAGGAAGTTATGATACCAAAATTGTTGAGCCTTTCAATGCATTGGTGGATAGATACACTCTCCATGGTGATGTTATATATTGACTTTTTTCCCACCTTGAGGCTCTAGATATATGATAGGTAGTGGACACCTAGAGGAAAGCTGTTCTTTGCATGTGTAATCCATGTCTGAGAAATCCCATAATTGGGAATCTCTATATTCATCTCGTTCAATGGGATGGGATACCCCTTATAAAACCTGGCGTACATCATCTCAAGGTCTGGCTCAATGTTGGGGACTCCATAACATAAGGTGTTTTCCAAACATCAATGCTTCTTCCAATATCTAGAACTGTCTATGTTTTTTTTCTAGTACAACCATCATCTCATTAGGTCCATTGTCAATTGATAGGATAATTATACACAATTTATCTAATATTTATTCTCCATCACATGAATTATGAGAATCACAGACCACTTTATGAGAAAAAAAGGCCTAATGAGTGAGTCACTAACTTCTTCTCCCAATGAATGGAACTCACATAATCACTTGACATGTCACTGTCCCATTAAAAACATATCATGATGTATGTAGAGAATGTTAGGATTGACATATTCCCTAAACTCATATCACTGAACAACATTGATGTATTTCAAGAATTATATAAAATGGATTAGAATCTAGAAGAATCCTTGTAGTAGGCTAGACAATAATCACACACATTTCCCCATCAAACTCATGCAATAAAACCCATAAAAGCCTAGATAGTTTTCACTATTCATGTAAAGCTCCATGAGAAAGTACACTTATTAACCCCGGTTCCTAATGTGCCAATCATAGTAAATCCATATCATGAATTTCCTCATCCATGTTAGCCTTATCTGCTGAATGATTTCCAAGTGTAGCTTCCTTCATGTTTGAATATGGATCAGACCCCAATTAAGGCAAGGAACCCATTGGGAAATTCATATATAGAAGAAAAATGAATTATTCCTCAAAATATCCTAAATTCATTGGGTACTTCATCTGATTCATTCATATTTTGTTTTTCAAATTTATATAATGAATGATGTCTAAGGAGGCCAAACCCACTTTCCATGTCAACCACTATCCATATCACAAGATCCTATAACACACCATTAAAAAATTCTTGTTGATTAAATTTTGGATCCAATACCATGTAGACTATGGTTTAGTCATGTTGGGAGACACTCACGATCTGGTGAATCAGGTCTCTTCATAACCCAAAAATGACAGTGAAGGATTGTTGAGTGAAAACATGATCCATGTAATGGGGTATATAAGTACTATGACTGGTTGGATGAAAAGGTAGTCGCTCATTCCAATGGAATCATAAGTTCTGGATTGATAATGTCATAACCTCTTATGGTATCCATGCCCCCTCAGACTACTACTTCCACATATATGTCTCATACTCCAAAGTCATTGTACAATAGGTGATGAAAACACTAGGGAAAACATCATCCCCTTCTTGTGTCAAAACCTACTTTTCCACATGGATAATTCAATCCCATTATCTTGGGAGATGCTCCTTGGGTCCATAAAACCATAAAATATTCCATGGATTGGGATAAGTAGTATGTCTCCATGAATCTTGTGGAGAAAGTGAACCACTTCATAATTCATGATAGTGAGTAATGTAAAAAAATATGATGGGTTACTCTGATAGTCATTATTGAAGGATTAAAGGGGAAACATTATCTACTTCAATACTCAGGATAGTGCTTTAAACCAGGCCATTGATTCTACTAAGATATGTCCACCATTCGTTTTGTAGAGTTTAGTATGCATAGCCTACCCGGTCTTCTCTGTTTGATACAAATATTTTCTAAATTATATTATTTTTTCATGTAACTCAACCATGTATGTGTGAGGGTTATCCTCATATAGAGAGGGACTAACATCCTCAAAATGAAAGTTATCCAATATTTTTTCATAGAATGGGTTGTAGCCCACAACAGAATAATTCCAGTACAAGACTTACTCTAGTGGTTCATCAGACAAAATCTACTGGACTCCCTTCCAAGGAAGGGCCATATATTGGAAATAATATTCCTCTGGTATGAATGTAAGACATGTTAAAGAATAGTTTTTCACACACTTGGATATTTTCATTCTTAAGGATATCCTCTAGTTTAAATAATTGTGTATGTACATAATCAAGGATTTGTGATTCACCCAATAGATTGAGGCTGAGGTTGCGGCCACTGAGGCCTACTATGTTGAGGAGGACGAGTAAGATTAATTCCCAGACATCATCATATTTTTTAGGGATGATGAGGGTTTCATAATATAGTGGAATATACACCCGTTGTACATCACCATCAAATTAAATGACATAGAAATATATAACTACATAGTGGATACTAGAACCAGGATCAACCTCAGCTCAATATAAATATTCCATGTGTTGGGACAAATAGAAGAAAATCTAACTCTAACCATATTTAATATTCTAGGTTGTGATATGATCGATCAAAAATGGTGGAATGATTATATGGAAAACTCTGTTTATTAGTCTAATATCAAGAAAAACAAATCATGGTAGTCTCATAGGATACAAACTAAAATGAGCTACTTGGAAGACCCTGGATTTATCCACATGAAGATTTCCCTTCATCATATCATCAGTGCCTCAAATACTCCCTCAACGATTGAGTATTAGTACACTAAGGAGACATGTATCATATTGATTTCAGTGAACTATGATATCTAGATACTGGTTACCATAAAAAGTATGGAATGTATATTCATACAAATGGGATTGAGCACATAAATTCCCCCAATGATATAATGTATACTATAGTTGATGCTTAGGTAAAATAGATATATTTATACATCCTCCTGATTCAATGGTTTGATCCCAGGACAGTAATCCTATGGGTAATTTCATTGTCTCCGAGAAAACTAGACTCGGTTTCTCCGAGAAGAATGAACGCTCTCAGATTACATCATACTCTTACATCAGACATACACGGTTGGTACAAGAATCCCATACACATATGAATTGACAAAAATTTATCCCTATATACACATATTCATCACATTCCCACATGTTATAAAAATTAGTGATGACTCGACCAAGAACGAATCGTTTACAATTATTCGACAACAAGAATGGGCCTCGTTGTCTGAAACTGAATTGAATTTGGTCAAATGATTCTATATCCATAGTATTAGTTTGTTGGGAAACCATATGCATGGAGTCCATATTCTACAGATATTTCTATAGTTTCCCCTATAGATTTATTTTCTTTGAAGAGTTTCCCCCGACCTCTATCTCTTTTCAGAATATGAAGAGAATTTAGAAGACAACCCTCCATAATTTGATGACGGTTTCTCCACCCTCATTTATGAGCTAACAAAATTTAATCTTGGTATAGAGAAACATATAAGGATAGAACTGTTCAGTGAATCCATATCTTTAGAGGAACGAATGTAGTATTTTTAGTTAATTAATGAAAACCATAACATAATCCCTTGGAGATATGATGAGATGCCTGAGATAGACCGTCAGGTCATTCATTAGCATTTCTACCTTCTAGTGAGTAATCATGGGTTCAAGAAACATCCAAAGAAGATTCACCTCTCTCATGGTGCTATGGTCGAGGCCATTATTACCATGATTATAGAAGAAAATATCATTAGTAAAGTCCAGTACATAGGCTTATAGAAAACATTTTCCTAGACATGAAGAAGAAAAGGTATATAAGAATCTGTATTGACTTTCATGACCTCAACCGCCATTTTCAGAACCATTACATTCCTCTATAGTGATAGAGATTTTGATTGGCATTAGAACTTTATTCTAGGATTTATCCTTAATAAAAGGATATTTTGGGTATAATTAGATCGGTTGGTCCATGAGGATAATTATTCCCCCACGTTTAGGGAACCCCAAGGTATATTATGCAATCAAGTGATTCCCATAACCTTGAATAAGGATTGATCCTATTATACCTTTGGAGCTAACCATATCTTCAAGTTAATTCTTGGAACTACATTGGAGCTCTATATTGAAGGATTGGTGGAAATTTCCCACCATCATCAAGAAAATATCAATGATATTGAGAAAGTATTTAGCTTCATCTAATACCAACAGAGGAAGATGAATCCCTTGATATTATCATTATGGTTGACCATTGTGAAATTTCATAGATTCTTTATATCATACAGAGGCATTGATATAGTCCCAAAGAATACCATGATCATCAATGAAATTCTTCCCCTAAGAAATATATGGGTGCTGTGGGGCCTCTATGGAAACATAGCCTAAATAGGTCGATTGATTAAAAATATAGACAGAAAGTTTTATAATTTCATGACAACCCGACTGAAAGGAACCATTTACTAATGGTATAAGGAGTTTTAGACCTCCTTTGAGGATATCAAATAGCACCTTGTACAACTTGTTATTCAGATACCAAAAATTTTAGGGAAGCTTATGGTCCTCTATCTAACTACACCATAATGTTCCATCAATTTGATTTAATATAGGAAAAATAATGTTAGTAGGGAAAAAATCATATTCTTTTTCATTATAATGCTTCACAACATAGATACCAGATACTCCCCCATCGAGAATAGTTTCCTTCCACTGGTTTTCATATACATATGTAGTGATACTAATTACAACATCATGAGACATATCATGTTTCTTGAGTATACCCACTAAAGTATAGGGTCAATGTACCCATCCTGATAACACCATTGGAATGTTGGGAAATGATCATCCAAGAGTTAAAAATGCGATTTTTCCGTAGATGTTCCTAAAATTCTTGGAATTGGAAGACTTCTTGGCCACAAATTCAACCCCTAGAGAACTTCCCGTGGATATTGATATTCCAGACAAGAAATTATATTAGTAGATCAAGATTTAAAACAATGTTATATGTATTTTGAGGGTTTCTTCCAGAGTTTAACAGTTAGAATGATCAATAAAACCAATCATAACAGTAAAGTTCTAGGAATCATCTTCCTCACTTTAGTGCTTGAAATATTTCCATACTCGTTCCTGCTGTTAGAATGATACACCAATAATGAAGAAAATAATTAGGCTGTTTTTATTTCACTTGATTTTTCCCATGAGATTTATTTCCACTATTTTCAAGGGAAGGGAGACACTGATTCAATAATCAAATAGCTTAAGGGTGAATATGTCCTTAGAAAATAAGATCTTGTACCCCTACTGAGGTGTACCCATTAGTTGATGACCCAGTTTCATACCCAGTTGAAGGTAAATCATGTTATTCATTCATAGAATGGTCAATATAACACCTTGGAATGATTATCCAGGTCCCTCATAGAACCTCCCAAGGATGATCTTCTCATTAATGTGTCATATCAAATGTTCATATCCTCCTCCACCACAGATGATGGTAACCAACTGTTGTATCATCTGATTTCCATTTGTTATATTTAAATAAAGTCATGTCCCCCCCCATGCCTCAAAATAGAAATAAACGTGATTGTACATCTCCATTCATCAAGTATTTGTAATGTTGAACTATCCTACCAGAACGAGCTGATCATGAGATAATCCTCCATCATGATCTACGTTTTAGCCTCACGATAGGTCCTAACCTTGAGAAAACCATCTAGAAGAATTGTTTTGATGTAATTGTCCTCTATTTAATTCAAGGAGATGAGATAACTCATGTTATGAATGAATCACATGTATTTTAATGTGGTTCACATAAAATTGTATTTATTCTCTCCCACAAAATTTGGAGGTTGGAAAATTTCAGGCCTACTATGGTCCATGACGACATCGAGTTCACCAAAAGGTGTCATGCATGTCAGATCCCTGGCAATTTTTTGCATTGATCATAAGATATCCCCCACACCACCATGTAATCATTCCCTTTGCTGTGTGGGGATTCTATATTTTGGGACTATAACTGCTACTTAAAAATCAATGTGTAAATTCATTTTTACCAGAACTAATTTTTATTTATGAATGGGAAGAAATGGTTCCCCTCATGGAAGACATAACCTAGTCCGTGGTTGAGTTCATGTTCTCAGACATCATTCATAATTTCAGATATACCAATGCTATTTTCAAAGTTAATGACACTAAATTCTAGGTTTCCTATCTGAATAAATTTTCAATCAGGTATAAAATCTATTAAAACCATACTTCTCAATACATTAAAAATGAAAATGGAAATATTTTGGCATAAAAAATTAATGTATTGTTGAAATGGTGGTCTAAAATAGAAATATATGGCGGAAAATATTCCCAATTTCCTCTGGTCCAATTAGAAGATGACTTGAAATTCCTCCTAGGAGACCCCATACTCCATACTGCATGGAACTGAGAAAATATTATCCATATAAGTTCAGTATTCAATACTCCAAAAAACATTTTATGACAATAACATGCTAGATAGAGTGGATTATGTCCATTTAGTTGAATTGGAATCCCTTTAGGGAAAAAAGGCATTTGGCATTTCACAACCTAAAGAGGCACTAAAACATGATATTGGGAGAGTTTAACAATAAGGTTAAGCGCCATTACTTCAAACAGGGTAATGTAGTATTTGATCTCATAATTAAAATGATACCTAACAAAAATCCACCAGTGTTGAATCCCAATTGGTAAGGAACATACATTATCCAAAAGGTCCATTCAAACATAGCACACTCTTTGATGAACATGGATGGAAATTGTATCAAACCTCCCACAAATACGATTATTCTCATGAACTGAACCATGTTAGTGGACCTATGGTGCATATATTATGAACATAAAAGTTTTTTATCTGTCAGTGGTCTAAAACCATAAATTGATACAATCAAATTGGTCAAATCCACATGAAATTAAATTGAAGAAACTATGGTCTGAACTCTGTGACCATAAACATTGATTCATAGTCTAATAATTATGAACACAAACTATTTACAACCCATATAGTATGATCAACATGTCTTTAAACCTATAGAAACCATATTCAAAGTTGTACGACTATAAACTGTCAATCCGAACATCCCTTATGCATGATGTTAAGTTGATATCATTCCCCATATAAAACTAGGATGTATCATACAATAAGTATTGGATGATAAAAAAATTACATTATTTAAGATCAGGATACCTCATATAATGAATATCATATGATCAAAAACTAACATCCTAAACACATGATATTGAACTATAGAGCTACCAAGTACATGAAAAACATTATGTTTCATATTAAAAGTGTGGGATGACAAAAAATGTGAACATCCTTGACACATGATGATAAAATATATCTTTACCCAATTTCATAAGAATAAGATATCCCCTGAAAAACATGGGATACTCAATTCCTTATTTAGAAAGTATTTCCCCCACCTTGATCATTTTAATTCTACTACACCACATTCTAGAACAATGTGTGACCTGATTCCAATTCCCAATGGATATTTAGTGATCTATGACATCTTTTCTCTCATCCTAGACATTAATCCACCAACATAATTCCCTTTGGACCCACTTATAATCTAAAATTTATTACTTAATACTATGCAGCATCTATTTTGAGATATTTATGATGAAAATTGTCTCACAGTACCTCTATTTATGTAGGGTTATACCTAAATAATTTCATGAATATATCCTAAAAACATTCCCATAGTCTATGAATCATGGAATTAATCTATTTGTCTTGGTCTAGGCCTTACACCCCTATACTATGTGAAATTAGATTTAAAATTTTTTCTTGGGGGTGAAAAGACTCTTTGGATCCTTTCACATTATGATTTAACTCATTTTCACCACACAATAATCCTCAAAGAACCCCCTCTATGATCCTAACAATATGAACATAAACTAGCTTCCATGGTCCAAACAGTATGACATTAAACTATGTGCATCCAGTCTTCATTGGTATGGTTTTATTCATCCCTAATGTTTCAATAAGAATATTCCCCCCTTTTATAGAACTATGTGTGGATTGATTATCAATTACATAGGATATGTTGGGATTCCCAGATATTATATATTATATCCCATATATAGACTCACCTTAAATAACCATATTTTTCACACAGTAGCATCACCCTAATATTCCATCATGGACAACCTCTTTAGGTATAAGACCCAGTCATATTCCATGAACCATTAGTGAGTTTAGATTCCCTCATGAACCAACATTTGGATGAAAATATATAGAATCTACATGCATAATCCCCACTAACATCCTCAATAGAAAACATTAAATTGTACTCTTACCCCATATAAAATAAGGAGTCATAATTTCATAATATGATATGGCCAGAAATCTTCTCCAGAGAGGAAGTCAACAAAATTACCTCGGTACCATAGATCAAATCCTTCCAGAACTATGTGTGTCTTGATTACCATCCATATGGGAAACCTTGTGATGCCTAAATATATCGTCTTAAGAACAAACCTTTTCTTCAATTGATTATGTGGTCTTTTCTTTATATAAGAATGATGATTTCTCACGATACAATATGACAGTTTTTGTGAGGAAAAGTGTTACTTTTGACCTCATTAACATTTGGTTATAACTCTTTCATGACATAGAATCTATTTTAAGATAACCATGTCCCCTTTGGTCAATGTAATGTGACTTAAATTAGTAACTAACATTATAGTCCAAGCATGAAAATTTTAAACTAGTAGCGACCATG
Organism: Viscum album; assembly: GCA_963277665.1. Lineage (NCBI taxonomy): Eukaryota > Viridiplantae > Streptophyta > Magnoliopsida > Santalales > Viscaceae > Viscum > Viscum album. The sequence goes on from OY728166.1 coordinate 939,840,979, forward strand.
GTCCATGTTGTATAAATTTTAACTAAAAATCCTAACATCCATAAAGAATTATGTTAAACTATATTATTACATCATATGAAACCAGAAAGACTCATATAATAAATATGGGATGATCAAAAACTAACTTCATCTAAACAAAATGCTAAACTATAGCCTTATCACATTGAAAACCTGGATTCCTCACACGACAAGTATTTGTTAATCATACAATTATAACCCACACAAAATGGGGATACATTATAAAATCATTTAACTTGATATCCTTGCAAGAGAGTTCATCACACCACTAAATTCATTCTCATACAACACCATGTCCTAGAAATATTTGTTCATTGATTCATATTCTCATGGGATATTTAGTGATGCCTAGATATTTCATTTTAGGACCAGCCCCACCAACAACTCATTACATGGTCATTCCCCTTTGGGCCGAGAATTATTGTTTCCTTCCTAAAAAATTAATCAATATCATTTTAGAGAGTGGTTGAATAGATCTCAGTGAACATAAAGTCCTTGCTAATATGTTTAACATTTCCACTTTTGTTCTTCATGATTTCTCTTATGTGTATAATATTCATCCCTTATATCTAGAAAGAATCCCTAATGGAATGGTATTATGGTCCACTAGCTCACCTACCATACTAGGCTCACACCTCAAAAGATATTGGAAACAAATAGCGACCCCAATGTCTTGAACTATGTTAAATGTAAATACCACATATGTTCTATCCATCCTAATCGTACACATGTGTCTTCCCTATGTTTTTAACATGGAAAATAGTTGTTCCCTGCATAGTGTTCATCTCCACTTTTTACTATCTAGGTAATGAATGACAATGTAACCATGCCCCGATTTTTAGTTCACATCCACCCCTTGTTATGTTCTCAATTAAAAAAAGACACTATTACAACCCTTGTTTCTCACACCGATGATTTATCACACATTCATAGTAGTTGAGAAGGTGTTTTCCTTAGGCATGGTTGAGACACATGAGTGTACATTATTTAATCTTAATGTTCATAAACTAAGAGCCATAGTCCATGAATCATGGAACTAAACAAAGTGTTAATAATAAATGAAATGTGTCGTGTTGCGTAAGGTGGCCACATAGTCCCCTCAGTTCACCATGGTTTATTACTCAACAGTGGTTATCATTTACTTTTGGGATTCCCGCACTATATTCTATAATAACAACCTTAAAATGTGTGATAGATTTATACATAATATTATTTGTGGAAGGGCCTCCTAGGATCCTCATGCACATAAGGCTTTGTATCCTCTCTACCACACATATCCCCTTTATGACACAAAACCATGGATTCTTTGAATTATGATTTTAAACTATTTTCATTTGGTACGAACTATATGGCGATAAACGGAGATACCACAGTACTAATTCTATGACATTAAACAAAGATCCTGACATCCTATTCACAACATATTAATCATTTTGACTAGATGTCCCAATCATATGAAATTTAATTATGTAATACATATTTTTCACCGTATGATGTTAAACTATGTTTTTGTCATCATCACTGTGTAATGATAAAAAACAAAGTATCTTAGTCTCTTTTTGGAGAATCCTCATTCTTCCATAATTTTAAGTAACCTACCACATCAATTATGTTCATCGTGATTCAATTAAAATTTTTGAAAAGTATTTCATTGTAAGAGGAGTCCAACTTTTTTTTAGAATGGTATGCATATCGAATGTGCTAAGGGAAAATATACTGTAGTAATGAGTGTTTTTAAATCCATTCAATAATTCCATCACTTCATGCCCATGTTTCTCGTCTCTCTAGACTTGGATCCCCATTATCGAACACATCTAAATGGACCCCTTGATAGCATGGTACCTTGACACACTGGAACACCTACAATCCCTGTAATATCCTCTGAAATATTTCTAGAAACATATTGAGATAGTTCATATGTTCTGAACATGGTGAGTAGTATATGCTAGTTTTTTCCCGCATCCCAGAAAAATGAAAATGGGTATTATGATAAAACATGGTTAGTAGTTTTCCTCCAACATCTTGCCACTCCATTTTTTTCCAAATCATGGGCATCTCAATTCATACTCTTCATTCCACTTAGTTTAGGATGAATTTAACACCCTATGAATTATCTCATTCATGGACTTGAGAACCATGAGAATGAAGGTTGCATGTTTTGAGAATCAGATTTTGTATCCACAAAATTCATGGTAAAGACAATCTGAGTGTTTGATAAACAAGTTTAGACCTTGAGTGTTTAAACCTTGACTGGTATGAGCATATATATAAGAAATATTATATTTTATATTATTTCTCATACATAGAATTACTCACATGGGTGTAGAGATTTTCTATTTGTTTTAATTTTGATGTGATCATGATGTCAAAAAATGAGACATTTCTAAGAATATTTGAATTTAAATAAATCCATACAATGTTTGGGAGGGAAATCCATATATTAGAGACTCTAATTTATTGTAATAAATCGTGAAATTCACCAAAGGTTTATCCCTAGAGATCGAGTGCTCATGTTTATCTAGGCTTTGTTGATTATCCACCAGAGTTCGTTGTCAATCTACTCCCCTCCTTGGCATTAGGATAGACTTATTTGACCATGATCCTCAACCAGTCAAACTTCTTTCATCACTCATCAATCATAGATGCATACCTCACCAACTTACCATCTATTTCTACAAAATGACCCCTCAATTCGATGATGATCTCATCCTAGGTAGTAGTGACTGCTGCATGGTCATACATTAACTCTTTAAATAAGGAATCTTCTCTTAAGATTCCTAAAGTGACATAAAGCCCCCAACCATATGATTGTAAAATAAAATATCGAACACCAATAACATAACACATTCACATTAAGCAAGGATATACCGATCCAATGTGCAATGGATGATGGACTCCACCACTCTAGTCCCAAAGCTAACTAGACAATGATATAGAAATACTACCAAGTACTCCATGTCAACAAGTTGGGAGTGGGTGAAACTATTATGCATGTAGCTCTATGACTGATGAAAAAAATTACTCGGTTCTCCTTGGAGTTTTCTAATCTCGATTCTTACATTTCATCATGAAACATAGGATAGAATAGAGGAATGACCATGAACACATTAGTGGTTAGTTAATCCGCATGCATGGTCACAGTTGGGATGAATTCTATTTCTAGGAGAAACAGATCCTCACCAACCCCCTCAATATCATTAGGATCCCCAACTACCTCCTACGGAACCAACGAGGTAGAAAAGATATACAAGGCTCTTTGAAGACCTCTATTGGAGGCCAGTACTCAACCAATATCATTGGTTCCCCATCTCTAGCAATTTATGCTAATTAAATCTCTATAAGATGTGAAATAAGTATATCCTCCTTGAATATCTCAGTTGCTGGAACAATTCTAAACTCCTATAATGATACTCAGACTCCATCAACCACATCCTATGTCAAATATATGTCCTAATTATCCCCATTGGATATCACAGTTATGGTCAGGGTACCAACCCACTCCCTCAAGGCCATCTTGTCGAGAACACCTTCCCATGACATATCCCTAGTTTTCTGACTTCTGTGACTCCCTTACAGTGTCCTTTAAATGAGTATCACCATCTATCACTACATAGACTTTACGAATCGCTGACTGGGTCATTAGAAATATTAAATAATCCCCAAATTTAATTTGAACTACCATCCTTGAATGAGTCATTAAAACATATAAAAGAAAATAGGGAAATAAAAAAGGTAAAAGGGGAAATGTATTGCCCAAATAGTATATACCAACAATCTTTTCATGACGGTTTATAGGAAGTCCATATGGGAAGGGAACTCCCGTAGTAGTCAGCACCTCAGTCACAGTCTCTACATTAGTTTATGGATGTCCACCCATTGATATGACATAAGGGAGGTGGCCCATGCTCTCCAATTTCTAGGATGAGGCTCCCTCACCATGTGTATGAAGTTTAACATAATCCCCCCTCCCATATTCTCTCCAGATCCAACACAGAATGGGGTTAGTTTATATTTAAATTCATAAGGATTTGGTATATTTGATGCACAAAAGGTTAGAGGAATTACTTAATACATAGGAGGAAATCCACCCCATAAAGAAATATTTGTATGTTTTTTCCACATGACACATTTAAACCCATTTTAAATGGTTTTAGAGTAGATAACATTCTTACATATAGATCTAGAGAATAGGTCCCCTCTAGAGGAACTATTTCTCAGCTATTAGGGTGTGCACCATGCTCTAAGATTGAACTGAATCAACGATCTCTCTTATATATTACACTACATCATCATAGGGCACACAAAATCCTTACATATAACGAACCAAACCAGATATGAATGTCTCTTTTTGGATATTTTTTTTCATATCTCATGGAGGGTGTTTATTTGTCTATAGACCCCTCAAATCAATGAGGAATGTATAAGAATGACATCACTAGGGAAATTCAGGTAGCAAAACTTCTTTCTCATAACTTTGAAGAATTCCCTTGGAACTACCCCAAATGATTCACCTTCCTCCTGTGAACATTTTTAGGAGTATAAATTATATTTCCTCTGACCTCCCTATGGCCTGCACCTCTGATAGGCTTTGAATTTACGGCTCTACAACTACTACTCTAATCAACAGATTTATCCTGTCTCCACTTGATTCCCAAACACTACTCATACTCATCCACACATTTTTGGAGCCCCTTTTTTCATCTCTATTAGTTCACTACCTAATTATATCCCTAAGATATTATCGCTTCCCTCTTAGCACATAATCATGGGTGAGCCCATATGTTTTAGTAGGTAGCAGCAACTCATTCCACCCTTTTCTATCTTCAAGTATTATCATGTTCCATATCTTTCAATAACCTGAGGGTTGGAACTTGTAACTTACCTCTGTGTAAAACATTGGGGTAAATAACTATTGGAATTAGAACCACCTCATAAATCTATGTGTGGTGTATGATTTTCAGATAACATTATTGGTGACCCTTCCCACAAGTACCTCACCTAGAAAGTCAACGCGGTAAGACTACTGCTTGACAGTCCCCATGCCATCATCTATCACTGTCCCTATGAGTAGGTGGGACATGTGTCAAATGATTTATTCCACTGACTCAATCTTCAAAAATTCATCATTTGAGCTAGAGTCGAGAGGTAAACTGTCGATGATGTTCATAATTAATGGTTGGAAGTTTGTGATGGGAGAAGATATGTGGTTTTGGTATTCATATATGTCTATGTGTGTGGTGACCTAACCATAAAAAAAGTTGAAGGGCCTGAACACATGGAGATAAGTCTTGTGTTGGATGATATTGAAAATCATCTTTTATAGATTCACTAGTATCAAGACATCCATGATGATGGGATACCCTATCACAAACATCACTACCATGATAAAGGTTCTTGACTACACCTTTAGGTGTGCAACCATTATCAGGGCATCCATTCTTAGATTATTGTTGTGATAAATCACAATATCGTGATGAAATGAGCCTTGGGTTCCCTAATATATTCCCACATCTACTGATATCATGATTTTATAATCATCTTGTAGGAGTACCCTTTCCTCACTAGAATACCCTAAGGAACTAAGATGACATCTCAGGTATCCTATTGACTGGTACATTCAAAAAAATCATAAAATATTGATTAAATGGAATTTCCTTCATCATTGACATAGAATCATTATTATCCTACACGAAACACAGTAATTCCCTTTCTCTGGATGGATGCTACTCCTGGTCCACCCATACATTCTATGTACGAAAGAACTCATCATACATTGCTTTTTGAATCAGGATCCCAACATTATAGAAAGTGTCCCCCAATTTGATGCAAACATCCTCATTGAGAAGATGGAATATAATTTTTATTTGAGAATACAAACAAAATTACTCTGATATGATATCCAGATACTAGTTTAATTTAAACATTAATGACCAAGCAACATCGTATATCCCTAGTATCCTCATCTTCGCATCAAACTCAAGGAAATAATTACATGGCTAATCTAACTATTCCCACACATATTTGAAATATACTCCCTCACATAAGTACCATCCATATTCGATAAAATTAGAGGGTTCACCAAAGTTTCCTTGAGAATTGTCTCATTCTTGGGGAGGGTACTCTTATACCTCCAATGAACCCCTTTTTAATTTTTTATAAGGTTTTAAACATTGTGTCTCATAATAGATGCATGATCCTTCAGGATGTGGACTCTAGAGTCTATATACCATCGGTACACCCTGGGTGAGCTCTTGAACAAATATAAGAGAACCAATCGATCATAACTGGGGTTGAAAACATTACCCCTTATCCAAAATATGTAAATTTGAACCCACTTGAAAAGTGGGTATTCGTGTTAAGCCTCAATCAGTAGTATGAAAATATTGTCATGGATTGACCTACTTTAGACAGACACATTGATCATCAGATTCCTAGACATTACCTCTCAAAGAGTATTATTATAATTTTCATATTTAGTATCCATTTTTGGAAAGACATGGAATGTTTTTAGAGACTGGATTTTAAAACTATTTTTAGGAAAATTGGATTCATGAAAATTTTTTAAGCAGGTCAGATCGTGGAAACATGATCATGGAAGGGTTTTCTTCCCTGATTGATGAGGTTTGAGACCAAAAAACATTTGTGATGGTCTTGAGTATAATGAAAAGAGAGGACATTCCAATATTAATGAAAATCTTATGATCCAATATTATCCCCTACCCCAATTTATTAAAATATGTTCAACATATGTTTCAATATGTTGCTTTGTGTATGAGACTTTATATGTGCCAAATTTGGATGTTTTCCCTTAGAATTGGACCCATATTTCCCCCAATTTTTCTAATTTTTAGGGTCATGGATTTGTTAAAAGTAAAATATGCATGGATTAGAATATATCATGGAAGTAATGACTATTTTGGGATTAATTCTAGCCAAAATGGAGAAAAACTCTACATAAGGGACTGGATTCAGGAAAATACACACCTCTGAAAATGGTCTCATCTTGCGATGGTCTTTGTCCATCAATAATGTTGATGCTAAACCTAGGACATAGTATGTTTGGATTTTTCGAGCTCTATTATGTGTATGTTACTAGCCACATGATGCATTGATGATAACATTCACATATAATAACGTTGGTTCACAGAACCCCACCAATTTGAAAATATCATAAAGATTCATGAAGTCTCTATATTTTCAAAAACTAATTACCTTACCTCCATTGGGCCTCTAAATTACTCGTTTTTATAAAATTTATGGTGACATGAGCATTCAACAGTGAAAATCTCAGATTTTTTAATACTATATTGGTTCATGCGTGATATAAAAGATGGATTTCCCAAGTAATCAATCTTTCACGAAACCACCTCCCATGGGGTTTTGAGAACATGAATCTATAGTGGAGATTCCTTTCATGAAGGTACATGGAAATTTTAAAAGAATAAAAAAATTTAGTATATTCTTGTTTCATGAGATAAGTTTCCTTTATGAATCCATCTTGACTGGATCCATGACTTTACCCAATTGTAGGGTCAACCTATTTATCTAAACTCACCCCTTCACTATACCCCTGACCTCTATCAGACCCATGTATTTCATGAATCCCTTACTCTTCGTGAAAACCATTCTTCCAAAAAACCCATTCTCCAAGCCTCTCAATGGTACCTCCTTTTAGATGATACCCATTCAAAAAAGATATGTTCGTAGGTTCACTATAGTTATTCAAAACTGGTTCCACAACACATTAAGTCCTTGTGTGATTTGTACCACATACTCTTGTGTCTTCCAAATTTTTTTCAAGTGTGTCCAGGGCCTTCATCCTTCCTATTTCACCTATAAATAGTAACCATAGTGAATATTATTCCTAATAATAGGTACCCTTACAAATATCCTCATAATGTCTTCTCCACAATTGCAGTGCTAATGCCATGTACTACCCATAGGAACTTGAGTAGTGGGAAAATTATCCATAGAGGTGGAATCTTTAATGGAAACTATTTAACTATCTTAGTGTATTTTCCTTATGAAAATTCATCATACAAACATGAGATTGTCCCCCTTGAGGGATGATCCCCAAGCACATCAGAGCTTCATGATGTAAAATTTCCTAGCTTCATGCCCTAGTCATATGACGTTAAACTACATGAAAATTTACTCAACACATGATGCAAAAATATAGGCTTACATTGTGATATGGACAGAGGATAAACCTTATATGATCACATGGGATGAAACCATCCCCCCATCACGGGGGAAACCCTACACCTGGTTGCTTCAATCCGTAATCCCCATACCGTCTTTCCCCTCCTAAGATGAAACACCTCCCACCAGAATATTCCATACAGAAGCCCCAAAATATACTCCCTCTATGTGGGATGAATCTCTAGAAATGGTATGAAGCTCATACTTTGGGAAACATCAATTCACAATCCTTACACCATTTACTATCGTTGCTCTCTCTAGGACTAGTTCTTCATTACCACGTGACGATAAATTGGTTGGAGCGACCCGGTCTCAATACCTTAAACTATTACATAGAACTACATAGGTTTTGATCATTGACAATTGGATAGGGCACATTGGTCACATTAATGGGGTTCAATCACTATATCTATGATTGTGAAATCATCCAACTTGGCTGGGGACGGTGGAACACTCTGACATCTACTGTGAAATAAACCCCCCTAAGGAGAGATACTCCACCATTTAGGTGTGAATAATCCCCATTGGGGGGGGGTATACATTCCATAATCTAGTTTGAGATTACACCAATTGGTGGGAAACACTACACCATCTATACCAATAGGAAATTAAACATAGGATCTGATATGTACCTATAATACAATAACCTTATGCCCATCTATACACAAAGTTAAACTTTTGACCTAATCATTAATCCTAAAACCATTAAATAAGAAATTTATTCATGGGGTAAAAATTCTTTGGAATACTTATGCTCCATCATTATCATCCACATTTCCAACATAGGATTCCTTGGGTTTCACACCTAAGAGGACTCACACATGAGATTTTGTCCAATAAAGGAAGGATTTATAAGAGCCCAATCTACACAACATATTGACTTGCCAAACATTTCTAATGATAATAACCCCACCAACCAAATTTTAGAACCATATTGACATATAATTAGTTTACTTAACCCCTTTCCACTACAATATAGATCCCAGAATGAGTTTAACAAACATGAAATAAATTTATGTGTGATTTAAAAATGTGGAAACGAGCACTATGGAGTATCCAATGAAATGAGTAACCGAAATCCCATCATAAATTTTGGATCAAGGAGCAAAAAAAATCACGGAAAGTTATGTAAGACACTAGACTTAAAAAACATGTAATGTGGGGTTTTTGAAAGTAGGGTTTTATCCACTAGTTATAAAGGATTGAGTTGTTATCCAATGAATGAATTGGAAATAGTGGTATTAAAATATTCAACTTCTAATAAAACTCTTCCATTAGGAGAACATTTCTTCATTTTTATGTCAATATAAGAAACAACAATAAAATTCACCCTATGACATGGGAACCTATATATCATCCTTTTTTTGGTTGGATACTTTTTACAACACCCACCAACTATATGACACATGTTTAAATCCTCATTGAAAAAATGTATTATCAAAATACAATGTCTATATTAGATTGATTTTTTACCTACCAATATCTCTCAAATATCATCCCAAATATCATATTTTCCGATCTAAGATATTTTATCTTCATCATTATGAAAAAATATTTTTTGATATCCAAAAACAATGTATGTTCAAAAAAAATAAGAAATATGACATAAATGTACAATAGAAGGTTATTGTAAACTCAATCACCCAACATAGCTTGACGCAAACAATGGTATATGTTGCTTCGCCTGAATTAATTTTTTTTCTATGAAACCATAAGACATGTTCTTCCATTGACAAGTTGAATGCATCATTACTTAAATACAATGATTTAGTTTATAGAAAATATATTGAATTTTATGATCCTTTAAACCATTATACATCATTACATAAATCACTTCATCCAATTTCATATAAAGGAATGATATGTTTACATCCATATTTTCATGAATTTGTTTATCAGAAGATACCATATTGAGAATTATCTTGATGATAGCATGTTTAACTACTATGAGAATTCAATTCCCTATTTATCTTAGTAATTTTACACCAATATCCACACCTTATAAAAAGTCATTTTAATGGTAAATTTCTTTAAATGAATAATTCATATATTCTCCAGTTATTTTTTTTGTTAACTCTTTCTAATACCAAGATTCACTAGAATCTAAGGAACTATTCTCTTCACTCATTTATAACTTCCACTAAATATATTCATTGAATGGTATTTCCTTCTAAAGGCTCTTAAAATATCCATCATCCACTTTAGGAGATAAATTCATGTTATCCTCAAAGATTTATATGTATTATCTATGGATTCAAACGCTCTCCCGCCCATTGCCCGTGTGCCTTCGGGGGGTCTCTCTTCTGCAGTGCTTGGATCTACGGTGATTGGAGATGGTTCAGCTCGCCCTCCAGGGCCCTCGTTCAAGGAAGCTCTTCAACGAAATCCCCTAGTTTCGATGGGGTTTAAAATGGCTCTCCGGTGGGCCCTGAGGTTGCTTCTTCTTTTGTGGAGAATGGTTCCCCAGTGCTCGAGGTTTTAGAGGCATCCTTTGCGGCAAAGGAATTGGATATTTAGTGGACTCTTGTTGCAAGATTTGGATTGGACAAGCCTCCCCTCGCGATTTTTCAAGATTTCGTCAGACGTTGGGGTCTAGATCTTCCTCCTTCTGTGTCTATTCTGGATCGTAAATCCATCTACATCGTCTTGGACTCTAAGGAAGATTTCGTTACTGCTTGGTTCAAGAGGGTGCGTTCTGTTGGGCGGTGGAGGTTCTCGCTCTCCCGGTGGTCGATGGATGCTCATTATGGCAGAGAATTCTCTAGTGCGGCAGTTTGGATTTTGCTTCCGGGGGTCCCTCTTCCCCTCATGAATGAATCGTTTCTCAAAGTTATTGGGGATCTATTGGGGAGTTTCCTGTGCGAAAATGATCATTCTATTTTTTTGTCCGAGGATTCGGTAGCAAGGATTTGTGTTGAGATGGATTTATCTCGGCCGCTTTAGCATCATATTTTGATCATAATTGAAGGGATGAAGGATTTCCATCAACCCCTGATTTATCCGCCCTATCCCATGTTCTGTTCCCATTGTCATATTTCAGGGCATACCTTACAGGTCTGTCGTAATGTTCGTATGAAGGGTGGATTTCACTAGGCTGTTCCGAGGTCCTATGATCCACTCCCCCATGCGCATCACCGGTTTCCTAATGGTAACCTCCATGGTGAAGGTGGTTCTTATTTTTTTCCTGTGCAGGGTTCAGAGGCGTCCTCGTCCAATTCTGGTAGTGCTGGGAGTGTGCCTTTTTGCCGCGACTTGGTTCCTGTTCTTCGAGGATTGGGTGGGGATTCTTTCGTGTAACTTTCAGAGGATAGTCTTCCTCTCATAGGGGTATTATTCAGTTGTTTTCTAAGCATGTGGAAGTAGGCGCTATCATATTGGGCTCCTTTGCAATTATGCATCACATTCATCTCTTTGCTGTATTCAGACTCGAGTGATATCAAGGTCTCCGAGCCTTCCTCTCCTAGGGGGCCCCCTCTTCTGTCTGGGGAATACAGTCCAGTGGGGTCCTCGCCCCCGTCCTTGCTAGCTCTATCCGTTTCTCCTCTGTGTTCCCCCCATTGCTCCTCATGTCGGATCAGAACAGAAAGGGGGGAAAGTTTTTTATGTCTCCAGAAGTTTCTTGCAGGGCGCGGGCTAGCAAAGGGTCTTCTCCAGTGGTTTTATCCTCGCAAGTGAATTCTGGTGTCTGCACTCGATCAATATCTAAACTAGATGCTTTTTAATGCACTCTTAGTACAATTTTAGAAGGGCCAGGAGCCTGGGGCCAAAACCAGTCGAGATCATATTAATGTTCAGTCTCCTAATCTGGAATGGCTGAGGCCTGGGAACCAGGGTCAAGTCTGATTTCATTTGCAGTGAAATAAATAATAGGCAAGTCTCTTTGGTGGCTATCTTGGAACTAAATAAATCATTCAACAAAATAAAGGATTATGCTCAAAGGCTTAAGGTTCATGGTTTCCTGCATGGGGATCCCCTCAGTTCACATATATGGATTTTTTGGAGGGATTGTGTTTGTGTTGATCTTTTGAGTGCCTCAGATCATGTTTTGAATACTAAGATTATAGTAGAGATCCATGTGTCATTTTTCTCCTTCCTTTATATGAAGTGTACCACCCAGGGCAGGGAGTCATTGTGGAGTGATTTGGAGGGATTTAATCATGATAAAAATGTGTGGCTTGAAGGTGGTGATTTTAACATCATTGCCAGTCCTGAGGAGAAGAAAGGGGGTGGGGATTTTCCTAGGAATACTAGCCAAACTTTTTTTCTTCCATGGAAAGGAATAGCCTTTTGGATGTAGGTTATGAGGGATGTACCTTTACCTGGTGCAACAATCAACACGGGGGGAGACGTTCATATAGCCGACCAGACCGATGGATCATGAATAATGCTGCTTTTTTCATGTTCCCGGATTCCAAAGTAGTTCATTTGCCAAGATGTCTATCTGATCACTCTCTACTCCACATTTCTCTTAGTGTGGGGTCGATGAGGGAGGAGCATGCTAATTTCTCAAAATCATGGATGGAGGAATCTGGTTTCCTCTTAGTGGTCCGGGAAGCTTGGGGCCTGCAACAACTGGGGAATCGATCGATTTTCTTTCACAATAAGTTAAGGCGGTTAAAGTCTCTTCTTTGTGTCTTGAGAAGGTCGATCCCGGCTCGTGATCAGGAATTTTCTTGAGAACAGTGTGGAGGTTGAATGACTGGAGAATTGTTTGGAACTAGTTTGGGATGATTCTATGTTCACTGAATTGAGATCTAAAAGGACCAGTTATCTGACAGTCTTCTGAGGCAGGAGAGGATTTCCAGAGAAGGAGAAAGAGTTATATGGCTTCTTGAGGGGGATCGAAATTCAAGATAATTTCATGCTTGGATCAAAGAATGTCGGCGTGTTCAGAGGCCCAACATTCGCAAGGATGATGGATCCTTTTTCAATGACCGAGAGGAGATTGGGCTCATGGCTAATAGAGCTTTACAGTCTTTACTGGATGATCCAAATCTTGGTTGGGCAGTAGGATACCCGAGAGGTGGGGCTGATATATTTGATAGTATTTCCAACAATGTTTCAGAGAGAATTGATGAGGGTGTCAGGAAATCTCCAGATGTGGATGAGGTGCATGAGGCGGTGTGGTCTCTGAACCTGGATAGTGCACCAGGGCCTGATGGGTTCCCTGGTTCTTTTTACTGGGCGACTTGGGAAATTATCAAAGGGGATCTTGTACATGCTATCCATGATTTCTTTCAGGGAGGGGAGCTGCCTCAAATTTCATGTGCAACCAAATTGGTTCTTATCCCTAAGGTGAGTCCATTGAGCAATACGGGCCCATCAGCATGTGCAACATTCTGTACAAGGTCTTGGCTAGAATACTCAATAAGAGACTGGCCGTTCACTCAGATTCTTGGATGAACCCTGAGCAGCATGGTTTCATTAAAGGGAGATCAATTTAGGGAGTGATTGGAGTGGTCCAAAAAATGGTATGTGGCATTAATAATAAGTCCTTTGGGGGAAATTTGGTGGAAAAATTAGATATTAGCAAGGCCTATGATAGGTTGGAATAGTGGTTTGTCCTCAAAGTCCTGGCTTGCATGGGGTTCTCCAATTGGACCAGTGACTTAATTTCCCATTACTTCAGCTCGGTGTGGATCTCTACTTCATTCATGGGTAAACAATTTGGATTTTTCAAGGCTTTTCGTGGTCTCAGGCAAGGGGATCCTTTGTCCCCTACTCTTTTAATTCTTGCTCAAAATTCTCTAAGTTGTTATATTAATCAAGGCCTATACATGGGTAAAACCTTTCCATATCATAACAAGAATGCCACAATGGGTATTACTCACTTGATGTTTGCTGATGACACAATCCTATTTATTAATGGTAGTATAAGGCCAGTGTATGGGCTAAATGGAATTCTAGGGGAATATTGCATGTGGAGTGGGAAGGTGGTGAACAAAGAGAAAAACCTCTTCTATACTTCCAAGAATACATCTGTGAGTAAGGAGAGAGTCTTAGGGTCCAACATGAATATGTGAAAGGGTTCCTTTCCCATGGAATATCTTGGGGCACTGGTCAGTCCCTCTTCTCTTCAGGTGCATCATTTTGATAAACTTGTCAGTAAAATTACAGGGTGCAATTATAATTTGAAGAACAAATTTATATCTTTTGGAGGCCGCAAACCTCTGATGAACAGTGTCCTTGTATCCATTACCATGAACATCCATTCCACTATCAAGGTTACTAAGAGAGTGATTTTCAATTTGTAGAGAATTATGGTATCATTAATATGGGATTGACAGATGGAAGGCAGACATCATTGGGCTTCGGGGAAACGGTTAGCAAAACCTCTATCTGAAGGGGCCATCAATCTGAGAAGTGTGTCTACTACCATGAAAGGGCTTCATGCTAGGCTTGCCTGGGAGGCCTTGGAAGGCCGATCTCTTTAGGGTAGAACAATTCAGGAATTATATGGCTTGAATGAAAATGTTTAGAGGTTTAATTGTTCTAGGATATGGAATCTGATTCATCCATACTTAGAGGTATTACATCATCATTCTTGGTGGATTGTGGGAAGGGGAAATATCAACTTCTGGCAGTTTAATTGGGTGGTGGGCAGGCTATGGTTCTCGGGCTACCCCATCCTGGATTTATCCTTCAAAGAGGCAAGTTTTCACCCTCAATTTCTTCAGGCCATCCTTGTTGAAATCCAAATGGAATTTTTCAACATAATAGTTGTTAGTGATGAGGAGGATATGCTCATTATCACTGGTTCTACGTCGGGTGCCTTTTCCATCAGGGATTGTGCTCAAGTGATGAGGATTATGTATAATAATGATCTGTGGAGGGAGGCCTTCTGGTGCACGGAGATTCCTTCCAAATTTAATTTTTGGTTTTGGTGTATACGGAATAGGGCACTTCCGACAGACGATAGCTTGCAATGTATGGGAATTTATATGGCTTCTCGATGTTGGTGTTGTAGGACTTTCAACCATGAAAAAGTGGGGCATCTCTTCTATAATAGTGAATGGGCTAGTAATATATGGCGGACTTTTGGAGCCTTCTTTAGTTGGGACAGGTATGACAGGGTGCAAGGTTGCTTCCTCAATTCATGGTTTAGAGGTGCTGGGAATCATGGGGCTGAAAGAAAAGCTTGGTATAAGGCCCCGACCTTAAACCTTACTTAATATTGAATTAAATGAATAATTCACGTTGAGGATCATTTCAGGTTTAGAGTTTTATAGAATTAGAACATAACTATTACATCTCAAAAGATTACAAAGTAGTCACTTCTACTAATTTTCCATAAAAAAAACTCTTAAAAGAAACATGTCTAGTTCCATGTTTTATATAGCATGACATTCCCTTGTTCCCATCCTTGACCTTATTCCACATTATGTCCTGTGAAAATCATTTCAAAAAAAACTTGGGGTGAGCATAAAAAGCTCAGTAAGGGATACACAGAGAATGAAAACTGTTAGTTTTTCAAAATCAAGTAAACCATGTACACTCTATCAAAGTAATACCTTCACCATCATGAAGTAGTAAAAACGCTTCACTGAATAAAGTATCATTACTTACCTTTTTGTAACCAAAGGATTACCATAAAACCCATATAAAGAACACATAACATATATAAAGGTAACTTGGGACATAAACATACTTAAGTGGAATAACCATACGGTCGACTTCCACACATATCACTTAATGGAATAGCCATACGGCCAATTTCCATACATACTTAATGGAATAGCCATACGGTCGACTTCCATACCCAATGCATTAGAGGTTATAACGTAACCACCCATCCTGGTATTCACGGCACCACTCGTCATATGGTTTATCACGTAACCACCCGTTAAAATGTCCAAGTACCAATACAAAATCATAAAACATAAAACCAATATAAAGGAATGATAACATTTCCACATTTCAATCACAATATATTATAAATATATTGACATAATATAATCCTTTATCAAAACCATTTTCAATACCAAAATTCATAAAAGAGTATATGGTATTTATTTTCTTTTAAAAACATTACGGCTTTTTGAGGAAGCCAAAGACCAAAATAATACTAGCGGCAGCGGAAAAGGTCGTTGTCACCGCGTACGTTAAAAAAACATTCATTTTTTTCGTTTAGTAAAACTCTTCTTAGAAAAAGATACCTTTTGTATAAAAGTAAAAGTCAAAGGGGTTTATACACCGTATAAAATAAAGTTGTGTATAAAACGAAGTATGCCTCAATGAAAGGAGATTGAGATGAAGTCCCTTACCTCGGGTCCGACTTGACTCGATCGTTCTTTAACGTCATGAATAATAAACTTGAGTTAATTTATACTTGATTAAGAACCTTTTTAAAGTTCATTATTCCTTTTATATCACTTATTTTCATGTTATAAACATTATTTAACCATTTAAGTTAATAATGTTTTTTTGTCGATATTTGGTTCTTAAGTCGAAAGTGAACATCTTACAATTACATGTTGTTCATGTGGTCAAAGGTTCTTTATATCAAGAATGACATTCCTGATTTGGATATCATATATATCATATATATCCAGAATATACATGTATTTATAATATTACATAATCATTTAGAGGTAAGAAATGAAGTGCACCGTTCATGGAGACGGTAAGCCGTACGTACGCATGAACGCTACTTTCATTTCTTTGTCATATTAATGGAATTAAAACTAAATGAGAGGTATGTATATTTTAATTCAAGAATTATATTCATCATTTAGATATATCATTCATTATATATATCCATTATATACATGTACTTTTAATAGTACATTACATTTGGGGATAAGAAATGAAATGCATCGTTCATGGAGACGGTAAGCCGTACGTACGCATGAACGCTACTTTCATTTCTATCTCATACTTTAATGGAAAGAAATAATAATGATATATAGGTATATTATAATTCCAGTATAAA
Organism: Viscum album; assembly: GCA_963277665.1. Taxonomy (NCBI): domain Eukaryota; kingdom Viridiplantae; phylum Streptophyta; class Magnoliopsida; order Santalales; family Viscaceae; genus Viscum; species Viscum album. The sequence continues at coordinate 939,858,131 of OY728166.1, forward strand.
ATAATATATAATAACTTTAAATCCATCCTTTATACGTCCCACATATGGCATTAACGAATCATATCCCTTTGAGGGGGCGGTAGTCCGTACTTCCTTAAATGAAGATATCGCGTTTACCCATAATGGAAACCATAAAGGTATGCCCAAAATGAAAAATACAGAAGCTTAAGGAAAACATAAACATATTATATATCATATATAAAAATAGTGACATCATAATGGCCACCTTTGAAGGTGTTAAATGAGTATTGAACAATCATCGTTTCGGGAGGCAGAATTTCACCATCCACGGAAACCGTATGTTCTTTAACCATTTGATGTAGTTGTGTGAGAGTGTAGCTCGAATAAATCTTATAATAACATCCTAGTATATTGAAGATACTATTGTTGTTACAAAAGAAGCAAATAAAAATATTTTAGGGGGTTGGAGAAGCAAAATAAAACAAATGAACAAGAGAGAATGAATTACCTTTAAAAGTGTAACTCTTTTTGATTTGAGCCTAAAGGATTCCGTTGAAAGGATTCTGCCCAAAGGGAATCCTCTAGGATGAGGAGAGGGATGTGGAGAGAGTAAATGGGCAGGGGATGGCCGAGCCAAAGGCTTGAGGAGTGTGTGAAATGAGGTAGAGGTGGGGGACTTTTATAAGAGGAGAGGAGGGGCACTTTTGGAAAGTAAAGAAATATTACTTTATTTGAAAATGTGTTTCGGTTTTAAAAGGTCCCACATTGATATAATTCGTGGATAAGGTGATAAGGATTTTAAATATTCCCATCCAATAGGTTTTGGACATGTGTAGGTTTTAGATATTACATTATCTTTCCATTTTATTTAAATCGTTAAATAATGAAGTCATCGCTGCATCATAATGATGTCATAAATAATTTATTTTATATAAAGTCTAAAAATTATAAAACAAATACAATGATGTATGAAATCTTTTTATCTTTCCAATTAATATTTATAATCAAAAATCTGATATTTATAACCCTATTTAAAAATTGTTTTCGTAAAACATATTATGTTTGTGTCATTTTTACTTTTATTAAAAAAAGGCATTAAAGTCATTATCTCACCCATGTGTCTCCATGGGGACCCCTAAATCGACTCATGGGTTGTCTTGGTCGTCCATGACACAAAAAATAGGGTTAGGACATGTGTCAAGCTCATCTAATTTTATTAAAGCATTATTTTTACCTTAAACTACACTAATTACCACTAATCGCGATTAAAAACTTAATAAGTTACTATTCATCAAAAAATTATTTTAATCTCATTGAACCACATTTTACTTCTTAATGACAACCATGTATGTCGGATTTTTGAAAATCAAAACACAATGATGGCAAAATTTCATTTAAACGGAAAATCAGTTTTTATAAGTACCACTTAGTGGATTCACTATTCATCAAAAATAGAAGTTTTTCAGAAAATTACCAAAAATTCACCCGAAGCTATATTTGATATTACGAATTCAAAAATGAAGTCTATTTTACAAAATTCAAAACATATAATTCACATTAATTAATTTAATAATTAATTCCCGCTGTCAGAGCAAATAACGTGTTTTTATGAAACAATAAGTATCAAAAGATTGACACTAGTTTAAATCCGATTTCAAAGTGAAATTAATTCCAATGACCACTATTGGATTTAATGGTAAAAATATTTTTCTAATTTCACTTTAAAACCAATTCAAAAGATAATATAATCATTTAAATAAATTAGATTAAAAAGAGGTTTTGAATTAAAATACAACATTTTACACTATTCATTAAAAAATGAACTTTATCGGAAAGGTACCAAAAATTTACACAAAGTAAATTTTGATGTCCCGATTCTAAAGAAGAGTTATTTTTGGTCCAATAGAATTTATAAGATTGATCAAAGCTATAATTAATGACGGTTCGCCGTCAAAAGGTAATAAGTGAACCCTTAGTGAAAATTAGGGTATAAATGCCTAAAATTGAACTCTTTCCCTATTTTAAGCCTTTATCTTTTATTGGGTAAATGTAAAAACATTTAAAAACATATATAATAATATTTTAGTTATTTCTATCCATTCCCGCCAGTACAACGGCTACTTGTTAACTAACTTTTAAAATAATATTATTTTATTACTTGTGTGCAACGTAAGTTTTCAAAGAAACTCATCGTTGCGTATCGAGTACGCTATCGAACGTAGAAACCCCTTTTAAATAAAATTAATATTTAATTCGTAAATGTAAATATATATGAAATTTTTTATTCTTTAATTACCTGGGATGTTACATCCTTCCCCCCTTTTGGGAATTGCGTCCTCGCAATTTTATTCACTTATCAAACTAAGTGGGGGTATTTATCTCTCATAGAATTTTCAGATTCCCACGTTGCCTCTTCAATCACATGGTTTTTCCACAAAACCTTTACCTGATGAATCACCTTATTCCGTAACACCTGCTCCCTATGGTCAAGAATCTGGACTGGTTGTTCTTCTTAAGATAGGTTCTCCCCCAGCTGAACTACCTCTGGACTCAAAACATGAGATGGATCTGGCATATACTTTCTCAACATCGAAACGTGAAAAACATTGTGTACCTGAGATAAACTCGGAGGTAAAGCCACTCGGTAAGAAACTGATCCACCTTTCTCTATAATTTCATATGGTCCAATAAACCTTGGACTCAGCTTTCCTTACTTACCAAATCTCATCACACTTTTCCAAGAAGAAACCTTGAGAAAAACATGATCACCTACCTCGAAAGATAGATCCTTCCTCCGGCTATCCGCATAACTCTTCTGCCTGCTCTGAGCTGTTCTCATGTGCTTCTGAATCAACTGAACTTTTTCTGCCATCTCTTCTACCAATTCTGGTCCCATCAGCTTCCTTTCACCCACTTCATCCCAAAATGATGGAGTTCGACACCGCTTCCCATATAATGCCTCAAATGGTGCCATCTGTATACTGGAATGAAAGCTGTTATTATAAGAAAACTCAACCAAAGAAAGATGTTGCTCCCAACTTCCCTGATAATCCATCGAACAAGCTCGTAGCATATCCTCCAAGGTCAGAATGTTTCGTTCTGACTGCCTATCTGATTGAGGATGAAAAGCTGTACTAAAATTTAATTCAGTACCCAATGACTTCTGAAGGCCTTTCCAAAAGATAGAAGTGAACCTGGGATCACGATCAGATACAATGGAGAGAGGAACTCCATGTAACCTGACTACCTCTTTAAGATACAAACGAGAAAGTTGATCTAGGGAAAACGTATCTCGTATAGCAAGGAAATGAGCAGATTTAGTCAAGAGATCAACAATAACCCAGATTGCATTATTACCTCGAGATGTCCTCGGTAATCCCATAACAAAGTCCATGGATATGTTTTTCCATTTCCACTCTGGAACTGGTAATGGCTGAAGCATCCCTTTAGGTAACTGCCGCTCTACTTTAACCTGCTGACAAGTCAAACACTTCACAGTAAAATCAGTAATATCTCTTTTCATTCCATCCCACCAGTAATACTCTTACAGATCTCTGTACATCTTAGTACTACCGGGATGAACTAAAAATGGAGAACTATGAGCTTCACATAACAACTCATTCTTCAATTGTGAATCATAAGGTACACACAATCTCTTCCCAAATCTCAAAACGCAATCACTATCAATGTTGAAATCAGGCAACTTACCTTTCTGAACCAGCTCTACCTGTTTCTGTAACTCACTGTCTCGCTTCTGTGCTTGCTTGATTCTGTCTGATAGAGAAGATTTCACTGATACCTGAAACAAAATAGAAGAACATCCTGTACCAACAACTTCTATGCCAAATATCATCATATCTTTAACCAATGGATCACGTTCCAAATGTAACATTTCTAATGAAGCATTAATTTTTCGACTCAAAGCATCAACCACTTTATTTTCTTTTCCTGGATGGTAATGAATTGTACAATCATAATCCTTGATTAATTCCAGCCATCTCCTCTGTCTCATGTTCAATTCTTTCTGAGTGAATATATACTTTAAACTTTTGTGATCAGTATATATTTCACACTTTACTCCATACAAATGATGCCTCCAAATTTTTAAAGCAAATACAATAGCAGCTAATTCCAAATCATGTGTAGGGTAATTTACCTCATGAGTTTTCAACTGTCGTGAAGAATAAGAAATTACCTGATCATTCTGTATAAGGACACAGCCAAGTCCCTTCAACGAAGCATCACTGTATATAACAAACTCACCATTCCTGGAAGGAAGTTCCAAAACCAGAGCATTCACCAATCTTCTTTTCAACTCCTGAAAACAATCATCACATTATTTTGTCCAGATGAACTTAACACCCTTCTGAGTTAGCTTAGTCATTGGACTAGATAACCGTGAAAATTTTTCAACAAACCTTCGGTAGTAACCTGCCAAACCAAGAAAACTGCGGATCTCGGTTACATTTTTGGGTCTTGGGCATTCTTCAACAACTTTTGTTTTAGTAGGATCAACAGTTATGCCATCTTTTGAAACAATGTGACCCAGGAAAGAAATTTGTTGTAACCAAAACTCACACTTGCTAAAAATTCCATTAGTTTCTTTTCTTTTAAGGTTCGCAAGATAACCCTTAAATGACTTTCATGCACCTCTTTAATTTTAGAAAACACCAAAATATCATCGATGAAAACAACCACAATCTTATCCAAGAAATCATGGAAAATTATATTCATAAGGTCCATGAATACAGCAGGTGCATTGGTTAACCCAAATGGCATAACTACAAATTCATAATGGCCATATCTAGTACAGAACGCAGTCTTCGGAACGTCTGCTTCTTTTACTTTCAACTGATGGTACCCCGACCACAAGTCAATCTTCGAAAAATACTGAGCTCCCTGGAGTTGATCAAACAAATCATCGATATGAGGAAAAGGAAAATTGTTCTTAACAGTAATATTATTCAAGGCTCTATAATCAATGCAAAGTCTCATGGATCCATCATTCTTTTTAACAAACAAGACAGGAGCACCCCATGTTGATGTGCTAGGTCGAATGAAACCATTATCTAATAACTCCTGCAATTGTTTCTTTAACTCCAAAAGTTCAACTTGAGCCATTCGATAAGCGGGTTTTTAAATTTTCTTAGAATCAGGAACTAAGTCAACAATAAATTCAACTTCCCGATCATGAATAATACCAGACAACTCATCAGGAAAAACATCAAGATACTCATTTACCACTGGCACATCATTAATCTGAACAGTTCCTTTATTTTCAACAATATGTGCAAGGTAACAATCATTCCCATCTTTTACTAGTTTCTCAACTTCCTGATATGTTATCAAAATCAAGGGTTCATTCTTGTACACAAACTGAAAATATTTCTGAAAAGAAACCATTTTAGCTCTGCAGTCAATCTTAGCATGATAAACAGAAATCCAATCCATGCCCAATATAATATCAAACTCTACTAGAGGAAAAACAATAAAGTTTGCTGGTATATTCTTTCCACACACAAGGATAGGAAGGTTCTTATAATTCCTTTTTGTCTCAACGTTCCCTCCGGGTGTTTTTACCATAAGTTCAAGATTCATATCTTGATATGTAATTTCCAATTTACTAGAAAACTTCTCTGAAATGAAAGAGTGTGTAGACCCTGAATCAAACAACACATTGGCATAATCTGAACAAACAAACAGTGTACCTGATACCACTTCATTCCATGGCCCAACATCTATTGAAGTTGTTTCAAAGGATTTCACCACCCCTTTCTGCTTGTAGTCTGGCTGCATTCCCCGAGTTGAGTTCTTTGTTGGACACTCGTTTGCATAATGACCCATTTCATTACACTTAAAACATCTTACCGTTGGCTTTTCATTGCCTGCTTGATCATCTTCCTTACAGTTATGAGCAATATGACCAGACTTACCACACCAAAAGCACTTACCAGACTTGGATAAACATTCTCCAGGATGCATTTTACCACACTTCTCATAGGATGGATATTTGGTTTTCTTGCCTCCTTGATTCTTTGATGAATTCTTCCCCTTTTCCTGCCAACTAGACCTCTTATTCTGTTGTTTTTCATGAACACCTAATCATCGGCAAACTCCATTTCCACCTTCTCCGCACATCGAACAAGTTTTTCATAACTTTTGAACTCACGAGAAGCTAAAGTCATTCGATACATTGACTTTAACCCTGAGTAAAAATGGTTTATTTTACTATCAAGATCTCGTATGAAGTTTGGAGCATACCTTGCCAATCGAGTGAACTTTGCTTCATAAGCAGCCACTGAATCATCCTCCTGCCTCAATTCTAGGAACTGTTTTTCCATCCTAAGACGAACCACCTTAGGAAAATATTTCTCAAGAAACATACCTTTGAATTCGTCCCAGTGAAGATCCTCAATATCATCACTATCCCTGATATTTTTCACCATCGACCACCACTAATCAGCTTCACCTTCAAAATGGTAAACAGCAAGACAAACCTTTTGATGTTCCGAACACCCCATGACACCAAAAATCTTCTCCAGTGCTTTAATCCACCCTTCAGCTTGCACAGGGTCAGATGATCCTCTGAATGATGGGGGATGTTGCCTCATGAAATGTTCCACCACTGACATGTTCCTCTGCGGTTGATCTGGCTGATCTCGTGCATGGATACCACCACCATTTATAGCCTGAGTCAACTATGCCATCACTGAAACAAACTGTTCAGTTCCGATTTCGACCATCTCAGGTTACTGATTTGGAAGGTTGTCTTCCTCTGGATGTCGTCCCAACATAGCTGCTTTGTTTCCTCTGCGGAAAACCATTCTGAACACAGAAATATCTTAGGCAAAGCAACATGGTAATCCGTAAATTCTATATCATTTCAATCATATTATAATTTAACACTTTTCTAACTCCTAAAGTTGTCTAAACCGACCTATGATACCAACTATAAGGCCCCGGCCTTAAACCTTACTTAATATTGAATTAAATTAATAATTCACGTTGAGGATCTTTTCAGGTTTAGAGTTTTAGAGAATTAGAACATAACTATTACATCTCAAAAGATTACAAAGTAGTCACTTCTACTATGTTTCCATAAAAAAACTCTTAAAATAAACATGTCTAGTTCCATGTTTTATATAGCATGACATTCCCTTGTTCCCATCCTTGACCTTATTCCCCATTATGTCGTGTGAAAAACATTTCAAAAAAAAACTTGGGGATAGCATAGAAATCTTAGTAAGGGATACACAAAGAATGAAAACTGTTAGTTTTTCAAAATCAAGTAAACCATGTATACTCTATCAAAGTAATACATTCACCTTCATGAAGTAGTAAAAACTCTTCACCGAATAAAGTATCATTACATACCTTTTTGTAACCAAAGGATTACCATAAAAACCATATAAAGAACACATAACATATATAAAGTTAACTTGGGACATAAACATACTTAAGTGGAATAACCATACGGTCGACTTCCACACATATCACTTAATGGAATAGCCATACGGCCAATTTCCATACATACTTAATGGAATACCCATACGGCCGACTTCCATACCTAATGCATTGGAGGTTATAACGTAACCACCCGTCCTGGTATTCACGACACCACCCGTCATATGGTTTATAACGTAACCACCCGTTAAAATGTCCAAGTACCAATACAAAATCATAAAACATAAAACCAATATAAAGGAATGATAACATTTCCACATTTCAATCACAATATATCATAAATATTTTGACATAATAGAATCCTTTATCAAAACCATTTTCAATACCAAAATACATAAAAGAGTATATGGTATTTATTTTATTTTAAAAACATTATAGCTTGTTGAGGAAGCCAAAGACCAAAATAATACTCGCGGCGGCGGAAAAGGTCGTTGTCACCGCGTACGTTAAAAAAACATTCCTTTTTGTCGTTTAGTAAAACGCTTCGTAGAAAAAGATTCCTTTTATATAAAAGTAAAATTAAAAGGGTTTTATACACCGTATAAAAGAAAGTTGTGTATAAAACGAAGTATGCCTCAATGAAAGGAGATTGAGACGAAGTCCCTTACATCGGGTCCGACTTGACTCGATCGTTCTTTAACGTCCTGAATAATAAACATGAGTTAATTTATACTTGATTAAGAACCTTTTTAAAGTTCATTATTCCTTTTATATCACTTATTACCATGTTATAAACATTATGTAACCATTTAAGTTAATAATGTTTGTTTTGTCGATATTTGGTTCTTAAGTCGAAAGTGACCTTCTTACAATTACATGTTGTTCGTGTGGTAAAAGGTTCTTTATATCCAGAATGACATTCCTGATTTGGATATCATATATATCATATATATCCAACATATACATGTATTTATAATATTACATAATCATTTAGAGGTAAGAAATGAAGTGCACCGTTCATGGAATCGGTAAGCCGTACGTACGCATGAACGCTACTTTCATTTCTTTGTCATATTAATGGAATTAAAACTAAATGAGAGGTATGTATATTTAAATTCCATAATTATATTCATCATTTATATATATCATTCATTATATATATCCATTATATACATGTACTTTTAATAGTACATTACATTTGGGGATAAGAAATGAAATGCACCGTTCATGGAGACGGTAAGCCGTACGTATGCATGAACGCTACTTTCATTTCTATCTCATAATTTAATGGAAAGAAATAATAATGATATATAGGTATATTATAATTCCAGTATAACATAATATATAATAACTTTAAATCTATCCTTTATACGTCCCACATATGGCGTTAACGAATCACATCACTTTGAGGGGGCGGTAGTCCGCACTTACTTAAATGAAGATATCGCGTTTACCCATAATGGAAACCATAAAGGTATGCCCAAAATGAAAAATACAGAAGCATAATGAAAACATAAACATATTATATATCATATATAAAAATAGTGACATCATAATGGCCACCTTTGAAGGTGTTAAATGAGTATTGATCAATCATCGTTTCGGGAGGCATAATTTCGCCATCCACGGAAACCGTATGTTCTTTAACCATTTGATGTAGTTGTGTGAGAGTGTAGCTCGAATTAATATTATAACAACATCCTAGTATATTTAAGATACTGGTGTTGTTACAATAGAAGCAAATAAAAAGAGTTTAGGGGGTTGGAGAAGCAAAATAAAACAAATGAACAAGAGAGAATGAATTACCTTTAAAAGTGTAACTCCTTTTGATTTGATACTAAAGGCTTCCTTTGAAAGGATTCTGCCCAAAGGGAATCCTCAATGATGAGGAGAGGGATTTATATAGAGTAAATGGGCAGGGGATGGCCGATCCAAAGGCTTGAGGAGTGTGTGAAATGAGGTAGAGATGGGGGCCTTTTATAAGAGGAGAGGAGGGGCACTTTTGGAAAGTAAAGAAATATTACTTTATTTGAAAATGTGTTTCGATTTTAAAAGGACCCACATTGATATAATTTATGGATAAGGTGATAAGGCTTCGAAATATTTCCATCCAATAGTTTTTTGACATGTTTAGGTTTTAGATATTACATTATCTTTCCATTTTATTTAAATCGTTAAATAATGAAGTCATCACTGCATCATAATGATGTCATAAATAATTTATTTTTTTTAATGTATAAAAATTATACAAAAAATACTATGATTTAGTAAATCTTTTTAGATTTCCAATAAATATTTATAATAAAAAATCTGAGCTTTATAACCACATGTAAAAATTGTTTTCGTAAAACATATTATGTTTGTGTCATTTTTACTTTTATTTAAAAAAAAGCATTAAAGTCATTATCTCACCCAAGTGGCTCCATGGGGTCCCCTAAATCGACCCATGGGTTGTATTGGTCGGCCATGACACAAAACATAGGGTTAGGACATGTTTCAAGCTCATCTCATTTTATTAAAGCATTATTTTTACCTTAAACTACACTAATTACCACTAATCGCGATTAAAAACTTAATAAGTTACTATTCACCAAAAAATTATTTTAATCTCATTGAACCACATTTTACTTCTTAATGACAACCATGTATGTCGGATTTTTGAAAATAAAAACACAATGATAGAAAAATTTCATTTAAACGGAAAATCAGTTTTTATAAGTACCACTTAGTGGATTCACTATTCATCAAAAATTGATGTTTTTTAGAAAATTACCAAAAATTCACCCTAAGCTATATTTGATATTACGAATTCAAAAATGAAGTCTATTTTACAAAATTCAAAACATATAATTCACATTAATTAATTTAATAATTAATTCCCGCTGTCAGAGAAAATAACGTGTTTTTATGAAACAATAAGTATCAAAAGATTGACACTAGTTTAAGTCCGATTTCAAAGTGAAATTAATTCCAACGACCACTATTGGATTTAATTGTAAAAATATTTTATAATTTCACTTTAAAACCAATTAAAAAGATAATCTAATCATATAAATAAATTAGATTAAAAAGATGTTCTGAATTAAAATACAACATTTTACACTATTCATTAAAAAATGAACTTTATCAGAAAGGTACCAAAAATTTACACAAAGTAAATTTTTATGTCCCAATTCTAAAGAAGAGTTATTTTTTTTCCAATAGAATTTATAATATTGATCAAAGCTATAATTAATGACGATTCGCCATCAAAAGGTGATAAGTGAACCCTTAGTGAAAATTAGGGTATAAATGCCTACAATTGAACTCTTTCCGTATTTTAAGCCTTTATCTTTTATTGGGTAAATGTAAAAACATTTAAAAACATATATAATCATATTTTAGTTATTTCTATCCATTCCCGCCAGTACAACTGCTACTTGTAAACTAACTTTTAAAATAATATTATTTTTTAACTTGTGTGCAACGTAAGTTTTCAAAGAAACTCATCGTTGCGTATAGAGTACGCTATCGAACGTAGAAACCCCTTTTAATTAAAATTAATATTTAATTCGTAAATATAAATAAATATGGAAATTCTTTAATCTTTAATTACCTGGGATGTTACACTTGGGCAGTCATTCTAATTAAAGGGTGTTGGACAATTTGGAAGTAATGGAATGACATCCATCAAAATAAATTCTCTGGAACTCAGGTGGGTATTATTTTCAAAATGAATAATTCTTTTTTGGACCTGGTCAGGCTGTGCCCCGGTTTCCATTCAGCGCCATCGGTGAGCTCCATCGCCTCCAATGTTTTCTCCGATCAACATGCCGTCTCCTCTTGGAAGGGACAGTGGGTTCGCTTGAGACCTCTAATCCATGGATTAAAACATAACTCACACGGATCGATGATCATGGGGATGATGCGCCGGGGGGGGGAATCGTGAGAGATCCAGCGGGGTCTGTGACTGCTACATTTGCTGGCGAGCCTGGAAGAGGCGATTCACTTCAGGCGGAGGCTCTAGCCTTGGTTGCAGGTTCGGAAATGTGTTCTCGGAGGAGGATCTGTCTGACAGCGGTGGAGACTGAATCCATGCTTTTGTGCAATGCGTTGCTGGGAAAACATAAGGTTCCTTGGACTATTGCTTACACTGTTATGAGATGACAAATGCTAATTGGGTATCACATGGAGGTCTATCACACATAGCGGGAGGGAAATATGGTGGCTGATTTTCTGGCCTCTCTGGCAACCCCTGAATGCAGTATGTTTTATTTCTCTAATTTCGGGTCGTTTCCTAGTGAGGGGATGATGTTCGTGGTTAATGATGCTATGGGTTTGCAGTACTTTAGACCACCGTGACATCCTTTTTTGTATTGTGTTTTTTAATCAATAAAATGATAATTTTCTGTCTCAAACCATTATACTTACCCCATGACATTGAATGGTCTCTTCAGCTAAACATGATATTCTATACATTTGGATATGAAATTTTAGGGTATTATATCACCTATATGACATCATTTAAAAGGCACAAAATCCAAGTATTTCACTCTATGTTCAATAGTTTTAGAGTATTTTGTAATGTCTATTAATGTTATAAATTAAAGATGATATTTTTTGTTATATGAACCCAAAAGAACTTTTCTTCATTTAGTACCACCAACTACATAAACATTAACATTAATAGTTCATTCCATTTCTACAATTTACGACCAATCCATGTTTTGCTATTTCCACAAGTCCTTAGTAATGAAGAGAACATTTAAACACTTGATGATAATATTCAAACCATCATCCCATTGTCAAAATTTTAAATCTTTATTTCCACATTCACTTATGAAAGACGTTTTATAGTTTTTATCAGTATTATTAATCTTCTTATAATAAACACGATCATATGAAAGACTATTAAAAATTATTACGTGGAAAACAATTTGGATTTTTATTAAACCCTATCTATAATAGATTGTATTAATCAACTACCATATGTTGATGAGATACACTACTATATTAATAAAATTACCCATAATTTCATTGGGTATCTTATAGTGAAAAAAATTCCATGAGACTTCTCTATCATGGCCTTTTTAATTCATTCGTCTCTGTCACAATATTATAGTTTTTTGGGAACCATATTATCTATCTTGATCCCTTTATTTTAGAAAATTACTAAAAAAATTATTTCTATTATACTCTATGCCATTAATAGATATCATAAATTTTAATTTCAAACTAGTATATCATTTCGCTATGGATTTACACTGAATAAAAGAATTGAACACATCTAATTTATATTTATGATTTTATATCAAAACAATCCTGATCAAATCACAAATAAATTTGTTGAAGTAATGAAAACCATAATGGGACTATACTAGAGATATCCCCCACCCATAAATGTTAACTGTCTCTATCTCCCATATCATGGAATTCCAACAACTGAAAATAAATGAAACTCTCTTATAAATAACAATAACATAACTATAACCAAATTTAATGATAGAATGATCAAGATTCATTATTAGTTTCTATATTATAGATTTTGTATTTCTAACTCTATGAAGACCAAGAATACAATTCTATAACAATAGATATTTTGATGTTATAGTTCCATAAATTATAGCACTATTTGATCATCTACCCAGAAAAACTATTCCATTCTTTATTCAACAATATGACACAATAGAATCCAACAAAAAATTCCAAATTACATATGAATTATAAGTGATATTTTATAACTCATATAACTAAAATGTAAAAAATATATTGTTTTTAGTGTAGATATGTATATTAATTCACTCAGTCCTAATAGTCTAAAATTATTATTCTGAATATTAACATCACCTTTTAATACTATTTCCAAAACCATACCATCTAATTAATGCACCTTGTCGAATCATTCATGTGAATACATCACCTTATGAAATTTATACATTTTTGAGTTAAAAAATTCAATAGAATCCAGAAACTATGTTACCAACATAACATTTACACATAGGAGAAAGCCTCTACTTCTGTCAAATATACTAATAGAATTTGTACTCCCAAAATATTCCCTTTTAATAAAACCCTTATGACTAATAAAATACTCATGGTGGTGCCTATTTCTCAAAAAAAAATACTAACATATATTACCAGGGGTTTTCAAATTACCTTCAATTTTGTCTTCAAATAAATATTCTAATTGCTTCTTCAAACCTCTCCTTAGTAGCTTTCATCCCTTAACTTATTAATTAATAGAATCCCAGAAAGGGTCACGCACCTACCTAATTTAATATTAGTTACCAATGATTATGATTAAATAGTCCTCAAATATTTGCTCAGTCTTTCCATTGAAATTTCTTACTACCATTACCATTTCTCCAATTATTCTAGAAGTGATGATAGAAGAATAATTTCCAAAACATCATCGGTCAAAGTTACATTCTATGACTGGATATAGGACCCAATCATTTTGAAGTCATTCACACAATATTCCATTATCTTACTTTCGTATTTCCTTTTAATGAACTACTAATTCATCAAAATATACATTTTGTAGTGTTTCATGGGTCCCATAAATATCTAAAAGGGTTTTATCCACCATGATGTATTTTAATTCTCTTAAACATTAAATGGATCTATCATGGATTGTGAAATCCTAAAAAGAAATTGTGATTTCATATATCTATAATTTTGAAAATATATTTCTATATATCTTCTAGTTGAATACATCAATCAATTTTTCGAGGTTATTTTGGAAATCATCCAAAATCCAAAGTATTTTTTATTGAATTTATCAACCCAAAACATTGTTCCATCATACATCATACAATCTATTAATAGTAAACTCTCAATGGAAATGAAAAAATAACTACGTATAAATAATGTGAGTATTACTTAGGTCTGGTTGTTGGAATGTAGAGGGTGAGGAAAAACTATATGCTATAATAAAACATTATGATAGAAGATACCCATACCTATCATTTGATGATTGAAATTTTACCAACTACAGTATTTAAGATTCTTTAGAAACTAGTACTCTAAAAGGTATTCTAACTCATAATTAATGTAAAATAATATTAGAGAAAATTAACCATATTCAATATACTAACTATGATCCTTGAACAAAATAAATTCTACTCATAATATAAACAATAGAAAAATAGAAAAAACAATAATAGTTATGAGCACACTCTTTTTAGGATGTAAGATATTTATGTCCTATTACCAAGGAATAAAAGTACCTTTATTTTATTAATCATAATATGAAATTATTTTAATTCATTAATTATTAATTTATTATATTTGAAATGATACATTAAAGTCATAAAACATTTATTAGTACAATTATATTAGTGAAGGGGGTCCCACATCAATTTTAAAGTGTTTTCCATGTTGTAAAATAGTATCACCGACCTCTAAATTTTATAGGGGTCCTTCAATTGAACTCAAGAGACTATTAGTATATATATTTTTTCCATTAATCTAACCATCCAATTCTATTATACTAGTTTTAGTCTCCCGATTCATTATCCTTTTATCCAAAAACACATGGATGTACCAAGAATTACCACGAAACTTTTCCCTTTTGGTGAATTGAACACATACTACTATCAACACACATCCATGAAAAGATAATATATTTTTACAGATCTTAATTAAATTGAAGTTACCACATTTGTAGATAGTATATCTAAAAACATGTTATCGACCAAAAAAAATCTCTTTCTGATTTAAGGAATGGACATTGAAATTGTCCCGTCGATTTTAGGCTCATAGTGGCGCCCTATATTTTTTTCTTCTATAAAACATATTGTATATATTATTCTGAATGTAATTTTAGATAATTAAATTTATCCATTTTAATGAAATAAAAAAAATGTTCTTTGAGAAATATTTCTTTATATAGTTATTATATACTATAGTAAGATCTTAGGTATTATATTCTCTACTATTAAATAATTTTATAAAAAATTATTTTTGTATATGTTAAGAAATAAATATATATGGGTATTATTTATTAATTTATTCTTCAAGAACCAAAAATACTTCCTCTATGTTCTGATTAATTGAATTTATTTCAGAAGGCATGTAGTTTGATTATTAACCTATATCTCCCAAAAATATTGCATTCTGAAATACCCTTAATTCTGAAATACTCTTAATTTTGTGGGGTATAACATATACTTCCTCAATAGTGACATAAAAATACTTCATGAACACCCATGTGAATAAATGGAACAACAAAATAAGTATCTATAACTCCAAATTTTTTTTGAAATCTCAAAATCCCAAATATACCTTGGACTCATCTTCCAATTTTTAAAATACCTAAAAATTATCTTCCCTATAGAAAACTATAATAAGACATAACCTATGACATTAAATTTCATGTCTTTCCTCTCAATATTAAAAAATCCCTTATATTTTATTTTATTTTTCATGATTTGGTCTTGAATAGGTTGAAACTTATCCGCCATATCTTCAATAATTTTTATACATAGTTTCATTCTTTCAGAAGATTTATTAAAATAGTTTGGGGTATGGAATCTTTTTCCATAAAATATTTCATATAGTACAATTTTTATTTCTAAATTAACTATATTTATATTTGAAAATTACACCAATGTTCTTTTCTGGTCCCTTGTTCATTGAAATTATGTTGATCATTACCTCATCACAACCTCTAGGTTTAAAATAATCCTTTTGAAATCTATACCGATTTAAGGATGTTATGAAGTGGAAAAAATGTATCTCAGTGTCATGATCCATCTATATACCACCCCCTTATGCCAAAAATAATTTGATGAAAAATTATGGTCATGAAAAAATTATATTGATAGAGGTCAACAATAATGACCCACAATATTACTACGATAGAGTCTAGTATTTCGAATAATGGAAAGACCCAAATTTATTTCTTATAATTATGTAGGTGTTTGAAGGGGATTCAAAATATCCCATATTGTATCATTATTCTTATATATCATTGGAATCCCTATAAAACATTTCCATTATAATATAACCCCATATCAATACCAGTATAATGATCATTTTAATGGAACCATTTGGATGTTTCTTATGATGCAAAAATTATTGGAATAAGAAGCAACATGAAACAAAATTATTATCTTCCATGTTCATATTTACAAACCAAAAGTTTTCTCTTAAATATTTATATATCATGTTTCACCATGGAGTACAGGTAAATATGTCTTACAAGATTGATTTTGAAATTCTATATTTAGAACATGAACAAATAGAACACATATCCTATTTTAAAATATCAATACATCATCCCCATTGATGATGTTCACAGATTTCTCATCACTCA
Source organism: Viscum album (assembly GCA_963277665.1). NCBI lineage: Eukaryota > Viridiplantae > Streptophyta > Magnoliopsida > Santalales > Viscaceae > Viscum > Viscum album. The sequence continues at coordinate 939,874,794 of OY728166.1, forward strand.
TAGCTTTAATCTTCTATTATAAACACAAATAACCTTTTGGGATTTCATTATCTTCTCTAGTACTGATAGTTAAGAAATCATTTAGATGTGTAATGAAGATTCTCCCTCACTAATTATTTCAATATCATAGTTTACTGTATATATGAACATCATATCCATTCTTATATTCATAATGGATATAATTCTATAATTATTCATAATAAATTATTCAACCACATTTTATTCATTTTGATGTAGGAAGTGTACTATAGAATCATAATCCTTGAGAAGTTTTATCTATTTCAATTGTCTCATGTTGTGATCTTTGTTTTAGAATATATACTAAAAATTTTTGTGATTTATATATATGTCACCACATTCACCTAGAGATATTGCCTCAATATCTTCAAGGTAATTATTTTTTATATTGAACTAAGATCTTTTGTTATATAGTTTTGTTCATGGGTGTTTAAAGGCTTTGATTCATTCAAAATGAATACATCATTTTTCATAAGGAATCACCCCTATACATCCATTGATGCATCATATCATATTATAAATCCTACCACCCCTATAAGAGATGTCATTGTCAATGCATTGACTAATATCATCAGTAGTTCCCCAAAATTATGCTCACATCACTTTAAACTTGTGAATTTTATCACTTTACATGAATGATTTTGTACTTTATTTTATAATCACATATTTTTATTTTGGAAAATCATCCATAATAATTTTTTAATATATATGAGCCCTATATTTTAGTTATATTAATTGGTTTGTTGTATTATTTGACCACATTATCATTTTAAGGGTTTCAATAGAGTGGAGGATAATTTGTTTTCCCTATGATGAGTTATGAGTTGTAAAATCACAAACATACACAATGTGTCTCTATAAATACATGATGGAAGGTTTATAGAGGTTTTTGGGATCTGTATCACAACCCAAGTCTAATTGTTTTGTTCAAACATGATGTGTCATCAAACTACATGATATATAATATGAACATGATGTGTGAGTGTGTACTCTATCACTCCCTTGGTCATGAAATATTTCTATTTTTTATACCATGTTACACATTACTTGATATATATTTATTTTAAAAAGACTTGAATCGTAGCCTCGAAAATGTACACAATATGCTTTTTTGGGAATACACAATCATTAGTATGGTTTTACTCCAAAAATTTATAGAAACAGTATATTGAATCACTATGCCACAAGATCACACAGTTAATGTGTTTAAAACACCTATTGTTACTTCCCTAATTCCAAACCATAATTTTCAATCCCCTGATAAGAATATCTATTTATTTTTTGTCTATTTCACACAAATTTTCCCATATGAGAGACTTTATGAACAACTGTTGTACCACTAAATCACACTTCTTATATCCTTAAATCCCTAATTAAATCACCAGCTATCACAAACTCATCACCATTTATTCATGATCTAAAAAATAATAATTGAATTTATAACCATTTTATAATATAATGTTGATCATTACTATAAGAATTAAATGAATATGAAATAAAATAAATTAGGATCAATTTCATTTTTTTCACCTTTATATGTTCTCAATTTTAGTCATCATCCAATGAAAATTATATGGGATTCACTATAATGATTAAAAATAATTAATTATATCATCTTAATAAAAATAATTTCATGGAAATAGGACACAAATATACCAAGGTGATTCAGAATCAGAAGATTTATCTTCGTGATTTTTTTGTATCAATGTATATATCATTGATCATATAACGATGATTTTGTAAAAAATATAAATGAGAATGTTTTAACTCATTGAAAACCTACACTTAATCAAATGTTCGTCAATTCCATTGTTCCATTCATTATTTATAACTGATATGATATTATCTATCTCTGTGATATCAAGTCTCTTCTCCACCACACTGTCCATTGGTGATTCATTTCCATGGAGTATCTGCAATAATACTTCTTTATATAGGGTTTTTATTTCAATGAAATTCATATTCATGGATGAAAATAAATTAAGGGAATTTTATAAATGATATATAGTTTAAATTATCTTTATATAAAATAATGAAAATTCTCATTCCACAACACAATGTCTTAGGGTAAAATGAATATCTCACATAAGAAAAATTCTATGATCAACACAAAACCATGGTGTAAATTTCGATTTGAGTTCCTCTTTAAAAGATATCATCATTCATGGTCTTGGGAAAATTATTTATTAGAATATTAAATAAGCAAAAAATCCATTAAAATTCATCTTACTCATAGATTCATTGAAATTAATCATGGTGGAAAAATCTACACAGAGAAATCAAAAAAAACTATTAACTTTTTTAGGACATATTTTAGTGTGAATTCTCTGTTTTATATTTGGGAATTTGTTAGGAATTCATGACTCAAAATTGAACTATTTCTTGATCCGTAATATATAGGTCACTACACATGTGGTTATAAATTCAATCCTCACGGGTCTTTAATAGATGTTCTATATCTATTTTTGTTATAATACATTTATTAAATACACCTTAATTATTAATTTATTACATATATATAAATTTTAAAAAACCCCAAAAGGTAGAAACAATTAGTTTCATTATATAATAAAATACTTAAAAAATAACATGGAACATGGGAATAGTATAATTATAAAAAACTCAAAATTGTTCCCTTATATCACATAGTTATTATAATACAGCAAAAAGATAATATAGGGACATAGATATGAAGGTGGTCATCTATAATGCCCAATAATGGAATACTGAAATCAAAACATGATGAATATAATGCATGTTAGTCAAAAGGAATATCAGGGAGACAAAATATGTGATAATGATAAACACTAATGTTAAATCATGATCATCATGAATCATAAAGAAACATCAACATGTGGTAGTAACATCAGACATGAAATCATAATCAAAATTCAAGGATAACCACTAAGAGATAATAATATCATGTACTTTTTATAACCACATATTCACCATACATAACATATCAGGAGATAAAATCATTTCCCCGTACATTGGAGGGATATAGATCTAGGCCCATCCATTACATTCATATCTTGTAAATTCATCACTGTTCCACATATATCATATATCATAAGAAACCATTTAATCACTTTCAATCCCATTATAATAGATTTTGGTTTATAAAAATGTAAATACAAAATTAATGAAGGGTTGTTACCCTTAGGTGAATACCCTTGAGTGGAAAATGGTACAGGTGTTCACAATATAAAATATGGATATGGAATATAATGAGAAAATTTCAGAAGAACAACCGTTGTACAGAAATGTTCAAGGAATATTTTAATGAGAGTCAAATGTGTTATATCATTACATGGGAATCATAATTAATGTAAAGATATGTGTTAAAAATATGAAAATAAGAATAATGGGAAATGAAAATACACAGTACACTGAAATTACTTGAATGAAGATGGTTAAGATAATCTCTTTACTTTGAGAAGTCGCTTTTAAATGTTTGGTAGGAGCATCTTAATATATTTGGAAAACCATTGTAATGATATAAAGATGAAGAATAAAAGGAACATAATTCTCAATGGGGTTTTAGTGGATATTAGTGGGAGTTTTAGTTTGTATTTTCAGTAAGAGAGAGGGGAATTTTTTATTAATTTATATACACTATTTTTGTATATTAAACAATAAAATAATCTTACCTACAAATATACGAATGGTTTCTTCACATGGTTTATATAATAAATATGAGGATTAAAGTATTTTATATCATGAATAAAATAACATATTGAAACAATACAATTGGGTATGTTGATGTTTGTCATGTTCATAAATTATTTATTTTAAAATATTAAAAATATATACTTTTTTGAGAAATAAATATGAGTTTATAAAATTTACCAATTAACATAAAAAACAAATTAATTTTATAGATATGTATATATTTTCTTGTGGATTAATTTTATAAAATTTTTTACATCACTTTAGGGTTATTATGATGTCCAAATACTGACAGTATATTTATACCATATTTAATTTTAATCCAAAATTCTAACTATCTCCAATTTTTTTTTAAAATAAATCATTTTATCTTTTCAACATGATGATATAAGAAATTATATTTATTTTACCAAAATATTTTCCTAAATATAATAAGTTTTACTTTATACTATAAAATAATAGTATTACAATATGAAAAAATTTGTGATTTATTTCAATTTTTTTAATTTATCAAAAGATAGTTTTAACTGAAATTGTATATTTCTGAAAATATAATTTGGATTTATTAATATAAAAATTTCTCTTCTAGAAAACTCATTATATAATTAACTATAAAGTAATAATAAAAATGGAGAAATATAATAATTATTTTGTAATAAATAATGTATAAAAATTCATATTAATATGGTGTAAATGTATACATCCTTATCACCCCAGTGTAAGCCCAATGGGTAAAATGTGTGGTGGAGGATCATTATTTGGTTGGGTTGAAATAAATGGTTGGGGTTGTTATGTTTATAATCTTGAAATTATCTAATAAATGATTTATCTTAATCTTCAGTTTTTGAATCTTATCTTTGGTTTGGTTAGAGGAATCTCCTAGTGATTCCACATCCCTTGATTGTTTTGATAAATGCTATTATATAATCTTTGACAATTAATCAACATCATAAACAATACTATATACTAATATTATCCATAATGATAAAAAAACACTTTTATAATTGGTTATGATTATTAACATCATTTGAAATATAACATGAAATATTTTATAACCAAAGTAATCCATTTTTTTCAATAACTATATTAAAAAATAATTAATTTATTCATTAAATATGGAATTTCATTTATAAATGTTTAGGTTGATTCATTATTCATCCTTCAAAAATGAAATCATCATAATTTCATTTCGTACACTAAACTTGATGATGGTAAATTTATTTCATCACCTGTTCTAACTGCCACGTTTCTTCCTCAAACGTGTGATTCTACCACAATACAATGATCTGGGCAGTATACATATTTTGATTATTTTTGTATAATTGAATATCTACACTTTATACTCCTTGTATAAAACATCCTACTCCAAGGGTTCCACATATCGATTCTGTACATATATGGGGTCTGGTATATACTTACTCCAGAGGGATGCCTTGATCACATCATGTACTTGGGATATATTAGGTGGGAGTTTTAATCAATATACCACATATTTGATGTGATTATATATCTCAAAGGGTACATCGTATCTAGGACCGAGTTTTTTCTTCTTTCCAAACCTAATGAATTTCTTACAATAAAATATCTAAGGAACACCTTATCAATAAAATAAAACTCCCGATCTCATCCCTGATTATCTGTATATATTTTTTATCAATGTTTTTTAAATTTCATATATTTTATAATGGTTTGAACCTTCTCTATAATATCATAGGTAATATAAGGGCATATAATATTATTCTCTTCAAAATCATCTAAACTTGTTGATTTTTGACACCAATTCCCAAATAGGGATTTATAAGGTTCTGTTTGAATGAAAGAATGAAACATCAAGATACAAATTCTATAATATCCCTCTTCATGATGAGACAGAAAGATAAAAATTCTATAATCTCCCTATTCATGTTATCCAAACAAAAGGTTTTCCTTAAAAATTAATAAATCCCAGTGCTTCTATAATGAATTGATAAAGATAATATATAAACATCATCAATAAGTTCCCTCTTCACTTATAATTTTTATTGGACACATGTCTATTTTCGAATTCTTATAACTCGATATTTTACAATATTGAACTATAGAATATATAATATCTTTATTTATATCTTTCTATAGACTTCTTGGGACTCCATGAAACCATCAATAATGGATGTTTAAGATGTTTAATAAGAAATTTATGTTATACATTCTATTTATTATTCCATTATATATATTTTCATGTGAAATAAGATTAGACCCCTTTTAATCATTGTGATTGATAGTGTTGTGTGATAATTTCTACTTAGATCATCTCAAACTTTGTTCTACTTCCTAGTATGGTAATAGATTTTAATGTCATAATCTATGATCAGATAAAACCACCATCATTGGCGTATATTGATTTCCTTTTGTTGTGAATATACACATGAGACAATTATGAGATGTATAGGTGTTATAGTTATTCCTTAATAAATAATGTTTCTATATCATCAATGAAAATTTCACTACAACCAATTATAGATAATATTTTGGGTATTTATACTCACTGATATTTTATTAGAATGTGTAATTTTCTATCACACAGTCATATTAATGGTTTCCCAACCAAATACATTTTTTTATACATCATTTTAGATCACAAATCATTTCTTTCTGGTGGGTAATTTGAAAACATATGCATGGATTATCCTCTTATTAAGATCTTTAAATCTCTCCCTTCATTCATTAGTCTAGAGAGACATTAGTCTCTTCCATTTTAACTTGGATAGTGGGATTGAAAATTATAACATGTTTCTTAGAAGTCGGCTATAGTACCTAGTTAATCTAATAAACCTGTAGACCTCCATGAGATGTTTTTATAGGATATCATTCAATTTACACTATCTATTAAGGATCCACACATTTTATATAACATGTGATAATATTTCCCTTTAATGTTACTCGATCTACCGAAAAAATTCATTTATTATACTTTTCAGAGAACATTTTGTTTTGCATGTCCTTAAGTAAAATATTCAAATTGTCTTTATGTTCCTCTTTTTTTGGAGTAGATAGGAATATCATATATAAAGACTACCACGAAATTGTTATGGTATTCCTTAAACAATATATTAATTAATTAAATAAATATATCTACATAATTATTGAATCTAAATGGAATCACTCTGAACTTTTAGTGTCTATAACAGGTACAAAAAAGAAGTATTTTGGATATCATCTTTCTTCATACTTACTTAATGAGATCACGTCTAAATATCCAACATGGAGAATTATTCAGATCCAAATAGCTATTTGAAAAAGTCCCTAATCCAAAATATATGATACATATAATTCATCATGATCTTTTTGAGCTCAAAATAATATTTGTAGAGGTGCATTGTCCAACCTTTCTTATTGAAGATAAGAATAGCACACACCATGGTGAATGACATAGCCATATAAACCCTTTATTTATATTCCCTTGTAGATTATTTTAAATTTATAAACGTCCCATATTTTTTATTATATATAATGTCTTGGATATTGGGAACATACTATGTATATATTTGATTGAGAACTCAACCTCATGAAATGTAGGAATACAATAAAATATTTATAGAAATATAATAGAATATTCCATTATATGGGGGATTTCATCATTGATGATATATTACTTAGTATAAATTGTTTGGGAGAAATATGATTTCTGAAATGGAAATAATATCCATGATTGAAATTATGATTCCAAAGTAGATTTACCCCCTTCACTCCCATTGTATGGAATCACAGGGTGATTTTTGATACATAAGTTGAATTAGTTTTTATAGAAATTTATATAATGAATTCTAATCCATACCTATAATTTCATAACATTTCAATAAAGGGAATATCAAAATGTTCAATAAGATGTTCAGAACGAAAATATGTACAATAGAGAAGTTATATACCTTGGATTCCATAATTTCGCAACTTTTTATTTTAAAAGAAAGCACAACATCCATGTGTTTTATATTTTCTACTAAAATTATATGATATAAAATAATTTATATAACTAGAATAATGCATTGTACTCTCCATTCAAGAATTAATATCTAGAAATCCTATCACCGCATTTTTTTCCTGATCCATCTTATAAATTATGGTGAAATAAGATTATTAATTCTATCTAGGCCTTATAGGTTGTTATCATTAGTTATGATAAAAACCCATGTATTAGTGAATTTATTTACGTATTTATCTTATTCCATATAGATGAAACATTGAATAAAAGGATATGTTTTTACTAGATCACTAATTTATCCAATATCATTTATTGGCTTCTCCCCTCAATATTTTCCAGCGAGGTTCCCTTATATACTATACCTAAAATATTTCTAGATCTCATTTCATAAATTATAGGGTTTCTTCTTCCCATAATTTTCACAAGTGGAATTTTCAAATTTGATTCCAACATGATAATTCCCTATCGATCCCCCACAATTAAAAACCATTATCCAATTCTTATATGCATACCTATGAGAACCATTAGATTCTATGATATTCATTTGATCTTTTTGTGGACACCAAGAAATTTACATGTATCTAAAAAATTATAAAATATCCAGATATTTTCATAAACTCATATTTTTCTCACTAAATAAGTGGAAACTAATAATTTTATAGATAATTAAATTTCTATTGGAATATTTTTCAAGTCATATGATGTTTTTCTCAAATGAATACATGGATTTATTTTCCATTTTATTGAGACTAAGTAATTCCTTGACCATTTATAGATAGATTGTTTGAGGAAAATATTTTTTGGAAAATATTTTTTGTAATTATTTTCATTCCAACATTTAATATCCTCTTCCGTCTTAAAATTTTTGGTCAACTTATAGGTTATATTATCTTCACTCTCAATATGAAAAACTGATAACATGACTATCTATTATATATAGCATTGATGGATGGAGAAACAATTTTCCATGGAGTTGATCCAATTTTCTATGATTAATGGATCATAAAATCCTTGAATATTTGTAAAAAATTATTATATAATAGCCTCAATTGAACCTTTCCCTTTAATATGGGTATGTGTGTTTCCCCCTAGTTAATGTTTCTATTCAAACCAATAGTTCATTGAGGATGTATTATCAGGATTTTCATAACATCTACTCCAATTTGGATGTCTATTCCATTTGGGAAGTCATTATGTCTCCCATCGTATTTGAGTTTTACTTAGTTCCAACTATATCTAGACATTTATTGTAATAATTGGAAAGATAATGATGATAATTTTCAAAATATTAGTCATATAAAAGATAAACTATTAACATCAAATGGTTAACTCAAACATAAAATTCATTTATTAATGTATGAATTTTTAGGTATTAATAGTATCAATGACCTATTTGATAACATAAAATTGTGCAATAAATTTTCCCTTCATAATTTCTCCTAATGAGTTTCTGAATTCACAAAATAATATCTCCCAATATATTCAATTTGGGTGTGTAACAATGAATTTTCTCTCTTAGTAGGCGATTATTGAGTCAACAACCCATATAAAATTTTTGGTCAATTACCCATGGGTACATCTATTCTAGATCCACAAACACATTTAGTAAATATTCAAGAATGTTTTTTCATAAAAAACACACACTATATTCTTTAAAAAAATATGTTGATGTTTTGATATGTTTTTCAATATCTCAAAGGCTTTAAATATGGTTTTATAATTTAAATCACCCAATGTAACTAGACCTTTACTCTGACTCTAATTATGATAACCCATATCTTTAGTACACCTTATCATATGATTTATTACATTAATATACACATAATATAGTCCCAAATTATTATGAGTCTAAGTGTTTTTGGGAAATTATATATATATAATAATAATTTCAAATGTTGGTACAACATCATTATTTAAAACTACAAACATGCCCTTATATTCTTCTGTCCTTTAATAATACATGGGATAAACTAGGGATACACATAAGAATGGGGAGAGGTATAAATCTCAGTAAGGGAATAATGAATCCACAACAAGATAAAATTTCTACATGTTAGTTATTAGGTTTAACCAGCTGACATAAAGGGGTGAGAATAATAAACATGATCATCGAAGTTTGACATAAGATGATAATATCAAGGAATCATGGATTTTTTTTAAAAACATAAAACCTTATATCATAATCATAGTTAAAGGATAATTTCTGAGACAACATTACACAATGTGCTCAAATAATATGTCTTGAACCACCCATGGCATCTCATGAGATAGAATTGGTAAAAATTTAATGGAGGGATCACTAATTATGGGATTATCTATCACATTCATTACTTATACATGAATTTTTATGACTCATGAATCATAAAAAAGGAACATATTTTATTAATATTTATCTTAAGATATAGGATTGTGGGTTACATATTTGAAATTCAAATATTAATGAATGATGGTATCATCTATTTGAATACTATTGAGTGGAAAATCATATGGCAATTTACAATATAAATGTCGATGTAGGATAATCATGAGATAATTTCACATTATAATAGGTGTGCCTAAAAGTTCATGGAATGACTTAATGATATTGAATAGTGTAATATCATTACATGGTATTCATAAGGAAAATAATGAGATTTGTAAAAAAAATTCCAATATGAACAATTGGAAATAAAAAGGCATAAGAAAAATAAAGTCCCTGAATAATGATGAGGAAGATAATCCCCATACCCTAAGTGGGAACATATTAAATACATAGAGGATAATATTAGGATGTTGGTAACCCCATGGGTAGGATATATATAGGGATAGAGAGAGTGAAATAATTCTTAAAGGGTTTTATGTAAGGAGTTTTGGGACGTTGGGCATGTATTTATAACAGGAGAGAATAAAATTTTCAATTAATTTATAAACAAAGTTTTTAGAGTCTATATACTAAAATAATCAAAATAGAAAAACATCACATTGTATCTCCCTTGGTTTCTTATAAATTTTAGTTGTTTTAAAAATTTTATAAATCCAATAATAGATCAGATGAAAATAATTCCATGGTTTTGTTGATATAAGGCATGTTCACAAAGAATTGACTTTAAAACCATGAAATATTATTTATGTTTTGGAGAATTCATTAATGTTTTATAAAAGTAATTAAATAACATAAAAAATTAATAAATTTAAATATAAAATAAATATATGGTGATGTATTACTTCCATTGCATTTATTATATCACTTTTGGTATATTATGATGTCATAATACAGAACATATTTTAATATTATATTATTTTTTTATCCAAAAATTTTTCTACATGAGAAAATTATGAAAAATTTACTTTTACATAATTTTTAAGTGATAAATATTAAAATTATATGTATATTACCATAATAATTATCAAAATAATTTAATTTTTATTTTATATAAATATCCTTATTTTTGGGAAAATATTATTTTTTAAAATACTAAAAAATTTATGATACTTATAAAAGGTATGTTGGACATCATTAAAGAATAATATGAATCATATTTAAATAAATATCATTAAATAATAAAATGTTGTTAAAATAGTATTTCATTCAAAAAATCATTATGTTTTCAAATTAATGTCTCGATTGAAACTATATTTGTCTAAAAATACCATTTCGATGTATTTATATCAAAATATTATTTTTATCAAACTCCTTATACAATCATTTAAAAATAAATATTTAAGAGGGATAGTTATATTAATTATTTTTTAAAAAATAATATATTTCATATAGATATTGTCTAGACACATAACACCACATTACAAAAGTTTACACATTAAGGATAAGATGTGTGATAGTTATTCTTTCTTCGGGTTGTTGAGTTACCATGGTTTGAGACATGATCATGATATGTTTAAAAACCTCCCACAAATGGTTTCACTTGATCTTCCATTTTAAAATCTCAACATGGACATGGTTTGTAGAAAATCTGAGTGAATATATATCCCTTGGATGCTAAAATAAATGGGATTCATATGGTATGGTTCAATTGGTTAATATCATCACACTTTCCATTTTTTTCAATTGGAATATATCATTTCTATTAATATATACTAACATTAATGGTAACTTCTTAATGTCTATATTTTCAATGATTAAGATTAATAATATTATTCTAAATATGAAATGAAATATTTTATTACCATTTGTTTTTTGTATTCAATAACTATATTACTTAATAAGGTATTTATTCATTAAAAAGGGAACTTAAATTATAAAATTTCATGTTGTTACATTTTTTATTCGTGAACCCCTTTTTTATGCTCATAATTATAGAGAGTTTACTATGCATGGTTTGGGGTCTAGTGAATCCATCCTTGATAAAGGCTTTTTCTAATAAATGTTTTAAAATTATTATCCACATAAATGAATGATTTATTTTATGGATTTTTTAACATATCATTGTGAAATTATATTGATATAATTGAATATTTTATGTTAATTGATTTAAATAATATTTATTTAACAAGAATATTATGTATACACGGTTGATGGAACACATAAGGGGAATATAAATCTTTGCGTCAACTACACCCTATGACCTTAATAACACTTATAATATGTAGTACATGATTTTTTAATTTGGAATATGACATATTTTAATTTCTGGTCTTCCATCCTTATTGGGACTATTGGAATATGTATATTTTTTAAAGATGATTTGAGTTGGTGTCTTTTTGATGATGACTAGGCGTATTTTGTGAGAATTTATTATAACACCTGAACATGGTATATATATTCCCCTATTCTCGGAAAGATGGGATACATGAGCAGCCTGAATATGTTTAAAATATTACCTTCCATCAACATGGGTCATTATTAATTAACATAGTTTACACTAATAAAAATAATTTATTTTCATATCAGTACATGAGTATGTTAAATGTAAGTGTTAATGATAACTCTTTTAGTGGATGTCACTGACACTCTTTCTTGTATTTTTTTCCAAATACTAATGTAGGAATGTCAGGAATGGTAATTTATGGTATAATTTCAACATTAATATAATATATATATAGGATAAATTATATTAACACATATGTTATCTAATTTTCTACATGTCCACTTAGATGTAGATTGTTCTATATAGATTACTATTTATAATAGGTAGCTATGGGTGGCTGGTAATGGCCTTTTAGGTATAAAATACACACACTTCATGTTCCCCTATATGAAGCAATTATGTGCTCATGAACACGATCAAGGTGAGGGTAAATCACTCAAACATGGGATCTAGTCTCACATTGGATTTAGGAGCTCTGTTAGAGTAATTGAATACATTATTTGCAGTGGGTATGGTTCATACACATGGGATGACCAGGGAGTCTATAGGGGAGTTCTTACCAAATAGCTCAATGTTTTTGTTTTTAGTTACATGTTTGGGATCATAATTTATGTATATGGTTCTGTTGTTTCTAGTCTCTCACACTTTATTGATTGAATGGACGTATTTTTCTTAAAATATATGGTATCACATGGCTATTTTATTTCCAAAGTATGTTTCATTACCTCATATAATTCCATCATCAATTGGTTGTAACATCAATCCCATAATATATCAATCTGACCATTCCCAATGAGTAGAAGGATCACATTTATTTTACTTCATTATATTAGGTGTGGACTATCTCCAAAAAAACATTCATTTATCCCGTAATTTAGAATCCATCATCTTATGATCATGTGGGTCATTTATGTTATTATGGCAGTGTGATACATGTATTGTACGACTGCCTAAGGACACAATCACTACATTATTAATCATATACCCCTTGATAAAAAGGATATGACAACTTGAAGAGATTGTGTCATTCATTTCAGACATATATTATAGGAATGATATTAGGGTATAATTCTATATCCGTAGCTTCTATCAGCTTGTAGTGAAACACCTTCTATTGTATTCTTCAAATACCACTTTTAATGATATAATCAATTAGGTACCTATTTTATAAGAGTTTCAAATAATATCCTTATCATTCATCCTCATGATGTGCTAATTATATGCTATCTATATGGTGTAAGACCTATACCATCTCCTTATGGATTTAATAGTGTAATCCAAAAACACCATTATTTCATAAGTCCAATATTTATGCCACTTCAATGAACCATTCTCATAGTGGTATTAATAGTTTGAAAGAAAAATATAATATATTGTTTTTCTAGTCATACAACCTCAAAAATCATATTATTCAATTTCACATTACATTAACCTAAAAGAAACCTTGGTCATCGTAACTCAACCTTAAAAGATAAAACTAGAGACTATTTACTAATACCATAAACTAAATAGAGTATCATACTCCCAATATAAAATATATTATATAAAACTACCAATTTCATAGATTTAAAATATATGAATAACCACCAAGTATTTGTTTAGTTCCTTACTGATATAGTTTTAAACTACATTTTCTTCCCATTTATACAATATAATTTAAAAGGATCAGCACTAAAGATGTGTACCATATATTTTCCAACAGATTTATGTTATACAACATAAGTAAATATGTTATTATTCCCAGATTAAGGATATATATATAGGATGTATATTATAGTCTCAATCCATCATCATGTAACCATTTATCTATTTTCATATTAAATACATCTTCATAGAGTAATAAAACACAATCATAAAATATATATTCCATCAAAAGGAAAAACTAATATTTCCAATACTCTTTGGACTTTCAATGAGAAATTATATACTATGATAACAAATAAAACATTCAAGATAGTGTGAAACAACAATGTACACGATTTAAGCTTTCTTTACTTATAAAAAACTATATAATATTATTATTTCTTCATAGGAGACATTAAATACTATTTAAACACCATTCTACTTGATATATATATATATATATATATAAACCCCTGAAGGCTTTTTAGAAAAAATTAATGTCCAAAATACTCTAAAATATTTTAAGCAGACCTGAATTCCATGTGAAACCCATTTTACATTCTATGATTGTTTAAATGTATATTTTAAACCCTCTACACGTTTATGGAGGGTAATATTAACTAAATTACTCTTAATTCATATTATAAGAGGGTAAATTATATAATAACCCCTATATTTATGCCATATGACTCAAAAATACTATTATAAATACTATTATACATTTAGGATTACAAAAAGACTAGGCATGCTTCTAAATCATCCTATTATATATTAAATCTTTTTATAAACAAGAAATTTAAAATAGGCAGGTTGGATATGATGGTATTATCATGAATTGACTCATATTTTCATGGACTAAACCTAAAAAATTACCACATGGTGTTACCAATATTTTATTAAAACTATTTTACCATAATATATGTTTGTATTCTTGTTTTCATTAATGTTTATTTTTATGAAGTTACTTTTTAATGTTTCAATCATCCCACTAGAGATATTGGAGGCCAAGATAATTATACATAGGGAAAACTTCTGTCACTAGTGAGAGATATCTACATGTAATCCATGATGTTTTAGGGGGGAAATCATATTATGAGGAATGTTGGATGGATATAGATGGATAGGATGGTTGTATATTTCCTAGATGGATTTCAACATGAATATGGTGAATAGATGTGGAGTAATCATCATTATAATGGAATATGGTTTTCAATATAAATCAATAAGTAGGGTGGTGGTGTTGGTAAGAGGGAGGAATAAATATTTGTAGGAGGTGTTTAATTTTATAGTCATGCAACATAACATTCAAGTGAGAGGGTGATATAGGTAGTATGTTTTGTGGGTGTTTTTACTGACATTGAAGCTATCACATTCTAGGGGAAGAGGTAGCTAGATAGGTAGGTGGAATTTATATGAGGGGATTATGTATTATAAATGAGGGAAGGATGAATAGGAAGGCATGAAGGTTGAGGAGAATAGGATAATCGAGAGAGGGGATAAGAAAGGTAAATCTATTCATTGGGATATGAATTGATATGGGGACTCTATGCAGGTAGATGGGTCATGTGATTCTTCACTAGTGAGTTATTAATATTGAAATTTTTGAGGAAAATTTTCCCTATTTTAATTTCTAATCAAAATTATGTTACTATTTTTATTTTTCATGATTTTTTATTTTTCAATAAATAAGACCAAATGTCAACATGTATTTTCATGGGATTACCTAATTGGAAAACTGACATATGAGGTCTATTTACATAAGTCTATTTATAATATGAACAATTTTATGATGTTTTCTCGTCCACAAATATGATCCTAACTTATTTAATCCATAAGCCTATAACCTATTTTAAATCACTAGAATAAATATATAATTGTGTAATGATTTGAGAGAAATACACTAGTACAAACAATTTGAAACTTTTTGGTTCGAAATAAACTCCAATGTACTTTAAAGTGTTCATAAGAGAACCAAAATATCACCATAACAATATTAACCTTCCTAAATGATCTAAAATTATAGCTTAAAACCAAAAACGTTTCAATACATCTTTAATCATTGGTATCACCTTGATTCTTTTTGATATACTATTAATACTTTTTGTCACCCTGATTTCATCACAACTAGATTTAAATATTGGAATGTTGTATTTCATGCCTTAAAAATGGTGTCATATTTTATAGAACATTCCTATCTAAAATTAAAATATAGATTAAACATACTCAAACCCTCATGTGAAAAAATTATATATCGATTTTCAAAATATGAGTTGATTATGTTTTTTTGTTCAATGTGGAAATGCATTATAGATTGACCAGTACATTAAGACATATGTTTTCACAGATAAGGTTATTGGTGATGTACAATAAATTTATATTATTATTGATAAGTAATTCATAAGCATGAAATAAATATATAACATAGTCCTACAATGGAAAATAATAACCTTTATGGGATGTTTTATCCACCCATCATCTTAGTTTTGACATGCACTCCCCAATACACCCATGATACCATTACTTTTGCACATAACATGGAACATCAAAAATATGTACGGGAGAAGCATTAAAAATATTTATCACATACTATTTTTAAAAAACATCAATCCTTTAAAAAAATGAATGCATTTGTATATTATATATTTTTAATTAAGTGTTTCATGAAATAATTAATTTAGTAGTAGAATAGAGAATTTATTTATATAAATCCAAAAGTATTTAGTTCCCTGTAAAAGAGATATTGATAATGCTAGTTTCCACAATATTTAAAGTATGTTTTAGGATTAAGTGTGTAATTAAAATATTTTGTAATTAATTTGGGACTGTATAGAGGATATTCATTCTAGAGTAATAAAATTAAAAGTGATACAATACTATAATGAATTTAATAGAGTTTAATAAAATCTGGAAGGAGGAGAAATTAATATTATCTTATGTAACCATTCAAATCAAACATATTAATATGATTAATGATGATACAATTATATAGATGAATATTACAAATTATTGATGTGAGAAAAGGCTATAAATCTATGTGTTGAAGTATCACCTCATAAAATAGTAAATAAACAACACAAAAAATAAAACAATTGTGTTTATTTAACTATCTTAGATGTTTTTTGAATAAACATTGTCAGATGATGATGATATCAAAAAATAATTTTCTTTGATGAAGATAAAAAATTAATGGAAAATATATATAAAAATTTAAAAGGTCTGAATCCTTATTGTCATGTCAGACCCACAATAATTATGTTGAAAAAGGATGGAAACTGTAGAACATTTCATATGTAGAAAATTATACAGGTTGTCGAAAATTTTAAAATAAATTAAAGTTTATACAATTATCATGAAATCAAAATATAAAAAGTCTATCAATGCTCATATAGTTCTAAGATGATATTTTATTCAAGAAAACATTATTCTCCACATAGTAGAATAAGTTGAGTGTTATTATTTTGAATATTATGGTTAATGAGTCAAAAAATAACGGAATTGATTTTTATAATTTTAAAAAATAATAATATTATAATCACTAATTATCCCTAAGGAAAATGAAAAAGAGATGATAATTAGGTGAATGAATCTTATTCAACCAATTCATCTTCATATATCACTATAGTGTCTAGATAGAAAATATCATAATAAAATTCATTATGAATCAAAAATTCACAACATTCCAAGTTAATAGTTTAGAAACACAGATGATTTTCATCTTCATAAAATACAATCAGGAAAAATTTAGATACCTTTAATTTATTATTCTTTGGAATCATGTTTCAAATTATATCCCTTAGAACAATAAAATATTAAAAAGTAATGTATTGTTCTTTTTATTCATCAAAAAAGTCACCAATGAAAAAAATATTGAATAATATTTCTCAAGAGAATTTTTATAGAAAGGAGATGTAACATCCTATGTTTTGGAACTGTGTAAAAATCCTATCATGTATTGAACATTTCAATTAATGGGTATTCCATTTTCTTTTTCATTCATCAAAACTCAATTTTGAGAGTTTCCCTAACCTTATATCATGATTATGGATGGGTTTGGGGGTTTAGATGAAATCTTGGGTGTTTAAAAGGGGTTTTGATGGTGTGAGAGGCCTGAAGTCCTGATTTGGAGTTCTAGGTCTGGCTTCACTATTTGGGGTAAATAGTGTGTCCTCTTCCAGCAAACCGTACAAACTATTTATACACATTCTCATGGATTGGGTAAACCGATTAGGTGGGGGTCATAACCATGAGGCCTTGTCTATAGTTTTTTCAGAGGCACTAGCATGGTTTTCACATGGTTAGTGAAAACTGTTTGGCAAGCCACATAGGTAGTTCCACAAAGGAATTACCAATAAAATGTATCCCTTAAATTATGTGAATTTTTTGGAAAAACACGTGAGATAACCATAAATACTCACTAAATGGTTAAAACTAATTTTCCACACATTTCTTATTTTCTTGTCTTCTTCTTATTTTTCCTCCTCTCTTGTGGGTTGCACGCAACAACAATGTAAGTGGTCCTCCTCCTATCCTCCATGGGATTACTACATATCCCTTTTTTATGATCTATTTTATCTACATATTTGGGCATTGTAAGAACATCTGTCATATTCTCTTCACCCCTATCGTTAGATTTTCTTTCGCCTCAAAGATTTTTAAATATGGATGATTATTTAACTCTATTTTCAAGGTGTTCAGTGGATTTATTTAGTTCATAAAATTTTCTGGATATTAGAGGATAATACTGGACTTAACTACTTCTACGAGTCCAAGGTAGGTGATGTATACCTTTAACTATGTTTTTGAAGTTTATATAGTGGTTCGGATTTTAGCGCACTAGTGGGTAATTGAGAGAGAACCCTTTGATTCATATTAAATTGATTTTTAGACCATATGAGATGAATCAATACATACCCTAACCTTATTTAGATGTTCGAGGCTGGGTTAGGGGATTTTGACCACATTGGGTAGTTATGAAATGGCGTGTTTTTAAAAAATATAAGCTATTTTGTCTAATAAAAATATTATAGTTCAATTATATTAAATTTTTTGTTCAATTGTTGTATTTTATATATGTTTTTACAGTTTTTTATTTGAATTTGACTTAGTTGATTAATGTATATTGAATTGATATGTTCATTTAAACTGCACATTTAAATCATATTAAATTTAATTGATTATTTTATTTGAAATGCATATATATAATTCTTGTGATATATTTTGGAGATCCATGGGGTCGTGACATGATAATAATGAGGTTGGGATTACATTAGTCATTCAGAATTGAGGCGATGTGATCCTCAGGATGGGATTGGTCTAGGTTACTTGGTTGATGAGATCCCTGGTTGGTCTTGGCCATGATTTTAGTTTGTGTCGTTAATCATTGGTTGGGATCTATGGATGTCAATTTGAGGCGGAAGGGCTGGTAGGTTGATAGAATGACCAATGAAACAGGATGGAATAGCCATCAGTTTTGAGTGACATGGTCGCAATGGAATGAGTTTCCTGATTGATGTGGGTCAGGAACAAAATAGGTAATTTCCTCTCATCCATGATGGAAAAAGTGCCGATAAGAGTCATGTACACACATGTTGACTTAGATGATAATTTGGTTTTGATCACTCATGTGTTTAGATTCCCTCATTAGTTTTGAATTATGTGATTTTTTTGGGGGTGCTTGCCGTTGGAAGACAAGTGAGATGTGAGGAGCCTTCCTTGGATTAAGATGAAGCTATCAGTTGGTGGTTGAGGCATATTGTGACTTTGGATAATGGGCCAAAATTTATATTTGAGGATGAACACCAAAATTCCTTAGGGAATTTTTTTATGAGACTATAGTGGTTTCTTAAGGAAATGTTGTGTTGTTCCTTTAGAAGTTGATCTTTAAGCTAACATGTTCTTTTGATTAAGGATCCGAGGGATCAGTTTCATTGGTTTGGACATGCATTCAGGTTATTGAGACTTTTTTAAGACATAAGGTGCCAGGAGGCTTTTGGTTTTGGGTTAATTGATTTTATGTTGAACCTAAGGGTTCACTTGAGATGTTATACATCAGTATACTCCTTTGGCCATGGGCCAAGGATCCATTCCGCTTTTGGGAATTCTTGAATTTTTCATTAATATTGATGATTTATTGCAGACTTTTGAGGACCAAGTAAGTGCATGTTTACTTTATTAATTTTCTACTTTATAATTTGGTTATGTCATAACAGCTTAAAACCTAATGTTGGGTACACACACATGGGTGGTATTTTAATGAGACATGTTCCCAAACACTACATGGGCCATTCAGGATGTGTGCAGACTTTATGATGTTGTTTTAAGGTAAAAGATCCACCTTAGGAGTTGGATTGTAGTGTTGTTGAGAAAGGGATGTTGGAAATGGACTTTGAGGTCCTTGCCTATATAGGTGTTATCTATGTGTTTTCCATTTCAGTTTTATGTAAATTTCAACATGTTTCTTGTATATATATAAGTTTAGTGGTCATCCATGGGGGACCCATTCTTATATATTGACATGTATGACATGTTAGGGATACATGCTTTACTTATTTTCATAGTATCTAAAAGTGAGGTTATTATATGTTTATTCATTTTTCATTGTTTTTGTTTATTATTGCTTCTGATATTGTATACTAATGATTTTTCTGTTCCATTGGTAGGTCTGGTTCGAGTATGTTAAGACATTATTTTTTCACTACATGTTACATTATATTACTCGGACTAGTACTTTATCATCCCCCAAGGTATAACCTCCCCACTATACCTCTTTACACCCTCGCTGCTAGTCAGCATCCATTGGTGATCAGGGAGGTTCACCTATGGTTATTGAAACCTAGACCGGTATCACTATTTGGGTAGCTAATCAGGTCAAGAATTCATCAAGTGTTATCAGAGTAGTTCTCGATTGGGCTTTAGTAGTAGTGTTTGTAATGCTACTAATGAGTTTGATTTTTTTTTCATTTCTATTATTCTCGCTCTCTCATTTATAGTAGAATTTAAATTAGGATATGGTCAAAACTAGATTCACAGCTCGTGCTTGGGTGAATACAGCCCCATGAAATTGGAAATAACCAAGTTACCATGTCTAGGAATTATTATTCTATTTTTTTCATTTAATAGTTATTTTGATTTCCACAGAGAGTGGTTTATTTGAAATGTGAATTTATTTTTTTAATGACTTGTAATCCTTGTTCTGGTTTCACAAGGAATGAGATATTGGACCATGGCCCAGTGATGTAATGTGTGTTTGTTTATGCTAGGTTATACTTTTTATTAAGATAATTTTAAAGTTGTTTCAGTTTAATGTATTCATATTCCTATTATATAAAATTCTGGGCCAAATGTAATATTCCATGTAATATATATATATATATATATATTTCATATTTTATGAAAAAATAGTCTTGGAATTTATAAGAATAGGAAGGTTTAAAATGTGTAGATATTGATCACCAGAATGAGAGACTTGGTCATTAGATTTAGGTGATGTTGTTTTCCAGATGAGCATGGCCTAGGGATATGTTGATACATCGATCTTATGAGGGCGGGTAATTATTCTCTGAGGATGGGATGTTCTGAGGCCTGGTAGCGATAAGAAAGGGTAAGGGTAGTTAAAATGAACTTCCTATTACTGGTTTCCTTATATGTATGATACATATATGTTATATATGGTTTGTCTGACCATGTTGATGGTATTAAGTGGGTTCCACCTAGATATCTTGGGTGGAGCATCATGTAGATGATGGCTTGGGGATATAAGAGGACGAGCAGGATGAGACCATTAAAGGTCTAGAAAATCATGTTTCATTGGTAAAACCATTGCTATAGGCCTAGGGTCAAGTTCCAATATAGGCAGTTCAGTCACCATATTTGACTGATTTTTTGTCATGGAATGAGGAGCATCTCCGAACAATCCTTGTTCATAATATTTAGCATATAGATTGAGTATATTAGGGAGAAGATCCATCTATGGAGTATATGAAAAAAGAGTTCCATTGCCATAATTCTCCACTATTTCATGGTTAGGGCAGTTCACATGTGGTTGATAACTAGATAGATTCAATGCAGATGATCTTCAAGCATCTACAGATTCCCCTTTGGGTGGAGGGTAAAACTATGAACCTATATTCCTAATGAACTAGATATTTGTGGGGTAGACAAGGAGGTTGAGGTTGGTAGACATGAGGGACTGCCCTGGATGGAATTTGAGGCCAGGTTCCACGAGAACTTATTCCTGCCGACACTGATGGGGGAGAGAGCTTATGAGTTATTGATCCTATTGAAATGATGGATGTCCATCATTGAATATGCAACAACATTCATTTAATTGTCTCACTTATCACCCTATATGGTGAACAATGAAACCTCAAGGGTGAGGCGATTTGAGGATGGATTAGTACATTCTATTCGACTATAGGGAAACATATTTATGTTCCCCTCATTCTTATAAGTGGTGAACTGGGCACTCACGGTCATGGGAAACATGATGGATAGGTTGACCTCAAGTAAGGAAGCATATATATGATATTTTTGTAGAAACAGTTCATATAGAAGTAAGTGAGGAAGTGAAAAGTTCCAGAAGGGAGTCTAGGCATTAGGAAATCATGTGTCAGGACAAGTACATGTCATAGAGCTACCATGGGTTGAACATGCTATTGAGCTGATGATGGATAGATGTACACACTGGTATTAGCTATTTACATTATATTAATTTTTTTATTGGTGGTTGAGGCATGTCCATTTTGGGTGAATGAGGTTCATGGGATGTTCATATGGACCAACCAGATGCTTTTTAGTAGGTTGGAATCATATTATATATAGGATATATATATACATATCTATATATATTTTAGGTGTGAGGCACGAGGTTATATGTTTTAGAATCATTGGATGCAGGAGCACTAAGATGCAATGGAATTGGGGGCATTGAGGTTGTGGGTTACATGAGGTGTGTAGGAATCTAGGAATCATTGGATGCATGAATGACTGAGCTAAAAGGTGTTAGGACTTGTTTAGAATCTGATGAGTTGTGATACCTTATTAGTTTATTGTGAGACATGGGCTTGAGGTAGACAATTAAGATGTTCATGATGTGTTGGGTGTCTGGTATGACACAGAAGCCCCTGATGTGTTGCAAGAGTGACACTGAATCACAAGAGGACATTGTGTCTAGGATTTGGTGGTTTCACCACTACTTATTTTCTATTTTGGGTCAGTCTGCACAATGTTAGCTAACTCCGAAGATGGGTATCCCACTTGAGGAATTTGGCCTATACCATCGAGTCCAGGGTAGTTCAAGCTGTTTTTACCAAGATGGGTATGTTTGATACCATCTTCAGAATTCCTTTTATAGATTAGGGATGAGCTATGTTAATGTGGGGGGATTATAATGTCATGAGTTTTTGAATATGTTCAAAATCACTCTAGTTTTTAACTTACCAAATAGTTTGTATGATGCTTTATTTTTCAACCATAAAAACTCTATCTTGAGACTTTCCCAACCTTATATCTTGTTTTAGGTTGGGTTTAGCTGAATCCATGGGTGTTCAAAAAGGGTTCTGGGTGCAATGGATGACTGAAGACCTATTATGGAGTTTCAGATCAAGGCACACAGTTTGTGGTAAATCGTGAAACCTCTTCCAGCTAACTATGCACCCATATATTGTACTAGGACATGGATTGGGTAAATTGTGTGGGTGAGGTTCATAACCAAGTATCCTCATCTGATTTTTTTGCAGAGTCTTCCACACATTTTTAACATAGATAAATAGAACCATTCGATAAGCCACAAAAGTATTACCACTTAGTAAATAAGTATGCATTGTAGCCTGCATGATTTGCACACAGTTCAAAAAATTATACGAGAAAATCGTAGGGCCTCATTAAATGGGTAACATTAGTTTTATTCCCCTATTTTAATATATATATAATCTTTATTTATTTTTATTCCATCCCATGGGTCATGCAAAAAAACAATGGAGGGGATCCTCCTCCTCTCCCATTAGAGATTTCTCTATCACCCCCTTTTGAAATTTCTTTTGTCCGTCAACAAGGGTGCTTGAACAACGTCTGTGAGTCTCTCTTCACTCAATCCTCTCTTTCGATATTCTTTGTCATTATGGACCACATAATCTATTCGAATAATTTTAATTTAATTGGAGGTAGTTTAGTGGAATCATCGAATTATTTCAATCCTCTTGAAGTAAGTGGATTATACCATACGTGCCTACATCTCTGAGTCCAAGGTATGTAGTAAAAAAATTTCTTCATGGGATTATGGTCGATTTGGGTGTGATGATTTTAACATGAGGGTGGGTAATTTAGAGAGATACCTTTTTCAAATTAAATTAATCATGAGACTGTATGGGATTCCTCTAGGCATACTGTAACCATATTTATATGCATGAGGATTGGTTAGAGGTTGTTGAACAACATGGGTAGTTAGGTCAGTGTGTGTATTTAGTTAATTGGATTGTTTTGTTTAATTGAATAGTTATAATTAAATTACATTTATTTGTCTATTTTATAGATTATATATATATATATGTATAGTTAGATATTTTATTTGGAGTTATCTAATTCAATTATATTGAATTGCCATTTTCATTTAAATTAAGCCATTCCAACCTATTAAATTAAAATTCATATTTTAATTTAAATTAATATGTAAAATTATTTTGATATATTATGGAGACCCATGGGTTTTTGATAGGCTTAAAACAAGTTTTGGATTGAATTTTCCATTCAGAAATGAGGAATTGTGATTGTGAGGATGGGATTCTCTTAGGTTACTTCGTTGATGTGATCAATGGACATGCATGGTGTGGATTTTCATTGGTGGTGTTGACCCTAGTTTATGTAGCATGGATGTATATTTGAGGATGAATTGGAATCAAGATGAGGGAATGGCTCATAATATTGAATGGAAAGACCATTAATTTTAAAATAAATTGTAATAGGGGAAGGAGCTACCAGATGGATTTTGATTAGGTACTAAATTTGGGATTTATGCTCACTAATTACAGTCAAAGCACTAATAGAAGTCATGTTCACACATTTTTACTCATAAGATGAGATGAATTTAATTAATTAAGGGGGGTACATGGCCCCAGTTGTTGAAAATTAGGTATTTTGGGGGGGGGGGGGGGTTCTTTTCATAGAAATCCATTGGGTATGTGGGGAGCCATCAATTGATAAATTGAGGATATTAGTTGGTGGATGAGGCTCACTGTAATTGAGGTCAAAGTTCATGGATTTATATTGGAGGAAAGACATCATCATTGTTGGATACATCATTCTTTGAGAAGACGATGGTTCTTATTTGAGTATATGTATCGCTGTTCCTCCATACATTATGTGTCATTGAAATGAGTGCTTTTGAGAAGGGGTCTAAAGGACCAGTTACTTCGGTTTGATTGTGGCTGTAAGAAATCAATACTTTTTTGATACATGAGGTGTCAGTAGGCATGTGGTGTCGTGTATCATGATTTGAGGTAGAACATATGAGTTCACCTAGGATGTTATACATTAGGGGATACCTAGGGAAATGGGCCATGTATCCTCCTCTTTAGGGAATTATGGGGTTGGATGAGGTAGGTGATGATTTCATAGTGTCTTTTGAGAACCAGGATAGTCTTTGTTTACTTTACACATGTGATTATTTATCATTGTGTTATATCAAAACTACGTAAATAATTTATTCTAGGGAAAAATATTTGAGGGGTATCCTTCCGAGACATGTTCTAACACACTAAATAGGCCCTTTGGGATGCGTGTAGACTTTATGATGTTGCATTCAGATAATGGATGAGTCACATGAGTTGGATCGTAGTGTTGTTGACCATGGTATGTTTTCGAGGGAACATCAAATCTTTTCGTCTACATGTGTTAATTTTGAGTTTTAATTTTCTGTCTTATTATAGTATCAACATGATTGTTGTATATATATATATATAGCTATAATGGTAAAACATGGGTGACCATTTCCAATACCTTGACATGTATGACCTAATATGGATGCATGACATTAATATTTTTATAGGATATATAAGTGTTATGTTTTCATCATTATTTAAATTATTCTGTTTATATTTATTGATAATTTAACTATTTTATACTATTGATTTTCCTCTCACATTTGACGATTCCGATTCGAGTCTATTTAGTCCTTATTTCTCCAGTTAAATTTATATATTATTATTACTAGTATTATATCATCCCCAAAGGGTATAAACTCTCCCACTATACCTATTTACAGTCATGATGTAAGTAGGTATTTTTTGGTGTTTGGGTTGTTGTTACTATGGCTAGTGGCACAAGCCCCAATAGCACTGTTAGGGTGGAAAATTGGGTTAGAGATAGTACATAAGATAAATAATCTTAAGAATTTGATGTTGAAAATATAATTCGAATGAATAATTATTTAGAAAAAAATGTGTATAACCACAAAAGTAGAACACATGCAATGATGAAAATACATGTAAATTGCATGCATGGGGACATGATTCCATGACCACACCCCAAGCCCCTCCTAACCATAACACCCCAGACAATAATGATGAAAAAGAATAATAAATTGGAGAATATAAAAAATGATATGTAAAAAAGAATACGACATCAGTTATAATGTTACATGCAAGCATGGACGAACTTAATAAATAAAGGAATCTAATGGTTCTTCAATATCAAATTGCGGAAATAGTATCTAATGACTTTTTAATGATATATATATTTCAAAATATTAAATAGTTTCACAATGATATAATATAATGAACCAATAATAAGGATAAGTTCTTCAAAAAGGTGATTGTTCTTTAAATGAAGGTTGAGAATCCATATCATATAAAAGAATAATAAAATATTTCATTTAGTTAATTCAAAAAATATAATAAATGATCATTAATCAATGAGATAAAAATAATAATATATTTTAATGTTCATTTAAAATAATATTATCTTAATAAAGGTGAATTTTATAGGATGGTGACAAAATACATGGAAAATATTGAAGTCAGATTTACTATGAAAGAGAATAGTATTGAAGTCATTGAAAAGAAATAAAATATAATTAGTAGAATATTTACACACTTAATAAATGTACTAAGTATATTGAAAGGAAACAAAAATCATGACTTCCAATTTTTATTCATAAACATTTAGCAAAATCAATTTATTTACATCTTTTATATTTTTTTATATATTTATCCTCTATTTAAACAAAATTATTTATTTTCGAAAAATATTATGGTGGAGAACAATAATAATATAAATTAAAAATATTCACATAATGCGGAGAATACCTTTGTGAATTATTTTTTCATCCATGGAAGAAGATGAATGGACAATAATGTTAGGGGGTGTTCTTATTCCAACTTTTTTTATTTTAAAAATAAATAAATTATTTCTTGTGATGTTTTATGATTATTTAAAACTAGATGTTTTTATGTCATTATTTGAATGATATCATTTGAATCTTTTATTTTGATAATTCATAATAAAATAACTATTTTAAAAATCAGATAATAAAATTTGTTTTAGATATAATGTATACGAGATATTTTGAGTAACACAAAGTTAGGATTAAACTTATACTAAATTTATATTTAAACATAATGTCTTTACAAGCTTATTAATAGTAAAAAATATTTTATAAAATTAGTAAAACTTATATACAAAAGTAAATATATTTGGTAATTGTTCATGATCTAATTAATAATTCTTTAATATATCTTAGTATATTTAGTAGATAGATGGTATATCTGATTTTCAGTGAAGATATTAGAACAACCACATATTTATTTCCTATAAATATGTGCATAATTCCAATATGTTTGACAACAATTGATCGCGTTATATTTTATTTTTCATGTTCTTATATTACTCTATTTTTTAGTTCAACCAATTTCAGCTAATCTATTAATATTTTTCATTATCAAGGAATATTTGTTATTATAATTTATTTCTCCTATAAATATTTTATATCAATGATTTCATATAAAGTATTAACTTATTTTTGTAAATATTTTTATAAAAAGGTATAAATAATATTCACATGATTTTATTTATCTAGAAACTATGAAGTTATTTCTTTGAAATTGGGTAAATTAATATTTTTTATACATCCTACAACCATTATAGGTCAAAAGTATTGAAATTATAGGTTTTTAGGGATATGAATAGCTCATATAATTATGATTCATGAATATAAGGATTTATTATATAGAACAATTATTTTACGGATTCCATTGTCAATATATTATATACCATTATTTATTAAATATGAATCTATTTTATATTTATATTTTAGATACTCAATAACATTCTAAATTATTCCACTTTATTTGGGGTGCATTAATTTTTTTTAGATCATTTCAAATCTATTAAAAACATTCATTCAATTGTGGGGTTTTAATTTATCTTAAACAATAAATTATTAAATTTACTCCGTCTTGAAGATATAATATTAAAAGGAAAGCATTATATTAAAAATGAAGTTTAAATATTTATATAAGATATAAGATAAAAATATTTTCAATTTTGGATACGTTAGAATAAGGTGAGATTAGATTGATAGTTAATTATATAAATAATTTTTATTTACTCTAATTTAAATTATGGATCAATTTACAATTTTTAATCCTAGCTAATCACTAGGTTTTTGGGTGTACAGTTTTATTTTTAACTATCGATCATCATCTAGGAGGCTTTCTCACATTTTATCTTTCATGATGGAAAAAATTACAGTTAGGAATCCATATTATAATTTTATTACAATATTAGTTTGAGGGTATCCATGAGTGCCCCAGTTTCTATAAGATTTCCTAATTTAATGATGAAATATAAACATGTTTTGTGGTTATTTATATTGAATTGTTTTATGTGAAATATGTTTTAATATAATTGTGAAAAAAGGGTATAACTGTTGCATATTTTAATATTGTTAATGTATGTGAGTAGAATGTAATTAATGTGTATGATTTCTTATGTTATTTTTCTATTTAACCACAAAATAACATCTTTAGATCTTTTATATATCTATAGTTTTTATATCGACCAATAGTATAAAATATATTAATAGACATAAATTTGAAACGGTGTATATTTTCATTAATCATAGATAATATATTTGATGTGGTATATGTGGAAATCATAATTAGTGTTATTATCACATATACATGAACATAAACAAAAATTAAAAACCATATTCATGAGTGATAATTTGGATTGGTATTTTTATCATCGTGACGGTAAAAGGATAGATTCATCAGTTTTAATCTTATTAATGGAAAATTTAGAAATTGGTTTGGGAAAATGACATCCACGGTTTATTCATAGAACTTTTTGGCCACTGACTTATATTTCATTTATAATTAATTTTTATTTTAAATTTTTTTTGACTAGGTAATTTGTAGAAAAATAATAAATATTATTTAAATAATATGATGGTTTTTCTAATTTGGAATTCATATATTTTAATGGTTGGGTTGATTATTGAGGCTTTCTTATTGGGTTGTAGTTAGTTTTTAATGGATTTGTGAGTCTTGGTTGATGGTAGTTTTATAATTTGAATTTTCTTGTTATGAAACATTATACAGGTTTTTTAGGAGTTTTTTGTGGTATTTGGGATTTTCCAAAGGATATTTATGATTGGTTAAAACTCATATAAAGTTAAAGTAGGTAAATATCCACACTAACTATGATTGTAAGGAGATTAGTGGAATGCTATTACTAATATTTTCCTTGAAAAAATAAGAACCATATACTATATTCCATTCATCAAATGAAAAACATGAAAAATGCTATTTTTTATTATAAAGAAAATATCATGAAGGTAGATTTTAAAATCAGAAATGTATTGGGTGAAATGGGATCTACTCATCCTATAACCGATGAGATTTTAAATTATGGGAAAGATCGTTACAATCATGTTAACATAACACATGAATATATATAATTCTTTATGGCATGAATATATTTTCTTACTAGGTTGTTACTATATCTTCTATTTCCCTAGAAGGGAAAATTGGATTACATGATTCATTGTATTAATTTTTTATTTCTTAATCATAAGGGGTGTCAAGTCAGTTTGTAAAATCTCTCCTAGAAACATTTATAGGTTTGTTATTTGGGATGTTTTGTGAGACATCAATGCATATGGTTCTATTAATGTGAGTTTTTCTAAATAATCACATATTCTATTGGATCCCTATTATATGACTCTAAGGAAGTTTATTTCATCGTATGTTTATGTGACGTAGTTATATGTTAATGATATAAATTTATATTTATCTAGGATTTGTGTCAGTACATAGGTAACATCACATTTATAAGGGTGGAATGAATTGTTTTTTATTATGTGTTCTTATTAATTATAATCATCCTTTTTAAGTAATTATTTCTGAATACATAGCTTTTTTTTGTAAATTATTTGAAAAATTGTTTTTGATTGGTTTTGGGATAAAAATCACATATATATATATATATACAAAAAATATATTCTCCCTTAGGGAACATGAATATCACTATTATTGAAAAAATAAAAATTTCAGGGAAAATCTTTACTGTGAACATTCTTGTGTAATACCATTTGAATAAAAAAATATAAATAATTTATAATAACATTATATTAAATTTTTCTAATGGAAATGTTTTCCTCAATGAAGATTTAAATGAAAGAAACATCCCTTATCAATGTCTACACTCGATGAGTTAAATCATATATTCAATATATATTTTATTACTCATTCCTAAATGGGTGTTATGATAAGTTAGTCCGGGTCATGGAAAGAAGTATACCATGCCTATCACTTAAGTTTACAATAGTTGTTTCCCATTTATTGGTTGAAATCAATTTATACATGGTTTAAATACTAACCCTAATTGATAACTTTAAAATTTGAAAGGATTAACATGAATTATTATTTGGATTCAGGGAGAAAATGTTTTGTCTTAACTTGACACGTGTTTGGTTTGTATTCATAATCCTGAATATTAAAATGTGATGATGTATATGAGTCAGTGTGTATTTTTTAATTTTTTTTGTTATTTGACTCTTGTAATGTTATTAACATGAGAAATTATTATATTGGAACTTGATTTTAGATTTTATTGAATAATAATGTTGATAATTATTTTGTCTTTGCTTCTCTTTATCAATGCTGCCGCTTTTGTAACACCATAAGATTTAATGTGATAGATTATATTTAATTTATTTATGTCTTGTTTTGTATGATACACCTATATTATCATGTTCTATCTGCAACATCGTATTTTCTTGTAGTGTACACAATACTATACTTGGATTTCATTACACACAATTTCATGTTCTTTTGTTCTATCTGCAACACAATATTTTCTTGTAGTGTACAAAATACTATACATGGCTTTCATTACACACAATTTCAAGTTCTTTTGATCGAATTCATTTCAAGAAACATTGATTATAGATTTTGATCAATTTATAAATGAACTACGTCTGGATTATTTCATATGGAAAACCAAAAAAATCATTCACTAAACGTAACACTGACATGGCTTGTATTACAAGTAACCACGTTCTTCCTCGATATCTTACATTGTTTGCAATATCGAGTTTAACTAAACAATGATATATTATCAAAATATTATTATTTAATGTGATATAAACAATATTTCCGGAATATTATTGACCATATTTTTAATTTTATATAAAATTAACATTAATCTTATGTATTTTATAGAACTTAATAAAAGAACAAATTCAATTTTCAGATAAAAATACTATTTTCCAAAAAAATGTTGTTTTCTATCCTTTTGATGGTGCACCCATTTAAAATATAGTTTTTAACAATTTTATATACATTATATTTGACAAAATAAACTTCTTATTTTGAATAAGGACATAAAAATTTACATTGGATGTTTTTTTTTATTTTTTCTGATAAAATTTCTATTTTAATGAATAGTGAAAAATTTTGTATTTTAATTCAAAACTACCATTTCATTAACATTATTTTAATAGTTACATTTTATTTTTAGTTGGTTTTAATTTTTTATTTGATTATATTTTTATCATTTAATCCATTTTTTATATTGTAAATAATTTCATATTTAAATTAGACATAAACAAATGTCAATATTTTGATAATTTTTACATAAAAACGCACTTTATGGATTTGACAATAAAATTTAATTTTAAATATATAAATGAATCTTATAAGGTTTCAATTTAAAAAAATTTATTCCTTATTTTTAATTAGTAGGTCTAAACTATGTTAATATATTTTTTTAGTTTTTTGTATATTATGAATAGTAACTACACTAATTTTTATTTACCACAATTTGAGGTAAATCAGGTAAATTAGGGTATCAAACCACATGATAAAGATAATTAAATTTCCCTAACTCCTACCAAATTCCGATTTAATGATCTATTGTCTACCAATATCACCTCATGGAAGAATGTTATTCATTTAATGGGCATTTTTCCATGAAAATGATAAATTATAATTAACTCAAATGAAGGTGACAACATGTCACACTCATATATCTTATAAGAATAATAATTTTATTATAGTGATAAAAATTATCAAACATATAAAACAAATATTCCCCAGAAATATAATGAAATTATCTACTAAATTTTAATTTTTTTAGATTTTTAGAGATTAAATAATTACCATTAATCATGATATAATATTGATGTAGAAATTATTTTATTGATAGATATATCAAATAAATGGTTTTTAAAATATTTAAATGAATATAATATAAACTAAATAATTTTCTACAAGAATATTATAATTTCATATGACAAGTTAAGAGTGTATCAAATTTTTTTTTTGTATTTATCTTTTGTATGTATTTTATTTGATGTCAAGTAAATGAATAGTTTCCAAATTGACACTACTAATATTTTAAAAAAAATTAATTATTATTAAATGATTTAAAAATAATAAAACTATTTAAAAAAATAAAAAATATAAATTATATGGTCAAATATTTTTAAAATTATACTACTATGGACAATTTACAACACATAAGTAAATATTAATAACCATTAAATATTAATCATATTATTACCCCAACTGAAATTAAATAGATTAAATAAGGATAAATCCAAATAATAATGTTTAAATTAAACTTAAAACAAGTCTAAATTTAACTGGTTGAGGGTATTTAGACCCATACCCAACATAGATTCGAAATAAATGATTCTGGGATCATTATAAAAAGATAATGAATTTATAATAAATATATATTTCATGACATTCCAAAGGTGACCCTCCCCTCTCTTATAAAAGAGAATATATCCTTATTTTTTAATCACATCTCCAAAACCCTTTATCTCAGCCAAAACCAGACTGAATCTCCTCCTATATTCCAAAATTTCATCCTAGAGTCCACCAATTGGGCAGAAATCCATATTATGAAGTCCTTTTGTGCATACTAAAATGAGATACCCGAAATTGAGGAAATTGTTTTATCACCACTTTTAAAATTATTTTCCTCTTATACTTCCACTTCTTATGTTGTTACCATAATAAAGTAATAAATCCAATATATTATAAATTCTAAGATGTTATTATGAATGTGGTACAACCTTATACCTCCTTTTATCCATCCTACAAATAACAATATCACAAAGCGTGTGTACGTACGGCTTGTTGTCTCCACGCTGCGGCGTTATTTGATATTCAAAAATACATTATATTTTAGGGAATATTGATGTGAATAATGGATATAAATAATTAATATAACATGATATTATTTCTTCAAAATCCATATATCATTTAACTCTATACCATGTAACCATCAAGGGAGAGATATCATTGCCCGTGCATACGTACGACTTACCTTTTCCACGACACGATGAGATTCAGTCTGCAACTTAACCATTCAAGAATGATTATAAATTATATATAATAAATAAACATGAAATATAATACATAAAAATTCTAATGGATTTAGGAATATATATAATTCATTTAATTGCTTCCATTTAATTCAACAAGGAAACATAAACCGTGTTTTTTTGTACGTACGACATACCCTCTCCATGAATGGTGTATTAATGTACCAATATCTATCTAATATATATATTTCTGTACTCAATTTTTATGATATATAAATCATGTTTTATATTCTGGAATTATGTAAATCATGATCTGTGTGATAATATTAATAATAACTTGTCAAATCGTGAATGATAAATAAAACAATTATTACCCAAAATGTTTCTTTAACATGTAATTAAAAAATAAACGGGTAATAAAAAGACATATGTGAATCATATATGATATAATAAATATTATTATGGTTTTTTAGTAGTTAATAAATTTTTTAAACCCACTACCCATGAGTTTTGGACACATATATAAGCAATTATTCTTAAATAAAGGGATAATTTTGCAATCTCATTTTTATCTGATATTGTTTGTATGTATGTATTTACTATGGATATATTTTTCAGTCATGTATGTGTTTCCTAAATATTTAATGTTATTATTATTATAATAAAATTTTCTAAAGTGAATTTTTCACATTTTTTACTTTTACTCTTTGGTATTGAAGGAATCATTGTGTTATTTACTTTATGAGGTACTTTTTGACATTTTTGGAAAATATAGATAGAGAATGTTTTTTAACTTCTACTACATGAATGGATTTTTACAGTTTCATGATTCATTATTTTGATGAATATTCCTCTACATTATTTCATTTTTTTAATTAAATTATTTTATTTTTAAATTGCACGACAATTTGAGATAACAAATTTTTTTGAATAAGAAATGATATTTCCCTCAAGATTTAAGCTAAAGTGTTCAATCAAAATTGTTTTCCATATATGATGATTTACGGTTATTTGCCAATCCATAGTACTAATTTGATTTGATTGTTCTTATGATGGAATTATTTTTATGACTTCCATTGGTTTAATGTAGATTATGTTATGAAGGAATGATGTTTATAAAACCCATATTATTTCATGGGGTTTGCTATGATTAATGGTTTATGTTCTTGTGGAACATATAAGAATGATTTTATCATGACATGGTTGGGACCTATATATCCCTCTAATGAATTATGTAATTATTTATATCCCATGAGATAGACATGACATGAATGGAACATAAATTCGATTCAGTAATATAGGGTTGGAACAATATGTAAATCTGGTTCAATGATAAATGGTTGAAACAACAATCAAACCCAGTTCAGTAAAAGACATTTTCCTCTATGATGATTTTGCAAGAAATGATTTGTATACTAGTGAAATCATATTATTTTCATAGTTTTTTCCACAATTCCATGATTTATTCTAATTCTCTTTTATCGTGGATAATGTTCCTTTAGGATATATGCCTTAGGTACTGCCAAGATTTATTTCACAACCCAATATTTTTTTAGTTAATCATTATGGTCATGTTTTTACATTCTTATGTTTATGGTTTGTTCTATGTTCTAAATGTTTACAATTACTGAGTATTGATATCACCTTTTTTTCTTTTCCTCATGATATAAATAAAGGATTTAGGTGGGAAAAAAGGGTTGATATTTATGGGAGATATTGAAGATCATTCACTATGTTAGAAGATTATGTTCCATGTTTCCAAAGACACTAAAATAATATGGTATTTGGGTGTTTATTTTTGTAATTTATTTTGTATTCTACAAAAATTAAATGTAATATATATGTACGTGAAATATTGGTCTTTACAGTTGGTATCATAGTGAAGGCTTACTCAACCTTTGGAATGTAGTATGCGAAATCATTAGTGATATCCCTATTGATATTTCTAAGTGTGTGTCTATAGATTTCTTAAGGATAACACTAGTATTGGTTAAAATCCTATGGTGTTTTTTAAAATCATTAATAACCTAGGATTAAACCCAAGATATCATAGTTTTAAATAGTATATGTAAATTACCTTACTTATCGGTTTTTAATCTATGATATATATTTCTCACAATTTTCTTTCTGATCTTAGTAAACAGCAATAGTTTTTTAGAATGTGGTTAACCATTGAATATTTTAGATATATAAATAATGGGAATAATGAATTTTTATTTTCTAAGTGGAAAAATCATGAAGATAATCGTGCTGATGGTATGGGTTTTGGTCATACTGCTAATGATAAAGAGATTGGAAATGACATGTGAATGGAATGTGATGTTCTTCTAGAGTTGTTTACATTAATCCTATGAATCTTGAGGTTGAGAAACCTTACTACCTGATTTATATTTTTGTAAATATAAAGGCAATGCATCCGGATTAATGGTTTATGTATATAGTTGGATGATTGAGGGGTATATGTTTCAGAATTCATAGATTATCTTATAAGAATTAGGAAATATATAAGTGTTTTCAGTATATGTTTTTTCACAATTATTGGAAAGGATATGTTGAGTAGTTATATTGATCCAAAAATATGATTTAATATTATCATTATATAATTTGAGAACACATCATTATGGGAAAGATAACCCTTAATATGCCCCTAATGTTCAAATAATGATTTTTGGATAAAGATATGTTTGATTTGAATAAGTAAATTGGATGATGCCAGCTTCATGGTAGATAATTATAGAGTTATTTACATTTGGGTTATGCTATCATGGATAAAACATATAACTTTTTTGGACATATGTGTTATAGCCAATAAATTTTTTATTAAGGAAACAAACATTTTTTCAATAAGGATATATGGTAAATTAGGTTATTACCATGAATCAAGAGAATTCATGATGAAGTCATTCAAATTTTTGGAATGTGACCAACAAGATATTTCTTCTAATATATGGGGGATAAATGAAGGTATTCATATGAATCTTATATTACCATTCTTGCAATTTTGTTTTGTATTTTCAGTTTGGATAGAAGTATTTCTGATAAGCCTAAAAATTGTAACAGATTAAATTTTACATCTAATAGTATTGTTTAAGGCTAAAAACTTTTTAATATTATTTTAGGAATGTTATAATAGTATTTTTTTTACAAAAAGGTCAACCCGTAGGATGGGCAACAACCCGTCATGTTGGACAAGGATGCAGGAATCAAACCCATAACCATTGTGCGACAAGCCTTTATCACCTACAACTTGCCTACAAGATGTCTCTGGTTAGTATAAATTAGTTTTATTTTATTAATGTGGTTTGATAAATGATGCATAAGTTAATTTTGGGAACCATATATGATTAATATCACCATTTATGGACTTATGTATATTTCATAACTTGTGAAAAACTATTTGTGATAATGACAAATGGAGTCACCTATCTTTCTATTTATGGATCACATGATATACTAACGCTTCGAGAATAAAAAATTCAACATCATTTATTTGAATAATATATAATGTTTAAATTGTTCAAGTCATGAATAACGATGATATTATACTAAAAGGAAGAAAGTATTTCTCCTCATGTTCTTCAACTTTAGAAAAATTATCTTGAAAAGAAAAAATGTTACCCGGTACCCTTTTATGAGATGAATCATATTTTCCAATAAATCATTACAGATTTATAGATTTCATGTGGTCATCTTTCTCTAAACCTTTTTATCTATCACTATCCATCAAAACGTGATAGTTATATTTTTCGTCCATATCGATATTTTCACTTCCCAGCTATGTTCCCCTATGCGGAATCCTAGGGATGAGTTACATTTTTTAACCTT
The DNA here is from genome assembly GCA_963277665.1 of Viscum album. Lineage (NCBI taxonomy): Eukaryota > Viridiplantae > Streptophyta > Magnoliopsida > Santalales > Viscaceae > Viscum > Viscum album. The sequence goes on from OY728166.1 coordinate 939,912,523, forward strand.
TATGTTTCTAAATTTATTTTTTAAAATGATGTTTTAGTATTCTTTTTTACGATTTGGGTTTTCATGAAAGAAACATTTATGTAGTAAACCTTTTATAACCCTGAGTAATTTTGAGGGAGAAATTAATTTTAATTGGTGTATAATGTAACACCCTGAGATTTTATGAGATAGATTCTATTTAGTTTCATTTATTCCTTGTCTTGTATTCTACACTAAGATTATTTTGTGCTATACACAACACCATATTAGCTTGCAGTATACACAAATGTATACTAGGATTCTATTATACACAATTTCTTGTTATTTGATAGAATTAATTTCACGCAACAGTGAGTGTAAATTTTGTTCATTGTATAAATGAACTATGTTTGGATTATGATATACAGAAAACCGAAGGAAAAATGAAATAATAGAAAAAATGACTTGGCTTGCATTACACTCAAGAGCGGCCTTCATCGATAGCATGCATTGTACACAATGCCATGTTTTATTAAACAACAATATATTTTTAATATATTATTACTTACGTGGATATAAACAAGTATTTATGAATAGTATTAAAATAATATTAATTTTATATAACATTAACATTCATATTATCTATTTTTCTATAACATAATATAAGAATAAATTCATTCATTTAGATAAAAGATGTATTATTCAAAAAATTATTTATTTCCACCTTTTTATGGAGCACCAATTTCAAATATTGTTTTTAACACTATTATATATTTATTATTTTACAAAATATACTTCTTCATTAGAACCGGGACAAAAAAATTACTTTTATTTATTTTTTGGTAATTTTTTATTATTTTTCATATTTTAATAAATACTGGAAAATTCTGCATTTTAATTCAAAACTGCCATTTCTACTAATTTATTTATATAGTTTTATTATCTTCATTAGTGGTTTTAAAGTGTAATTGTATTATCTATTTTATCATTTAATAAAATTTTGATAATTTCAAATAATTTCAAATTTAAGTTGGACATAAACACATGTCAATCTTTTTATTGCATTTACTTCTTAAAACCCCGCTTTATGGTTTTGACCACGAGAATTAATTTTAAATTAATTATTGAAACTTATGTGTTCTGAATTTTGATAATATAATTGCATGTTTGGAATAAATGGGTCCAAAATATGATAATGGGTTACTTTTAACATTTTATTTTGATATTTTGAATATTAACTACAATAATTTCTTTTTTCTGCAATAAATGGTAAATCAGGGAAATTTTGGTAAAAAAACGAGACAATGATAATAAAATTACTCTAGAACATGCCAAAATCCTATTGGATGAATTAATGTCGACCAATATCACCTAAGGGTCTGAATTTAATTATTTAATGGAATTTCTGTTTTCTATTAATGGTTTGTAATTATAATTAAAACAGAAGAAGGTTGGGACATCTCACTCTCATATTTCTTATAAGTATAATAACTTTAATATAGTGATAAACAAGATACAACTTCGTACATATATATTATGAAATTATCTACATCATGTGAATTTTTTAGATATTTTTTATATTTAATAATGACCATTAATCATGACACAACAGTGATATAGAAATTATTGTATTGATAGAAATAACAAATAAATGGTTGTAAAATTATTAAAATAAATATCATATAAAATAATTAATTTTCCCCATTAATATTTAGTTTACTATGACATGTTATGAGTGTATTAAATATTTGGGTTCGAATTTATATTCTATGTGGATTTTATTTAAACTCAAATTACTGAATAGTGTAAAAATTGACACTATTGATATTTAAAAAAAATAACATATTATTAAATCATTTAAAATTAAAAATATAATTTGAAAAATAATGTGTGAAGTTTATTTGATCTAAAATGTTAAAACGTATCAAATTATTAAGAATTGAGAGAAAATACATAAATATTGGAATATTATTACCATAAATAAAATTAAATAGACTAAATGAGGATAAATCCAAATGACATGGATTTAAATAAAATAAAAACATGACCACATTTTATTTTTTGAGAGTATTTCGATCTATACAAATATTATATTATAATTAAATGACTTTGGGAGTATTATAAACCGAATATGAGTTTATAGTAAATTAATATTTCAAGATATTACAAAGGTGACCCTCCCCTCTCTTATAAAAGGGAATCTATCCTATTTTACTCACACATCCAAATCTTATTTTCTCGGCCAAAATCTTCTGAATATCCTCCCAATATCCATCAATTCATCTTAGAGGCCACCCTTTGTGATGAAATCGATCTTAAGGAGTCCTTTTGTTCATACCCAAAGTGGATACCTGAAAAAGATGTAATTATTTTATCACATCCTTCAAAATTCATTTCTTCTCATACTTCCACATCTTATGTTGTTCCCATAATAAAATAATAAATAAAGAATATTCTACATTATGAGATGATATGATAATTACGGGACCTCTTTATACTTCCATTTATCCATCCTATGAGTAATAATACCACCATGCATTTATACGTATTGCATACCATCTCCACGTCGTGCTATACTTTTTTATTCAACAATACATAATTTCGATTTGTATATTGATGAGTATAATTGATTAAAATAATTAATATGATATGATATTATTTCATTAAAATTTAAATACCATCCAATTACACACCATTTAAACATCTAGGGAATGATACCGTCACTTGTCCGTATGTTCAGCTTACCGTCTCCACGACGCGATAATGTTCATTATCCAAATTAACCATTCAAGAATATTTATAAAGTATATAATATAAATAAGAATGAAATATATGACATAATAATTCTATGGGATTTTTGTATATATATATATGTGTGTGTGTGTGAATTAATTGCTTCCATTCAATTCAATAAGGAGACATAATCGGCGTTAATGCGTACGTACGACCTACCATCTCCACGAACGGTGTAATCCAATTCATTTATCTATCTATTATATATATTTATATATTTAATAGTTATGTTATATAAATCATGTTTTATTTTCTGGAAGTACATAATTCATGATATAGGTAATAATATTATGAATAAAAAGTCAAAACATGTATGATAAATAAAATGATTATTACCCAAAATGTTGATTTAACATTTAATTTATAAAGAAACAGTTAATATAAAGTCATAAATGAATCATATATGATGTCATATATATTATTATGGTTCGGTTATATGTTTATAATATGTCTAAACCCACTATATAGGAGTTTTGGACACATATTAATGAAATCTGACATAAAGTAACGCATAATTTTGCAAAATCATTTTTATTCGAGATTGTTTACATATAAGTATTTATTGGGGATATATTTACCATTCACATACATGTTTCCTAAATATTTATTAATTTTTTTATTCTTATAAAAATTTTTAATGTCAATTATACACATTTTTTACTTTTATGACATGGTATATAAAGAATGTTTCATTTGTTTACCATATGAGGTATTTTTTGACCTTTCCAGGAAAAGTACATGGAGAATGTTTTTTAACTTATTCTACATGAATGTATTTTTATGGTTTCATAATTCCATATTTCCATGAAGCTTTCTCAAAACGATTTCATGTTTATATTAAACTAAATTGTTTTCTTTTTAAATTACATGGCATTTTGATAATAGAAAATTATTTCAAAGATGAAAGGATATATTCCTCAATAATTAAACTCAAGTGTTTTATCAAAATTATTTTACATCAATGATGACATAGGGTTATGTTTATATACCTATTATTATATTTAGTATATTGTTTTTATGATGGAATTATTTTTATGAAATCTTTTTATTTAATGTGGATTATGTTATGATTAAATGATGTTTAAGAAAACCAAATTATTTCTTAAGTAATGGAATGACGAATGACTTATGTTCTTGTGGAACATGTAAGAATGATATAATTATGATATGGCTGGGACCTATACCTCCCACCAATTTCATTGGGTAATGATTTACATCTCATGAGATATAAATGAAGGGAATGGAATGTAAATCTAATTTAGTAATACCGTGCTGGAATACTAAGTAAATCTGGTTCAATAATAAATGGATGGAATGACATGTATACGTGATTCAGTAAAAGATTTTTTCCACTATTATGATATTGGAAGAAATTCCTTGGATACTATGCAATTTATATTATGTTCTTACTCTTTTTCTATAATTCTATGTTTTATTCAAACCCAAATTTATCATCGTTAATGTTCCTTTAGGATCAATGCATTATGTACTGCCATGTTTTAGTTCAGGACCCATGATTTTGAAATTTAAACTTTATGTTCATATTTTTACAGTATTACGATTATGGTTTTTTTAATGTTTTCAATGTCTAACATTAATTATTACTGAACTCTCCCTTTTTATGTTCTCTGTTCACATGATATAAAGAATGTTTTTAGGTAGGAAAACCAAAGGTGAAATTATTTATGGGAAAATTTTAAGATCTTTCACTATGTTAGATGATTATGTTATATATTTCAATAGATAGTAAACTAATACAGTATTTTGGAATATATTTTTGTAATGTATTATGTATTCCAAAAAATTATATATAATTTGCATGTACATAAATCTTGTGTGTTTACATCTTTGATTGTTGATTAACATGTCAACTAGGTTATAATCATGTAACGGTATTCATACAATAGTAATATTATGGTATATATTTGTTATATATTTCATGATAAGGAGCGAATGGCCCAAATGGGTAGGAAGTTGAGTGGGATAGGATAGAAAGAACCTAAATATTTCAACTGGATATATATAGGTTAGTCTAAGGGTCCCCTAGAATTCCTTACCCATAACTCTATTCATTAATCGATGACACATTACTTGAATCAGTATACACATTCTTTATCCCATGGGACTGTGGTTTCCCTTAACTACCATAACTCAGGTGCCCTAATTTAACTACATAGGAAATGGTCCAATGAAATTTCATTCCCTGTAAATTTCATAATTATTGGTATTGACCCACATATGACAGTATTTGATATTGCCTGTTGACCCAATGTAGGTAAATAATGTATGGATACTCCCATTATATGGATTTATGTGTAATTAAATATCTAAAATATGTTATTTTTCTAGGTAATGTGATTTATTGGTGGTATATGTCTACTCATTAATGGTTTTTATTTGAATATGTAAATTTAAAGACACATTCCTTCCTAAACAAGGTATATTCACTACTTTGTAATGGAATATTGGTGATGTTGTAATGAGTATGTATACAATCAAACCATCCATACATTCTTTGACATGATTATAACATTTCTTGTGTTTCCTTTATAGTCCCCTTTTTCAGGTGGGATATTCATGACTCTCTTAGCCTTGGGTATTGTTATAGTAAGACCATTGTTGAGACTGGATCTCTAATGGAGTTTCTTTTATACATATCTATAGTCATGTGTAGTTGTTATTAGGGATATCCACTAGTGTTTTATAATGATTTGACATACATACAAACATAAAACCTCTTACTAATGTAATTAATACAATGATTAGTTATACCTATTTATGAATAAGTGTTATTTTTATTTTCCATCTATCTTATAAACAATATATGTATTTTTTATCTAGTTATTTAAGGAATAATTACTCATATGGATTTTTAATGAGGTGTGGTTCCCATTGCATTTTTATTGGTACAATAATAATACAAGATGGAATTTTTGGTTTAGATAAAAAAACCAATGGTAATGTCAAATATTAAACAAACATAATGTAACATTATATTTGAATTTTAAGGGGGGAACCCCCTATCATTTGACTATCATTAAACATCTAATTTTTTCTATATACGATATCAACTGAGTGGGGTTATTGATATTTTTATGATGATGTGATTTGTGTATTGAACGTATAACATGGTCATTAATATTATAAAGTTGTATAAGAAAGTGTGAGGATGTTATAAAAAATTAATATTCTCAAATTGGATCATTGACTTTCAGAACCTCAAAATTAATAAATGAATAGGTATAATAACCCTCTTTGTGGTGGAATCTCCTCTTACTAGGGGTTATTCATGAAGTGAGACAGAACTATTGTTTTAGGTTAGGTTCACCGTTGTATATAACATTTGAGATCTAGTGTGACTCTAGATGTGTCTAGTGTTTGACTAGGATCCAAATTATTTGGGTAATAATTCATCATATTGCCTAGATATAGTTTTGGAAACGAGAATCTCCCATATATTATGATTAATAATGAAATAAATGATCATAATTAATTAAATAATTATCTAATAATGTGGAAACATTTTAATGTATACCATATTTGGGGTTATATAATTAATTATTTTAACCAGAAAACTTTTTCCTTTTATACATGTCACAACATTTACCCTATTCATAATTGAGAATGATATATTTTGTCAGTAAGGTAACTCATTTTATATATGTTTTTTATGCCTTAAACTGATAACTCATTTATTATAGAAATTTTTCAAACTCTCTCTATAAATTATATACTCATTAAATATTCTTATTTATTATTTAGTCGTTATTAATAAACTTATTGTTTTCCCTCAGTATATGTTTTACTACAGATCATAATCTGATTAAATTCATGTTTTTAATATAATAAATTATATATTATTGACACCATTAATTATATATATTCACTACTACATAATGGATTAAGGATTTGAATTACTTTCATATCAGTAGTCATCTAATATGTTTTAATGGTTTCAAAATAAAGGGATGATTCACACCCCATGATTCTAGAAGTCACATTATTTTTTATAAACATTTTTAAAAATAAACCTATTTTAAAACATGATGGTTTGAATAGTAAATAGTTTTAGAAATTATTTTTTTAAGGTAGATAAGGATTTATAGTTACTAATCAATAAAAAATTTCATATATTATAATTTAAATAAGGGAAAATATTTCTTTTCAAAACTAATTTGTTAAATTATTTTATTTGATAAACTATAATGTTTTCTAAAATGTATTTAATATGAAATTTAAAAGTGAGAATATGTATTATACAAAAAAAATATGTATCTACAATAATATAGTTTGAAATATTTATTTTTTATTAAATGGTTCCAATATATGAATTTTTGGTGGGAAGTATTTTAAGAAAAATTAGTCTTGGTTGTTTTTAATGAAATTTAAACTAGTTATTTGTAAATATTACTTAATAAGTAAATTGATTTAATGAATTATCATTTAGTTGTAGTGAATATGTAAGAGACAATATGTAATATATTTATTGATGAGTACCATAAGTTCATGGGTGTTTTGGTAGTTTTTATTTTGATGTATTAAATAAGCATTGATATTTCATTACGTTATTATAATCATTCAGTAATGGAGAAATATTATGTTTTGAGATTCATATATCTAATGTGTGATTATTTTTTGGGATGAGTAATGTTGTTTGATTAAGATTTTTTATTTATGATTTTTATTAGATATTGGGAATGTGAATATGATTTGGTGATATTAAAATTATTGTTATTTATTAGGAATTATATGTGTATAATGTGGTGACCTACTTGGGATGGGAATGAGCATGTTATGCATCAGTTTTCCTTGAATATTCTAGGGTTTTCTAGTTATTTGTGATTCTATTTGAAATTATTTTTATATATATACTTTAAGATAACATTTTAAAAAGGCATATCATGTGTATGATCAATGATTTGGTGCATACCTCGATTTAGTCTTGGAGTGCTTATGGTCAATTGAGGATTATGCGAGATGGTGTCTATAATAGGAATTATCATTTGATTTATAACATCTGAGAATTCATATGTTGAGGTGGTTAAAATGAATTTTATCTTCATTATATTTATTAATGTTTAAATAACTCCTTATGTGGGACCTTTGACTGATTAAAGAGTAGGATATTTGAATTTTTGGTTTTGGGTGAGGGACTACTTTTAATTATGAGATTTAGTTCTGGATTATAATGTTTAAGGTCATAATTAAAGGTATATATATGTATAGATCCTCATTAAAACTGAGATACAAAGGAATTGGTATGCGAAAAGGATCTTTCAACCAAAATTTGTTTCTAAAGAGTAATACAGGTAACCGATGGGTTCTTACCCTATACCAAGTGATCCTACTAGAGGAGTAGGTTCTCTAGTAGTGATAATTTGGTACCAGATAGTCCCAAAACAATCACATGGAAATCGAAAGTTTTTATAATGTAATTAATTACACTCATTTTCTACATATCTTTATTTTTAAATAGGGACTCTTTAATTTCATTCATTCTACTCTATATTTTTAGTCTCTCCCATGGAATAATTTTCCCTCCTTTTCCTCCTCCATACTCGGCATTCTTCATTGGTTATTCAAGGACACTATACCCAACTCTATGGAAAATCAATCATCTCATTCCCTACTTCCCTATTTTTTATTTCCCTTTCTCATTAAATCTATTATGACCAAGTTTTTCGGTGTGGTATTTCAACTAATTTATTGTGAAATATAATATAATAACATTGATTCATTTCCTACATATTATGAATTCACAATATTATGTTTTTCTTAATTATTGATTATAAAATGATTTTTTGAGTGTATATTTAATTGTGTCCTTGATTTTGGGCTAACATAGACTATTCTAATTAGGTATTATTTTGAATTAATGAAATAGATATTCCCTAAATAACTCGAATTGTGTAACATCCTATTTTATGATTGGTAAAAGTCATATAATTTGGCATTCATAAATCCTTCTTAGATCTTATGTCTTTTATTAAGGGATATTAATGTTATAGTTATGCGATACCATTCCATCAACTATACATGGTAGTGGAATCGTAAGGGTTTAATATTTAACACAAAAAGTAATTTTTTATAATACATTCATTAGATTATAGACACGGGAGAAGTGTTTCAATCACATAATGAATTAATGGAAATTCCACAACATCAAAACATAGAATTTAAAGGATATGAGTAAATGTATACTAATCGGTTGAAGAATAAATAAGTATTTTATATTATTTGATAGAGTGTGATGTTTTATACCTATATATCCTTTAATTATTCTTATATACATGATGGTATCATTACATTTATCATATTCTTAATGATATGCGATCATATCATGGAGAGAGGGATACTCCCACCTAGATGTTAGAAAATTACGTCAATCTATAGACACACCATGGTGAAGGGATGTACTTTGGATTCCGCTTAAGATATTCACCAAGACACTATATTTATAAAATATGATTAAGATAATTAGTTTAAGGATGTATGAAAGTTTCTATATTTTATATATATGAAATGGTTTTTTTGATTTTCAAGAACAGTGATACTGGTTTATATTTCATTATTTTTTTCTTAGATTAAGTGATAATGTGTTATTAGAAAACCAAAATTTAATAGATGAGATGATTATCTACACTATTTGACATGTTTTATGTTATAATTTATTATATATTTCATGATTTATAACTTTTTGTAGTTTTAAAGTTGTATTTTATTTTTTATGAATCATTGTCTAGTATTTTTTATTGGTTGTTCGATGGAAATGGAGACGTTCTTGAGGAATTTTTTGGAATAGTAACTTATTACTTATGAATAAGGTAAGGAATTAAACACTATGTAATTGAAGTTTTATTCTATCACTAGAATATGTATGTTTCTATTTTCATAAAATAATAATCATGAATAATATATTATATAGAAACAATGATTTAATGATTTTAAAATGATATCTTTTTATTATAAACAAAACTTCCAGTAATATTATTAAAAAAACAATTTATCAAGTGTAATGGGATTTAATAACCCTCGAACCCAAATCATTTCACATAACAGGAATGATATTTACTATTTATGTTTATATAACACTTTATCTAATAAAATTATTCATGTATTATGTAAAATTATCCCAAATGTTGTCAATATATCTTCTCATTCCTTTTTTGAAATATTGAAACTCAAGATGTACTATTTCAGAAGAAGATGTTTTATCTATAATGATAATTCTTTTTAGTGTGTACTATCCATCATTACATGTTGTATAGGGTTGTTTTTTGGAAGGTGTGTTGAGACATCCAAACCTATATTTTTAATAATGGGTAATTTTCATGGTAAGAAAACATTCCCATTGATCTTTACTAAATACTCTATTGTAGGCCTTTCTATCACATTTCAACATGACTATGTTTAAATTAAATTATCAATCATTACTTTGATTATGTGTTTCTTGGTGGTGAGTGAAAATGCTGTCAGATAAGTGTAATAGAAGATTGGATCTTTGATATTCCTCCCTTTTACCTCAATCTATTCATTAATGTAAAAAATCATAGTTTATAATGATAAATTTTTTCCTTAAATGATTTCAAAAATTGTCTTTTATTGTTATTTAGACTCAAATAATTTATTAATTTTCCAAAAAAAATATCATTTTGAGAATAGTTATGTAACTATTCTTGTAATAATATTGATTTCAAGGTAAAAGTTTAATGTTTACATTAATTTGTAATAAACAATGAATAATTGGAACATTGTTAAAACCACTTCGTTAATGTACATGACTAATTTTATAAATATTTTTTCATCTCATTTGTTTTAAACAATATGAATTTATCCTAAAGGGGGACTTAACCCATGACTAGAATCCAATTTTAAATACATGAATGTTAACTAATTATTCCATATAAGTTATGATATGTAAGTATAGGGAATAGCCAAAAATTTATCAATTCTATCACCCAAGTTGACCATAGTTGTTACCCTTGTATTGAGGGAAACATTTTTGTCTAGGATTACACATATAACTAAGGCTAATATATTAACCTGGCCAATAGATCAACATAAATGACAATATATTTTTCTAAAGAACATGTTCTATCATTGAATGGTAATTTTATTTGGGATGTATTCTAAATTTGGAATACTGACATTAGTTGACCTCCATAATTTTATATGTTATTCATAATGTACCTTTAGGAATTATTTAAATCTTTTTATATTATTATTGTGATATATATTTATATTTTATAATGTTTTATCCTTTTATAGTAATAAGAATGATGATAGTTACAACGATTGAGTTTCTATTGAACAATGTTACTTCTTTAAGAGTTATTTAATATGATATATGGGTTATATTTAGGATCATGTATTCATTATATGTGAATATTATGGGTTTTACATGATATTTATTTCATAAGAAGTTGTGATAATCCATAATATCTATGTGGATATATGGGAAGTGATTTCAATTCCTTGAAAATATCTCCTAAGGCTCTATAGTTTGGGCTCACAGGGCCCCAAAATCTTATAATCAATCCCCTCTTCTAAAAGGGATGGGATGGGACCTTGAATCCTTTATGTAACTTCTCTATTCCATGGGAAACCTATTATACACACACATTCTATTTCAAGAGTTTGTAGGACTAAACGTGTAGATATTGTGCTAATAGATCATCACTTCCGACTCATTTTATATTTTTGGGAACTAACATGTGGCATACTGTACATGATACATGTTGTTTACATAAAGTAGGAAAATAATTCATTTTTCATCATGGTATAGGTAATTATGAGTAATTACATATAATTATTCTGTTATTTTCGAATAATTTTTTTTAAAATTAATAGAAGTTGTCTTCTAAAAAATTAATTATTATATGAAATGTAAAATTTTAGACATGGTCTTGAATAAAAATGGTATATTCACAACTACATTGAGTATCATTAGTGGGATCCTACTAAGTATGTATAAGTTCAAACCTCTCATGAACACCACATTGGACATGAAACCCTTTTGGTGATGCCTTTCTGGTACAATTTTAGTAGTGGGGTGTTCATGGCTACTTTGGTCATAGGATTTATAGGAGTTATACAAAAGTTAATATCAAATATTAAGTGGATTTTATTTTAGATATATTTATGATAATATGGGGTGGATGTGGGGGTCATTTTTAGTTATTCTAATAGGATTCCATACACATGGAACCTATTATTAATGATATCCAGGTCACGATTGGATGAGAATAATTATGTTTATTGGTTTATAGAATGATTCTTTCAGTTAATGGACATTATTTGAGATCTTGGTATAGTCTTATATGTATTAATTACTCATATGGTTGTTATATTGTTTTATGATACTCAATGTCAATTTATAGTTTTTTTGATAGAGGATGATGACATTTTTTCTCATATGTAACACTCTTCATGGTCATTCCTAATTTTCAATAGACCCGGTGTCATGTTATATTTTAATTAAAAGGATAAATCTATTTCCCACAAATTTATCATTATAAACCTTATTTTAGATTATCTTTTTATGACATAGTGGTTTTTCTGTGGTGAAGTGACCTCATAATCAGTGTATTAACATAAAATCCAAGTCAAAATTAACAAAATCACTTGAACCATATATAACCTATCCTTCCTTGAAAATATCACCATACTAATTATTTCATATAAATTTCTTAATGTTATATTTAAAATATAAATATATATATATGGTAAACAAAATGTAATGAGTTATTTTTCTAATTTTATTAATGATATATAAAAAATTGTAATGTAATAAATTTCATATTTCTTAAAACGGAATACGCTATGAGGGGAGGGAATTATGCATGTATGTTTATTTAATTTTTACATTTACATAATTAATCTCATTCTGATATCTTTTTATAGAATGTGAAAAAAGATTACTCCATATAACACCATTTAAATGATTGTAAATAAAAAAAGTAATCTAATTATGATTTACTAACTACACCCTAATGTTGATGTGACATACCTAACTATTGTAATCCAAATCCCATGTATAATTTTTTATATTGGATTAAGATACAAGGTTTACCTCACCAATGATATATTAGTTTACTATTATTGATCAACTAAAAACACACATGATTCCCATTTTACATTTGTAGTAAAAAATTAGCATAATGAAACATTCTCATATCCATTATATTATTCTTAATATACCTTTTCATATCCTGGGGAAATGAAAAAATGAAGGGTGATATAAATTAATCATTATAGTCAAAGAAAGTGGAATATATCATGAGTAAACAAGGTATTATTACTATATTAAGGTAAACTTCAAAAAATTACATTTCAATTAATCAATAACATGATCATGAAATGCATCCATGGATAATATCAATTTAATAATATCATGGATAATGATAACCGAGTTATCAATAATGGAATTTCATTATGTTAGACTTCATTATCTCAAAAATCATGATATATTTTTTATCCAAGACATGTTCCAATATAGTTTAATTTATTGGTAGGTATAAACCAAAAACAATATTAATACATTTGGCTGACAAGTTTGTGATATGAAACAGGGTGATGCATCAATAGGATATATTTAACTAGTACCCACTCTTTACTAAAATCCCAATGCATCCCATATAAATTGAAATGATTAATTTAAATCATAAATAATAACCATATAAAAAATATCTATATTTATTAACGAATATAGAATATCAAGATTTCCATAGAAAATCAAACAACACTCATTCTAAAACACCATATCTATAAATTGTATATGGTTAAGGAAATAATAATATCCATGATATAAAGAGTATATATATTTAAGAGAAATTCCATTTCTATTTAAAAATGATCACAACAAATTGAATATTTCAAAATAATGTTAATGACCATAAAATTATTAAGTGGTAAAACCATGATAATCAATTAATCAGATATATATGATTTTTAATAGATTCACGTGCATTGTATTAATAAATAAAATGGAAGTAAATAAATTTAAAATATGATATAATTAAATTTATTTATTTTTATAAACATTTAATATTTGTTGAAGAAGATATATATTGTAAATTTTTTATACTGGTGGGAAAATATAATAAATTTTTATATGTAAAAAATAAACCTTATGATTATTATTGTAAATAAAGTAAAAAATTACACCATTTAGAGACAATTTTAATGATTACATTAAAATGTTTTCAAATATAAATTATTAATTAAAATGAACAAAATTAAAAAAATTTGTAAATAAAAAGAACTTTTTAAAAATAATTTAAAAAACACCGACATATTGGATAAATATACCTGATCAAAAAGAGAAATCATATCATATTTTATTTTAAACATTTATTCAATTGATTCAAGTTAAAAAGATAGTAAAAGTTATAAGAAAATATTTTCATTCCTTAAATATGTAGAGTATATGAAAATAGATGGAATTTTTTAAGGATATGTTATAAAATTCCATCAATGAACATAAGAACAAAAAAAATGAGATTTTAAATAATTTTTTTATCTATTTTTAGTCACATTTAATCTTTAACCATTTGAAATATTAAAAATTATTTATAAATTTTATCATAATAAAATTATATTCATTTTTAATAAATTAATGTAGAATTATATATAACACGTAAAAAAAATTGGTGTATAAAAACAAACATGTCTTGATCGAGTGAGAATTCTGATGAAATACCTTACCTAAAGCATAACGTGCCACATAAGATCTTTTATCCTCCTTTAGAATAAATAAAAAAAATTCTATAATCATATAAAATAACCATATTAATATAAATAATATCATATATGTTCTATTTAAAACATCTTTACACCTAGTTGATTATTATCTTTTATTTACTATGATTGTATCAAGTGATAACAGCTTCGTTTTAGATGAGGAGTTTAGTTTGATATTTCGGGTCCTTATTTATTTATTTTGTTTCCATCATCTCAAAATTTTTATTAATTATATTGTTGGACTCCTCATGTGTTAATCAAGGTTTAATAATCAAAAATCTCATTACTGTTTATTAATCTTGATCTTCAGTGCACATCTTGCTAATACTCTTCAAACTCAACAATAGGTGCATATCATGTTTTTATAATAACAAATATTGTGGATGTTAATTAATCATTACAAGTTTTATGCATAATTACAATTCTCTCATATATTATCTCTAATTAGTAACCTTAACTCACATTCTGCATATCACTGTCTTAGTCCAAACACAGATTTTTTGTCTATGTATGGACTCACCGTGAAGGACTCACCGTGACCAGACACCGTGACCAGACACCGTGACCCAGACACCGTGAAGGACTCACCGTGACCCATACACCGTGATCAGACACCGTGACCCAGACACCATGAAGGAATCACTGTGACCAAACACCGTGACCAAACACCGTGACCAGACACCGTGACCCAGACACCGTGATGGACTCACCGTAACCCAGACACCATGACCCAGACACCGTGAAGGACTCACCATGACTAGACACCGCGACCAAACACTGTGACCAGACACCGTGACCAGACACCATGACCACTCACCATGACCAGACACTGTGACAAGACACTGTGATCAGACACCTTGAAGAAGACACCATTTCCATGATCAATGTGACACCGTTTCATAAGCTTTTGTCAATATTATTTTAAATAACGCTAACAGTCATATTTTTTATTTTTAATGGAATTAATGTTATTTAATGTTAATTGTTGGCTTGACAGGAAACCGTATCTCGTACCTATGAGAAGGGAATCATTCCTACTGCCAGAGCTCGTGGAATATAAAGAAGATTTAGCTGTATTAGAGAACACGTACGCGCACTTGACACGTCTCGACACAAATACTACAAGACATGCGAGATCTGTACTGAACCGAAGAACAATCCAGAGCACAATTGTGAAGAACACATTGCACGATCCTCAAAGAAGTTCCATACATGCAATCCTACATTTCTTAAGAACACACGAAGAATCAAGATATCATTCTCACTCCTGTATAAGACAAGCTAAACTACAACACTCTATTTTTCAACAGAAAAACCAGAGAAGGACTCCGAAGCATTCCTGCTGAATCCAATGAGTCCAGAACTACATTGACAATAAATAGAGCCATTTATAAACTCTACATCTCTATTCTATGATTTATTAGTTACTTTTCGAGTAGTGTCTGTCATCTGCTATATTTTCACACACACACTGTCTCCTGAACATTAACTGGAGGATCTGTAAATCCTCACTGAAAATCTTACTTCTTTTATTTCCCACTTGGATAGTGGTAGAGGTCGTGTGTGACCTGAACAGCTGGTTTGTTGTTGTTTTGTTTCTCACGTAGAATAGTGGTACAGGTCTTGGACCTGGACAGTTTTTGTAAAACTATTATTAACCCCTATCTAGGGTGTGGATCAAATTTATATAAATTTGAGAGGGATAAGTCTCGGCTTGAGACTAAACCTCTTGTTATATCTGCTGTGCATCTTTTATTTAAGTTTAATGTATATGAAATATATTATATTTATTCCGATACTATTACTTTAAAATACAAAAATATTTTGAAGCTACTTTGATAGTTAAATTAGAAATTGTTTACACTTATTGTAAATCTGATGATTAGTTTCAAAAGTTAGTTTGATCTTGTGGTTACACTAATTGAGACCTAATCAATCTTTGAGAAGGTAAGTGAACATTTACAATCTGTATAAATTCACTACAGTTTAACTTATTTTATAAATCGGGGGATTTTAACTAGACAATGTTTTAACAGAAAATTTAATCGGAACTCAATTCACCACTTTTGAGTGTCCACTCTGACCAACATTTAGTATCAGAGGTTGTTTAAATATTTTCTAAAGTACTTTTTTTCAACTGTGATTTTATTTGCATCTTTAAAGATCTTAAATTTCTGTTAGTTCTAATTTTTTTTCTCTTTAAATTGTCTTTATAAAATCTATTTATGGAAAATAGAATAGAGGGTGATACTAGTAACAGGACACCTTTCTTCAATGGTACCAACTATTCCTAATGGAATCTTAAAATGAAAATTCATTTAGAAAGAATAGGTTTTGATATGTGGACTACCATAGAATCAGAATATAAACATTCCACTACTGCTAGATCCACTTGGGATGAACCTACATAGACCACCTACAATAATAATTGCAATGCCATGAATTCCCTGTACTGTGCTTTAGGACATGAAGAGTTTAACAGAATTTCTTCTTGTAAAACTGCTTTTGAAATTTAGGATATCTTAGCTGTTTCTCATGAAGGAACAACAAATGTTAAGGAAATGAGATTAAATACTTATAATATTAAATATGATAATTTTAAAATGAAAACTGATGAACCTATTTCTAACATGTATCTCAGGTTTATTGAGATAGTCAACACAATGAATTCACTTGGAAAAGCTGTTCCAGCAAAGTAACAAATTATGAGAATCTTGATATGTTTACCAGACCAATGGAGAGGCACATCTGTTTCAATCAGAGAGTCATGTGACATTGCTTCTCTACCTATTAAAGAACTCATTGGTAAGCTTATGATGTATGGGGAAGAACTCAAGGTAAACAAAGAAGATGATGATGAACCTAGAAGAAAGTCTGTTGCTTTCAAATAATCAACTTCAAAGGACAAGGATAAGGAGAAACTTCATGCTATAAATGAGAGTTCAAGCTGTGAAGATAGTGAAAGTGCTTCTGATAGTGATGATGAAATGGCTCACATTTCCATAAGGTTTAAGAAGTTCTATAGGAAGAATAAGTTTTTCAGAAAACCAAATTACAAAGGAAGGTATGACAATAAGGAACAGTAGAAGAAGGACTAGAAAAAGCCAGATAAAAGTAATGATGTTGTCTGTTATGAGTGAAAAAGAAAATGACATATTAAAGCAGACTGCACAAAGCTCAAATTCAAGAAGAAATATGATTACAAGGACAGTAAGTACAAAAAGGCTATGAAGGCTACTTGGAGCGCATCTGAGGATAGCTCCACTGAATCTGAAGTCTCTGAAACTGAACACAGAAATAAGGCAAACATGTGTTTTATAACTAACACTTCTGAGGTAACAGCTGAAACTCCTACTTTAAATTCTTATTATTCTGGAGATGATACTAACTCTGATAACATGTCAAAATCTGAACTATTTGAATATTGTGATATGTTAGAAGAAACCTATAATGAGCTGAAATATAAATACAAAGGTTTAAATAAATAGTATGCTTTAACTGTTAAACATAAATCGGATCTTGATATTGAAATGGAAAAGAATGCTCAGTTACTTATAGAAAACACTGAACTGATATTATCTAATGAGAAACTCAGAATGGATTTCGAGAAATTCACAAAGGGAAAGGATACAATAACTCAAATGCTAGGAAATCAAGTTGCACCAAAATACACTACTGGAATAGGCTACAAACCTGGACAGAGACAGTTTTCTAAGAATAGATTTATTCCTAAATCTGGACATAATGCTGATAATTCTAGTTCTGGACCTTTATATGATTCAACCAGTTATATTCATAGTTATGGATTTAATAAGGTTTATCTTTCAATGTCTGCTGATTCTACAAATTTCATGAGACCCATAAGACAAATTTGGGTACCAAACGCTTTGATTGCTAACCTTTCTGGACCCAAGAAGATCTAGGTACCAAAATCATTTCCTATCTAAATCTGTTTTGTAGGAAACCTTCTTAAAGAGCTCCTGTAGGAAGACCTGGTACATGGACAGTGGATGTTCAAGACATATGTCTGGAGACTTCTCATGCTTTAAAATCTTATTCAGAGTTGATGGAGTTATTTTCACCATTGGTGATAATTCTAAAGGGAAAATCATTGGCTTAGGCCAGATTGGTAACACTGACTCAGTATTAATTTCTAATGTTTTACTTGTTGATGGACTTAAATATAATCTGTTAAGAATTTCTCAGTTATGTGATGATGGTTTTAATGTTAAATTTTAAAATGATTCTTGCAATGTTTTTAATTCTAAACATGCTTTACTATTTTCTGCCCTGCGAAATGAAAATGTTTATGTTATTGATTTAAATTCATTAGCTAAGCAGAATATTACGTGTTTAAATGCTTTCCATAAAGAGTCTTGGCTTTGGCACAAAATATTAGGACACTGCAATATACACTCGCTTAGAAAACTTACTAGGATGAACTTAGTTACAGACCTACCCAAACTTGAGTTTCCAAATGACAAAGTTTGTAATCCATGTCAAAAGGGAAATCAACATAAATTTTCTTTCAAATGAAAGAAAGAAGTGTCAACTTCTCAACCTCTTGAGTTGGTTCACATGGATTTATTTTGACCATCTAGAGTTTCTAGCTTAAATGGGAAGCACTATGTCTATGTCTTAGTAGATGAATTTTCTAGATATACTTGGGTATATTTTCTAGCTCACAAAAGTGAAGATTGTTCTTACTTTGTTAAATACTCCAAATCTGTAGAAAACCATAGTGGACTTAAGATTAAAACTCTGAGAATCGATCATGGTCGTGAATTTGAGAATCATGAATTTGAATCTTACTGCTCTGACAATGGCTATAGTTACAATTTCTCTGCCCCTAGGACACCCCAGAAAAATGGTGTAGTAGAAATAAGGAATAGAACACTGCAAAAAATTGCTAGAACTATGCTTAATGAGTATGACCTACCTGTTTAGTTTTGGGCTGAAGCTGTAAATATAGCTTGTTATGTTATCAATAGAGTCTTAATCAGACCTGTTCTTAAGAGGACCCCTTATGAGTTGTGGAACCATAGGAAAACTAAGGTTAACTACTTCATAGTATTTGGCTGCAAATTATTTATTCTTAATACTAAAGACAATCTCGACAAATTTGCATCCAAGGGTGATGAAGGAATTTTCCTAGGTTATTCTATTTCTAGTAAATTCTATAGAGTTTTCAATAATAGAACCAAGTGTGTGGAAGAATCTGTTCACATCAAGTTTGATGAAACTGATCCACATGAGCCTAAAACCTCTCTTGAAAATCTTGAAGATGATCTCTCTGTTTTGAACCTTAATGATAAAGATAGTGGACCTATAGTTAAAACGTCCAGTTCTGGAAATTTTCTAGAACCTACTTCTGTTGATTCCCAACCTATTGATGAATCTGAGATTTATAGCCCTACCTTTACTAGATCAACTAGAATTCTGAAGAATCATCCTTTAGATGCTGTTGTAGGAAATCTTGATAGAGGGTCACAGACTAGAGCTTCTCTTAGAAATCAGGTTGAACAGCAAGCCTTCTTGTCACAGCTTGAACCTAAAAACATTGATGATGCTATTAATGATGAATTTTGGGTAATTACTATGTAAGAGGAACTCAATCAGTTTGAATGTAATAATGTTTGGAATCTTGTTGAAAGACCTAAGGACACTTTCACAATAGGCACAAAATGGGTGCTTAGAAACAAAGTAGATGAATCTAGAAACATAGTTAGAAATAAAGCTAGACTAGTTGCACAAGGCTATAGTCAAGAAGAAGGTATTGACTATGAGGAGACTTTTTCTCCAGTAGCCAGATTAGAAGCTATTATGATTTTACTTTCTTATGCTACACATCTAAATTTCAAACTATATCAAATGGATTTCAAGAGTGCATTCTTAAATGGATATATTGCTGAGGATTTTTTTGTTGAACAACCACCTGGTTTTTCAAACCCTCATTTTCCAAATCATATTTTCAAATTATCAAAAGCTTTATATAGTTTAAATCAAGCTCCAAGAGCTTGGTATTATAGATTAAGTACTTTTATAATTTCTAAAGGTTTTACAAAAGGAATAGCTGATCCTACTCTTTTTATAAAACGATTTTCTAAAGATTTTTTAGTAGTACAAATTTATGTTGATGGTATTATCTTTGGATATTCTAAAAATTCATTATGTACTGATTTTTCTAAAATGATGAAAAATGAATTTGAAATGAGTTTAATGGATGAACTTAAATTCTTTCTTGGTTTTCAAATTTTTCAAAATGATGATGGAATTATTTTAACTCAAAGCAAATATACTAGAGATCTTTTAAAACGTTTTGGATTGTATAGCACAAAAAGTAGTGACAGTCCCATGAGTACCACCTATAAGATGGATCTTGATGAAAATGGTAAATATGTTGATCAAACCACTTATATAGGAATGATTGGAAGTCTACTCTACCTGACTGGTAGTCGTACTGAAATTATGTTTAGTGTGTGTATGTGTGATCGTTTTCAAGCAAACCCGAAAGAGTCACATTTAAATGCTGTAAAGAGAATTTGCAAATACCTCAAGCATACTCCCAATTTAGGACTGTTATATCCCAAAGGACAACCATTTGAAGTAGTTAGTTATTCTGATGCTCACTTTGCTGGATGTATGCTAGATAGAAAATTTACCTCTAGAATAGGTCATATTTTAGGCAAGTCACTAGTATCATGGTGTAGTAAGAAACAAAATTTTGTTGCATTGTCAACTGCAGAAGCTGAATACATAGCTGCTAGAAGTTGCTGTACAAAAATTTTGTGGATGAAACACACATTACTAGACTATGGATATCAATTTAGACATGTCTCAATAAATTGTGACAACACAAGTGCTATTAATATTTCTAAGAATCCTGTCTCTCATTCTAGGACAAAACATATTGATGTAAGACAACACTTTTTGAGGAATCACTATCAAAAAGGTGATATCACTTTGGAATTCATTGGTACTGAATATCAACTTGCTGATATATTCACTAAACCATTAAATTATGAATGATTAGACTACATCATACCTTATCTTGGTATGATTAATCATAAATGAATATCTTACTGTTTCTAAGTTACTATTTTTATGCTCACGGTCTGACAACTCACTGTCTCACCGTGACTATATAAACTGCTCACTATTTCACCGTGATGACTATAAACTGTCTCAACGTGATGGCTTGATTTCTGTCTCACCGCGAGAAGTATGATATTTTTATTATTTTTATTTTATTTTTACCCGTATCGCGATAATTTTTATTTCACCACTATTTGATTTCCCGCGTTTGTATTTTTATGACATTTAACATTCCCAAATGATAAAACATAAGGGTTTCATTCGACTCCTTACCCGAATTCTATCATGAACCTTCTTTTCCCTCTCTCCCGAACCTTTAGTGGATGCCAAGGATGAAGCGTCCATCTTCACCCTTGTCTGAGCAGCGCCGCTCTAAGAAAAAAAGGACGATACTGAGGATAGAACCCGAAGGACCTCTACACCCAAACCTGGTAAGCCGTACAGTTGTACCTGAAAAAGAGGTTTGCCCTAAATGGTTGTTGTCTAGAAGATCGTTAGTTTTGAAAGTTTTAATAGAACAATGATGGCTTGAATTGTTCACTGGACAGAATAGACCGATTTACCTGAGTCTTTTATCTCAATTCTATCTGTATGTGAAGTTCTCTTTTGAGTTTGGAGAAAGATTTTTGGTGACCAGCTGGATAGATGGTCAGAAGTGCTCTTTCTCTTCAATGATGTGGGCTGCATGCCTAAGAATTCCATATGAAGGAGTGTGCGAAGATTACCAAAGAGACCCTCCTCCAAACAACTGACATCTTTGACCTAGAAACTGCTTTGGAAAATCTAACTGGAAATGGAACCAAGCGATGGGCCATAGCTGCTGAAATGGATGGGGAGACAAGACTTTTGTTCAAGTTTGTTCAGAATTTGGTTAGTCCAAGAAAAAGTGATTTTCCTGTGATGAAGTATCAAGATGTGTTCCTGATTCACCTGTTGAAGAATGGCCAAAAGATCAATCTGTGTAAGTATGTTACCGACCATATTTGTGAGCTAATCAAAGTAACTTCCAAATCCACCTCCCTATTTTATTCATGGATGATTTTAGCCATGTTAGTCTCAAAAGGAATGGTTGGACCGAATGAAGAAAAATTAAGGGACATTGATTTCTGCCTATCCATGCCTATCATCATAAGGATGAAGATTAGCTGGAATCCATGGAAAAAGAAATGGGTTTCTGATAGTGATCAACTATATAAAAAGTTTAATCTTGTTGACTATCCAAGAAGGCCTAAGAACCTAGCTGATCCTGGTTTGGAACCAGATAAAGTGGCTGAGTACTCAGAAGAAGAAGAAGAAGAAGTAACAGCTGAAGTTCCACCTAGAGAAGAATATGTAATATCTCCAATGGAAACAGTTCCTGTTGAAGAGTAAAGGGGTGTTATCCCTACTGTTATCCCTGCTGTTATCCTTGCTGTTATCCCTGCTGAAATACCTCAAGGATAGGAAGTTGTTGTTGAAAAGGAAAGGACTCAGGATCCATTAGTTGTTCTTCATGAGGATGAAGCCCATCCCAATGCTGCAAGGAAATTAGTTTTTCCTGGTTAAGAATAGAAAGAAACCTTTAAGGAAGTTTTTGTTGAAGAGACTCTTTCTATTGAGAAAGAAGCAAGTCTGGAAGCTTATCCAGTGGAACAATTGGTTCCTGAGATTATTCCATCTGCTGAAGAAAGAATGGAAATTTTCTTTTCAGCTGGAAAGGCAAGAATTTGCTGAAGAGATTAGGGATGATCCTGTGGATCTTGTCCATGTTCCTGAACCTCAATAATCTGAAAGGGAAGCACATGTTAAGGGGGAGGAAACTCGAAATCTTGATATAGTGGAAGCTATATCTGGTGAAGCTTCTCAACCTTCTGTAAATTTCTCTGTACACTCTTGGTATGAGTTCGTAAGATTTTATGATGTGAATGAGTCACAACAAGTAACTGCAACTGGAATGGATCTTTCTTCTCTGTTTCAACTGAATTCCTTAGCTCTTTCATAACCAGAATCAGAGCCCCAACCTCATTCTGGATCAAAATCTGAGTCTGAAGATGAATCTGACCCTCTACCAGAATCTGAGCCTCTACATTTACATGCATCCTTACCTGAGCTTCATTCCATTGTAACCAAAGATGATCTGAATGCTTTTGGTGAGACTTTGTTAGCTGGTTTTGAGAAAATTGTCTCCACTCAACCTCGCGCAGTGACTCAATTAAGTCAAGAAGATGCATCAATTCTCTTGGAAAATATTTTCTTGCATATTCAACCAAGGATGATCTGAGAAATTCATGAAGTCTGAGTAGAGAATATGATGTTGAGTGCTGATGTTGCAAATCTGAAAAGTATGGTAGCAAGTATGTAGAATGAGCTATCTGTGAGATCAGAGCCTGCTCCTGTTTCTTCCATTCCACCTGCTGTTGTTTCACCTGAGTCTTCTGATTCCATCCTTGCTAGGTAGATTGTGTCTCAAGATCATCCTTACCTTATATCTTTTGATGAAAAGATTTGAAAAAGTCACACAAAGATGATGGAACGCATGAGAGAGCTTGTTGAAACTCTATATAAGCTTACAGATGAATACACTGGATGTCTGCAAAAAGTTCTGAAACAGCTAAAAGTTGTAACCGAAACTGTCAAGGCTTCACCTACTTCTGGCCAGACCTCCACACATGCTTTGGATGATTATCTACTAAGATCCTTAATTAAGGAAGAATTACGGAATGCCTTCAGTGGCTTGGATCTATCTTCTTTTTCAGAAGTAATTATGAACAGTGATAGAGCATTGGACTTGGTTAGGATCAATTCAAAGATAGCCAATGATGCTCAACAAGAGATCTCCAAGAAAATAGATTTGTATCTTTCCCAGATTTTCTCTAAAAGTGACATGACAGATCACTTTAGATATCTTGTGGAAAATCTAAGAATCCCTCTGGTGACTCAATCTTTTAAAGCTCAAGTTCAGAAACATTCAGTGTTCACCAGATTGATGGACAGATTTCTGAAGAATAAGGATGATTTTGAAAAGGCTATGCAGTATGGTGGTGAAATCATTATTGATTTCATCAATATTTTGAAGCCGTAACTTCATGTGAAGAGTACTGCTATAGTTGCTCTAGCTGCTCCACCCCTTAGAGCTAGACTTTCTGCCTTAGCATCTACTACCATGACAGTTAGCCAAGCCCTTTCTCAGATCCGGCCAGTCGTTCTTAACCAACCTAAGCCTAGATATTCTACTGCTCCTACTTTGGATCCATCTGTTTTTGAAGGTCTACCCTTACCCTCGTTGTCTACCTCTTCTATGTCTTCTTCTACTTCAGCACCAGCTCCTGCTTCTGATAAATGCAAGACAAACATGGATCCCTAAAGAGTTGACCGACTGTT
The DNA here is from genome assembly GCA_963277665.1 of Viscum album. NCBI lineage: Eukaryota > Viridiplantae > Streptophyta > Magnoliopsida > Santalales > Viscaceae > Viscum > Viscum album. Next base: position 939,937,471 of record OY728166.1, read on the forward strand.
TTTTCTTTTTGATGGGATGTCATTTCTTGTTTTCATTTTGTACTTCTCATGTACTTTGTATTATGAATGCTTTGTTTAATGATAATTTCCGCGTTTCATTTCCATTTCTCTACTTTTTAATAATTTCAAAAGGGGGAGAAAAACCTCCAAGTATCAGTTCTATAACAGTATATATGGAGGAGAAAAACTGCAAGTATCTGTTCTATAATGTTTTTTCTATTCTAGTATCTTTAATATTGCATACGTTTTATATTATGCCTATATGTGATTTGTGATCATCAAAAAGTGGGATTTTTTTGGACTCCTCATGTGTTAATCATGTTTTAATAATCACAAATCTCATTACTATTAATTAATCTTGATCTTCAGTGCACATCTTGATAATACACTTAAAACTCAACAATATGTGCATATCATGTTTTTATAATAACAAATCCTATGGATGTTAATTAATCTTTACATGTTTTATGCATAATTACAATTCTCTCATATATTATCTCTAATGAGTAACCTTAACTCATATTCTGCATATCACTATCTTAGTCCAAACACAGATTTTTTTTCTAAGTATGGACTCACCGTGAAGGACTCACCGTGACCAGACACCATGACCAGACACCGTGACTAGACACCATGACCTAGACACTGTGAAGGACTCACCGTGACCCAGACACTGTGACCAGACACCGTGACCCAGACACCGTGAAAGACTCACCGTGACCAGACACTGTGACCAGACACCGTGACCCAGACACCGTGAAGGTCTCACCGTGACCTAGACACCGTGACCCAGACACCATGAAGGACTCACCGTGACCAGACATCGTGACTAGACACCGTGAATAAGACACCGTTTCCATGATCACTATGACACCATTTCTTAAGTTTTTTCAATATTATTTTATATAATTCTAACAGTCATATTTGTTGTATTTAATGCAATTAATGTTATTTAATGTTAGTTGTTGGCTTGACAGGAAACCGTATCTCGTACCTATGAGAAGGGAATCATTCCTACTGCCAGAGCTCGTAGAATATAAAGAAGATTGAGATGCATTAGAGAACACGTACGCGCGCTTGACACGTCTCGACACATATACTACAAGAAATGCGAGCTCTATACTGAACCAAAGAACAATCTGGAGCACAACTGTGAAGAACACATTGCATGATCCTCTATGAAGTTCCATACATGCAATCCTACATTTCTGAAGAACGGACGATGAATCAAGAGATCATTCTCACTCCTGTAGAAGACAAGCTGAACTACGACACTCTGTTTTTCAACAGAAAAACCAGAGAAGGACTCCGAAGTATTCCTGCTGAATCCAATGAGTCCAGAACTATATTGACTATCATTAGAGCCATTTCTAAACTCTACATCTCTGTTCTGTGATTTATAATTTACTTTTCGAGCAGTGTGTGTCATCTGCTGTATTTTTACACACACACTGTCTCCTGAACTTTAACAGGAGGATCTGTATATCCTCACTCAAAATCTTACTTCTTTTATTTCCTACTCGGATAGTGGTAGAGGACATGTGTGACCTGAACAACTGGTTTTCTGTTGTTTTGTTTCCCACGTAGAACAGTGGTATAGGTCTTGGACCTGGACAGTTTTTGTAAAACTGTTGTTAACCATGATCCAGGGTGTGGATCAAATTTATATAAATTTGAGAGGACTAAGTCTCAGCTTGAGACTGAACCTCTTGTTATATCTGTTGTGCATCTTTTATTTATGTTTAATGTATACAACATATATTATATTTATTCCACTGCTATTACTTTAAAATAAAAAATTATTTTGAAGCTACTTTGATAGTTAAATTAGAAAGTGTTTACACTTATTGTAAATCAGTAGATTTGTTTCAAAAGATAGTTTGATATTGTGGTTAAACTAACTGAGACCTAATAAATCTTTGAGAATATAAGTGAACATTTACAATCTGTATAAATTCACTACAGTTTAACTTATTTTATAAATCGGGGGATTTTAACTAGACAATGTTTTAACAGAAATGTTAATTGGAACTCAATTCACCCCCCTCTTGAGTGTCCACTCCGACCAAGAGATATAAATATAATATATATTCAATATGTACATGTTTTTAGTTATCCAAAAAATTTAGATATAGGAAAATTAATTACACCAATCATAAAAACGGTATGTCATTTATATGCTTGAACAGTGTATTCACATTTCAAAAGATGAAACAAAATATTGTTAACTAATAATTAACCTTTTTAGAATCATTTCTATACCTTCTATATGATATATATTCATTAAATAAATCCTTATTACCATCCATTAAACTTTTAAATTAAAAAAATATCTTATCACATTATGGTGGTGGTGGACTAAATGTACACACGAGCGATGTTGTCATTTTCAAATTCATTTGAATATAAAATTATAATAAAATCATATATTTGAAGAATATTAATTATTTCATAAATATCATATATACTAATTAGTTACATTTCTATAACTATCCATGTAAAATTCTAATAGAAAATGAATATCAAAGCTATGTAGATTTGATAAGTCATATGTACAAACGAGCGATGTTTTCACCTTATGTATGACGAAAAAGAGTTCGATGATGGTTTGAAAATAATAATAATACCATATCATATCATATATTATACTAGAGTTATTTTTTTGAATTTTTAGAAAATAACTATAGCCATTATAAGATGAAATAAACATAAAAGTGCTGATAATGATCATTACATATTCTTCGATTGACATCCTTTAGATCATTTATTAATGACACTTGGAATGTTATTTTAAGGATATAAGAATATTATGAACATGTATAGAGAATATTACAGGGGAATTGGGTAGTGTTTATTCACGATATGTTGCTCACAGTTGTGTAAATAGAAAAGACAAGGGTTTTCCTTTTATAAATGAGGTGAGTGACACCCTTGTTATTTTTAATTGTTTTAAAGTATTAATCAACACTTTTGTAAGAACCTAGGGATTCTTACAAGTTACTAATAATTTTATTTACAGATTAAATTTTTTTATGGACTTATGTGAATTATTAACATGATCATTATTGTGTTTGAGGATTTTGGGGCTTGTTCGGTGTTCGGAACCATGTTTTGGGCTGAAAATGACATGGTTCATGGTTATCCCACAGCATGCCCATGGTTATGAAAACCATGTGAGAGGTCTGGAAGGTGAATTTTTTTTCTAGAGCGTTTCCACATGGTTACCGAATTGTTAGTCAAACTGTTGGATGGTAATCGTGCGAAGTGCCCCTCCTTGTTAGTGAGGTGGGCATGGTTTCCACAGAGTTTGGGAAACTATGCAGGTGAACCATGGGACCCGGCTGTGTTGGTTTTTTTTAAAATTTAACTCAAAAACCTATTTTCTTTTTTATCCCAAATGGGGTTTCCTCTACTATCACACATCAATCCTCCATGGAGCTCTCCCATTGGCGCCTAAGCTAGGAATTGATCCCGAGTCACTTTCCGATCTCTTTTTTGATCGCTGATTATCTAATCAGATCTACAATAGTATTCCACCAATTAATTTTTAGACATTCTTGATTCATTGGAATGATGTTTTCACTATTGGGATTTAGGCTCATATTCAATAATATCTTGTCATTTTTCTATTCATTATATTTCTTCCAAATTGTGATGAACAAATACTTGAAGCTGGATGAGTAATCTAATACCGAGACGAGGTAGGTGGTCTATACCTTCTTTCATATTTTCTTGTTTTTTTCGGCTATTCATCCATGATGACATCCATCGGGATTTTTGAAGAGGTCTTGTTTTTGTGTGATTTTCTATTAGTAGTTATAGTGGGACCTACTGGGGATACCTGTAGATTCTGTTTAGGTTCATTTTCACCCGTTTCCTGGTCTAATGTCACCCATATGGTGTGCCTTTGAGTTTTAACCTCTTTATTCATGTTTATTCCAACCTAGGGTTGTGCCATTGTCCTTGCCAAGTTATAGGAATCCCACTAATGCCTTGGTATCTTAAATGTATTTCTTAAAATATGTACCACCTCCTTGAATATTGATATCTTGTGTCACCATATATATTTTGATATCTTGTCTTGTAGGAAATGTTTTGATGTGGGTGGTAATACCTATATAAAATGGTTAATGGAATGTTTAATGGATTATATGGGAAGTTCGGCCTATATAAATGGTGAATGGTAAATGGAATGCATGAGTGGGTATTATCATGGTTTGTGCTTGTTTATATGAGCGGATATACTCACATGGTTTTTAATTTTTTAAATTCTATGAATTGAATTAATGGGTTTGGAAACACTATAGTTGATGCATTGGGTTGACTCTACCCCATGTGTCTTGATTCTAAGGGATTCCTCGGGCCTTGCTACCCCATGGATCCTGCTTTCTTGGGCTCATGTCGGACATTCTATTGACTTCCTCCTAGGATGCCAACCAATGTATACCTGAGCATCCACTAGGGATTTACATGGGACTCAGTGGGATACCTTGGAAAATGTCCTTATATATATATATTATGGATGCCTTGGTACATGGAACGTTGGATCTGGATCTAGTTTTATATACTTCTATTTATGATATGGATGTGCAATATTTTACGACTCCATACAGTGTGGTCATGGGGCACATGATCTCATTATACAGTGTGGATGTGGTTTCATCGTACAGAATGATGTACGAAGTAGTTGTGTGACTTGTTTACTTGGATATAAATGCCTTGTTTGGAGTTGGCTCCCTTTTGAAGGTATCCTTGAGGTATTTTTCGGTTTTCTTATTAAATTAGACTAATACCATGGAAATACGCACTTACTTACCAGTTGATTACACTTGATATCACTTTTGTAGAATTGTTGTAAGAACTGTATAGACCTTTTTGGTTTCCTACTAGGATGTTTATATGACACCTTATTTGGCCCTCCTTGGGGATCCAAAACGATTATATGGTTATAGGTGATGATATGGGAAATCTCCCTGGTAGAGGTTGTTGACTGTGGCTTTGGAGCAGGGAAGTATATGACCAAGATGAGGCTTCCAATCCAAGGATTTCTTTTTGTTATTTTCTTTTTTTTTGATAATTGTATCTTATTTAAATTCTATGTACTGTACGGGATTCCTTTGGGATACTTGTACCATCCACATCATTCTGTATATGAGACACTTCTGGTTATTGATTTGTATTCCTATATTATCTTACTTTCAGTTGTCTACGGTTTATATATCTTCTTCTATTTAATCTATGTTTGAATTCACTCTGATACTGTCGTAATGAGGGAATAGTCTAACAACTGACTCACCCACACCTTCAATGCTATTCAGTAGCCTCTGGTGTTTGGGGAGATGCACTTGAGGGCATGTGGCCAACCAGGCTCGAGGCCTCATTTCGGTTGGCATTCGGGATTGGGATGTTACAAAGTGGAGTTAGAGGTTTTTCTTTTCTTTTTGACTTAATGTTTTGTGTAATTAGATAGAGATAAGAATGAAATGGAATTTTGTAATAAATTGTGCCTTGGAGTAGCTACCCCATGTATAGAGAAAATCCATCTTTCCAAGAATTTGGTTCTGATTTTTGGGATTTTGACTATTACAAATGATACAATTTCACCTTTGGGTGACATACGATATTTTTGTCATTACTATTGATGAAAAAATGGGTTCTATTTTAGTTTTAATTTGATGAGATGGGGGTGTTTTGTCTCATACTTCATATAAAAACGTGTTAGATTCACATTCATGAATTATGATATGCCATCTAGGATGAATTAGATAATACTTGTTGTTGTGATATTTGATGTGATAGTTGTTCCTATAGTTGTGTTAGTTGGGTATAGTACATAATGGTGTGACTTCATCTTTCAATACATATGGTGTATGTGCCCTTATGAATTGGTAAATGATGAACTTATGAAATGTAAATGCTAAATGAACTTGTTACAAGTATGGTTTTATTGGAAACCATGTTTTGTGTTTGTGAGGTGTTATGGGTGCTCATGGATTAAAAATTCATAAGCCATAGTGATATTTATTGAATAAATGAATGGAAAAGGAAAATCAAAGGGTGAATAGAGACTTGACCTAGACCTCACTTTTGAGTGGGAACAAGGCATTAATTCTAGTGGGTTTTTGGATGTTCCTTATACAGTTCTGGCATTAAGAGTAGGTTGTGGTTTTATATGGTTTCTAGGAGGGTTTTGACATTTTCTATGATTTTGAGATTTGTATTGTGATGTTTTTCTCTCTCGAGGCATGCGTTTGGAATTGTAGAGACATGAAACCATGAAGACCACTGGTGATATGCCGTGATGATGGTGATGACCATACATTGGAGATGGTGGGCCACAGGCTGCCACCCGATCCTCCTATTATTCCAGCTCCGACACATGAGGATATTCTGGACATATGTACCGAGGTACAGTTCTGTTAGGGATTCTTTCACTATATTAAAACATTCCAGGGAGTACCGTAGCCAGTATTGTCTATGGATGAGCTGACACGGGTGTTCCAGTAGAAAAATCCTCCTATGTTTTCAGTGGATGGTAGACCACATGATTCATAGCTATGGTTGGAGACAAAGTTAGTTATTTCTTAGCATCTAGAGATGCCTCCAGAGTAAAGGGTCAAGAACTCAACTTATATGTTACATGAAGCGGCACAATGCAACTGAGATTTTTTGATCTAGTTTTATGGGATACGTGATATGGGTTGGAATGAATTTCAAACCTATTTCTACAACAAATTTTACCCGGAGACTCTACGAGCAGAGCGGGCTAGTGAGTATATGTGTCTCGAGCTGGGAACGAGGAATGCTATGGAATAATCATCCTGATTTATAGAGCTACAGGGTTTTGTGCCAATGTATCATATTAATGAGTAGTCGAGGTCGAGGGGATTTGAGGAAGGTCTCATACATGCTATCAGATCTTAGGTAAACTTGTTAAGGTTTCCTTCTATCATTGAGGCTGTGAATTTGGTTTTAATTACATTGCGTAACCTGAGGGAAGCTAGGGGCATAGAATATGGGGGTGTTGTTTCTCGCCCTAGTGGATATATGTCTTCAGAAAGCAAGTTCCATTTTGATGTTTCCCGTGATGTGAGTGCTATTCAGGCTATGGGTGATAAAAACCCGCTTTTTTCCATCAGTGTGTTAGGAGAGGCCTTGTAAATACTCAGTGTGGTTGTGACCCAGTCGAGTGTCGATCTTGTTGTAGAATGAGAACATGCAACAATTTTGCATGAACATACCTCCAGTTATGAGTGGTAGGGATCCATCTCCGACATCGGGTTCAAGAGTAGGTTCTTCAACTCTTTGTCTGGCAGTGAGCTAGAGTAGTGAAGGCCAGTCAGTACATGGTAGTGCTGGTCCTGTTTGTGGTAGCCAGACACCGAGTTCTCAGAGGCATCAGGGAGGATTAACTTAGGATAGGTAGGCAGTGTTATAGATCTGCTGTGCAGACCAGAATTATGTAGTGCAATTGACCAAACTGAAGTAATATTTAAGACCTTATAGAGTGAGAGTTACGATCATATAAGATTATACTATTTCATATGCTACTACATATATAGGTTCCCCCCATATTTTTATCTCTACACTAGTGTAATATAGTATCGGGCTTGTTTTTTTTCATTCTGAGGGAGTTTTCAGGCTATAAACGCCATTGAGATTCCTAAAAGGGTTGTGTTCTAGTGTATGGAGTGTCCCCTTGAGATTATAGGGGTTTACATTATCTAGAATCTTTATTTTCCCAAGATGACTGGGTATGATGTCATTATTGATATGTACTAGCTCGTTGCATATCGAGTGTACGTTGACAGGTATCATCAGAGGGTGACTTTCACATCACTAGAGGGTGTAATGTTTATTCAGATCGGTTAATGTGATGTCTAGGAGAGAATAGATGGACCCGAGCATTGTGGGATGGGTGGGATACTAACCCATATTTCTAGTTTTCTTCCATATGATCAGGGAGTGGGTCATGTGGACTTTCCTCCAGCGGTCAAGCGCTTCAGGGATGTGATTCCCGATGACATTTGTGGTTTACCTCATGAGAGATATGTGGAGTTCTAAATTGATCTAGTTCCAGATTATGAATTTGTATCCATTCCTCCTTTCATGGTAGATATGATAGAGTATCAGGAGATCAAGAGGCAACTAGATGATTTGGATGCTCAGGTGTTTATCAGACATAATACTTCCCTATGGTTTTAGCTGGTTCTTTTTTGAAAAAAAGGTAGACGGGACTCTTAGGCTGTGAATGGATTTTTGGAAACTAAACCAGTAGAAGGATACCAATAGATAAACTTTTCCATTGATAGATGACCTATTTGATCAGATTCGGGGAGTTAGAGTGTTCTCAGAGATCTACTTGAGGTCATGATATCACTAGGTGTGGGTTTGACCCGTAGACATACCATGTACAAGCTTTTGTATCATGTATTGGTTATAATGGTATCTAGTTAGGTCATTCGGTCTCACAATCATGCCAGAGGTATTCATGGATTTGATGAACCGAGTGTTCCATCTGTACTTGGATACATTTGTGGTGATTTTTGTGGATGATCTCTATACGTATTTTCACAATCAACATGTTCATGAAAAACATCATGAGTGTGTTTTCAATACACTGAGAGAGAATCAATTATATTTTATGCTCCCAATGTACCACTTTTGGATGGATCCGATACACTTTTTGGGTCACATCATATCAGAGACAAGAATGTCAGTGGTACCAGAGAAGGTGAGAGATGATGCTTCCTGGGAACATACCTTGAACATTTTTTACATATGAAAGTTCTTGTGGATAACTGTCTATAAAAGGTGTTATATATTGTATTTATCAAAATTAGAAGTGTCGCTGATAGTATTGAATATAAAGGGTGTCATGCTTTTGTGGTCAGAATCTTGTGAGGCAGCCTATTAGGATCTGAAAGGGAGCATAACATCAGTATCAATCCTGATATTGCCATAACAGGGCCAGAGTTACACTGCTTGCTGTGATGCTTCAGTAATTGGGATGGGGGTTGTGCTGATGCATGGGGATCAAGTTATGTCATATGGGTCCTGACAGCTGAGACCTCACAAATGAAATTACACTACACATGATCTTTAGTAAGCTGTAGTTCTTTACACGTTGCACTGTTTCAGGATCTATTTATTGGTAGAACATTTAATAGTGTACACGGACTAGAAAAGCCTCATGAATATCTTTACGTAGCCTGATCTAAACTGGAGGTATCCAATTTGGGTGGATTACCTAGAGTCCATTGTCTTTGAGATTTCCTATATGCCCGGAAAAGGAAATGTAGTGGTCGATGCACTGATTAAGAGGACTCTGATAAAAGCAGCTCAATAGGACAGTAGTGAGTGGCGGCTTATGGAATTTTTTCTTGATGCATCTGGAGGTAGACGACAGAGTACGGTATAATTTCCTTTCATCATTAGTTTTTTCTTATACCCTATTGGGTAGAGTTAGGAAGATGAATCTATAGGATTTATAAGGCCTAGTTCAATCGAAATGTGACTCAGGTGTGGACCATCTTCCTAGGTGTATGATAGGTGATTATGATATCTTCTATATCAATGGACGTGTATGGGTTACAATGGAAAAATGAGGATTTGAAATAGGATATTCACACTTCATCATGGTAACTTCACATAAGAGTCACCAAGATGTACTATTATGTGCGACATCATCACTGGTGGTTGGGAATGGAGATATAGGTAACTGGTTTAGTTATGAGGTGTTTCACATATTAGTAGGTGAAGGGGGAAAATCATGGACCAATTGGGATTTTAGAATAGTATCCAAACTCAGAGTTGAAATGGGATGATGTAATGAGGGAATTCATGACATGTTTTCTGAGGTCTACTCGAGGTAATGAAGCAGGGTGGAATTTTTAACATTATTCGTAGGATCTCAAACATCATACTGATCAATGAGACCTTCAATGTTGATGATCTCGGAATGTTGTACATCTAGGAGGTTGTACGACTACATAGGATGTTATGCACTATAATTTAAGATAGGGACTCTGACATTATGTAGAGTTTATGGAGGAGCTTTTGGAGGCCACTGGGTACAAAATTTCCTCTTAGCACATCATACCACCCTTAGACAGATGGCCAATTGTAGCGTACGATACATGTGCTAGAGGACATGATGTGAACATGCATCCTGGATTTCGGGGGATCTTGGGAGAGGAAAATTCCCCTAGTTGAGTTCACCTAAAATTACAGCTATCAAAAAATGTTATAGAGGGAACCTTACGAGGATTTATTTGGTAGGTGATTTCATTCTCCCCTGTTATGGAAAGAGGGATGAGACATGGATTTATCGGGACCACATCTCGTGTAGGAGACATCTGTGCATGTCCAGTTGATTTAGATGTCAATGGCTATAACACATTTCGTCCATAAATGAAATATGGACTTTCAAATATGGCCTCTAGAGTTCATGTTTAGGGATCAGGTATTCTTGTGTGTTTCACCAAGGTTGGGACACATGAAGATCAGGATATAGGATGAACATTCAATGAGATATGTCAGAAAATTTGAGTTTATGGAGAGTGTCAGAGTGATTTATTATTGGTTGTAGTTACCACAGAGGTATCAAGCCATTCATGATGTCCTTCATGTATCCTAGTTGTTCCACTATCACTCAGACCCGTCCAACATTTTTCATCGCCTTGAGGTTGAGCATTACGTTGATGTATCCATTAAGGATCATTTGATATGTATTGTTGACAAGGGAACACTGGTTCTTTGAGGTCGGTCAGTTCCTCTAGTAGAAGTGTTATGGTAGCACATACGTTTACAAGACGAGACCTGGGAGAGGGAGGCCATCATACATGATTAGTGGACGGATTTTTTCTCCGTTGAATCCTGACCACCCTTAAGAGAGAAATTCAGGGACAAATTGCAATAAGGGAGGAATATTGTATGAACCCTAGTTTTTATATGAGGTAAAAATCCTTTTCTTTTTTGTTTAAATGAATTTTTATGGGGTTAGGTAAATGATTAACATGATCACAGGTGTGTTGGAGGTGTTCAAGGATTGTTCGGAGTCCAGAACCATGTTATAGGATGAAAATGACCAAGCACACAGTTTCCGCACAACCTGGGCATAGTTAGGCATACCGTGTGAGAGGTTTGAAAAGGTCCGGTTTTTTGGAAGAGCATTTCCACACAGTTACTACATGGTTAGTCCAACCGTGCAGGGTAACCATGAGAGGGGAAACTTCTAGGTAGTGAGGTGCAATGAGTTTCTGTGTGGTTTGGAAAACCATGTGAGATACTGTGCATCTATGTTGTGTCAGTTTTTTCAAAAAAAATATATTAAAATCCAATTTTCTTTTTAAAAACTAATGGGATTTCAGCCTCAATTTCACAAAATCCCTCTATGTAGCTCTCCCTTTGACGACTAATCTAGGAATAGTTCCTCAGACTATGTATGACCTCCTTTTCAATCACCAATTATTTCATCAGATCCACAATGTTACGTCCTTGTTTGATTTGTAGTTGTTCATGATGATTTGGAACAACAATTTCACTATTTGGATTTATGTTCATATTCCCTAATATCTCGTTCTTCATCCGTTCTTTAGAATTCTTAAAAAATGTGAAAATCAAGACTGGATATTAGATGAGCTATCTACTAACGAGGAAAGGGAGGGGGTCTATACCTTTTTTCGGCTTATCTTGGTGTTTTAGGGTGTTCGTCCATTACCCTATCCATATGTCTATTCCACAGGGTCTTCTTTTTGAGTGATTTGATTTTAATAGCTATATTCGGACCTAATGAGGATACTCGTAGGTTCCGTTTAGGTGTGTTTGCACCTGTTTCTCATTTCAAGGTCACCATGGGATATTCCTTTTTAATTTAGCATGTCTATGCATATTTAAACAACCCAAGGGGTGTGTGGAAAGGCATTTCTATTTATAGTAACCCCGTTAATGAATTGATAGCATGAATTTCATGCGTAGTAGATGTAATGTCTCCTTTCATAATGATATCTTATGTCACTATACCTATTTTGATGTCTTGGCTTAATGTAATGGTTTGTATATGGGTCGGTATACCTATATAAAATGGTTAAAGTCGTGTTTAGTTGATAATATGGGAGGATGTGCCCTTATAAATGGATAATGGTAAATGTAATTCAGGAGTGGGTGTACTCATGGTTTTTTATTGTTTAAGTGAGTGGGTATAGTGGCATGGTTTGAATTTTTTTAAATTGTATTAATTGAATTAATGGTTTTTGAAACGCGGTAGTGGAAGTCTTAGGTGGAATCTGCCCCTTGGTTCTTGATTCTGTTGGATGCCTCAGGCCTTGCTACCCCATGGATCCACCTTGCTTAGACTCACGTAGAAATTTCTATTAACATTCTCCTTGAACCCCCAATAGTGTGTAACCGAGTTTCCACCAGGGATTCCCATGGGACTTGATGGGATTCCTCGGACAAGCTCTTTTGATCTATCCCTTTATGGTCTAGATATATATTATAGGATTTCCTTGGTACATGAAACATTAGGTCCTGCCCTAGAGGTTTAAAATTCACTATTGGACGTGGTCATGGGACACTTCATTTAATTATACAATGTTGTTTTGGTTGTATGGTATTAAAGAATGTATGGTGTGTCCATGTGACTTATTTACCTGGTTATACCCACCTTGTGAGGAGTTTCCTCTCTTTTTCTTGTAGCCTTATGGGTTTTTTGGTTTTACGTGTTATAGTATAATTATTCCATGGGAATACACACATTCTTATTAGATGAGTTGGTTGGTTTTACGTATTTCAGTGTATATGGTTTCATCTGAAGATAGGGGAAAGTTGTGTTGTACAGGTTATTGACTATGGAATTAGAGCAGGGGAGAATAGGGCCAAGCTGAGGCTTGAGATGCTGGGAAATCTTTTTTGATCTTTTTTTATTTTGGGATACTTCAATCGTATTGTATATCAATTTAAAATTCCGGATTGTATTTGGATAAATGTATAATCTGTATCATTTTTTATGAGACACTTCTAGTTATTGATATGTATTCATGTCTTGCCTTACTTTAAATTGTCTTATATTTATTTTGGTTCTGAAATTTAATCTATGTTTGACTCCTGCTATGATACTATGGTAATTAGGGCATAGTCTCCCCCATAGAATAATCTAGGGCCTCACTTCTAGTCTGCAACCTCTGGTTTTTTGGGAGATTCACTTGAGTCCATGAAGCCAACTGGGCTTGGGGATCCATTTTGGGAGGCATCCAGGTCTGGGAAGTAACATATTTATTGGGAAAATGGACCCGAAGTGATTATTATTAGATTTTTACTTTGTTAAGGTCTAAATCCAACCATCCAATGGGGTTTAATAACTTGTTTTGGGCATTTTAAACCTCTCTTTTTATTTTAGCAACTTTGGCAATAAATTTTAACGATAACCTTAATAACAAAATTTTCATTATTAAAGGGTAATAATTTATCATATATGTTGAAAAATTGCACATTAATGTGAAAAGGATGCAATTATAGACCCTTTATGATCATACTTATCCTTTTTCACTATTTTTAATATTTTCAAAGAACATAATAATATATTATTTTTCATAAAACATCATTAATGAAAATATTTACACTATTTATTTCATTTGACATTTAATACATCATGTCAATTACGTAATTTTAATATAATAATTTTCACCATCAATAATACATTATTATAATCTATAAAATACGTTTGGAACCATAATCCGTACAAAAAAATATGTTTTAATGTTAATAAAATGATTTTCTTGGATTTCTCAACCACTTGTACAAGTAACGTGTTAGTTTTGTATTATATTTCAGGGTAATTATAAAATTTCTATGTAAGAAATACTTTTCCAAAAAATAAAATTTGAGGTAAAAATAAATTATAAAATTTAGTTTTCAAACAATTATCATCATGTAATATTATAATAGTTGTTTAATGGAAAAATAGTGACATTTTTTATTGTTATTAAACTAAAATAATCTAAATGAAATTATCAAATAAAAATTGAATTAATGAATAATATTTGAAGATAGGATTGATATGATCAAATAAATTCATAAAATTCGAAAAATTCCATTTTTAAATTATTTTTAATGCCTTATAACATTATTTTTAACCTTAATTACCTGATATATCATTTACTGAGGTGATAAATTTTACCATGGTTTATATTCATAATTCATACAAGAAAAAATGTCATATTTACCAATTTTGTGCCTAAAATTTCCATTTATTTTATCCAATCAATTTCTATAATATGATGATCTTAATTTGAAAATAAATCTGTAAAAGCTGATGAAAGATGGTTTTGAAGAAAAATTTCTTTTCAGCATAAAAATTGAATTCTGCCATAATTATGTAATATTATGATCCTAATAGAATTAATTATATTACTTTTAATAAAAAATATTCCCATATAAAGGTAACACTAAATCCAATATATAATGTTATATTTATTAAAATTATTTAAATAAAATAAAAGATAGTTTTACAAAAAATAATTGTTTTTCACTATTCACTACAAAATAAATTATTTTAGAAATGTCCCAAAAAATTAAACTAAGTATAATATTGGAATTATGATTTAAAAATTTATATAATTTTTATAAAATTAAATATCAAAAAATTGGAATAATATAATTATAATACCTGCAAAAAAAATGCAACAGGAATCATTTTTGATGGAGGCATATTGCTAAAACATAAAATGAATTTACACAAAATCAAATACATATTTCCCACGTGATAATCAATGAATTTAAATTAAATAAATTCATTTAAAATATTATTCATAATGTGATTAATCTTATTGAAATCCACTATTCTTACAGTTAGGTGATAAAATTTTCATTGTTTGTGGTCGTTTGTTAAAACCCGTGTGTTTTGTATAAATAAATATATCCCACAATATCAAATTATTTTGACATTAATATATACTCAACGAATTAGCGTGTTACAATATAGACTATTTCCAAGGATTTATTGTGAATAACGATCATCTTAAAAATTATTTTAACCAGAATTAATTTCAAAATATTTCTAGTAGACGAAATATATATCATTGGTTAACTCCCACACCAAGAGAACAATTATCCAATATAATTTAACCACAACCATTAAAATAATAAAATCTATCATCACTATAGATTTTACCTATATATTTACAATATTAAATAATGGTTTTCCTCTCATTTTCTTCTTTATAAAAAAAATATTAATTTGACATAGTATAACTCCCTCATTCTTCTTAAAGGGAGCGTCTAAACAATAATATTTTCTCTTGAAAGGAAATATACTCAATATATATTATTATTTACCTATTTTCATCACTTCATACAAATATTATATATATGCATATATATTATACATGTTAAATAATCAATATATCCTCTATATCTTCCCTCATTTAATGATTATGAAATATCCTTTAAATTATTATTTATAATCTGACTATATTTCCCCAATAAAATTCCAAAGGTTATTTATCCCAATTTTATGAGAAATTAAATTTTTAATATTCATTGAGAAAATAATGAAATTCTCTACATAACCCCCATGTGGGTTTTCCAAACCAACAATAATCCCAAAATTATTCGTTTATACAAGATAAAATATAAAAAATTTATAATATATAGTAAGATATCCCAATTTGTATACTTTATCAATAAAATAATATATCTTAATATATTGTTTTTACGAAAATTTATTTTATATATTAAAAAAATAACAGACACACATTGAGGCATAAATACATTACTAATGAATATAAAAATTATAATGGTATATATGTGATTCTAGAAATTCCAACCCATTAATTCCATTTTATGATTGCCTTGGCCATTTCCATTGAGCCCACTATAATGAATTATATTATATGATACATTATAATATAATTAGGACCGATAAAATTTAAGTTTTTCAGATAAAATAAATAAAATTCTAAAATATTTATCTATTCTTTATTTAAATGACCCATTAAAAAAAATCTTCTTCATTTCACAATATAAAATAATGTTTTGAGAAATTTATATTTACCACACTAATGAAAATTCTTAACTAAAGTAACCAATAAATTTTTATATCACCACAATGGGATTTCATCCTTATAATAAACATATCACTAAGAATAAGAAATACCCAAAATAACACTGAATAAATTTTGTATATAATATGACTTACGTAATAACTCAGATAATTTAGTCTGAGAGGAATTGTGGGATTTTATATTATAATGTTGTTAAATTTCAGATGAATTTGTATTTTGTGAATTAGATCAAGGTAGAGATAATTTTAAACTATAATGTAGTTTAAATAGATGTGGGTTTTTCGATAATGGGGAATATAAAATTGGAGAAAGTGGGGTTTTGATGAAAATATTATTTTATGGGGTCAATGAAGATTCCATCTGGTTTCCAGTGTTGGCCCATAGGGTAAAAATTGTAATTAGAATTGGGGTTTCATAGATATTTTCTATTAAGAATGGTTTATGTCACTATAATAGGTTTTTTATGGGTTTCTAGGTTGCTGGTAGAGATAATCCTAGAACCGTGTTATATGGAGAAATTTTTTTTAAAAGGGATATAAAGTTTAATTTCAATATTTATAATAAAAAAGCATACTTATGGTGTTTCGGACCTCGCCTTTCTAATAGAGAGATAAATACAACCTTTAAACCATTCTATTTTTTGACTTTAACATTTATGTGGATTAATCCATTGGAGTCTTTATCATAGTTCGAGTTAATTATTCCATATTTTCTATATGGTTGTTTCATCATTACATAATCCAATGAGATTTAAATATTTTTTCTAGGTATCTAGTATCATATTTAATATGATCATAGAGAAATCACTTTAAAATAATGCCTATTTTACATTATTTGTGTAGAAGAATCTATGAGTGGATAAATATGATCTTTTTCATGTTTTTCAAGAATTTAGTCAATCTATATTGATTATTATTTTATTTCCACTATCTTCTAATAAATTAATAGTTAAATTAAAACTTGTATTTCAGGTTATTATTTTAAATATATTGAGATTCATTTGTGAACTGTCTATACTCTATTTTACACAATTTTAGTGGGTTAGTTATTGTGGTTATTATTTAACATTTTGTGAAAAATTGTACTATTTTTGTAAATAAATACATATTTACCAAGAAATTAATTAAGTGATATTCTCATTGTGACAATATTTTATTAGTATCATGTATGAATTCGTGTTTTTTGAATAATTAACATCCACCATACCAATTAAGGGATCCATTATATATATATGTATATTTTTTTATATATTAAGAAATTATATATAGTGGGATATTATAATAGAGGTATTTTTATGTGAGATATTGAATTATACCTTGATGAGGATTTTAAATAAAATGAGACTTGGTTTTAAAATTTGGGAAATGAAGAGAATCACACAAATATTTCGTACAAGTTCTATAGTTACTCAACAGATTTTCTAAATTACAAGGTACAATAAAATTAGGGATGGATACCATTAAGGGGGTACATACTTGAGGGATTAATAAACAAACATATGGAGATCATGTATGATATTGTGTATAATTCCTCCTAGTGTGTTGAAATATATATAATCTAATCGATGGTTTTAATTGAGTATAATTATATGTTGAGGGTTTAGTGGGAGGGGTAACAGATGGAATTTAAATATGACTAATAATGGTGGATTTGAAATATATTGTATTATATTATGTTTTATTTAAACTAATGTAATATTTTATGGAGGGATACCCATTTATATTCATACAAAGGAGGCCCATGTATGTGACGATACAGTGGGGATCCATATAGGATAACTCACCTTGAGAGGTGTCTTGTGAGAAGAATTTTGGTTAAGGGGATATAAGAAGTATTAATATTATATAACTATGATAGATGATCTACCGATATTAAGACATTAACCCTACTATTAATAAATTGGTATATTTGTGTACCATAGATGAATATATTAAAATGTCTCAGTAAGGGGCCTATTTCATTTGAGATATGGCCTCTATGATTCAAGATCTATGTCTAGGACGACCCTACTCTAGAATATTATAATAGAAAACTATATGTTAAACACCCGAATATATTTTTATGTATTTGTTTTAAAATTAAAATGGATTAAACATATTGTTTTACCTGAAGAAACGAACCAAAAGAAACCAAAACACATCTTATTAATATAAATAAAACTGTTTTAAAGTATTTATTGAATCGGTATGTACATGTAGCGGTAGCCACATTATGAAATATATTTAGAAATAAAAATAAAGTCCACTTTTAATACTAATTCAATAATTAAATTAAATTAGTATCATTAAGTAACTATTAATACCATTTTATAATTAAAATATATTTTTCTAAAATTATGATTTCATAAGATATGTATTTTTATTTCATGAAACTAATTATTTTATAGTTTGATGATGATAAAATTTATTTTTTACATGAATAATATATTAATAAAAATTTAATTATAAATTTGTAGTAAATATCAACAAGAATATTTAATAGTTAAAAAACCATTTTCCTAAAAAAAGTTTCCCATTATATTTTATATTTCAATTTAAAATTTAAATTAATATATTTTATAATTTCAGTTTGAAGAGATGAAAAACAATCTTTATTTCTTAATTTTCATATTATATTATGAAAAAAAATTCGAATATTTCTGAATGATTGATTTTTAATGAAAAATAGAATATACCATTTTAAAAAAAACCATCACATATTTTTTAATTTTTTTAATTTAATCATGAATTAAAAACTAAAAAACATTTTTATTATTAATATATTAATTTCATAAATTAATTTAAAAAATAAAAATATTATGTTTTCTTTAGAAACCTATGTTTTAAATTGCATAACCTCTGTAACATTAAAGAAAAATGTTGTTCGTTGCATAAAACTCAATTATTTTTAATTTAATTTAGTTTTCAACAATTCTAAATTTATTCTTATAGAATAAATTTCATATTTGGTATTATAATATTTCAATCATCCAATATGGGTATTTTTTCATATTGATATGTTTCTATAGTAAAAATATTTTACCATTGTTAAAGTAAATTAAGGTAAAAAGTAAAAATTAAGGATAAAATGCCTAAAATATTTCAAACATTATAAACTATTTATTTGGATAACAGTTTCATCTAAGTATCCTCCCTCACTAAATTTTTTTACTTTCTATCATTGAAATAATCTCTGGCTTCCCTAAGAGGGAAGTATAATTTACAAAGACAGAACTCCCCTCACTTATAAAATGAGACTTCCACCACCCCTTCAAATACAAAAAAAATTAAAATAAATCTGAAACATATTTTTTTACCTTTATATAATAAATTTATATTTTTTTATCACTTGGTAATAATAATTTTTTCCATGATCTAAAATTACAACAATAATTTCAAGAGAAGCCTCAAATCCTCAACATGTGTAATTTAAACCCCAAGTCATTTATTCAATATATATATATTATCTATTCTCCACCAAATAATATTTCATAATTAAAAAATAGTTAATTATGTATTATAATTATGTTTAAAAATTTATATGTAAAAAATATAACCATTATCTACCCTCCCACCTTCATTTAAAAAATTAATACATTTATCGTATGCACGTGTTGACTACAATGTCCATGATGAAACATTTTTTCATAAATAACATACATGGATGAATATAAACGATAATTTAATGAATTTATATAAATTAATAATATTTATTTTATATTTATAATATAACAAATTTATATCTTCCTCCCAAACTATGAAAAATGAAAACGTCGAAATTTTGTACGTGCAGATTATCGACTCCATAAAGTGACACATTATGTTTTTCGTATATTATTTATATGGATGGTTATAGAAATTTAATTTATGGATAAATATAATATGAATATATAAAATACGTTATTTATATGATTATTAAATATGATTTACATGGGATGAAAATGGATTATATTTTCTCAAATCATACCCATGATTTACATGGGATGAAAATGGGAAATAATAAATCATTGAAAATAAATGATTATAATAATGTTAATAAAAACAATTGATGAAATATTTCTCAAATAAATGGTCATATATTACTACTAATTTTTTTTGAAACAATCAATATTACAGGCATCCGAATAAATATGAATATCAACAATCCAAAATATTTGTATTATATGTGTATAATAAAGGAAAATAAAATCTAATAGCTAATTTTAATTATATAAGGAAATTATTTTTTATTGTTTATTATTAATGGGTTTAAAGAGGATTCAAGGAATTTTTAATTAAAAGGAATGGATTCTCATCCCAATTTTATTTCATTGAAACATATTACATATATCATAGTTGTTTTATTTTGGGTGGTGTGAAAAAATCTCTTTAAAATATTAAATCATCATTATATTTATTTTCACATTATTTAAAAATACATTTTTTAATTTCTATTTCAATTTAAATTTATTAAAATGTTTAATGACTACTATGATTTTTTCCAAATTCGTTTTTTCATTCACCAACATATGGTTATTAATCTAGAATATTATTCCTATAATTTGAAAAAATTCATCCATATGATTTATTGTTCTTTAAATTCCTCTCATGTTTTATGGGATTTAAATTCCATCACAAAAACTAATTCCATGTGTATTTTTATGTTCGTTATTCTTCACCGAAGGATCCTTTTTTAAAAAATACAAAAAAGGGTTTTAATAGAACTCATCCTCTTTAATGGTTTTTTCTATTCCATATCAATATTATATCATTCAATTTTTTTAAAATTTTTTATTTTCAAACCAGAATATGTTTTATACCATATAATATTCTTATTTCTCATTACCACCTTTTTGTCAAACATTGTGCCAAACTTTGATGATATCAGTTTCAATAAAGATACCATAAAAAGACGTATTTCCCTTCTATGATTTCATATATTATCATCACATCCATATTTTCCTACATTGCCCTTATTTTCCTCCAAAATTATATTTTTATCTCTTTAAATAATGTTTTAAAAAATTATTTGGTTCATCTTATTTGAAATAATATTTAAATGTTACTAGTGAAATAATTTGTTTCATTAATATTGACTTTTATTTTAAAATTTGAGAAAGAATATTTATTTTTATTATTTATAAAGTAATATATTATATAGCTTCCATAATCATTTTTCCATTATAAACTTCCTCTCGATGTATTCATTGTTTTTCAAATATATTTCAATTCCCTTCTTAGTAAAAAATATTGAATTTCATTGATTAAATTAATATAAATAATTTTTTACTTTTTCTAATAAAATATTTTGTGAATATTGTTTTTAAATAGGTGATAATGTGTTACTAAATCTGATAAGAAATTATTTCCTATAAAGTGATGGATTAGGTGAAGGAAATTTCCATAAGCATGATAGTAAACATTCCTAAAGTCATATGACTGTTTGAAAATCTTAAATATACTATCATCATTAGGAAAATAATGATCCATGTTGAAGGTTACAAACATTCATACTGTTATTAAAATCATGCATATTTAGTTGTGAATTTTTTTCTAAAGATATGATATGAATTTTTATAATATTTATACAAAAAAAGATTCACTATATCGTCCTGGGTGGTTGTTACCATATACATAAGTCATAGAGGTCCATGTTTCTGAAATTTTTAATGGTTTTTACAAAGGGATAATATGTAACAATTATTAAGAATATATTAAATGGAATGATTAGATTAATGTTAATATAGAAATGAAATGTTTAAGAAACAATAATAGATAAATAATGACAATTTTAACAAGTAAAATGGGAAATTTTTTTCATGATTGATATTATTTGAAATTTCAATAATGTCATCACACAAACAATGGTTCGATCACATATGATAGAGGTAGATGGGGTTACTTAAAATTAGGTGTGTTACAATTTGATTCTATTATTTCAATGCATCTAATAAAGTCTGTTAGATGAATATTAATGGGTTTGAGTTCATCATTTCATGTTCCACTGGATTGGAATGTAAAAGTTTAATCAGGAAGATCCATTTAAAGAAGTGCATCTGATGAAGAAAGGAAGTGATCTATATTGTCTCCATGTGATTTTTATTAATCATTATTATTGGTAAAATTTTCAATGGATGGATGAGAATCATATGAATGCTCATGGTTTCATTATAAAAATAGTAATGAGATTTTGTAGTAGATGGTTTCATGTTGACTCGTTAAAAAAATCACATCTGGCTAACATATCCAATGTTCATCACTCAAAAGAATCATTTAAATACAATTTGTTGATGAAAATATGATTTCATCAGTTAGACACAGTCACCTATAGTAGAACATATATAGTGAAGTCAAAATAGTGAAACACTGGTCTGAGAAATAGAAGATGTCTATCAGATGGAGAATCAGAGCTCTAGACAAACAATTAACTAGATAACACTATTAAGAGATTTACATAAACATTGACAATTCCATTAACATGTTGATTTTGATATATTCATTCAATGATTTTCATGTAGATGAGAAAAAAATGTTTCAAGAAGTTATTTAGAGAAGATATTATGGATAGTAGAAGAATATTGTAGTAATTTGAGTTTTCATGATGCCTTAAGAACATTATATAATGCTTCATATCTATTTGGTGGAATTGGGTTGTGTGGGAGTTTTTAACTTTTTTTATTGATGTTAGAAAATGAAATTAAGGTCCTACATTTTTCATTATGGATATATTTAAAAAAAATTAGGTGTAAGTATAACTCACCATAACACATGTCATATATATTGGAAGATATGTTTTGCTTGTGTTTTTCAAATTATGAGAGTATATAACATGTTTTTTATGTAGTTAAAGTGGTGGAAATCTAGAGAGCGGTGATACTGGACCAAGGTTCAAATCAGATACATTGAATGGTTATATCATTAAAAGCTTCTTGATAGATATAATATTATACATGGTTTTTGAGCATGTTTTGAGGAACCATTCTTTTATTTTCTATAAGTAATAAAGATCAAAATTGAAATTATTGTGGCACAATAAGAAGTGGATAGAAGAAAATGTCATGGACTACTTTCCGGACTCTTACCAGATATATAAACTCGTATGGATAATTTTAGGATGTTTTTTTAGAGTTATCTTATAAGGATTTACAATCCTGTCTTTTATCGGTTTGATTAAAAAACACTAAAATTGATGGGAACCAATATAATCATTTCTATCATGATATATGAGTCTAACAAGAATTTGATCATGTTGAATTCACCTCTTATTAATAATGACAATCCATATACCAAGGCCTGGTTCAAAAAACAGTTAGTCACCCACATTAGTGGAGAAAATAGTAAGTCTTGTGTGAAATGAATTACTTTGTCATCATTTCATGATTATTATAATGTTTTATAAAGTATACGAGGATTAACACCCAAATATTTTATAGAGGTTAATAATAAGATAATTGAAATTTTTAAATATCAACATTAATTCAACCCTCAGTAGAAGTGGTTATCATGATCCTATGGAACATCAACAGGTAGAAAAGACAAGATCCCAATTCTTATCCATATCATGAATAATATCAACAAATTGAATAACAATTGTATTCTTGGAGTCAATGGAAAAATTAGCGTTGTTTTAAACTGGGAGAGTACCATAACAACATTCTCTTGGTCTATAGGTAATTGATGTGTAAAAATTTGGGATTCTAATCCTTGATAATGTTAATCCCATTAAATTCAATAACAAAAGGAATCCTGAGATATATGGTAATGATATATGTTTTATTGTAATTTAATTTTTAGAAAATGATTTTATGGAGGGTGTAATAACCCAATCTTCTCAATAATAAATATTATATTCTAATAGAAAAACATTCATTACAATCCACAACATTATTGCCAAGTTCTAGTTCCTTTGGAATCATAGAATAACAAATAATTTGTTTCAGAGTGATCAATGTTATATCCCATTGTTTTTCCATAACGAGAACCCTTTTATGATATAATAAACAAAATACCTTCTATTATAGCATTGTAGGGACCAAAACATTCATTAATGGAAATTATTCATGAAGTAATTAAATGTTTTATTATGTAAGATGGTTATATAAAATGTTCACTTCTTTGGTTTTATGTTTTTTGATTTTAAAATACCTTTAGAAATTATGACCATTGCTAATATAGACATTGAACAGTGATCACATGATTAGTATAAATATATGTATTTAACAAATCCAATTTATTCTGAAAAAGGAAGCAATAGAATCATCTAGTAGACTTGACCCGTACAAAGCCCATTTATCCAAGCTCTAAAAGGAGGTGGCGTCATTGTGAGACACTCTTGACCAATCCAAAGATGAACTTCAATATGTTTTTCTCGAGCAAAAGAGTCTATGATATAAGTGGATGTTGATAGAGATTACCATTCGTGAAATGTTATCTGAGCCACCCCAATAGTTTTTCACCATCGCGCACCTTACCCTATGGTCTTATGCGGGTGTTTTAGGGGGTTATGTAACACGACCCTAGCACTATTACTATGTACATTATTTTTTTTATAAGGAATATAGATTAATTTTACTACTGTTACTTTCAATTGAGTTTTTAAAGAACCAATAGTATTTTTAGTTTATATTCAACTTAGTAATAATTTTTTGCTGAATTAATGGATTTTTGAATTAAAAAATATTTTAATAAAATAATATTTTTTATAAATTAATTTTTGTTAATTATAAATGATTGTATAATTTTTATGAATACAATTGTAATTTTTATTAATGTATGAAAGCTCTTTTTGTCAAAACCCGTGATTTTTTTAAAAAATTTCAGTTTATATTTTAAAAGGGAAAATTCACATATATAGAAAATTATTTAGATAAAATGAATATTATTTTTGTAATTTGAATGTCGAAATTATCCAACGGTTAATTTTTCATAAATTTTTTAGACAGTCTAATTTTTGGGTAAAATTTAAATACCGTTTAAATATATATTGTGTTTTATGACATCATAATACAATATTGTGATATAATAAAATCATATAAATTATATTTTCGGCCAATATTTGTTTTAACATTAAAATAATGTGATTTTTGGTTTTTTTTAATTTTTTTTACAAAGCTTTAGATGACCCTTCATGACTTATAAATCATTTTTTCATTTGAAATTGCTTTCCATGAATGTGTGACTCACCTCCACATAAGCAAACCAATTAATTTTAGAAGTTAACACATTGGACTTATAAATTATTTTTTTACACTACCCTTTGGAAACACCCATGGGAAAAAACCATGGGCAGGATTGTGGTTTTGATTAGTTTCATGTGTGGTGTCCCAAACCTAAATAATAATGCATTCCATTTACTTTCCTATATAAACCCACAAAAGCACCCACTTTGTATTCTCTTAAAGTCTATTGAGTTCATCCAAACTCTTACCTCATCTCTCTATAATCCTCACAAGGAACCTCGAGCTCCCAAGAAGTCTCTATCAAGAACCTCCCAAGCCTTTGGGATCAAACTTCCATATAAGGATTTCTCACTTTCATTATTGATGTCCAAGTTTCCTTATATTATTATGCCATTTTATTTTCAATTATCAATTTTTGGGTATAATTTATCACCTCCCACATAATGACCTATTCATGTTTTAATATTGGGATATCCCCTTTCTCTCTTATTAATGCCTCCAATTTACACAAGTTAGCATACCAAAATTCCATATGGAATTTATCTATCCTAATTTACATTAAAGAAATTATTTTTTATTAAATATCTAAATTACATTAAATTTGGTGGGACATGTATCTATATGACCCCTTTAATTTAAATTTCATGTAAATATTATTAGAAACCCATTTCTCCCTCATTATCCTTTTTTATGAATTCTTATGTCACGCCACTATGCTGCCGAAATTGCATTGCATATTTCCAACCCAAGATCATTGTGTAATGAATACCATACCCATGTATCTATCAAGGGTATTAACCATTATGCACATATACATATTTAATGGTACATTATTGTATTTATTACAAATTCCATAATCGCGGAATAACTTATGATGTTGATTGATTCCATGTTACATGTTCCATGTGGCACACATATACATGAAATGAAATGTTTAAGATGGATATTCCATAATAGCGCTCTAATGCATTGGGTAAAGTATATTATCCTGATAATTCATGTGAAATGAGTGTTGACTCATGATAATTCATGTGTTACAAGGTTTTACTCATGGTTTATGTGGAATGGGGATTTACTCCTGCTCCATGTGCAATGAGTGTTGGCTCATGCTAATATCATGTTAAATGTTGTTTCCACATCACCATGTTATGATTATCAGTATTTATCATGCCTTTATGATCAATTTTCTATTTTTCTCCATTGATATGACTATTTTATAACATGTATTGTATTCCTAATGTTATTCCAAGTATATTCCTTACAGGGTTTTATAGCACGCACTTTTCTTATGCATGTCTTAGGTTATCCTATACAATGTTATGTACGAGGGAATGCATTTATCATGTAAAGAATGTTTTCAATAAGATATTATGTTCTATACTTTAAGATGTTATGTAATTTTCATAAGACGTAAGAAACTAAAACACTTGATCTTCTATGTTATATCAACTATCAGTTTTAGGTAGTAAATCATGTTTAAGTATGTAATAAAGAGCAGAGTTGTTATAGTTGGTATCAGAGGATAAGTTTAGTTATTTTTGGTATTTATATTAGAAACACCTAGTGAAACTGTAGTGAGAAGACTATGTATAATAAAAACATCCCTTTGTTTTTTTCTGAGTTTTGAGTATGTGGTTTATCAAGAAAATATATCCCAGTCTGGATATAGGCAGTTAGAGGTGGCTCTGACACATATGTACCTAAGAGTGAAAACTCTTCCATGGAGTTTTGGGCTTGACCCAGGGAATCCTAGAACACGACAATGGGCCCTATGGAACTCTTGGTTATGACACTCCCTGGGTATATGCGTTGGTAAATTCATAGGCTTAGTATGAACAATTATTAATTAAATTTAAAAAATTCCCTAAGAATATATGTTAGAATGTAGATCATGGATAACATTTATTTAAGATTCTAGTTTCATAAGTTAAGGAAAAAATGTAATTTATAATTCAACATTTTTTCCCTTGGATTAACCTTTATGTGTTACCCCTAACTATCCTTTTATTCCATCTAATGGCCCATAATAGGAGGAATCAGGCTAACAACAGATGCGAAAATCATTTGATGAATGTTCAAATTAGATGCCCAATGCAATGAGAGAAGGAATCACGAACTTTGTCATGATACACTCTTACTTAACTCATGAATTGAATAGAATCATGGGTCAAGAGGAACATTCACCCCCCAATGAAAGAATAAGTCCCTATCAAGACCTTTATGTGACAAAGGTCTCTAGATTTTAATGGGTCTTTAGATCCCTCAATCGTCGAAAAATGGATCAACTCCATGGAAAAGATCTTATCCATCCATCAATGTTTCGAACAAGATAAGGTACTCCTGGATGCTTATCGTATAAAGGGTGAAGCATATCAATGGTGGACATTGATCAAAAATAGGAAACCTAAAGAGGATATTAAGGCCTTGGAATGGAATTAATACAAGAAGACGTTTTTTGATAAAAAAATTCTAAACGCCCTTCGATATAGATGGAAAGGGACTTCTTTGACCTCAAGAAAAAAAGTGACAAACCCATCAGAGCATACGTTGAAAACATCAAAATGATTGCACGATATTCCTCAGGAATTATTGTTACCCCCAAATTCAAGGTTGACATCTTCCATGGTGGGATGAAACCTATCTTGAAGAAAGCCATGGGGATCCGTGATATCGAAAAATATAAAGAAATTATTGGATGTGCCCTCAAGGTCCAATGAGATATAAGTTAATCTTAGGGACATCATTAGGATAAGAAGCGTAAAGTGGATTTCTATTCTTGAGGTCTGATCGATAAATCAAATGATTCTAAGAAGATCCATGTAGAGACCCGTAGCCTGACGTACATGGACTTTACATTACTTTTGCGGAATACTTAGTACATTACAAAAACACACACACAAGGACCGTAATAGTTTAGTGTCTTTGGAAACTCGGACTATAATCTTCTAATCGTGGTGAAAGATCTTCAACATCTCCCATAAAGATCTTCCTTTTTTTTTACCTAAAACCTTTCTTTATATCCTGGGGAAAAGAAAACATAAAAGGGTGAGCTCAAATGCTCAGTAAGGGTAAACAAAAGAAATATCAATCACATCATATTCATAAGAACATAACATTTTGGAAATCATAACCTGCAAAAGAGAGCATAATTTCATAACATGGGATAAATCATGGCAGTGAAATGTAATCACAATAATCATAACATAAAACATGGAACTTTGTGGCATACACACATAATCATAGAGAATCATTTCTTGTTAGTCAAGACTCATTGCCAAGACTATCTTAGTGGACAAAGTCCCTTTCTGAATCGAGTAATCCTCGTTTCAGTCCTGTTTCACTGAACCGGTATAACCTACCATTCCAGCCATGTCTATCTCATGAGATATAAAATCTTTACCCAATGCATTGGAGGGAGATATAGGTCCCACCCATCTTATAATGAATCCTTTCTTATGTGTGCCACATAATCATAAACCATACATCATTGCATAACACATGTAACAAAAATGGGATTCTTGAAACATCATGACATCATAAATCAATTCATATAAGACAAAGGAATTCATCACAACATAGTCAAATCAATGTAAAAATATGGATAGAAACAGAATCCCTTTATTATCTTAGATGGAAAATAATTTTGATAAAACACTTGAAATGAATTCTTGAGGAAAATATCCTTTCTTCTTCAAAATCAATTTCTTTTCACAAAACATCATGCAATTTTAAAAGAAAGAGATTTTATTGAAAATAGACATGAAATATTTTAGAGGAAGCTTCATGAAAATAAGGCTTTATAAAACAGTAGAAATCCGTTCGTGCCGTATAAGTTAAAAAAAAACATTCTTCGTACTTTTGTCGGAAAAGTCAAAAAGTACCTCGTACGACAAAAGATTCCTTTCATACATATTACTAAAAACTCACCGAAGGGTAAAAATGGATTTAAACAATTGTAGGTGGATGGAAATAATATTACATTTTGATGAAACATGGATGTGGATGATAAAATACACCCCAGTAAATACCAAAGTATAAACAATCTCGGATAAAAATGAGATTGTGATATTTCCCTTACCTTAGGTCCAATTTGCTTCGTATGTGTCCGAACCTCCTGTATAATGATTTAAATAATGTCATTGACTTATTACAGAATCATATTCATTGTTATGATATCATATATGGTTCACTTATGACATTATATTACCCGTTCTTTTGTAAATTCCATGTTAAAGAAGCGTTTTGGGTAAAATCGTTTCATTTATCGTAGGTGTTTTGACTTGTTGTTCTTGACATCATTATTACTTATATCATGATTTACTTACTTCCAGAATATAAAATATGATTTATATATCATATATATTCAGTATATATATATATATAATAGATAGATAAATAAAATGAAAAACACCGTTCATGGAGACGGTAGTCCGTACGTACGCATGAACGCTGTTTTTCTTTCCTTATTGTCTTGAAATGGAAGTAAGTAGATGACATACATATGTATATATATATATACATAAATCCAGTAGCTTTATAATGTCATGTATTTCATTATTATTTCTTATATATACATTATAATCATTCTTAAATGGTTAACATGGAGAATGAATCTCATCGCGTCGTGGAGACGGTATTCCGTACGTACGCACGAGCGATGATATCATTTCTATAATTATTGAATTGAATTGGAGTGGATTATAAAATATATCAGAATCATTATGATGTTGTAATAACTATGTATAGTTATTCTTTACACCATTATACCCATCCATGTAAGGTGGTGGTGGAAAATAGATTACACCACGGCGTGGAGACGGTATTCCGTACGTACGCACGCGCGGTGATTTCTTTTTCCGTAGGATGGATAGATGGTGAAATAGGGTTGTTTCGTACTTATAATAACATATCAGTATATGAGTGATACTGATGTTATTACTTCATAATGAAACAACCTAAGAAGAAGAAGTGGAAGAAGAAATAAAGATGAAAGAATTGGTAACGGTAATTACCTCTTCTTTGAAGTGCCTCTTTGAGACCTCCTCTTAGGGCACTAGAATTGGTCTTTGAGGAAGACCAGAACCTCTAGGATGTTGCTAGGGAAGTGGAGAAGGGATTTTGGCAGGGGTTGGCCGAGCTTGAGTGCTCAAATTGGTGTGAGGAGGAGGGGGAGGAGGTGTCCTTTTATAAGGGAGGAGAGGGGCACCTTAGGAATTCTTAAAAATATTAATTTATAATAAATATAACCCCACTTAAAAACCTCCAAAAATGACTCATATTCGAAGCTTAGATGAGATAGGGTTGTAATCTCATCAACCAATCAAATTTATACATGTTTGGATCTTATTTTAAACCTTATCAATTAGATTTAACTCTAAGTTAAATAA
This sequence comes from Viscum album, assembly GCA_963277665.1. Taxonomy (NCBI): domain Eukaryota; kingdom Viridiplantae; phylum Streptophyta; class Magnoliopsida; order Santalales; family Viscaceae; genus Viscum; species Viscum album. The sequence goes on from OY728166.1 coordinate 939,968,058, forward strand.
TTTAACTTTTACCGTGTCTTTTTGTTTTCTTTCACTATATGGTTAATACACTTACTATAACATGCCAAACGAACCCCAAATTGTATATTATTAATACATATATCCTTATCTAAGTCATTTGGCCGAACCTTAGATTTTTAGGAATAAAATAACAATTAATAATATAATATTTGATTTAAAAACTATTTTGTGTCAATTTTGACACTATTTGATATATGATTTTTTTGAAAGTCATAACAGAATTATATATTCGAACCAAGTTGATTAAAGCAACACTAATATATCATAGTAACCTAGAAAATTAGTGGAATTCATAAAAAGTCTTAAATTACATTTATTTTGGTATTTATATTATCAATTATGTCAATATTTCATTAATAAGATAATTACTGCATCATCTTTGTGTCATAAATAAATTATATTATATGCTGTCTAAAAATTACAAATAAAATACCATCATGTAGGAAATCTTTTTAGCTTTCTAATGAATATTTATAGTCGAATTTAGCTTATGTATAACCCCATATTAAAAATGATTTACTTATTAAACATTGATTTTAACTATTTTAACCCTTCTTTAAATAAATTAATAATAAATGTCCTAATCTAATCCAAGTGGGCCTAAATGGTCATATTTTATTCCTAAGTTTGTTTTTGGTCGAATTACACTTGTCCAATAGAATTAGGACATGTGTTAGGGTAATATTAATATCATATTTACCCTTAGTTACACTATTTACTATTAACCGTGGTAAAAAAAGTAAAAAGTTACTATTCACCAAAAAATTATTTTCATCTCATTGAACCACATTTTAGTCCTTGATATTAACCGTGTCTCTCGGATTTTCGAAATTCCATTCACAGAAGCGGTAAAATTAAGTTTTATGCAAAATTCCGTTTTTAACCTACCACTTAGTGGTTTCACTATTCATCAAAAATTGAAAGTTTTCAGAAAAATGCCAAAATTTCATCCTAAGCTATATTTCATATTCCGAATTCAAAAATGAAGTCTATTTTACCAAATTCATAACATAGAAGTTGCATTAATTAATTTTATAATTAAATCCCGCTGTTAAAACAAATAGCGTGTTTTTTTAAGAAACAAAATCTATCAAAAGATTGACACTTGATTATGTCTGGTTTAAATGTGAAATTACAAACAATGACCAACATTGTATTAAATTGTAAAAATATATTCTAAATATACTTTAAAACCACTCAAATTAATAATTTATCACTATTAATTATTTCGATTAAAAAAGTTGTTTTTAATTATAATTTAGTAATTTTCACTATTCATTAGAATATGAAAGTTATCCAAAAAGTACCAAAATTTCACCTTAGGCTAAATTCGATACTCCGAATCCAAAAATGAATTCCATTTTGAAAAATAAAATTTACAAAATTTCCAAAAAGTGGTTATTACTATTCATAACGGCTAGTTTTAATAATATTTTAATAGCATATCGTTGTTTCGTGAGACTCAGTATTGCGTACTACACACGCTATCGAGGAAGGTCGCGATTGCGTGTAACGGAAGGAAAGTCAAGGATGCGTATTGTGAAAGCTTCTTTTGTTGTAGCGTACAACACAAGACATTAATGAAATTAAAAAGAATATTTTTCATAAAATCTCGGGGCGTTACATTCTACCCCCCTTAAAATGAATTTCGCCCTCGAAATTCGTCGGGGTTATAAATGGTTTACTATTCAAAATTTTCTTTGATAGAAACCCACATCGTAAAAAGGAATACCAAAACATGGCTGTAAAAACTAAAGTATGAAATGTAACGATTACCCAAATATACTAATCACTGGGTTTCCACATAGGTGAAAATATGGATATGGAAGAAAAATCTAACCATCATGTTCTGATGGAGAGTGGTAGAGAACATGGCTATGGAAAAGCCAGTAATCACAAATCCATAGATTTGTGATGATATAAGGTACCATCTGATTCATCAGGTATAAGATCACTAGGACAACATTTTTGGTTTTCAAGATCATTTCCCTAAAGTTGAAAATTTTCTTAGAATAAATACTTACTTTATTTTGGTACAATCTCACTTTTGTTCGTGCCTTGAACAATTTCTACTTCATCTCTTAAATGAAGTTGAATTTGTTATTTGTGAAGTGTTAGAAGATCATGTGATAGAATGACTGTTCATTCCATCTGTCTCAAACAAAAGGTTAACAAAAGTTATTAAATATACATAAGTCATTCTATAGTGAGATTAATCATATATGGTTCCTAAAATGGACTTATACTTCATATATCATACTGCTTAATATAATAAAACTAGTTTCTACTAAACAGGGACTTCCTGTAGGTCAGTGGTAGGCGATAAAGGCCAGTCGCACTTCGGTTGTGGGTTCGATTCCCACAGCCTTGTCCGAAGCGATGGGCTGTCGCCCGTCCTGCAGGTTGTCCTTTTTCTAAAACTATATTACTATAACATCCCATCAATAATATCGAAAAAACTTCTATCCTTAAACTAACTTATGTCCAACATAATCCAGTCTAATCTTTAGGCTTATACATAATACTGCAGTCCACTCTCATAATATAGTGAAAACAATTACCAGAGATTTAATACTATCGTTGATCCCCCATATATCATAAGATATATCTTGTTGGTCACATTCCAAACATTCAAAGGCCTTAATCTTGTACTCTCTTGAATACCCATTGAACCTTAGTGAAAACTTGAATGCAGTTAAAAGTTAACACTTTACACATACCAAAATCCTCAAAATTATTTATACTCAAACCATGATATCACTTAGTCCTTATATCAATCATGAGCTCATGAATACTATTAAACATTTCATTTTCTCATCTTCATTATGCGCATATCATCTTATTTCCAAAAAAAATATCTCAATCACTTTGAATACCACATCAATAAATATTGCAATACTCAATGATACAACGTTATTTTGGAATCCCATTACATAAACACTTAATCATTCCACCACATCGTTGTCATATTCAACATTACCAATAGTGATCGCATGTGATTTCCCTTTGTCCTTTGCCTTCAGTGGTTGCTCATGTTGATCATCACTAACCCTTGGATTAGGGCAATTATTAGCATAATGCCCCATTTCCTTGCACTTGAAGCATTGAAGTGTTGGCGGTGCGTTCTCTGCAGTGTTTGCTTTATCATTAGAAACCCTTTTTCCATTACTTCGACACTCAGCTGCTCGATGACCTTCTTTTCCACACTTAAAACATTTTATAGTCCCTTTTATACAATCTCCACCATGCTTCTTTCCACACTTTGTGCATAAGGAAACATTCATCTTCTTTTCACCATTATTCTGAGATTTCTCCTTGAACTCCATCTTTCGTTTCTTGTCAAAACCATGAGATGGATATGTAACACCAACTTCCATTTCTACCTTGATAGCACAACGCACAATTTCTTCATAGCTACTGAAGTCTCTTATAGCTAATGCCCTTCGAAGACTTGGTTTTAAGCCACTGAAAAATCGATCAACTCTACTTTCAGGTTGGATGATAATTCCAGAAGCATACCTTGCAAGTCTTGTAAAATTTGCTTCATAGGTACCAACAGATTCATCGTCCCTTTGCTTCAGTTCAAGAAACTCTTTCTCCATCTTTGAAGAATACGAGGGAAGTACTTATTGAAAAATAAGTTCTTGAACTCGTCCCATTCCATAGACTCAATTTCATCCCTTTGCCTTGTATTCTTAATAAGATTCCACCATTGATCAGCATCTCCTTCCAAACGATACACTGCTAGGATGACTTTATCATGTTCAGAACATTGAAGAACTGAAAATATCTTTTCAGTAGTACTAATCCATTGTTCAGCAACTAATGGATCAGTAGACCCACTGAAAGAAGGTGGACGCTGCCTCATGAAGGATTCAACAGAATGTTGCTCCTTCCTTTGCTCGTTTGGAAGTTCTGCATGATTCATAGCTTGAGAAAGTTGTGTGAGCATGGCTACAAGATTTTGCATTCCAGCTCCTATATCGTTTGGTTGCTCAGGGGTACAATCATTGCATTGCCCATCACATTCCGCATTAACACGGTTCCTTCGGGTTCCAGCCATCGTCTAAAACCCCAAAAGAATTGTGTGAGAGGCAAAAATCATGCTAGGGAAAACAACATAATAAAGGGTTAGTACCCTCAATATCTAACATCTTAGGTTAAATTCGAAGATCGTTAGCGTAATTCTAGGACTATAACCTATACGTATACTTAACCTTAGAGACATCCCTAGACATACCTTAGAAATATCTCTAGGGATCTCACTAAAGTTCTCGCATCCTAGTTTCCAAAGGTTGACTAAACCTTTCCTCTGATACCAACTGTAGAGACCCGTAGCCTGACGTACATGGACTTTACATTACTTTTGCGGAATACTTAGTACATTACAAAAAACCACACACAAGGACCGTAATAGTTTAGTGTCTTTGGAAACTCGGACTATAATCTTCTAATCGTGGTGAAAGATCTTCAACATCTCCCATAAAGATCTTCCTTTTTTTTTACCTAAAACCTTTCTTTATATCCTGGGGAAAAGAAAACATAAAAGGGTGAGCTCAAATTCTCAGTAAGGGTAAACAAAAGAAATATCAATCACATCATATTCATAAGAACATAACATTTTGGAAATCATAACCTGCAAAAGAGAGCATAATTTCATAACATGGGATAAATCATGGCAGTGAAATGTAATCACAATAATCATAACATAAAAAATGGAACTTTGTGGCATACACACATAATCATAGAGAATCATTTCTTGTTAGTCAAGACTCATTGCCAAGACTATCTTAGTGGACAAAGTCCCTTTCTGAATCGAGTAATCCTCGTTTCAGTCCTGTTTCACTGAACCGGTATAACCTACCATTCCAGCCATGTCTATCTCATGAGATATAAAATCTTTACCCAATGCATTGGAGGGAGATATAGGTCCCACCCATCTTATAATGAATCCTTTCTTATGTGTGCCACATAATCATAAACCATACATCATTGCATAACACATGTAACAAAAATGGGATTCTTGAAACATCATGACATCATAAATCAATTCATATAAGACAAAGGAATTCATCACAACATAGTCAAATCAATGTAAAAATATGGATAGAAACAGAATCCCTTTATTATCTTAGATGGAAAATAATTTTGATAAAACACTTGAAATGAATTCTTGAGGAAAATATCCTTTCTTCTTCAAAATCAATTTCTTTTCACAAAACATCATGCAATTTTAAAAGAAAGAGATTTTATTGAAAATAGTCATGAAATATTTTAGAGGAAGCTTCATGAAAATAAGGCTTTATAAAACAGTAGAAATCCGTTCGTGCCGTATAAGTTAAAAAAAACATTCTTCGTACTTTTGTCGGAAAAGTCAAAAAGTACCTCGTACGACAAAAGATTCCTTTCATACATATTACTAAAAACTCACCGAAGGGTAAAAATGGATTTAAACAATTGTAGGTGGATGGAAATAATATTACATTTTGATGAAACATGGATGTGGATGATAAAATACACCCCAGTAAATACCAAAGTATAAACAATCTCGGATAAAAATGAGATTGTGATATTTCCCTTACCTTAGGTCCAATTTGCTTCGTATGTGTCCGAACCTCCTGTATAATGATTTAAATAATGTCATTGACTTATTACAGAATCATATTCATTGTTATGATATCATATATGGTTCACTTATGACATTATATTACCCGTTCTTTTGTAAATTCCATGTTAAAGAAGCGTTTTGGGTAAAATCGTTTCATTTATCGTAGGTGTTTTGACTTGTTGTTCTTGACATCATTATTACTTATATCATGATTTACTTACTTCCAGAATATAAAATATGATTTATATATCATATATATTCAGTATATATATATATATAATAGATAGATAAATAAAATGAAAAACACCGTTCATGGAGACGGTAGTCCGTACGTACGCATGAACGCTGTTTTTCTTTCCTTATTGTCTTGAAATGGAAGTAAGTAGATGACATACATATGTATATATATATACATAAATCCAGTAGCTTTATAATGTCATGTATTTCATTATTATTTCTTATATATACATTATAATCATTCTTAAATGGTTAACATGGAGAATGAATCTCATCGCGTCGTGGAGACGGTATTCCGTACGTAAGCACGAGCGATGATATCATTTCTATAAATATTGAATTGAATTGGAGTGGATTATAAAATATATCAGAATCATTATGATGTTGTAATAACTATGTATAGTTATTCTTTACACCATTATACCCATCCATGTAAGGTGGTGGTGGAAAATAGATTACACCACGGCGTGGAGACGGTATTCCGTACGTACGCACGTGCGGTGATTTCTTTTTCCGTAGGATGGATAGATGGTGAAATAGGGTTGTTTCGTACTTATAATAACATATCAGTATATGAGTGATACTGATGTTATTACTTCATAATGAAACAACCTAAGAAGAAGAAGTGGAAGAAGAAATAAAGATGAAAGAATTGGTAACGGTAATTACCTCTTCTTTGAAGTGCCTCTTTGAGACCTCCTCTTAGGGCACTAGAATTGGTCTTTGAGGAAGACCAGAACCTCTAGGATGTTGCTAGGGAAGTGGAGAAGGGATTTTGGCAGGGGTTGGCCGAGCTTGAGTGCTCAAATTGGTGTGAGGAGGAGGGGGAGGAGGTGTCCTTTTATAAGGGAGGAGAGGGGCACCTTAGGAATTCTTAAAAATATTAATTTATAATAAATATAACCCCACTTAAAAACCTCCAAAAATGACTCATATTCGAAGCTTAGATGAGATAGGGTTGTAATCTCATCAACCAATCAAATTTATACATGTTTGGATCTTATTTTAAACCTTATCAATTAGATTTAACTCTAAGTTAAATAATTTAACTTTTACCGTGTGTTTTTGTTTTCTTTCACTATATGGTTAATACACTTACTATAACATGCCAAACGAACCCCAAATTGTATATTATTAATACATATATCCTTATCTAAGTCATTTGGCCGAACCTTAGATTTTTAGGAATAAAATAACAATTAATAATATAATATTTGATTTAAAAACTATTTTGTGTCAATTTTGACACTATTTGATATATGATTTTTTTGAAAGTCATAACAGAATTATATATTCGAACCAAGTTGATTAAATCAACACTAATATATCATAGTAACCTAGAAAATTAGTGGAATTCATAAAAAGTCTTAAATTACATTTATTTTGGTATTTATATTATCAATTATGTCAATATTTCATTAATAAGATAATTACTGCATCATCTTTGTGTCATAAATAAATTATATTATATGCTGTCTAAAAATTACAAATAAAATACCATCATGTAGGAAATCTTTTTAGATTTCTAATGAATATTTATAGTCGAATTTAGCTTATGTATAACCCCATATTAAAAATGATTTACTTATTAAACTTTGATTTTAACTATTTTAACCCTTCTTTAAATAAATTAATAATAAATGTCCTAATCTAATCCAAGTGGGCCTAAATGGTCATATTTTATTCCTAAGTTTGTTTTTGGTCGAATTACACTTGTCCAATAGAATTAGGACATGTGTTAGGGTAATATTAATATCATATTTACCCTTAGTTACCCTATTTACTATTAACCGTGGTAAAAAAAGTAAAAAGTTACTATTCACCAAAAAATTATTTTCATCTCATTGAACCACATTTTAGTCCTTGATATTAACCGTGTCTCTCGGATTTTCGAAATTCCATTCACAGAAGCGGTAAAATTAAGTTTTATGCAAAATTCCGTTTTTAACCTACCACTTAGTGGTTTCACTATTCATCAAAAATTGAAAGTTTTCAGAAAAATGCCAAAATTTCATCCTAAGCTATATTTCATATTCCGAATTCAAAAATGAAGTCTATTTTACCAAATTCATAACATAGAAGTTGCATTAATTAATTTTATAATTAAATCCCGCTGTTAAAACAAATAGCGTGTTTTTTTAAGAAACAAAATCTATCAAAAGATTGACACTTGATTATGTCTGGTTTAAATGTGAAATTACAAACAATGACCAACATTGTATTAAATTGTAAAAATATATTCTAAATATACTTTAAAACCACTCAAATTAATAATTTATCACTATTAATTATTTCGATTAAAAAAGTTGTTTTTAATTATAATTTAGTAATTTTCACTATTCATTAGAATATGAAAGTTATCCGAAAAGTACCAAAATTTCACCTTAGGCTAAATTCGATACTCCGAATCCAAAAATGAATTCCATTTTGAAAAATAAAATTTACAAAATTTCCAAAAAGTGGTAATTACTATTCATAACGGCTAGTTTTAATAATATTTTAATAGCATATCGTTGTTTCGTGAGACTCAGTATTGCGTACTACACACGCTATCGAGGAAGGTCGCGATTGCGTGTAACGGAAGGAAAGTCAAGGATGCGTATTGTGAAAGCTTCTTTTTTTGTAGCGTACAACACAAGACATTAATGAAATTAAAAAGAATATTTTTCAAAAAATCTTGGGGCGTTACAATCCAGCACCCCACCTTCCAAATGTGTGGAATAAAGCACCCCAAAAACTTCTTGAAGGGGACAAAAAAATGCATTAGGTGTGGAATATAAGGGCACCTAGCCATTAACTACTGACAAGAAAAACTCGCGGGTATGACAGTGGAGATGAATTCTTCATTCGACTCTCAACAAGTTGTTCATTTCTTTAACTGTAAATAACCAGTGCACCTTGGAAATTATTGCCTTAAGCTAAGGGTTTTTGGAGGTAACCAACAATCTCCAAGGAAGCATGGTCGTGATTTTTGAATCACAACCCCCAAATGAACACTGAAAACAATGTTGTGGCAAGTAACCTATTTATTCATTCACAAATAGTGAACATAATTTTTGTTTCATCTTCTACGCATTATTTTAAATCCTGATATTTCATTAGAACAATATCAACACCACCAAAAATCATGGAAGTAAAGATGTCGGTGAGTACATAAAATGGGGAAATCATTTCATACCTTGAATATAACTCCTCCATTGTCTTAATATGCGGATTAAACTTCCCAGAAACCCTCATCTTAATCACTTTAGTGGAATTTGATGTAATTCATTTCATGGATTAGCTTTCCCTATATAAGGCCAACACAAATTTCAATGAGAGGGAAATCACTCTCCATGTAGAGAATCAACCCTTGATTCTATACAATTGCAATGTGGAGGAAGAATCTTCTTTAGTTCCATCTCCTCATGAATGGATATTATTACCCTATGAGCATGCATATCTGGCATAGATGATTGAGTGTAATGAAGAAACTATCCTTGAAGACCTTCCTATTGTGAGGGAATTTGCTGAAGTGTTTCCCATGGAATTGTTTGGTCTTCTTCCAAAAAGAGATGTTGAATTATCAATTGAAATTATACCTAGGGAATTACCAATATCCAAGAATCTGTACAAAATGGTTGTTGTGGAGCTTGAGAAGCTTTAGAAAAAACTACACGAGAATATGGATAAAGGGTTTATACGCTCAAGTGCTTCACTAGGGGGTGCACCAGTCCTCTTTGTCAAGAAGAAGGATGGGTAAATGCGTTTTTTCATCAATTATCGTGAGCTTAATAGAATCCTGATAAAGAACAAGAATCATTCCCAGAAAATTAATGCCTTGTTTGATCAGCTGCATAGAGCACAATACTTCAACAAGGTCGATTTTTGGTCAGAATATTTTCATGCAAGGGTGAAGAAGGAAGATATCCCTAAGACAACTTTTGTACCAGATATAGGAACTATGAATACAATGTAATGCCTTTCAGACACACTAATTCTCCTAAAATATTCATGTACTTATAAATAGTGTATTTAGATATTACATCTACAAATTATAGGAAGTCATTATAGATGATATTATAATATACTCCAAAACCAAGTAGGATCATGAGGAGCATCTAAGAACTATACTAGAGACCTAGTGATAGGAGAAGATCTATGAAAAGTACAACAAGTTTGAGTTCTATTTAAAGGAGGTCACATTCTTATGCCATATCATCACAATCATGGGGATATATGTGAATCTATTCAAGATAGCTGCAATAGAGGGATGGTCGAGGCCAATATCGGTGAAATAAATCAATAGATTGTTGTTGTTAGCTAGATATTATATACGATTTGTGAATTTTTTTTCACAATTATCCAACTCTCATAAAAAGCTAACTCAGTGGGGAGTAATGTTTTATTGGAGTGTTGAATGCGAAAAAAATTTCAATGAGTTGAAAAAGAGGCTTATCACTGTGTTCGTTCTCATTTTACCCACATGTTGAGAAATTTTTGTGTTATTCAGTGATGCTTCGGAGAAGGGCCTCCTCTGTGTGTTAATGAAAAATGACTACGTCATTGCCTATGATTCAAGAAAAATGAATTTCCATGAGTAGAATCATCCAACACATGATCTATAGTTGGAAATCGTGATATTCGCTTTAAAATTTTGGTGGAATTATCTTTTTGGGGAGAATTGTGAAATATATAAGGACCAAAAAATCCTCAAGTATATATACACACAGAAAGAGTTGAACATGCGGCAATGAATATGGTTAGAGCTAATCAAAGACTATGACTGTTGAATCCATTACCTCCCTGGGAATGAAAACAAAGAGGAAGATGATCTAAGTAGAAAGGACCGAAAGATTCTCTCAGTAATGTGAATTGAGTAGGATCCAATATTATTAGATTGGATAAAGATTGACATGGGAATCATAAAGAAAGGAATATCATCAATACTTTCACAAATGATTTCTCAATCGTCACTTTGGAAAGGTTCTAGGATTCTCAAAATAATGATGTGGTAATTAAGAAGAAATTGGAGGCTATCAGAAAAGGAAAATCCATGGAGTACATGGTTAATGAAGAAGGAATTTTGATATTTGGGAAAAGACTATGTGCTCCATCAAGTCCGGAGCTGAAAAAGGATCTTTTGGATGATGCAGAGAGTTCAAATTTCCATATTTACATAGAAAACACAATGATGTATCGAGATCTTTGAGAGAATTATTGGTTGGATAATATGAAGAAGGTGATCGCTGAGTATACATCATATTTCCTAGTGTGTCGGAATGTGAAGGCAGAGAGGCAAAGTCTTAGGCGATGATGCAACCATTGCCATAACATCATGGAAATGGGAGAACGTCACCATGTACTTTGAAACTGGATTTCCGAAGACATCCAAAGTCAATAATGCAATCTGGGTTGTTGTGGCTCTTCTAACAAAGTATTCACACTTCATTGCAATTTGGGTGGATTTATCAGTGGATCAACTGGCACAGATATATATCAGGGAAGTGGTAAGGTTGTACAGAGTACCATTATCAATTGTATCCGATCGAGATCCAAGATTCAGCTCTGTGTTTTGGGAGATTCTTCAACATGCCCAAGATACTGAACAGAACTTTAGTACAACATATCATCCTCAAATTGATGTCCAATATGAGAAAATAATTCAAACACTAGAAGATATGTTAAGACTATGTTCAATTTACATTAAAGGGTATTGAGTTCAACATCTTCCTCTGGTCGAATTATACAATAAAATTAGTTCCACTCGATCATCCGAATGGAACCTTATGAAGCAATGTATGAGAATAGGTGTAGAACACCGACATGTTGGGATGAAGTCGGTGAGTGAAAACAACTAGGACCATAAAGGGTCAAATAAATTATAGAGAAGGTGAAAACCATTCAGTCGCATATCAAGGCATCCCATAGTCGACAGAAGATTTATTTAGATAACCTTCAACAAGACCTTGAGTTTAATGTTAGAGACATGGTATTTCTATGCAAATCTCTATGGAAGAAGGTCATGAGTTTTGGAATGAAGGGGAAGTTATGTCCAAGGCACATCAGACCCTTCGAGATTATTGATCGTGCCAGGGATGCATCCTATCAACTTTCACTTCCACCTACCTTGTCCAAAGTACATGATGTCTTTCACGTATCCATCTTATGGAAGTACATACCAGATCCTTCACATGTATTCTCTTTTGAGGTAGTACAACTAGAGGATGATGTTTCTTCTGAGGAGAAACTAGTGAAGATCTTTGATCTTAGGGAAAAAGTTCTATGGAATTAGACAATGCCCCTTGTGAACGTGTTTTGGAGAAACCACATGTTTATGGAAGCACCGTGGGAATCAGAGGAAGTGATGAAGTAGGATGACACACATTTATTTTAGCATGGGAAAATAAAATTTTGAGGGTGAAATTTATAAAGGGGGGAAGATTATAGAGACCCAAACAATCATTAATGATAATTCCTCTTAATCTAATTAAATGTATTATAATTTAATATGGATATATAAAATTTGAAATTATTTGGTTTTATGTTTTGGGAATTTAAAATACCATTAAGAATTGTGACCATTGAAAATATATCTGTAAAACAGTGATCCCATGAATAGTATAAATACGTGGATTTAACAAATCCCATTTACTCAGACAAAGAGATAGCCTCATCTAGTAGACATGGCCTATATGAGGCCCATTTTTCAGAGCTCGGAAAGGAGGTGGCATCATTGGGATTCACTCTTGACCATGCCAAAGCCGGGGTTGAAAACGTTATGCTCAAGTGGAACCGCCTATGAGAGAAGTTGAAGTTGATAAATATTACCACTCATGAAATGTTCTTCGAGCCACCCCAAGAGTCTTTCATCATCTCCCACCTTACCCTAAGGTCTTATGTGGGAGTTTTAAGGGGTTATCAAACAAGACCCTAGAACTATTACTATGTACATTATTTTTGTATAAATAATATACATTCATTTTATTACTGACACTTTGTAAACAGTTTTTAAATGCATAAATATTATTTTATTTAATGTTCAACTAAGTAATATATTTTGTTGAATTAATGTATTTTTGAATAAAATACTATTTTAATGAAATATTATTATTAATAAATATGCTTTTATTAAATATAAATGATCCTATAATTTTTATGAATACAATTGTAATTTTTATTAAGGTTTGAAAGCTGTTTTTTCAAAACCCATGAATTTTTAATAAATGTCGGTTTTTATTTTAAAAGGGAAAATTCATATATTTAGAAATTTTTTTAGATAAAATCAATATTTTTTTGGAATCAAGGCATCAAAATTGTCCAACGGTGAATTTTTCATAATTTTCTGAGACAGACTAATTTTTGGTTAAAAATTAAATACCGTTTAAATATATTGTGTGTTTTATGGCAACATAATACCCAATAGTTATGTAATAAAATATAATAAATGATATGTCCATCCAATATATGTTTTACCATTAAAATAATGTGATTTTGTTATGTTGTATTTATTTTACAAAGCTTTAGTGGACCCTTCAAGACTTATAAAACATTTTGGCTTTTTAAATTGTTTTTCGTGAGAGTGTGGCTCACATCTACATATGCAACCCTATTATTTTAAGAATATCATCCATTGGACATATAAAATATTATTTTCCACTCCCCTTTGGAAAAATCCATGGTCAAAAACCATGGTCTGGATTTTGGTTTTTATTAGATTAATGTGTTGTGTCCCAAACTGAAATAATAATGAATTCCCTCTCCTTTCATATATAAACCGACCCATGCTCCCACATTCTCTTCACTAAAATCTATTTTAGTTTTTCCAACCTATGCCATAATCTCTCTATAATCCTTTCAATTTTTTCCAATCTCCCAACAAGTCCCTCTCAAGCCCCTCCCGATCCTTTGAGATCACACTTCAAAGTAAAAGATTCTCACTTCCCTTATTTATGTACAAATTTCATTATATTGTTATGCCCTTTTATTTTCAATTATAAATGTTCAGGTATGACTTCAAACCTCCCCCATACTTCTTTATTCATGTTTTAATAACGATTTATCCCCTTTATCTATCATTAATACTTCCATGTACACCAACTTCCATGCTAAAATTCTGTATGTAATTTCTCTCTTCTCATTTACATTAAAGCAATTCTTCTGTATTACGTATCTAAATTCCATTACATTTATTAGGACATGTATCTATATTACCCCCTTACTGTAAATTTAATGTAGATATAAAGAGACAACCAATTTTATATCTTCAACAATTTTTATGAATTCTTATGTCATGCCATTATGCAATCAAAATTGCACCACGTTTTTCCAAGCCACGATCATTTTGTATTCAATACCATACCCATGTATCTATATATGGTATTCACCTTTATGAATATATACATATTAAGTGGTAATTTCTTGTATTTATTCCACATTATTTAATCTGGTAATAACTTATATTTTTATTGATTCCATGTTATATGATCCATGTGGCACACTTGTGCAGGAAATTAAATGTTTAAGATGGGTGCACCCAAATCGCGCTCCAATGCATCGGGTAAAATATGGTATCATGATAAGTCATGTGCAATGAGTGTTGAATAATGATAATTTATGTTCAATGAGTTTTTACTCATGCTTAATGTGAAATGAGGGTTTAATCATGCACCATGTGCAATGAGCCTTGGCTCATGATAATATCATGTTAAATGTTGTTGTCGTATCTCCATGTTATGATTATCATGATTTATTATGCCTTTAGGTTCATGTTTATTTTGTGATAAATTTATATGGCTATTTTCTGACATGTATTGTATTCCTCATGTCATTCCATGTTAATTCCCTTACTGGGCCTTATTGCTCATATTATTCTTACACATTTCCTCAGGTTATCCTTTGCAATGCTAAGTTCGAGGGAATGTAGTGGTCATGTAAAGGATGTTTTCAATAAGTTGCCGTGTTCTTTGTTTTACGTTGTTATGTAATATTCCTAATACACAAATACACTATACCCCTTTATCTTCTATGTTGTATCATGTGATGGTTTTATGTAATAAATCATGATTAAGTATGTAATTTAGAGAAGGGTTATTATAAGCATGGGGATTGAAAACATAAGAAATGGTTATATAAGATGATGATTAATGTTCAATAAGGGAGATATAAATTATCACATAATAATAACATGATAATAAGTGTATTAGAACATGATATTAATTTTTTTAGATAATACACCACATGTCATTGATCATAAATCGAGTCATGGAATGAATCTAGGCAGTTCATAAGACATGAATCATAAAGGAATAAAACAACATGACACATAGTTCAAAAAATCGGAATAAGATGTATACTAGAAGCATAAATATAAGCATATAATTTCATTTAATCAATTGTAATGGATCATTGAAATAAATGTCATAGTGGAATTTGATTACTCCCCAAACCATTGTTGTAGATGAGGTTCAATCCCAAGACTGGACAATAATCATTATTAAACGAGCCTCACTACCAATTCCTATCATATATATCTAATGAGATATCAATATTTACCTAATTAATTAGTGGATGATATAGGTTCCATCAATCACATAATTAAACTCAAACATTCTCAATGAAAATGATCATAAATCATTCATCATATCAGAACCCATGAAAATAAATGGGGTTTATAAACATTTCGTCATAGCATTACCCATAGAAATGAAACCGGTTTCCTAAAAATATTTCCATCATACACATAAAATGTAATGAAAATGTATTATAATATATATATATATATATATTAAATATATTTATATATACATTCAGTAAATTATTTGATCACATGGAAGGGAAACATAATAGTTTAGTGTCTTTGGAGACCCTATAACAATCTTTTAATTTTGGGAAATGTCTTTATCATATCCCACATATACCATCCCCTATAATACTCATTATATACATACATAACATAAAACCATTATTCACATCTTGGGGAAGGAAACCTTATAAATGGTGAGATAATATGATCAATATGGACAAACAAGGGAGATACATAATCATTACAAGAACATAAAGGTATGATAACATGAGCGTAACATTCAAAAACCATACCACTCTCATGAAAGTTCATAATATGGAGTCATGGAATAAATATTAGATGTTTATAAAACATTAATTATAATATATCAAAATAACCTGATCCTAGAGAGTATAACATTGGCATAAGAAAGATAATTTTGGGATACCTATATGCCTATAAAATAATTTACATAGTAATTAGGGCTCTCTTCCCTGGATATCATTATAGAATAGTTTCACTCCCCAAACCATCATAGTAGTGAATTTTCACACCCAAAAACATCATTGATGACAATGTTTGTTAATGAACAAGGTCCTCTCCCAATTCCACTATCATCTATTGTAACGCCCCGACCCCAGTTACCCAGAGTCAGTGCATTATTACATAACATTCTCATGATCACAAGATAGATGAAATCTCGAAAGACTGATAAGTTTAATAGACTTGCAATAACTAGATACATTCATAAATTTTACATTACATCATAAAATGAAAACTACAACAATACAGTCTCCATAGTCCACAATCTTATCCCCTCATACTATCCCTGCAGTTCATTCATAAAATACTTCTTCACATCCTGGGAAAAATAAAACATAGAAAGGGGTGAGCTCAAATGCCCAGTAAGGATAAAAATATAGCGGAAACTTTCATAAATATGAATAAACATTTAAGGCAATGCATAACTAAAACAAAATCCTTTTAAAATTGAACTTCAACATAATATGGCAGAAATAAAATGAAATAATGCAATTTACTTATTCACATGGATATTTTACTAATTGAATAATCACATGAAATATCAATAACCAATTTCATAATGATGGAATCCATAATGCCAGACTATCATAACCACATAGCCAAGGCCTCGTGCCAAGACTACAAATAATATTTTTTCAAGGCCTTGTGCCAAGACACTAGTTTGTCTCATGAGACCTTCCGATGCATCGAGGAGCTATAGAGGGATCCACCCGTCACATATTAAGTCCAATGCATTCCCATATGAAAAGTTGTAAACATAACATAAAAATTCGTATTAAAACTAGCATACGAAATGTAAATACTTCATCCATACACCATGAATGTTTTAAAAATAAAACATCCAAAGTCAAACATATCAAAAAACCTTCAATAAAATATAGATGTTTTGTATCATAATAAATCAACTTTAAATAAGCGTAAAATCCATCAATGGATGTTGACATAGATGAAATCAAAACTCTTTTTAGAGAAATATCTATTTTTATTTTGAAATCATTTAAGAGTCATATATTTATAAAATAATTCATTTTCATTGAAAATATTCTTATAATATTTTAAGGGAATCTTCGACGATTTTATAATGGCGGAAAATAGCCGCACACGCCGTATAAGTAAAAAAACATTCTTACCTTAATTCTGTCGAAAAATGTTATAAAGGACCTTCTTTGGAAAACGACAAAAATATTCCTTTATAAACCACTTATAAAAGTCAACAAGGGTATAAATGAAATTAACCCATATTCTAGTAAATATTAAAAATGTTTTGAAATACATTTTTAAGAAACATGGATGTGGATGATAAAGAAGTCCCAGTAGATAATTACGTATAAACAACCTCGGATAATGAAGAGATTGCGAAATAAACCCTTAACTTGTAATTTTCCTTGGTTGGGGGTAGGTTAAACTCCTGTATAATGGTGAAATAATTGTTATTAAATCATACAAGTATCATATACATCATTATGTTATCATATATGATCTTTTAACATTGCTTTATTAATAATATCTTAGTATTATCGTCATTTTGGGTGTTAACTTACTTGTTTTGTTTTATATGTTTTGTAACATAAGACATGTTTTTCATGGATAGTTTGTATATTATTCATATCCAAAATGATATCAAGTCCTTAAAAATTATTTTTAAATAATCAAATGATAATTATACATGAATGGATAATATGGAGAATGAATCTCATCGCGTTCGTGGAGACAGTAGTCTGTACGTACGCACGAGCGACAATATCATTCTTTTGATATTAAAATAATATATAATTGGATGGAATATCATATATACCGGATCATTATCATGTTATATATATTATTCACATGAATTACAAATCATTATTATACCCATCCAAATAATAATATATTGAATAACAATTACACCACGACGTGGAGACGGTAAGTCGTACGTACGCACGTATGGTGACATGTCAATAAAAGGATGGATAGAATACTGAATATGGTTGTACCATATTTATAATAATATTACAGTATATAGTAGATACGGGATTCATTATTTTAGAATTGGAAAAACAAATAAAGAAGAAGTTGAAGAAGAAATGAATTTGAAAAAGGGTGATGAAAACATTATCTCTTCTTCGGGTTGTTCCTTTGGATTTGATCTAAAGGGCTCTGTAGGTTGGCTTTCAGATCAAACTAAGGAATCTAGGTTGTAGTTAAGGAAGATGAGAGTGTATTTGGGCAGGGGTTGGAAGAACCAAAAGGCTTTTATGGTGTGAATTAGTGAGAAGGGGGAGTTCCCTTTTATAAGAGGGGTGAGAGGCACCTTTGGAAAAGGTAGAAATATTATTTTATAATAAATTCATATTTGGGTTTTAATGGCTCCAAAGTGGATTATTTAAAGGTTATGGTGGGGATGGGTCTAAAAACACTCAACCAATAGAATTTAGACACGTTTGGGTCATTATATTAACCTTATCTTTTAGTTTTAACTCTTAGTTAATTAGTTTGACACTTACCATGTCACTTTGTATTTTCATATTATATAGTAAATAAACATACTATATACCTCCAAGAAACCCCCAAGTTGTCCATTAATGATACAAATATCATGATATAAGTCTCTTGGCCGATCATTAGATTTTTATGAATTGAATATCAATTAATAATATAATATTTGTTTTAAAAACTCTTTTATGTCAATTTTGACACTATTTGTAAAATTTATTTTTGTGAAAATTATAACAGAATGATTACTTCATAAAAAGTAAATTAAATCAATAATAACATGTCATATTAACCAATAAAATTAGTTGAATTCTTAAAAATACTATAATTATATTTATTTGGGTATATATAATATCAATTCTTTTAATTTTTCACTATTATGCTAAGTACTACATCATCATTGTGTCATAAATAAATTAAATTATTTATTGTCTAAAAAATATAAATAAAATATCATTATATAGGAAATTTTCTTAGATTTTTAATGAACATTTAAAATCGTATTTAACTTATCTATAACCTTATATTAAAAATGTTTTTTTAAATAGTCATTGATTTTAACTCTTTTAACTCTTCATTGAATTAAATAATAATAAATGTTCTAATCTAATCCAAGTGGACCTAAATGATAATATTGTATTAATAAAGTTGTTTTTTTTCGAGATAAACTTGTCCAATAGAATTAAGACATGTTTTAGGGTAATGTTAATATCATTTTTACCCTTAATTACCCTATTTAATTTTAAGCGTGGTAAATAAAAGAAAAAAGTTAATATTCAAAAAAATGATTTTCATCTCATTGAATGAAATTTTAATCCTTTAAATAACCCATGTCTCTTGGATTTTTGAATTTCCACTCACAGAAGCGGTAAAATTATGTTTTATGAAAAATTCAGTTTTTTAAATACAACTTAGTGGTTTCACTATTCATCAAAAATTGATGTTTTTCAGAAAAATACCAAAAATTCACCCTAGGATAATTTCGATATTACAAATCCAAAAATGAAGTCCATTTTGAAAAATAAAATTTATAAATTTCAAAAAATGGGTATTACTATTCATAACGACTAGTTTGATTGGTTGTGGTGTGTTAGAACTCGATGTTACGTACAACACATGCTATTGCATTATTCAAAGTGAAGCATACCGTAGAAGATTGGGGTGTTACATTCTCCCCTCCTTCAAATAATTTCGTCCTAGAAATTTTAGAATACTACCCAATGAAACGACTCAGGTGGTTCTTCATCATAAGTTCCTCGGGGTCTGACGTTACCTCTTCCATCTTATGGTTTCCCCACAAGAATTTTACCCAACGAGTAGTCTAGTTTCTCAGTACTTATTCTCTTGTATCAAGAATCTTGTTGGGCTCTTCGCAATAAGATAGATCAGGTTCCAGTTCTATTTCCTCATAGGTGAGTACATGCGTTGGTTCAGACATTTATTTCCTCAATAGTGATACGTGGAACATGTCGTGAACTTTGGAGAGATTTGGCGGCATTTCCAAACGGTAAGCTACAACCCCAATTCGTTCTAGAATTTTGAAAGGTCTGATGTACCTGGGAATCAATTTACCTTTCTTACCAAAACGTATGACTCCCTTCCATGGAGATACCTTCAGGAAAACATGATCACCGACTTAAAATTCCAAATCCTTCCTTGGATTATCAACATATATCTTCTGCCTACTTTGAGCTACTTTGATGTGGTTTTGGATTACCTTCACCTTTTCCATTGTTTCCTCCACCAGTTCTGAGCCTATAAGTTTTCTTTCACCAATGTCATCCCAACAGGTTGGTGTGAAACATCTCTTTCTGTATAATTCTTCTTATGGTGCCATATGAATACTATAATGGATGCTATTGTTATAGGGAAAATCTACCAGAGGTAAATATTGATCCCACATACCCTGAAAGTCAAGTGAGCAGGATCTCAACATCTCTTCTAAGGTTTGAATAGTTCATTCTTGATTGTCCATCTGTTTGAGGGTGGTAGGCAGTGCTCAAACGAATTTCAGTATCCAAGGATTTCTGAAGACTTTTCCAGGATCTTAAAGTAAAACATGGATCACGATCAGAAACAATCGATAGGGGTACTCAATGAAGACTCAAAACTTCATTAATATATAGTCTTGCTAGTCGTTCAAGTGGTAAATCTTCCCTTATAGAAAGAAAATGTGCTAACTTGGTAAGATGATCAACAATGACCCATATTGCATCGTTCCTTCTTGGAGTGTTTGGTAGTCCCATGACAGAGTCCATCGAGATATTACCCCATTTCCACTCAGGTATATGAAGAGGATGAAATACTCCACCAAGCTGTTGCCTTCCAGCTTCCACTTGTTGACAAACCATAGATCTTGACACAAAATCAGCAATCTCTCTCTTCATGTTGTCCCACCAAAAAATGTTCCTTCAAATCTCCATATATTTTGGTGCTCCCAGGGTGTATCGAGAAATTGTAACTATGAGCATCATCCATCAATTCCCTTTTTAGATCAGGTATATCGGGAACACAAAGACTCTTCCCGAATTTCAAAATTCCTTCTTCATACACAAAGTCTCTCAATCTCCCATCATTCACAGCTTTAATCCTCTTTTGAAATTCCTCATCATCGGTCTGAGAAATCTTAATCCTTTATATTAAAGATGGTTTGGAAACCATTTGAAAAAGCATTGATTTTTCACCTTCCCTGGTTATTCCCATGTCCATATTCACTATGTCCATGAAAATTGGATCCCTTTCAATTCTCATTTTGTTCAAAACACTATGATCTTTCCTACTCAAAGCATCGTCCACCTTGTTTGCCTTCCCCGGGTGGTAGTACATCGTAAAATCATTATCCTTGAGTAATTCAAGCCATCTCCTTTTCCTCATGTTCAGTTCTTTTTGTGAGAAAATATACTTCAAACTCTTGTGATCAGTATAAATCTCACATTTTTCACCATAGAGGTAGTGCCTCCATATCTTTAAAGAAAAGATAACTGCTGCTAACTCAATATCATGAGTAGGATAGTTTTGTTCATGAATTTTCAACTGTCGTGATGCATAGGCAATAACCCTGTCATTCTGCATAAGGAGAAAACCAAGTCCATTCTTCGATGCATCATTATAAATAACGGACCCATCATTCCCCGATGGTATAGTCAATATATGAACATTGACTAATCTTCTATTCAGTTCTTCGAAACATTATTCACACTCTTTTGTCCAAACAAATTTAACCTATTTACGTGTGATCTTTGTTAATGGGTTAGCCAACCTGGAAATTGTTTGGACAAAACGTCGATAATAACCTGCTAAACCTATAAAACTACGTACCACGGTTAAACTCGTCGATGCAGGACATTCATGGATTGCCTTGGTCTTAGAAGGATAAACAGATATTCCATCTTTAGGGAAAATATGGCCAAGAAAAGAAATCTCCTGAAGCAATAATTCACACTTGCTAAACTACCCATATAATTCATGTTTTATCAGAGTCTTCAGGATAATGCTCAAGTGATTTACATGATCTTCATAGATTTTGGAGTATACCAATATATCATCAATAAATACCACCACAAATTCATCAAGATATTCTTTGAAATCTCTATTCATCGGATCCATGAATACAGAGGGTGTATTAGTCATTCCAAAAGGCATTACTATAAACTCGTAATGCCCATACCTGGTTCGAAATACTATCTTTGGACTGTCTTCCTTCTTTACACACAACTGATGGTGTCCAGATCGAAGGTCAATCTTTGAAAAGTATTGAGCTCCATGCAGTTGGTCAAACAAATCATCAATGCGAGGTAGGGGATACTTGTTCTTTATTGTTATATCATTGATCTCCATGTAGTCGATACAAAACCTCATAGATCCACCTTTCTTTTTAACAAA
The DNA here is from genome assembly GCA_963277665.1 of Viscum album. Classification (NCBI taxonomy): domain Eukaryota; kingdom Viridiplantae; phylum Streptophyta; class Magnoliopsida; order Santalales; family Viscaceae; genus Viscum; species Viscum album. Next base: position 939,990,584 of record OY728166.1, read on the forward strand.
AAGAATAGGGGCTCCCCATAGAGAAACACTAGGGAGAATAAATCCTTTATTACTAAATTCCTCTAGTTGTTTCTTTAGTTCAACTAATTTAATAGTGGCCATTATATAAGGGGTCTTCGATAAAGGCCTTGATCCAGGAATTAAATCAATGGAAAACTCAAATTCTCATTCTGCAGGATGTCTAGGTAAATCTTCCAAAAACAAATCTACATATTCTTTCACAATAGGTACATCCTCTATTTGAACATTTCTTTCCTCACCCATAGTCATTTCATTCTCTTCCTCCCCAATAATTGAATTTAGTTAGGCTACTGGGGGTGGATCTAGATAAGAATAAGGTGGTGACAATTCTGCTCTAAAGATATGGTGTTCCTTATCATCATCATCAAAAATCATATCCTCCTTCTTATTACAATAAATATTCGCATCATGATCCGAAATCCAATCCATATCGAGGATTATATCAAATAAAATCATAGGTATGACGATGAGCTCAGCAGATAAAGAACATTTTTTTGCTCTAATGGGGACTGATTCACAAAAAAATGTTGCAATGATACTACCCTTAGGAGTTTTAACTGACAAATCCTTTGTTAAATCAAATTGGAAATTTCTAATTTTCTTATAAAACTGGTATGATATGAAACAATTCTATGATCCAGAATCAAATAATGCATTTTCTAAACACGAGGAAACCATTAAATAACCTTCCACCACGTATTTAGGAGCTTCTACCTCAGCAGTAGTGATAGCACAAGCTTGGCCTTGATCCCTTGGCCTTTTCTGAGGTATGTTCCCATGACGATTAGGACATTCATTTGTATAATGTCCAATCTCCTTACAATTGTAGCACTAAACATCGATAACTTCCTTCTTCCATTTGCAATCATGAACTTGGTGTCCTTTTTCACCACACTTGTAACAGACCCCCATTCCCTTCAAGCATGTACCAGGGTGTTTCTTCCCACATTTACCACAGGATGGATATTTAACCTTTCCCTTATTCCCCTTATTTCCATTCCCATATTGATCAGCATATCTCTTATTCTCTTTCCTTATTTTAAAGTCATAAGACATAGAGAATTCCTTTAATGTCTTGATAGCACATGAGACAATGTCTTTGTACGATGAAAAGGATTGCGAGAATAATGCTCGACAGAGAAATGGTTTTAACCCATAAAATAAAAGATCAATCTTACTTATTGGGTTACGTATATAATCTCTCGCATACCTTGCTAAACTTGTAATGATAGCGTCATACATTGCAACATTCTCATCATCCTTTTGTCTCAGACTCAGAAATTGTCTTTCCATATCTTCTCAATGGTCACAAGGATAGTATTTTTTTATAAAAATAGATCTTTGAACTCCCTACATTCTATATTTTATACTTCATCATCTTCCTTCATGTTTTGAATCAATGAACACCATTGATCAACATCTCCAGTGAGGCGGTTAAGTGCCATGATAGCTTTTTCCCCTTCACTACTTCCCAAAGCCTGAAATATTTTCTCTAGGGAACTTATCCATTTCTCAGCTACTAATGGATTTGTACTCCCATTGAATGTTGGTGGTTGCTGCCTCATGAAGTGATCTAACATTGATCCTCCACGCTGTCGATCAGGGTGCTCCATACGGGTAAGGATATTATTCATAACCTGAGTGAGTTGTCCCAGTATGGTGATTAGCTGATCGGCACCAGTTGCATCACCATCTCCACTATAATTACCTTGAGCATGAGGGAAATCCCTACATGGAGTGCGTGCATTGATATAGTTTCCATTTCTTCCAATATGTGCCATTTCTGAATAATGGCATAAACTAGATCAGTTTATGAATCAAAATACATAATTTCATACTTATAAAACACTTAATATAAATTGAACTATTTATGGATATAATACATAATCATAAAAATGTTTTCTTTGAGGATGTATATACTCATAAACCCATCATAATGTTTTGTAAAAAATTGAGTTTTATCCTTAGCATATCCCCTGAGAGTGTCGTAACCAAGAGTGCAGTAAGGCCCGTTATCGTGCAGAAGTTCCTGTTCGAGTGTAGCTCAAAGCGGTGTTTTTGGGTTTTACCACTAGGTACATCTCTGCCAGAGCCGCTTCTAGCTGCTTGTATCCAGACATGGATGTATTGCTCGGAAAACTCACAAAATCTTTACAATACCAAAATTATAGGATGTTCTTCTATACTAATCCTCAAAGTCCATCTTAGGTCTATGTGCTCTAATCAGAGTTTATCTAAATATAGCTTCCATGGTTTGTACTAAAATTCCTCTGATACCAACTGTAACTCCCCGACCCTCGTTACCCAGAGTCGGTGCATTATTACATAACATTGGCATGATCACAAGAAGGACCAATCTCAAAAGACTGATTAGTTTAGTAGCCTTAGAATAACTAGATAAATTCATAAAGTTTACATTACATCATAAAATGAAAACTACTAAAATATAGTATCCATAGTCCACACTCTTATCCCCTCATACAATCCCTTTAGGTCATTCATAAAATACACCTTCACATCCTAGAAAAAATAAAACATTGAAAGAGGTGAGCTCAAATTCCCAGTAAGGATAACAATATAGATGAAATTTCCATAAATAGGAAAAAAAATTAATGCAATGTATAACTAAAACAAAATCATTTTAAACATGAACTTCAACATAATATGGTAGAAATAAAATGAAATAATTCCATTTACTTATTTACATGGATATTCTACTAATCGAATAATCACATGCAATATCAATAACCACTTTCATAATGATGGAATGCATAATGCCAGACTATCATAACCACATAGCCAAGGCCTCGTGCCAAGACTACAAATAAGATTTTATCAAGGCCTTGTTACAAGACACTATTTTGTCTCATGAGACCTAACGATGCATCGAGGAGCTATATCGGGCTCCACCGATCACATATTAAGTCTAATTCATTCCCATATAAAAAGGATTAAACATAACATAAACATTCATATTAAAACTAGCATACGAAATGTAAATACATCATCCATAAACCAAAAATGTTATAAAAATAACACATCCACAGTCAAACATATCACAAAACCTTCAATCCAATATAGAAGTTTTGTATCATAACAAATCAACTTAAATAAGCGTAAAATCCATCAAAGGATGTTGACATAGATGAAATCAAGACTCTTTTTATAGAAATATCTCTTTTTATTTTGAAATAATTTAAGAGTCATATATTTATAAAATACAAAATTTTCTTTGAAAATGTTATTATAAGCTTGTTAGGGAAGCTTCGACGATTTTATAATGGCATAAAATATCCCCACCCGCCGTATAAGATAAAAAAACATTCTTACCTTAGTTCTTTCGAAAAAGGTTAAAAAGGACCTTGTTTGAAAAAAGATGTCAAGATTCATTTATAAACTACTTATAAAAGTCAACAAGGGTATAAATTACTTGAACCCATATTCTAGTAAATACTAAAAATGTTGTGACATATATTTTTAAGAAACATGGATGTGGATGATAAAGAAGTCCCAGTAGATTATTATGTATAAACAACCTCAGATAATGAAGAGATTGCGAAATAAACCCTTACCTTGTAATTTTTCTTGGTTGGGGGTAGGTTAACCTCCTGTATAATGGTGAGATAATTTTTATTAAATTATAAACGAATCATATACATTATTATATTATCATATATGATCTTTTAACATTGCTTTGTTAATAATATCTTAGTATTATCGTCGTTTCGGTTGTTAACTTACTCGTTTTCTTTTATATGTTTTGTTACGCAGGCCATGTTTTTCATGGATAGGTTGAATATTATTCTTATCCAGAATTATATCAATTCCATAAACATTATTTTTTAATCGTCAAATGATAATTATACTTGAATGGATACGATGGAGAATGAATCTCATCGCGTTCGTGGAGACGGTAGTCCGTACGTACGCACGAGCGACAATATCATTTTTTGATATTAAAATAATATATAATTGGATGGTATATCATATATAGAGAACAATTATCATGTTATATTTATTATTTACATGAATTAAAAATCATTATTATACCCATCCAAATAATAATATATTGAATAACAATTACACCATGACGTGTAAACGGTAAGCCATACGTACGCACGTATGGTGACATGTCATTCAATGGATGGATAGAATACTGAATATGGATGTACCATATTTATAATAATATTACAGTATAGAGGAGATACTGTATTAATTATTTTAGAATGGTAGAAACAAAGAAAGAAGAAGTTGATGAAAAAATGAATTTGAAAAAGAGTGGTGCAAACATTAACTATTCTTCAGGTTCTTCCTTTTGATTTGATCAAAAGGGCTCCTTAGGTTGGCTATATGATCAAAATAATCCCTCTAGGTTGTATTTAGAGAAGTTGAGAGAGTATTTGGGTAGGGTTAGGCCGAACCAAAAGGCTTTGAAGGTGTGAATTAGTGAGAAGGGGGAGTGCCCTTTTATAAGAGGGGTGAAGGGCGCCTTTGGAAAAGCTAGAAATATTATTTTATAATAAATTCATATTCGGTCTCTAATGGATCCAAAGTATATTATTTAAAGCTTAAGGTGGGTAGGGGTCTAAAAACTCTCAGAAAATAGAATTTAGACACGTTTGGGTCATTATATTAACCTTATATTTTAGTTTTAACTCTTAGTTAATTAGTTTGACACTTACCATGTCACTTTGTATTTTTATATTATATAGTTAATAAACATACTATATACCTCCAAGAGACCACCAAGTGGTACATTAATGATACACCTATAATTATATAAGTCTCTTGGCTGAACCTTATATTTTTATGAATTGAATATCAATTAATAATATAATATTTGTTTAAAAAACTATTTTATGTCAATTTTGACACTATTTGGAAAATTGAGTTTTGTGAAAATCATAACGGAATGGTTACTTCACAAAAACGTTAATTACAACAATCCTAAAATGTATTATTAACCTATGAAATTAGTGTAATTCATAAAAAGTCTCAAAGTATTTTTATTTGGGTATTTATAATATCAATTATTTTAATTTTTCACTATTATGGTAATTACTACATCATCATTGTGTCATAAATAAATTAAAATATTTATTGTCTAAAAATTATAAATAAAATATAATTATGTAGGAAATCTTTTCATATTTTTAATGAATACTTAAAATCTAACTTACCTTATGTATAACCCTATATTAAAAATGTTTTAGTAACTAAACTTTGATTTTAACTCTTTAAAATATTCTTTGAATTAAATAATAATAAATGTCCTAATCTAATCCAAGTGGACCTAAATGATAATATTTTATTACTAATGTTGTTTTTGGTCGATATACACTTGTAAAATAGAATTATGACATGTGTTAGGGTAATATTAATATCATTTTTACCCTTAATTACCCTATTTACTTTTAATCGTGGTAAATACAAGTAAAAAGTTACTATTCATCAATAATTATTTTCATCTCATTGAACCACATTTTACTCCATGATATTAACCATGTCTCTCGAATTTTGGAAATTCCACTCACAGAAGCGGTAAAATTATGTTTTATGATAAATTCAGTTTTTTAACTACAACGTAGTGGTTTCACTATTCATCAAAAATTAATGTTTTTTAGAAACATATAAAAAATTCACCCTAGACTAATTTATATATTCTGAATCCAAAAATGAAGTCCATTTTGAAAAAAAAAATTAAATTTCAAAAAGTGGGTATTACTATTGATAACGGCAAGTTTGATTTGTTGTGGTGTGTTAGAACTCGATGTTGCGTACAACACACGCTATTGCATTATTCAAAGAGAAGCATACCATATAATCTTGGGGTGTTACATCTATCTCATGGGATATAAATCATTACCTAATGAATTAGTTAAAGATAATAGTCTAACCCATCAAATATTGATAACACTACAAATAAAATGTTCACAAGATCGTAAAAAACAAATCAAATAATTACTATGAAATTAAATGAGTTCCATTAGGATTTTATCATTTCATATCATGTGGAATGGAGACAGGTTTGATATTCATTTCATCATTTCATCACAATATAACTCATGGAAACAGAAGTGGGTTTCATAATAATTCTATCACACTATAATCACTCAAAGAGATATTGTGCATCAAAATTTCATTTCATCAAAAAAAATCATAAAGATAAAAATAATTTCATATTTGGTTCAAATACCTAGTAAAAAATATATAATATAATTGGACAACATCATTGATAGATAACAAATTTGAAAGATAAATCACCTGGAATGTTTCGTGATGAAGATTAATTTTCATTGGAAATCACATACTATAACTAAAAATAATCAAAATATTTTTGGAAATATTCTTACATGAAAATAAACATTAAAATAGATAATTCTATATTTAAACATCATTTAAAATATTTCTTGAGAAAAAATACGTTCTTATTTCAGAAAAAAAAATTTATTTTATTTTCAAAATTCATATTTTCCTTGATATATGTTGTTTAAAATATAAAATTATCCAAATATTAATAAAACAATTTCATTGGAAAGAATAGGAAAAAAAATTATTTTAATATTTAAATAGTTGATCAGTCATGATAGTAAGAAATAAAATTTATTTAAAGCATGTTAAAAAACAATTATTCTTTTCACATTGTTTTGAAAAATCTAAAACGTTGTTTTTTGGAAAGCGGCATAAAGAGTTTTTTTTTAAAAAAAATTGTAAAAATTAAAGAATTTCTTAAAACAATTAATTTAAAAAAATGATATTTTATTATTATGAGATTTAGGAAAACATTTCGACAAAAACCGATTTTGGAATAAAATTGATTTCTGACCGAAGAATGAAATAAATTAGTATTTTTTTTTAATTATTCTTTTCAAATATTGATTAAATGAAATAACATTAAAGAAAAAAATTATTCTAATTTCTAACTATAGGATAACAAATTTAATGGGCTTATTGAAAAATTTATCATAATATTTCATCATCGGGAACATAATCATAAATATTCTTGATAAACGATGAAATTATAAGATAAACTATTTAATACCATGGTAACAATGAATTGTAAGTCCCATGAGGATTGAAATTAAGTTTAATATATTAAATAATGGTAATAAAAAAATTCATGATATTAAATTTCAAAGGGGCTATATATACACCTAATAAAATATTATCAGTGCATAACAAAAAAAATTTCTCAAGGAAGGAAAATTATGACCAAAATACCATACAAGTTTGGTAAATTTTGAACATTAAAACCCATGAAAGCGATATCCATAATTGATTATGTAAATTTGAATGATTTAATGTTTAATAATGATGAATGATATTTATGGGTATTATATACACCATCTAAAAGATACACATGTTTAATATAGCATGTGTATCACATAAGAAATAATTTAGGCAAAATATTCCATACCACTTTTGTAATATTATTTATTGTAATCCATAATAAAGAATAATAAAAAATGAAAAATCAAATTTAATTAATATTATGAGATTAATGATATATATTAAAATGGGTTAGTAAATCCACCAAAAAAATGAAATGAGTGGTTAATTTTCTTATGTCTCCATAAAATTGAAAGTAGGCCAGGAATATTATCCTTTATGTATCAACATCATCTGTACACATTCATACATCTTATATAATAAAAATATATTTATATTACATAAATTATTAAAACTTACTAATTTACAGTATACATTATAAATTTTTTATTATGATTATTAATTACTTTTATATTACAAAATCTTTGTTAAAATCATGTTTTTCGAAATAACCACTTTTTATTATATGATTTAATTTTTTATATTTGGCCACCTTAATTTTATAATGGTTATATAATCTATAGAATAATAACCAGGAAATTATTATTTTTTATAAATATCAATTATTATTTTATGTACAATCATTAAGGATGGTTTTTGCGAAATGAAGTACATTATGATATTCGATATGGTAGGCCGTATAGATGCATGTATTACATTCCATTTTTCAATGATCATTATGGAAAGGAGGTTTGTATAATTATATATTTATATAATAAAAATAATATCATATTTGATAATTTATTTCTTTAAATATACTTATTAATATTTTCTATGTAGCGTGGTGATAAAAATAGAGTCTCACATCTCTTCACCAAGGTGGTTATCCACACGTATGTGAACTACTTTTTTTTCTTTAAGTGAGTGAAAAAGTATGAAATAAAATGATATATTACCATTTAATAATGATAAAGTTTCATTTATATAATATTTATTTCACTTAAATCACAAATATTCATTACTATTATCTTTAATATCATACATCTAAGGAGTTCATGAAAAATGAATCACATTGCTTCACGAGGAGGATTCATGAAGCAAAGACGAGAAACATTATCATATCCCCTATGAAATGGAATGTAAATAGTTATATATGACATAATTATTCAATAGTGATAATAATGTAATATATATCATATATATATACATTATATCCATCATTAATTCAAAATTTGAGTGGCGGTAATAAAAAATGAATAATATTTGTTCACAAGGTGGTAGTACACCATACACACGAAAGATGATTTTGAAACTCATTTGATGAAACTGGAGGTGGTTTTAGGACATTAACTAAAAATAAATAATCTCAATATATTTATTATAATTATTTTTTTTATATCATAATAGTTTAATAAACATTTAAGTATGAGGATGAATAAATAGAATAAAATAGATCGTTGAAGAATGTGACATCTTCATCATCTATCCTCCTTAGTATTGCACCAAATTCATTCATAGGTTTTCCGAAGAATAAGACATATAGTATTGGATGATGGAAGATGGTAATTTATTTTGACAGATATTTTCTACAACAAAAAGGATTTTATGTAGAAAATAATATGGGTTAGGTGGTGGCCTTTTATAGGTGAGGTGAGAAGCACACTTTTAATGGGTTTTAATATGAAAAAGGAGCACCCTTGTTTTAAAATATTAAATCGATAAGAAATGGATTACTCATGATATATCAAAATTATAGGGTTTAACTATTTACATAAAATAGATTTATACATGTTTTGGTCATTTTAATTATTATCTCATTACTATAACCCCCAGTAAAACAATTTTTATCGTAACCCCAATAAATATTTTTTTACGATTTTACTGCTCATTATTCTTAAAAAGTAAGTTTACCCTATTAGATAATATATTTTTTTTCATTACAAATATTGAATCAAATTTTCAAAATTCTAATCTTATAATTGGAAAAGTTTATTTTAAAATTAACCCCACAAGCATTACGATGAAGCATGTTTTTCCATGAAAAAGTGTTCAAAAGGTTAAAAATATTTTATATTAAAATTAGATATAAAAATCATTTAAATTTCCTACATTTTTATTAATATATTTATTAGTGAACTATTTTTGAAAAAAATTTATTTATAATTTAATTTACCTTTATACATAATTTAAAAAAAGGAAGATTTCCATTGAACTTTTATATTTTTCACTATCAATCCAAAAAATAATCATTAAGAAAAATATGAGAAAATATCCTTATTATAATTTTGACTTCATGATTTAAAAAATGAAATTTATTTTTTTTCAAATAAATTTCCTAAAAGTTTCAAAAATTAGTTTTAAAATAAATGAAGAAAAAATAGAAAATATTTTTTTTAGAAAAATTAAGATGTTCAACATATAATTGAATTTATTAATATATCATATATTGAAAAAAATATAATATTTAATTTCATGAACCACCTAATGGGGCCCATGCTGGAACTCCCAGGCCCGCCTCAAATTGGCCAGGGATAGGGACATGCACTGAGAAAGCATTTTACTAACATGGATGGCATTGTCGATGTACCTGAATTGACACACACATCTCCAAGATCACTATATTACTAAATATAAAAACCAAAAGCAATAAATTCATGCATACATATATATTCCATAACCAGAGTACAATAGAAGTAATGAATTTGAATGAAGGGAAAACAAAACCCACCAAAGAAAACTATAAAATCATCGAACCAACATAGATTGAGGGGATCTTTGTCAACGGTAACTGCCAAAAAGATCCCCAAAAACCACTTTTCAACACATCAATCTATCTAGATCACTAAGCTTCACCTGCCATGGGTCCTCTACGGACTCCATCGGGAGTCTTGTAGTCTATACAAGACAGAAAACATGTCCGGGAAAACATATATAGTGGTGAGAATAAAAATACTCAGTAGACACATTAGAAACCCCAAAATAATTATAGTGCAACATAGATGAGACATCCTTCTAGAACTAGCTAGATGGAAACCCAATGAGTATAGAAACATTATTTCAAACCATCCTCATTTGTAAAAGAAAAGTATGCTTAGTCTACAAGGGGTGTTAACCCTAACAAGTGACAACACTGTAAGGAGTCCTAGAAATCACAAAAATATACTCTTCTCTCACACAAAGTCTCACGAGTTTCAAAACTCATTACTAGAAAAGGGATTGTATTTGACGTCTCTAACCATAACATAAAACTAAGATAACACCCTATGGGAGCTTATGTTTCCAAGAAGACACCCATCAAAGAGACTAACACCACCTGGAACAACTCTAAAATTATAAATGGTACATTTGATATAATGTTCTCCATCAATACCATATTACTTGGTCTAGCTTTAGTTCCCATCACAAGAGGTATTGTCATCATTACCATACCCTCCATAGTCTATTGAAACCAAAGTTAAGAGGGCCTCCAGTCACTACAGGACACAGTTGATGGACCACTGCTCCAGACTAGGTGTCACGTGAATTTTCTATAAAAAGAGAGAATAGAGAGACCCACACCTCACCACATCCCCACATTCAATGGTGTACTAATCCAATATCGACTATAAAACCTTTTTTTCTATTGTATAAAGTGTCCCTCACTTCAGTCTATTTAAGGAAAACTAAATCTAATCTAGGTATCATTCATATCCAGTGGAGGGGATAGTTCATTGTAACTATATACCACTGTAGAGGGATCTCTAACACCAATGGAGGACCCCGTCCCCATTGATACTCCGATGTGGGAGAGTATTACTCTATATGTGGGGACTCACACCCTGATTCAATAGAGTAGCACTACTCATGAAGTACATACACACTAATATGATAGGTTATTAGCACTTCATAGACATGGGGTCTAGCTTTACAACACAATGCTAACGTGATGTAGATAGTGATGGAACCCTATTGTCCTCTTCTACCCCTACATGGACTGTACAACAACCTCCTCAAGAGTTTTTTTATTCATGGTTGATGCTGAACACACAATGGTACTCATGATCAAAAAAGTACTTCCTAAAAGTAAACATTGGGTCTTACCTGGCCCTTCATCTAAAAACCTCTATCTATAACACAATTCTCCAAAATAGAAACAATTCCACACACACTACTAGATCCAAAATACGCATGGCTACTATGAACCCAATACACATTGAATAAACAACATATGTTCTAACTATTCTACTATGGCATAATTTCATGAAAGGCTCTCCCTCTGCCAAGTCCACCAAGATAAAGTGGTCAAGTAAGAAAACTCTTCTTAAAAGGCCATGAACTGTTTTGAATCCTCCCCACATAACCTATCCCTGAACACTATTGTTAAAGGAACTCATCCACCACACCTTGATATATTCCAGTTTGGGTTGCACTAACTCACACACACAGTACTGATAGTTTAAAAAAATGATTCTTGTTGGGGAATGCGTCCCCCTTCATTGGGAGATCAAATCTATGTCAAACTACACCACATCCTACTAGAGAGTTTTATGTAAAAATATTATTCCAAACACATTAGGGTACTTAGAAAAAAACAAAGGGCTACTTGATCATGCACGGGGTCTTACCGTGACTTCTATTGCAACTACCAACATTGGGTTGTACTGACACCCATTGTCGATATAGTTAAACTACGATAATGAGCAGAAATAAAATAGTTCCCAAAAAAGTGTCAAACAATCAAAAATAAAAAAATTTACAACGGAAAAAAGGTGTAACTCTACTTATCCTAGGATCATTTGTGTTAAAGGCCTCTATGTACTACTACTGTCCTCGCCCACATCCTCTTTCTCAATATGCCTAGCGTGCATAACCTAGGGTGGTTGTGGAAACACACTAAACTACCTACAACCTCTATCCTCCCTTCTAGATCCATCAAATTTGCTTCCACCTTGAAGAAAAACTTGAATTAAGTGCCATCTATTCGTATGTGGATCATCATATAGATCCTAATAATAAGCACTGTGGGTTGGAAAATCTCTAGAGAGATATCCATAGTTGTTGCAAGCATAACACCACCTTTCCTGTGGATGATCTAATACACAACGCTACTCCAATATACAGACCCATGCATCTGTTTCAGGGAATGGGTATGCCACCTGTTTCGGGATCCTATTACCTGTCATCTGCTATCTCTTATAGATGCCTCAACCTCATGGACACTGTTGTGGGACACATCCACTTATTTCTATTTCATGAAATATTCATCCTCCAATGATTTCTATAGGAGTCAAAAATATGTTGGAATACACATAGTAATCATAGACTCCTTAATATACAAACAAAATATCTAATAGATGGTTATCCCTTAAAAAATGGATCTTGAACCATGTCAAAGGAGTATCATGTCACGTCTTTGAACCATAAAGAAATCTTTTCCACTGTTATGCTACCCTGCTGAAGCTGCTGAAGCACCTGGATACTCACTGATCTCAATGTGGATGGGTAAAATTATTCCCAAAATAATTCCTCAAACTCCTCCCTAGTAATAATCAACTCATCATGAGAATGTATCACCAGAATCCACCATATTCTGGATAAACCCTACAAAAGAATCGATTCTAGGATCCCCATTTGATTAGGTGGTGTCCTCACTAAGTGAAAAACCCACATGGCTACCTCAATCCAATCATCTTATGGCTATGGTTATGGATCACCCTATTACCTCAGAGTTCAATTCATTTAGAACTCCTATAGTTCACTCCGTCTGTGTGCATCCTTAGCCTTTGAGGATGGTAAAACTTTCTTCTCAACAAGTGGTGGCGGTACCAGAGGACAACCCCGAGGTAATGCCTCAAAATTTGTTCCCTATAATGAAGCCTCATCATAGAGCATATTTTCTTCAAAATAAAATTGTATAATCTGATCTGTATGTCATCATAGAAGAATCATAAAATAGAATCAATACATACCATGATCAAAGAGAATATCATGGGAGCTGACTCAAGAAGGATAGGAAAAACCGAAATTAGGTCGTATATGATGCATGTAAAACGTATTTCCCAATGACCAGTATTGTAATGTACCGAGTCTAAAGGCAGATTATTAGAGCCCCGATGAATTGTTACCTCATCTTCCATACCAACAGTAGAACCACTATCTTGATAGCTGAACCCAAAACATGCAAACACAATCGCTATGAAATGAAAACCAAGATCACAACACTATAGTCCCAATGTGGAACGAACCAAATTTGATACCACACAGTCATTACCCGACCCAATGAGGCCCGAACTGTAACTCCCCAATCTATCCTCAAATAGGATAGGTGCTACTGACTAGTATTGAGAAGTCAATTAACTAACATGGGAGGCATTTATTATGTACCCGTACACATGAACACATCTCCATGCTCCTTAAATGATAAAATTTCAAAACCAAAATCAACCAATTAATGCATGAATCCATATCCTACAACCATAGTATGACATATATACTGAAATCAATAGAAGGTAAAATCAACACCCACAAAAGATAACTATTAAATCATCCAACATTCTCCGATTGAGGGAAACCCAGTCAACTACTACTTCCAGAAATCTCCTCGGTCGAGCTATGTTAAATGCCTTGGTCTCTCTTGTTTGCAAAGCTTTGCTTGCCTTTATTCCTTTGTAGACTCTATCGAAGGGCACATTGTATTCACCAGTCATAAAACATTTGTGGGAAAATCCCATGCAGGGCTATGTATAAAACTAATTAGCTGTCATCCATACAACCTTAAAATTTAAAAGGATAAACAAAATTTCAATAGTCCAATCAACCTAGACATAGGGAAATCCTATCAAGTGAGAAACACCATCTCAAACCACCCTCTACTATTTGTGAAAATTCAACTAAGTCTACTTGGGGTGTTGATCACAACAAGTGACAACACCACAATGACTCATAGAAATCACCTTGATATACTAGGAAAACACACTCCATGAGATCAACCATCCCAGATGGCATCCATATGAGAGATTCACTGCATTGGGAACAACTCTACCATTCTTAATGGTACATGTGAGAGAGAATGATCCATCAAAAACATCATAATAATTCTATATCTAGTATGCATAACCAGTGGTCTTATAATCATTACCTTGCATCTCACGGGCTATGGAAACATTAGTGAAGGGTACCACCCCTCAAAAACACACACAATCAAGGGATCACTTCTACAGAAAAAGAACCGTGTCCATCCTCTCAAACTAGAGAGAATAAAGGACCATGTACCTCACCACTACATCCACAGTTAAAGGAGTAAGGATCCTATCGATCCTGTGCAACCTCAATCGCTCAAGTATAGAGATTCCCACACCTCAGTCTTTCGAGAGAGAACTAACTCATATCTTAGAATTCTTAACATCAAGTGGAGGGTCATGTTCCTTGTAATTGTATCCCATTTTCAAGGGATATCTAAATCCAATGTGAGAAACACTCCTTGATGAAACTCAGATGTTGGGGAGTACTAATTTGTATATCTATAACTTACACCCTTATCTAATAGGATATTACTACCCATGAAGTACTTTTCCCCTGATATAACTTGGGAGTTCCACTTCGTAGATCGAGGACGCGTACACTAACCAAATAAGGGATTAGCAATGAGTGGCCAGAGGACATGCACCCTTAAACATATAAGGGAGTACCGAATCTACCAACACATTCACTATGGGGGACCCGAACCCCGATATGACATATGAGTAATGGCCCTAGGCTTGGGGACTTGCTCTCTAACATGAAAAGTGAGTTACGACTCTACTGGAACAACATGTATGGAGAAACTGTACCATGGAACGACATGAGATTTCTGAATCCTAGAATAGAAGACCCACAGAAAACCCAAATATGAAAGTACCCAGTCTATCTATATATCGTATATGGAGTACTTGTGCCATGTTCCATAATGGGAGTACAGAATCCATGGATAGAGCACCCACTTCCTGGTCCAACAAGGTAGTACCTACTCGACCATCACGAGCATCATGTGGATACCCACTCCATCGTCTATCAACATCATGAAACCCCTAGAAAAAACTAACCAAAGGAAACAAACCCGCACATATAATATTGGGAGCCATGTATCTACCAAAGTTGAGAGGTAAGAGAATCTTGCACCCTAGTCCACCCAGGGAGTACTAGTACTTACCGCTCTCTATTTGAACCACATAAATATCTAAAATCACCTTAGTACATCATCACAAGCTTCTTACTCAATTTACACCACATTGTATCTTGTAATCCATAAAAGAGGACACTATTATGTTCTGAACAAGGAACCGCTCAGGATATACCACTAACAAGCCTAAATATGGACCCCAATGAAAGAGATATTGAAGGAAGAAGAAATCAGAAGGATCTTATTAGAGTACACGGTGTGAACCGGGGCACACACAGTGTGTGAGCCCACTTAGTCACCTATTCATGTATTCTATCCACACGATTTACAAACCCATGTGGGGTAATTGACTTGTAAATGAAGAACACTATATGTCCCTCATCACTCGACATCTATCTGTGTTCATATTCTACATGGACCATTCAATTGTTTCCCGTACATGCATTACATCCTATACTACATGGTGTGATCAGGCTAAATGACCACATACCCATTTTAGTTTCCCATTTACATCTACTGGTCCCCATGTCCATGTATCTTGTCTATGTGTTAGTACACAACCATGAGTTTTCACCTGGAAATACAAATCCATGTCCCATAGACACATGGTTTTTGGCACCATAAGGAATGAATCCCCTAAACATGATTTTTTGTATGAAAATATCATCTTCCCCAAATATGAAGAGATACATGATGGTTTTCAGCAATCTAACAACCTTGTAAATGGTTCTTCTAGTCATGAATCACCTCTAAAATACAATAATTCATCCAATTTTACCCCAAAACCTATAGATATACCTATAATGGATATCAAGAAACTATATTGTTTCTCTTGAACCTTAATGTACATCAAAACGAAAGGGATCATGACCAAAACTAAAATCCTCCTACCTCGTTGTAAAAACACCAAATGATTGATGAATAATGATAGTCATATCATTTTGGTTCTCAATCTGATGATGATATGCTTTAAAAATAGATATTAATGATGCCTCTTGCATGGATTTAGCTTTGTTTATATTCATCGCAAAAGGGATGTGTGGATTAGAGGATTTCCACCTCTTTTTTGTCCTACGTACCAATTGAGCTGAGGGGTATATGTAAAATTATATTTTTAATAAATGTTCAATTAATTAATATAGTCCACCTCATGATGTCCCATCACCAAAACGCCCAAAAATGAAACACTTGGTGCAGACATCTTTAGGGCGTGATAATGCTAAAAACGACACTTTGAACTCAACTGTTGTCTCATAAATCCAATCTACAACTCAAAATGGGAGTTATTTACATTTCAACCAAAAATGCATGTGTGTGAAATAAAATATTTAATATTTTTAATTTATCAGCACTGTGGCTCTATGAGCCCAGACTTCCTTCGCCAAATCAGCATCTGACTTCATAAAAATTATCCAGAATATTGCAAATTCTAATGGGTCAAAACCTGATTCATTACCATTAAATAATATATTGAATATTTAATATATTATTTTCATTAAAATATTTCATGATAAGCTATTTTTTAATTTATTGATGTAAAATGTGTCTTATTTTCATAAGAAATAGATTTTTAGAAATGGATTTAATTTATTTTCAAATAGTTTTTATGTTTAATTTTATTTAATTGGTTCCCAAAATGTTATTTTATATAATCTGTGAAATATAAATTTTTTATAATTTCGATATTCCTATTCATAACATCCATTACAATTTAAAGTTGTTTTCTATAATAAGATGTCATTTTAATAATAGAAAATAGTTCATTTAAAATCAAGGGTGTGTATGATGTAATCTAATATAACAGGTTTCATTAAAAAAATATCAAAAATATTAAATTATTTTGATAAAAATATTTCACAAAATAGTACGGTGTTACATTCTACACCCATTAAAATTAATGTCTCCCTATAAATTAATCTTGTTCATCAATGGATTAAAATTTAACAGTTATTTAATAGGAACCCACATCATAATTTTTTTATTAAAACATAATATTGATAATTTAAAAAGGGATGCAGATAGTCATCTAGAATATCACAAACATGGTTAAAAAAAGGATGTCATTGGTGGGAAGTGAAAACATGGATGTAAAATAATAAACCAACACATAAATGATAAGTGGCGTGAAAAACATATTGCAGATAATTTTAACAACCACAATGATATAAATAAGTTGCGTGAAAAATGTCATTGATATATACAAAAAATGATGATAATAGGAAAACATTTATTTTCATGACCATTTTCTTTCTATTGGGGTTGTTCTTTAAATATTTGTTGACAATATATGAATATTTCTTTACATGATAATTTTATTTATTTCAAAAACACAGTTTAATCCTTTAGTTAGTCTTTGACCAATTTTTGCTTCACCTAATACGTTAATATATTATTTATTCATATCTGAAGCACTAATACATTTCCATAAAAGAATGATAATTAGTTCATTATATCACTAGTTATAAAATATTAAAACTCATTATCTAATATGGATAAATATTTATATGGTGATGTAATAGGTTTATATCTAACACATTATCAATGTTTAAACTTTAACCATTCCATATATGGTTAACCATAAAACTCATAAAATAATTAATTTTTTTAATAAGGTTAATACATTTCTCATAATAAAAATAATAATTATCCCCCTTGTATGAAAAGTTTACTCTTGATTGTCACTTAAAAAACATTTGAATACCTTTATAATGTGTTCTCTTGAAACATGGGAATTACAAAAATTAATGTTAAACCTTATTGAAAATGGATATAATTCTTAATTAGTTACATAAATCACAAATTATTGGATATATTCCTTAAATCTATAAATTCTTTAAACTCTATCAATGATTTCAAAAAAAACATTTTCAACAAATGTTTTATTAGTTTTGAAGAAATAAATATTATAAACTAAATTTATCTATATCAATCATATATTTAACAAATGTAAACACCTTTTTATCATCCTTAAAAATATAATAAAGGTTATCTTCCCTTAATCATGTTTTTTCGAAAAAAATAACACTTCTATTAAACCAATGTTTTATATAATTAGTAATTTTCAATATATTCTTTCATATTCTCATTGAAAAATTTATACTAAAAAGTATGTATATATTTTAAAAATTATATAAATAATCATTAATTACAATACATAATCACTATGGTCATCTAGAATCCTTCACAAACGGTTAACTAGGCTTCTCCGTCTTATTAATTAATGCATCATTCATTTCACATGTCATTCAATGACTCTTCAACGTCCATTATATAACTATTACTCATACAACTATTCGTATTCTCTTCATGATAATTCCTCTATGGACATTGATTTTAATAATTTCCATAGTTTATGGATTTAAAACATTCAACAATTGATGATACCTTATGAATAACATTATTATAAACTATTTTTTGAGAAAAAATTACATTTTTCAATTGTAGTTACTTGCTATGAGATCTTCATTTCCACACCCAAAACACTTTCTTTTCCCAAGGAGACATTATGTTGAGTGCTTATTCGCACATTATCGACATATAGGAAACTAAATCTTCTTTCATTCATGGTCTAAACTACCCAAAATCGTAGAAAACTCTATCCTAATATTCATTAGTGATTCTAAGAGTTGGTTAAGGTTCATATTACTAATAATATTCTATGATAACTCATTAGGTATATTCATATTATACATTACTATAGTAATCATCCAATTTTCGTCCTCATTAGTTAATTCTCCAACATATTAAATGTTAAAAATGTTACATCTGGGTACTATAATTTAATAAAACTAAGAAATATAGTGTGGGAAACACTAATCGTAGTGAAGACCACATCATCATGAAAAATTACATATATGATTTCTAAATCCTGGCACCATCATTTTAATATATGAATCCTTATATATATCATAGGTAATCCATATTAAAAATCTTCGTAAATCCATCATGAGGGTTGTAATGTGTTTTTGGATCTCTAAATTTTTTTTCCAAGCAGTATCAAACATGGGGTGAAATAGGCCCCATTATTATGCACCAGGTGTCGATCAGGTCCATCTCAATGCACCATTTTCTATGTTCATCCCCTTGGACGCTATGTTCCTGATCCATATCCACTTATAGTATATATATAGGTTTCATATTTCATAGAACCAACTTTATCTATTATTTAGTAATATTCCAGTAAAATTTCTAACATTTTAACTCATCCTTAGACTTATCCATTGAGAATCACCTATACATATCATTAGAATTATCAATATAGATCTCAGTAATTTTTTATGATCCTAGTTTGCAATGGATAACTAAAAATTTCCACTCATACCATATTTAAGGAATTAGGCTTATCATAAATAAATATAACTTCTTTTGAGAGGAAATTTCATAAAATTACACGAACACACACTGGAGGATTGTAATAGTTCCTGTATTTGGAGACTCATTATATAATATCCAAATTTTGTGAATTATATTAAGAATATCTGGTAATGATCATACATGGTAGTAATATTCATATACATACCCTACATAAAATAATTCTCAATATCTTATACAATGGAAACCTAAAAAATATTTCCATTATATTTTCAGTAATGTTAACCAAGGGAGATACCAAGAACAACATGAATATAAGGGAAAATGAGTATAATAGATGAAAACAATACACTTCATATCAAAGATCATAGAATTAAGTCATAGAATAATCATTGAAATTTCATAAGACCAAAATCATTATAGAATAAAAGAACATGATCAATGAGAGCCTAAAATTTGTATCAGACACATATTTTTTCAATTAAAATTAACATAGAGAATCATTTCTTTAGTAGTCAACACACTATTACCTGGTGATTATAGTGGAATGGGTTTATTCCCCATACTATCATGGATGTTAAGGTTCAATCCCAATACCATCATAGAGGAAAACACTTATTATTGAACTGGGTTCACACCCCCTTCCATTCATATCCATCTTATGATTTATACATCATTAGCCAATGCAGTGGTGGGAGATATAGGTCACACCCATCACATAATGAAAAGTATACATATGTAATAAACAAAATCATAAGCCATTCATCATATTAGAATTCATGTAATGAAATGGGTTTCATAAAAATTTTATCAAATCATAACCTTTGGAAAATATATTGCATTCATAATCATTTCATCATTTCATCATAGCATAACCAATGTAGAAAGAATCTATTTTCGTCATAATTTTTTCATAACCTAATTGGTAAAAGATAAACAAGTTTCATTAATATCTGTTCATCATAAAGAAATAATATTAATAATAATAATTTTATACTCGGATTATTTCACCAATAATTAATAAGTTACATTAAAGTATTTCTTCTTTTATGGAGAATTATTTTTAATGATAAATCACTCGGAATGTTTCTTGTGATAGTTAACATTCCACAGAAATCACTTTTTAAAATTTAATTAAAAAAATATTTTATGAACATGATTCATTGAAAAAAAACATGAAAAAATCATATATATGATTTAAAAATAATTTAAAAAACTTTCTGAATAAAATATTATTTATACTTTAAAAAAAATTAAAACAATATTCAAATCACATTTTATTTTGAAATTATACATTTAAAATATGAAAATTTATAAAATATTATATAAAGTTTTTATTTGATAATATAATTGATTGGTTATAAGAGAATATTGAAATAATTGAGAATTCACGATAGTGGAAAATACTATTAAAAACTGATATGTTAAAAAACGATTCTTTTCAAAAATTCGTTAAATAAAAAATGGGAATTTTTTGAGCTGTGACATGAAGATTATTTTGTAAAAAAATTGTAATAATTCAAAAAAGATATAAAAAATTAATTTTTAAAAATAATATGTTAATATTAAAACATATATGAAAGCATGTTTTTTCAAGAATATGTTTTCCGAATGAAGAGAGAAATAAATATACATTTTTATAAAAAAAATTCTTTTAAACACATGAGTACATAAAGAGAATAACAAAATCCATAAAAATAAATTATCATTACATAACAATAGGTTAAAAAATTAAAGAGTTTCTGGAGAAATGGATTGTTAGACTTCATCACAAAATACATAACCATAAACATTTTGATAAATGATGGCATTGAATCCTACAATCTATATCATGTTGGTAACATTAAATTGTATGCCCCGTGAAGAGTAAAATTACAAGAAACGTATAATATCCTAAAAATACATAAATTTATGACTTTTCATATCAAATAGGAGGTATATAAACCTCATAAAATAATATAGGTTCAACATTTATCATGTTTCAAGGAATGAAAATTGAGACCAAAAAGACCGTACCCATTTGGTAAATTTTGAACTGTAAACCCATTGAAATGGATACTATCAAATGGATATGTAAAAAGACATAATTCTAAGGATATTAATAATAAAATAAATTCATGGGTAGTATATACACTAAAAAATGAAACACGTAGTGAATATAAAAAATAATATAGAAATACCTTTTCGATTTAGTAATATTTTGAATCTTATGCCCTAATAAAGCATAAAATAATATGAAACATTAATTTCCTTTAATAGAAAGTGAATCATGATAGAAATTTTCAATGGGTTAATACATATAGTAAAAAATTGAAATATTTTTAATTTGTATATGTCTTCTAAAAAAATTAGGGACAAATAATACATTACCTTAAGTCTCATCTTCCGTCGTATAGAGTCAAACATCCAAAATAATAAATATAATTTTATTATACATATATTATAAAATAATAAATTTATTTCTAATACAATACTTGATTTACAGATTTGAATTTATTAATTTTTTATTATCAATTCCTTGCTAATGTCGCATTTTCGGTAATAACATCTTAATTTTTTATTTTTATATTTGTCTTATTAATTTGATCATGTTTCAACAGATGTAGAAAAATGATCATGAAATAATTATAATATTTTATCCAAAATTATAATTTTTGGACAAATAATGAATGATTATATTTTGTAAATTATGTATGTTATGTTCATGGATATAGTAGATCATATGTATGCATGAGTAACATTTCATATTTTCTGTGATTGTTATGAAAAATAGGCCAATAATATCAAGTTATTTCATAAATATAATAATAAAATAAATAAATTAATATTTCATTAAATATATTTATAAAAATTATTTTTGTGTTGTGGAGTTGAAAAGAGAGAGTAACATCATATAATTAAGGTATTAGTAAATTTGTACATGAACGATGTCATCATATTTCATTGAGTGAAATCTATATAGACTTTTAAGAATGATAAATATTTCATTAATATCATAATTTTTTCATATATATAACATTTTTTTCATTAAAATTTCCTTGTTATCTTACATGTAATATAAGGTGTCCTCACACTATCAATAATTCAGCAGATATAATATTTATTGTAATGTGTTACTAAAAAATGAATCACATTGCTTTTTAAGAGGGAAGTATGTCGTACACACGAGCAACATTATCACATCCCTTATGAAATCAAAAGTTAAATAAATAAATATATATATATATATTATATTGAATAAAAATGTATAAAAATGTTTTAGATATCATATATTTACTTCATATACATAATTATGCCTAGAATAGAGAGCTTGTAGTGGAAAAATTGAATCACATCGGTTCGTGATGCTAAAGTCTCCCATACTCCTGAATGATGATTTTTTTAAAAAAATTAATGAAAGTGGTGAAAGTAGTAGGTGATTAAATTAACATAAAATATCTTTTAAATGTCGTATAATGAAATTATTATATCATAATGGTTTAATAATAAATGATTTAGGTGTGGGAATAAATAAAATAAAACACTTATTGAAGAACATCGCCTCTTTATCAAGTAACCTCCTTATGTTTTCACTAAGGGCCTTCCTAGGTTGACTATTTTCCCATTAAAAGACTTCTATGATGTGATGATTTATTTTTTGAATTTATTTTGGAATTTATTTTCCAATCCAAAATGGCTTTAATGTGACAATAAGAGAGGATATTGGGTGGCCTTTTATAAATGAGGTGAGTGGCACACATGTAATTGTTTTAAAAGAAAAAGGTGTACCCTTGTTTTTATCAACAATGAATTATCTAAAATTATTTATAATTGATCCAGTTAAATTTTAGGGTATATATAGAGCTATAAATTTTATATTAGACAAGTTTTTAGGTCAATTTAACTCTTATATTTTTAGTATAACCCCTTTAAAACCATTTAACCTTAACTTCCGTAATGAAAATTATTGTTTTTTATTCATTATTGTAAAAAATTATGTTAAAAATATTATAAAATATAAATTATTTTGATTAGAAATATTTAATCCATTTTCCAGATTCAATTCACATAAGTGGCTAAATTTAATTTAAAATTATTCTAATAGATGCAATAAGGAAGTTGTTTTTTAGAAGTGAAAATGTTCCAAAGTTTAAAAAGTTTTTATATAACAGTTTAGTGTAAAATGTATTATACATAAATAAAATTTAATAATATATATATATATATTATAAATAATTATAAATTAAAAAATAAATGAAATTTTAATTTAACTTCTTAAATAATTTAATCAAAACAATATTTTTCAATTAAAAATCATTATTTTTCACTATTCATGAGAAAGATAATATATTTAGAAAATTCTCAAAACATCACCCTCAGATAATTATAAGGTTATATTTTAAAAATTAATTTTTTTTTCAAATATTATTTCAAAATGTTTAAAAAATTTGTGTTGATATAACTGTGCCTAAGGTGACTAAAATACAGTTTTTTAGTAAAATATTGTTTTAAGCATAAAATATTATTTATGCTTATCACTTTTAGAGAAAACATATGAGAATAATATTAACATTATTATTGAATATATAATATATAAATTTAATTAATATAATTCCACAATGTTTTTTGGTTATTTTATCATGAAAAAATATATTTGATTGAAACAAAATTTATTTTTCTTAAAGACATACTATATTTTAAAATAGTGTTTTCTTATTTTTAATTAATTGGTCACAAAATAATTCATATTATATAAATGTGTAAACCATTTATTTTTCATAATCCAGTTTATCATATTCATAGAGACTATTAAAATTCTATGTTATAACTATTAAATTATAACATTATATTAATAAAAAATGTTTCTTTTAAACTCATGGATTCATGCAACATCTTATAAAATCACTGAAACATATAACAAAAAATATTAAAAAGATTACATTAAATTGAAAAAAAATTACTAAAAATCCCATGGTTTTACATAAACCTTCAAGATAAGGAATTCGAATTCAATCTGTTGATCATATACCAAGAAATCATAAGTAACATCAAAGCATATCATCATAGTTGTAAAATGATTTTGAATGATCTAATAGTACATTTTTGTAGGAAAAAAATTTCATTGAAAATCTGTATAAAAAAATTACAAAATATTTTGGAAAATATTTTATTTGAATATAAAAAATGAAACATATAATTTATTCTTTAAAACATTATATGAGCCTAGTAGTGGGATGTTTTTTTCATGCCACACATGTAAAAACAATGAATCTATTCATATTTTAAGTAAAATTAAAATGGTAATTCATTGTAAATATATATGAATATTCATATTTAAAAAAAATTTAAACCTTAAAAAAGGAAAATAATTATTTAATAAAAACTAGTTATTTGTAAAAATATTCTTTAAATCATTATCATAGAAAACATATATATTTACAAAAATTAATTTTTGACAAAATAGAGAAATACAATAGTTTTTTCTTAAAAACATCCTCCTCAACTATTTATTACAAAATGAGAGGAAAACGAAGGTATAAATTTATTTTCATGAAATAAAAAAGTAGAAGAAAATTAATGTGTTTCTAGAGATATTGATCATATGATTTCATCATCAGGATTATAAACACAAACAATCATGATAAATGATGAGATTGCATTTTAAAACAATTAAAAAGTTATTAAAATTGGAATGAAATCCCCATTAAAAAAATAAATTAAATGAATCAAAACATATCATGATAATAAAAAATATTACATGTATAATCAGATTTATATAAACCTCATAAAACATTATATGATTATAATATAACGTATGTCCTAAAGAATACTAATTTTGACAGAAATCCCTTACCATATGTCTCATCTAACATTATAAATAAATGAAGATCCTTATAATAAATATATTATTAATAAAAATAAATTATTGAATAAAAATTCTATATATCATACCATATATTATTTACTAATTACCTTTTATTACCCATTTATGAAAAATTCAGTGTTAAAATTCCATTTCGAGTAATAATTGCTTTGTTTTTTTTGTATATGGTTTGATTCAGTATCTTCAGTAATTTTATTTGTATCATTGTTACATAATATACATATTATTAACCATTATATAAATATTATATATATTTGTTGTAAATTAATTTAGAGTAATCCATTAATGTTATAAATAAAAAATTAATTACACCTTTCATGGAGACGATAATTCGTATGTACAAATGAACAATATTTCCATTTTCTTTATGGATGAAAAGAACGAAATTAAATAACATATAAAAATTTGAGTCTAATTATGTTTTCAAACAGAAGACATAAATTCATTATATGTGTCCTTATTATCTTCTATAAAAAGATTAAGTGAAAAATGAGTTATATCACATCACGACAAAGTAGTCCACCATACCCATGAGAGACACTATTGAATATCCCATACAATGTAAAGTAATAATTTATATGTATTATTATAATTAAAAAGGTATAAAAATGTCAAAAATATAATATATATTTATTTAATCTTTCCTTATTACCATCCAAGTTAAAAGGGATATGGGAATAACACATCACATCGATTCATGAGGTTGTATTCTACCAAACACACAAGCGGTGTTATTATTATACAACATGATAGAAGGTAAGAATAATGATGTAAAAATAATATTAAAAAATATAAATTATATCATACATGTCATATATTAGAAATTTATCCATAATTATATCCATCGATGAAAGGTGGTGTTGTAAATGGAACTACATCGGTCCACGTGCTGTATTTTGACGTACTCCTGATCGACGGTTTTATGTTCTATGTTATTAAAGAGGAGATATATATTGGTAATTAAATTAAAATCATAAAAAATTAGTATATTCTATATAATGGTGTTCTTATATTATCATATTAAAATATTATTAGAATGAGGAGGACTAAAAAATATAGTAAAAACATATGATTATGAATTTTACCTCTTCATCCAGAACATATTTAGATTTATACCTAAATATTTATTAGGAGGGTATAATAATCAAAATAATAACTCTATAATTTAATGAGATACTTATTAAATATATTTTGTATGTTCTTGTCCAAAAAAATGGGTTTTGGTAGAGTTATGAGTAGAGGAGTTGGGTGTCCTTTTATAAGTGGGGGAGAAGAAACACTTTGAATTTTGGAATATAATACACTATACCAATAATTTTGACATGAAAAAAATTTAAAATGAGTAATTATATAACCTTATAGGTGATAATTTTTAAATAGTTCATTAAATGGGTTTGGGAAAATTTTCTAGGCAATTTTATAACTTATAAATTTAGTTTAACACTGGGTAAACCTATTTTATCTTTAACAGCAATAATTAATACTTTTGGTTTTTCTACATATATTGAGTAAAAGTTATGTTCATATTAATAAATAATATTAGTTTTTTTGATTCAAAATATTGAATGAATTCTCCAAATTATAATCCCAGAAGAGAAACATATAATATAAAATTAAACACGAATATGTGACTAAAAAAATAATTTCCTAAGAGAATATTTTCAAATATATAGAACTTTTTAATGCCAATAATCAAATTTAAATTGACTCCATTGCCCTAAATTTTTTAAATAAATATATAAATTATAAAATTCTACTGATAATAAAATCTAAGAATAAAATGGAGCTTTTATATTTTATAAAGAAAAATAATTTTTTTAATAAGAATAAATAATATTTAATTATTAATAAAAAAATTAATATTTTCATAAATTTCTAAAAAAATAACTCCAATATAATTTTTAAATTTATATTTTAATTTTATTTCAAATATATTTAATAATTTTATAAAAAATTAATTTTATTAATACTTTTCAAAATAAAAGGAAAAACAATTTCTACGAAAATTTTATTTTTGAATCATTTAAATATTTTACAAAAAACATAGTACTCATTTATTAAAATGAATCATTTTTATAAAATAATTGAAATTAATATTTTAAAATTGGTTATTCATATTCATACCTCCATGTTTATTGAATTGGTTATAATACACTTCTTTAAATAATAATATTATTAATATACCACTGTTCATCAAATATTTGAGACTCATATAATGCCAACTATAGGAAAAAAATAATTTTTTCCAAATGACATTTCATAAAATCATGTGGTGTTACAATTTGTATGGGTCATAAAATAGTGATGTAAAATTGTGAAAAAAAATTAAATGTTTCTATAAGATAAATATAAATGTAATTGAAGAAAAGCTACAACTATGTAAATATATGTTAAAAATAATCTGAATGGTAGATGATGAAACATTTGATGAGTACATCACAAAAGTTTATGAAGTTGATAGAAGCATCTGAGGATTCGATGTTTTCTTTTAGGATTCTTCTATATTTTATAATCATATTATATACTTTCATAATACATTTTATTAAAAAATTATTCCTTAAAATATTTAAATTATTAGTCACTTCATGATTTATATAATAATATTATTATATATGAGATGAGGAAAGCTCTATTATTCAAAAATTGAAACAAAGATTAAATGGATTTTGAATCTATGAGAGAGATGAAAATAAAATGTGTTGATCATAGGATTTTTTAGCACAATTTTTCATAATATATAAAAGATGATGAAATTAATAAAAAAATTTATTTATTTCCTCCAAAAATTACTAACGAGTTAGAAGAAAATATGGAGGAAAAAATAAATTAAATGTATAGAGTGTGAAGTAATTTGAATTTTTTTATAAATTCTTCTAGGAACAATGTTTAAGAATATAAAGAAGAGTTTGGAAAAAAACTATTAGTATATTAAGGGGTGAAAAAAATACATGGATGTTAAAAATTCAAGAGACATTATAAAATGATTCATGGATAAAAAAGTTGTATATTGAGTAGTAATTTTGAATATGAATCCATACAAACTCTTCAAATGTTGAAAATCCAAATATGTTGAAAAAAATATTTTCAAATTTTTATTCCAAAGAATATTACTCAAACAATAATGTATAATATTGTGAATAAATATATAGATAATATCAACTAATATTTAAAATTGAATCATGTCATGATAAAATAAAATAAAACTCAAGAAATAACTTATAATTTTGAATAAATTTGGGGAGAAAAATAATATAGGAATGTATGGAAGTTATATAGAAATTTGATTACATTGAGGAGATTAAAAAAATGAAACATAATTTTCTTGAAAATGGAAATATGGTGGCTTTTCTTAGTTATAAACATGTATAAATAATACAAGTCTAGTAAAAATCAATTAATATTTCATGATTTTGAATGTACATTAGAATGATGAATAATGATTTTAACAAATCATCAATTATAAAATTTGAAACAACATGAGTTTTTGATAAAACTATTTCCAAGAAATAGGTGACATAATGAACCACTAAACATAATATTTTATCTAATCATTCTAACCATGAAGGTTCTAGAAAAAACATTGTGATATATATAATTAAGGACAAATGTGGAGATAAAATTACATCATGAAAAGTTAAAAATAACCTTTATCAGAAATATTAGACATTCTAGAGGGAAAAAATACAAAAAGATGTTATGAACCACCAAAAACATTATATACAGAATGATACTTATTATAAAAAAACATGAACTATATATTATTATTTTTCTTTTTGTATATATCATCACATTGCATATAATTTTTTTCATTACTTGTCTCTCCTTATGAGTAAACATGAACCATGGGGTAAAATAATTAGATTAAAAGAAATAATCTTTCCAAATTTTCATGAATATGGAAAAAAATTTCATATTCTATAAAATTTGCACTGAAAAATCGATTTTATTTCTTGGAGGAATTTTGTTGAATATGTGACAAACCAGTTTACATTTGGGAAAAATAGATGTTAACTATTATGGGAAACTTTTATGATACTATAATTGAAAAGTAGACTAGAAAGAAAAACCTTTTTGAAATTTTTTATTCATTTTAATCTAAATAATATAAAAAGGAACAAAACTTGTATTCTTTATAGCGGTTGTTCCTCTCAACCAATAGGTGGTATAAATATATTGAATAACAAAAAGGACATGAAGATAAATTTTTTCAATGAATGATCCTTATAAATTAGAATAATTTAAATGGATAATATTGAAACCCAGATCCTAAAATAAAAGATTTTTTTTGTATGTTAATGATATAAAATATTGTTACTAAGTGATATCAATATTTGAGATGATGTTATGGTATTTATCTTAAGAAAATATCATTATATCACCAGAATCAGGAAATGAACAAATTTTTTTACTAATGGTGAAATAACTAGGAAAAATGTTTTTCAAATTATAGATCTTTATAAGTCATGTTATATAAGTGTTGGGAAAAAAATTAGTATTTTAGATGAATACTTAATCGAATGTTCTAAAAATATTATGATCATACATTCTGTGGATGATTATTTAGGAAATACACAATAACTAATAAATGATTTATATAACTTTTCACAATGATAATATGCTTAGTGGAATAAATAACAATGTTGATAATCGGTCCACTAGACCACTTGAGTTCATCCTCTCTAATCTTTGTGGCCCAATGAGAGATAAATCAACAATATGTGATTTTTTATATTATTATATTTATTCATTATTTAAATTATATGAACAACATAATGAGCATGGAACATAAACCATAGTTTTTATATATGTTTAGATCTATAATAATGGATGTAGAATGGTATATGGGTGTTTAAATACTGAAATTGAGTACTGAAAACGGAAAGGATCACACAATGAATTATTAAAATATTATCAGAGAAAACATTGAATCAAACACCAATATAGTTACCCATAATCTCATAAACATAGGGAGAAATGGAATGAAAAAATAAAAGATACAGTTTTGAGAATTATTATATCATAATACCATCATTCTAAATTTTTTTAGAGAGAAGAATGATTTACTTTTGTTCGTGTAAGGAAAATGTTTTCTACAATCAAAATATATGGTTACTACCTAGAAAGTGTGGTATTAAAAAAATGTATCAGTTAAAAATTTCAATTCTTCTAAGAGACTTTATTATAAAGATAAAAAACTATGGATCTTGGATTGTTTAATAAATGTGATGAGTAAGGAGTTTCCATGATTTATTCATACATATTAAGAAGTTACAAATTACAGAATCAACATCAAAAAACGTTTTTAGATTCATATGATATTAGAGTTATTGAAAATAAAACATCACTAACAAAATATTTTGAACTAGATAAGGAATATTTTTTGAAATATAGTCTTTTGACATCTAGATAAGTTAATAGGAAAGACGACTACATGCCCACCACTCTACAAAGTGACTTAGATAAATCTTGTGGAGAATACAATATATTATAAGGAAAATATATAATGTTCCAAACATTACCAATTTTAAATTGATAATATCATTTGAATTAAGAAATATTATGTTCGTAATATGATTAATTTTTTTTTCTGAGAAGTAGATATTTCTTATCTCATAGGTGTAATCGATGCTCATTCCAATGGTTTTCAAATGTAGAGAGTGGATAAATGTGATAAATATTTATTTAGGTTATACTCAGGATAACGACACATGGGATCTTTTTATAAGATAGTAAGAAATAATGTTATTGGAAAAAATAGGTATTTTGAAATAATCTTATTAAACATAGAAAATTTTATGAAATAATGAATTATTCATTTTCAATGGTTCCTCATAGGTTAATAGTAATGATTTTTATGAATGTTTTCCCATTTTATGAGAATTGAAACTATAAGAATATTATTGATTTCTTTTTCATTTTTTTGAGAATTTTTACCAGATATTTGTTACATGATCCTTCTTAAATGGAAATAAATTAAGAATATGCTTCAATTGAAAGAACAAGTTTTTTATATTGGATAAATATGGAACCATAAAGTGTATGCAGAGTAATGATTTTTATGGGTTCAAATAGGCTCCCCATGTGTGGTAATCTAAAATTGAAAATTTCTTAAATAAACGTGACATTATATTCATTAATTATGTTGTAAATATAGTTTTATCTAGTTGGTAAAGATAAATCATTTAAATAATAATTTAAAAATAATGAAAAAAACTAAAATTTTTATTCCCAATGAATTAAAATTCTTTATAAGATTTCAAATTTATTAGAACGAGTGATATATTTGTCTATCATAAGAAAATAATTCCAAAGATTTTTTTTAAAAATATGGAATAGAAGAATAAAAATATTTTTCTAGACCCATCTATGTTGATGTGAAGATGAGTGAAGATGATGATGTGGAAAATAAATCAGAAAGGCCTCTAAATGTTCATAGGAAATTTATCAGACATATATATTTAAGGAAATGAAATGTGTATATTGTTATAATATGTGAAATATATTAGATCTATCCAAATAAATAAAAAATTATTGAATCAAAAAGAGTACTCAGGTATGTTAATGGAACATCTTCTTATGGAATGCTTTATTAAATGAGTTAATACAAGAAATTTATTTGATACACTGATATTGATTAGATTGGATACGATAATGATAGAAAGTGGACATTAGGTTTAATTATATTATAGTGAGAATTTTATCTTATTTTTTATTATAAGAAACAATGTTCATTCATTTGAGTACAAAAAGTTAAATATTTTTCCACCCAAGATTGTATGAAATGATATGGATTAATTTTCAATTGGATGATTTGAGAATTAAAATTAGAAAATAATTAATGAATATTTGTGATAGTCAATGTTCCATTGATATTTCCAGAAAACTAACACACCATTCAAGACAATATAACATTAATATGAAGTACCATTCATTGGAATATGTTTTTAATGGGGGAGTGAAGGGAATAAATTATATGAAGGTTTCAAACACATTATATATTTAATATGAAGAAGATATTATCATAAAAAGTAGTGGGAGGAAATGATTTACGGGGAGTTTATCATAACATGGCTATAATATTTATTTTCACTGGGTGATAGAATTCATTCAAAACATTAGTTTTTCCAGTAGTGTGCTATGAGGAAATTATATTATAAAATGGTTATAGTTTTGAAAATATTATGAAGATAGTTTTTTAAATGAAAAAAATTAGATTAAAATGATGATAATAAATATAAAAACAGATACAGAAGATCATTTTGGTTTTTGTACCACAATATTTTTATATTTTTGAAAAATATATATTTGTGAATATTTTGAAAAATAGGTTTGAAAGGTTTGCAGAATTTATTAATATATTTTCATATGAGGTTTTTAATGAGGAGAAGATATATTTCTTCACTAAGATAGGATATTTTATAAATTCAAATGATGTTATACTATTTCTAATGTTCCCATCATAATGAAGAAGCTTACAACTCAATATGATATTATTATATTTTTATACAATGGGAGAAACATGTAATAGTTATATAAGACATACTTTGATGATGTTATCAGATGAATATTTGTAATAATATCCAGAAATATCTTTTCACTAGATGGACCTTGATCATTGTTAATAGATTATGTGAAAAAATGCCCATGTAACTTTTTTTTGTATGGGTATAAACAAAGGGATAAAATGTAACATATATTATAATATGTAAAATTGTATGAGAAGAAAATATTTAGGCATAGTAAAATTCCAAAGTTGTAAAATTAGATGAGGATTAAATTTTATAACTTGAAAAATAAGAAATGTATTTTTTGAAAAAATTATTTAGAATATGATATAATTTTATAACACAAACATCAAATCAAGCACACTATATCAAGGAATATAAGGTTAATGAATACACAAGTCATTCAATTTTGATTTTTTTATATGAAGGAATCATATTGAGTCTATCATATTGATAATAATTCATTGAATTTCATCATTAGAAGTTCCATCGGAAGGACGTTTAAAATATTTATTAGATGGATCAGTACAAAACAGTGCATCTGATAAAGAAGGAGAATGATCCATAATGTCATTAGGGTGAGTTTTTCATGTCTTTATGATTGGTCAAAATGTTCATTAGATATAAACTCATCAGATGAACATTCAAAATGTCATCAGATATTTGGTTATGAAAAGTTTTACATGATAGTGTCTTAATGATTCATTGGGAAAATGACATTGGGAAAACATATCTAAATACCAATGGATAGAGGAATAATATAAAGGCCATTGGTCTAAGAGAAGGTATTTTCTCCAAACATACATTGTCGATTGAAGTGGACTAGTTATAGTGAACTCAATAGGGAAAAAATAATTATTATAAATAATATAAGTTCATCGAAAGAAGAATCCATGAACTATAAAAACCATTCACTAGATTAAGATATTAAGTTATATACATAGACATTGTAATTCTATTTAACATTATAATATTGAGCTCCAATTTCAATGATTGTTATTTTATTGAGATAATGATGTTTGAAGAATTTATTTTTTGATGATGTTAGGATTGATTGTTATGGTTTTGGATTGTAGAGTTCTCATTAATCATTAAAAACATTATAAAATTATTATAATGAATCTAAAAGAATTGAGATGAGTGGTATTATATGATTATTTTGTTTTTTATTAGTGGGAAATTGAATTTTATTTCCCATGTTTTTTATAAGAGAATACCTTTAAAATGGGGGTTCAAGAAAAACACATATTAGCCTTATTAACCCATATGAAAAGATATGATACCCTGATGTTCATGAATTTTCAATATATCCCAACCAGGGTTCACGTGGTTGATGTTGTAGTACAACATATAAAGGTGTAGAGGAAAGTTTTACAAGATAGTGGTGTCAATCAAATATATCTAATATAGTCATCAGTCAACTCCATCAAATAAAGATAGTATCAGAAAGAGTATCTAAGTCATTTATGAGGGGAAATATACTTTTTCATTTGATAAAACATAGATCTGAGGCATTTTTATTTAGTGGCATAATATGGAGTACACTAGATTAACATTGGGTGCACCAGATGGATTCTTATTAGAAAGATAAAATTATATGGAGTTTTTTCTGATTATATTGTTTGTAGATATCATAAAAAGTTTCAAGTTTTCATGGATATTTAGTTTTACATGAAAATAATCATTACTGATGGGAGTCAACATAATATATCATATAATGAGATGGATTGAGTCTAACTAGAGTTGGATCTAATTGTAATCAATTCTAATTAATATTGGATTTCTTAAGACCGATGAGTGTCTCCAGTGAAAATATATTGTCAAGCACACTAGGGGTGAACCTTTTAAACATTATTTACCTTATTTTACATTCATATCATAGAATTAATTTTATATTTTTTTGTTGATCATCAAAAAATATATCATGATATATGGGTTAACTTTACAATAAATATAATTATAATATATCACTACTAATTAAACCCCGTATTCTCATTATTTCTAAAAATAATTAAGAACATAAAATACTTTCTAAAAGGGGTTTAAGAAATATAATGGGTATTTATTCTTATATATCTATGAAAACTTTTAAGGCCCCTTGAACTATTTTTTGCATTTATTTCTTCATCTTTTTAATATTCTCTTATTATATTAGGGATATTCTTTAATGATGCAATATACATTCTTTCTCTTAATGTATTATGCTCATACAATTCCATTTATTAAGTGGGGAAAGTATTAAAATCAATATATTTACTATAAAAGTATATATTTTTATTAATTAATATTTAATTTTGATGAAACATTATATAGATATTCTGGTATTTTATGTGGTGAATTCATTATTTATAATTATGTGATGAGTGGGGGAAAATCATAAATCTCCTTGATGCTTTAATTGGTTACAAGATACAATATCCTTAAGTATTTGGTGTATGCCTATATAATTAATAATGAGGAAATGAAAATACTCCCAGATGGTACGATTATGATGCATATTCATGAGGCCTTGAGGTATGTTCATAATATAATGGATATGGGGATTAATATTTCTTACCTTATTAACTTTACAGAAATGAAATTAGTAATTTTTAACCATATTAACTTTTAGATTTCTATTTCATTCATTGAAAAATTACATTCCCATGTTATTAAATATATGAATTGTTTATTGATTATATCTTCCACTATATTACTCAATTTTTTTGACTATGTGAAATTCCATTATATGTTACCCTTACTAAAAATTGGTGACAAAAATACTTATGTTTCCATTCCCTGAGGTTATGAATATGTGTAATAAATATGATATGTCTAGAAGGGTATAACACATAAATATGTTTGTATGATTTGATGAAACATTATTATATAAAAAACAATTCATGGAACTTTGAAAAAAAAACTCTGTTAAATTGTAATGATATGAGTTTTGATGGTGTAATGTTTTCTTATAAGTTTAAAACTCAAAACCTAAATGATTTATACTGTATATGTGACTCAATATTTATTTTATAATATAAAAAAAATGGTTATGTTTAGGTTGCTTTAGTTTATTTCAAAGCTAATATGTAATGTTTTTGTTTTTTAACACCATATTCATAGTGTGTGGGTTCGGGGAATCACATGATATGTATGATGTGACAAATTGTCTCATACATGGTTTATGAGAAAGGTATTTTAATAAATATGATGTATAAGGAGTAGTGAATAATTATCCTAGGGCTAGGATATTGTGTTACGTGAGGCAATGTGAGGCCATGTGTTGGTGATAATTATCCAAATAATGTAATGGTTATTTAAATATACTAATTACATGAGGGACATAAATTATTAATTTCCCACTTCATAGAGACTGAATATACCTGTTATATAAACTTTCATATATTTATAATAATGGGTTATATAAATTTTGTACAGACTTCCAACATGTGATTTTTTAATAATTCAAGGCTTACTACACCATCAACTTATGGATTTATTAGTAATTATCATGTTGGAAACACTACAAACATGAAATATGATGGGGTATATATTGGAAGGATATACATCCTACTTAATATCGAGTATTAATTCAAAGTCTGGATACACTAAACACATATTTTATGATGAGACATTTCTAAGAGGGATACACTTCCAACCCATGAAAATTATTGTATTTTAGGGTTTGATAACCTACCAAAATTCCAATTAATGGGTTATTTCTTATTTAAAAAATATATTGAGGTGAGTATTGATAGATTATAAATCTATAATGGATGAAAAAGAAACCGATATAATTAGGGGTAATTATTTTTTGGAGAATATACAAAACTATGACTAGATGATGACTTTAGGTTTGATATAGTAACAATATACTATTATAAATGAGTCACAAATATCATAAAATAGCCTCAATTATTATAGTTTCACCCTAATCCCTTGGAAATATCATTTATAAATATAATAAAGGATTTAAAATCACATCATACCAACATAGGTTGAGGATGGTAAAATTAGACCAAAAGGGTGGATTTGTAAACACTTCATAGTAAAACATATGTTTAGTATCTGTTTCTCACCACATTCATTATATAATATAGATTCACATATATAAATAAATAATTATACATTAGTTTATAATGGGGTCAAATTTTTGGAATCCTATTTATTCTTATATTCACATACAACAAGTGATCAATGAGACAATTAATATTCTTTTAATTTATAGTAAATATTATAGGACATGGGTTTATTTTGTTTTAACATTCTGTGTATTTTTTAATATGCTGAGCCTTTCATTGAGATTCCATAATTATAAAAGATTATATGATTTATGTATGTTTATATAATTTTCTTATTATTAAAAATTATTATATTTAATGTATAATCTCCTCACATTTTATTACCCATCCCCCATAATATTCGTGTGACCTCTTACAGATGTGGATTCATGCCTGAGGTCACTTCATAATCTAACTCGACCCTCCAATAAAACAAAATTTTACTGTATTTTTCATCGATAATTAATTTTTATAATAACTTTATTTTGGGAATTGATTATAATTTTCTATATTTTCATTATATTTGAATAATTGGGGTCGTGATGTAAAGAGGAAAAAAATCCTGATTTTCATGATGTGTGTTATATTAAGAATTTTGGTTGAATTTAAAAACTGAATTTATATATTTTAATGATTAATAGGAGAAGAAATTTTAAATATGATATAAGGATATTGAAAATATTATTATTTCTGAAATAATGTATTTATCAATGTATAGAGTGTTAGCATAACAATGCTATCAACATCAGAACTCCCTGTTATATTTAGTCCCAAACACCATCTCAGATAAAGGCCTTTATAATTTACTCATTGATTGTTCCCAAAAAATTATCTAGATGGAAAATAGATTCTCTTGTAATCCCATTGTAATATATCGGATTCCCAACACTACAACATTTTTAATTATTAAGGATCTATCCATGCCAATTAATGTTTTTTCAATTTACCAGGAACACATTTTCACCTCAATGTCTCGTCGACCTATAATGAAAAATAAATCTCCATCCCAATATTATATCAAGATCCAACACAATGTTATGAACTTTTCTTGTATAAAAATTCCATGTTATTATCTATTTTAGTAAGGGGAAGTTATAAACACTATTCAACATCTTTTATCCGGTGATGATGTATTGGGCCTCCAATTCATCATTTAATTCATAAAGAAACACATTCATATATTGTTAGGTATCATCCATTCACTTGTGAATTTAGTAGCAAAAACATTATAAGGACTATGTTATTATATCAACAAAACAACATTATTTAACATTAAACTACATTTCAAAGATGATGATGCTTCTTCCCGTACCACTAGTAGCTATTATTACACATTCTAAAATACAAATTCCAAATTCCATAGAGTATGCACTAGTGTAATTGATGTAAATAACTTTATATTTTAATTATACACACTCAAAAAATGAACCAAAATTGTATATCTCTATGAAGTGTCTAACATAATCAGGTATGGTGGTACGAAACAAGCCATGTCTTACATAATCTAGAATAAATAATCAAATTGGAACTAAGTCCCATGGATGAA
This sequence comes from Viscum album, assembly GCA_963277665.1. Taxonomy (NCBI): domain Eukaryota; kingdom Viridiplantae; phylum Streptophyta; class Magnoliopsida; order Santalales; family Viscaceae; genus Viscum; species Viscum album. The sequence continues at coordinate 940,029,276 of OY728166.1, forward strand.
ATTCATAATAGGGAAGAAAAATAAGGGGAGTAATATAGTAATATACTAAAGGAATAATCTATATATTTAATTATTGAAAACAATAATATGCTATCCGCTTCTATGGTAGAAATATATTTTTTAGTTTATTTTCAATGTGACGTTGTATTTTTTTAATTAGTGTTTTTGTTAATTATCTTTAACTGTGATTTCAAACATCTATATTCAGGGAGGAATAACCATGATTTAATTATGAGTAAAAATATAAATTCCCCAATGTATTGATATATTTCCATGTTTTCATTACATTTATTAATTCCTCATATTCTAAGGGATGATGATGTAATGGTTAGTGACCGTGCTTGTTTCCATGAGATTTCTTTTTTTCTTTACTATTATATTAATAATTATCTTGACCACTACATAAGTATTGATATATAGTTGAGTAAGTTAAGGATTTATGAAATGGGATTGTGTCACTGACCAATGATGATTAAGTGAGATATTTTCACTCTGTATGGGAATTTCCAATTCTTCATACTAGGAGACATTAAAATGTTGTTCACTAAGGGTTCCTATATGTATTATGTGATTGAAAATTTTGTGATGTGTTGAAGATTGTGTGAATGATGTAGAAATGATCATATATTTAGATAAAAAATTATCTTAGGAAGGGAAAAAATGTATTTCATGATGGTTCATCGAGTTCCCCCTCAATTCTATGTTTTTTACATATATCGCTTCTCATCACCTGATTGTTTTCATTTTATGTCCCATGAAAAGTTCCTATCTTTTTTGTTTGATTTCAATTGTTTTATGTTAAATATATAATTCATTATAATAAAATTTATAAATTAGAGTAGTGTGGTGTGATAATTAGGGTAACTCTTCAAGATGTGACCATGTTCATCCACTAGAATGCATTTTAAGAGTTTTTAAATTTTTCTTAGATGAGATTACCCCGTTAAAAATGCCTTCATGAATCATATCTAGCTTCATTTTCAACGACTATCACTTCTCCAATTATTTTATTTTTTTACATTCTAATATAATATAACTATAGAAGAATGGAAACAAATATTCTTTTATTGATGGATTAATCCAATGATCATTAATATACATGGATAGTTCACTCAAATTCTCTAAATGAATCAGGGATGGACCCATTAATTGTATAATAAGGGAGTCTTTATTTGTTTATTATTTTATAATTTTATTTAATTTAAATTTATAACTCACTAATCCCATTGATATTATTATATATTAAAAAAGTAGTATAGTTTCCTTGGATTATTAATAATTTGATTGTGGATCACTATTTAAGGAATACTTGGATAATATAAATATTGTTATAGAACTTCTTATATTATTTGAGGAAGTTTTCATGGATGATTCATTAACACGGAAGTCCCCAATAAAACTATTTTATGTAAATATTGTCATTTAGGTTGAGGAAAATTTTCTCATAGTTCAGGAGGACCTTAGTACAAGGATATATAAGATATTTCAAATTTTATTTTTAAATAATGCACTAAAACACATTGGAATGAGAAGATTTTAGATGAAGGGTAGTCTAATACATATCTCCTTCAAAGGTATCACTTGGATTTCTAAATGACCAATAAATATTCTCATGGATGTATCACCCTTTATCATTAATTTTTTCACAACCAAATTATTATTTGTTATTATTTATTACATAATCAATTTTTAGTAGAGAAGAGGGAAACTTAATAGATATATTTGATGGAAATTTTATTAAACCTGTATGGTTTTCATGATTTTTTTCTAATTTATAATATAATTCATGAAAACAATTTAGGGACTCCATGTGTATTTCTAAAGACCTTCGTCGAATTTAAATCATCATGAAATTTATATAAAAACTAATTTAATTATTCATGAATGGATTTAAATGAATTATTATATTTTTTTATTTATACCCCATTTTATTATTTAAGAAACTTTGATCAAATTTGAAAATTTTAATAGATAATTGTAATCCACTATTCATCATACCAACCTGACAGATTTTGATAACATATATACAAATTCATTCATCTCCTTAATTATAGGTAGTCTTGAGATATTAAATATAATCCCAAACATGATTTTTTTATCATTTCCTAACAATTAGAGCACATTATTCGGGTCAAAACAATTATAGAAATATTTTCAAAGTTCCATTCAAAATATCAGACTTTTGGATATTTCCCTTAAATTTGACCTATTAATAAGCCCCTAGATTACATAATTTTTTTAAATATCCACATTACAAAGCCTATAAGTGATACTTACCATACTCTAGAGTAATTTGTATCATTGGATCAAAATATTATTTTGGAGGGGAGGGTTATTTCATGGAAGGTTAATTGGTTGTTGGGAGGATCCTTAGGTTATACCATTTCATTTTAGGAGGATAGTTCTTTATATTTTCTAGAATTAATGTTCCACATATTAATCTATAATTACCAAAAAAATATAATAATAATGTGAAAAATAACATAGGATGAATTAATCACTAATTACACTTTATATATGGCCCTCCATTGAATAAAAAGACTATGAATTTTCAAATAATTCAAAGTGGATGAAGTATGGTGCATTAAATTAATTATCACAATTCATTAGAAATACTTTAATGAGATAATAATCCCCTTTACACCAATTTATACAGCTTCTAAACCACCAACCTAAAACCATAGAATAAAAAATGTTAATATATAATGATTGTCAAACATTTATGACTTTACTTGTTAGATAATATAGAATAAAATAAATCCTTTGGACATCAGGAATATTATTGATCAAGATAGAATTATTTTATAAATTAGTTAAGTAAAAGGAGATAAATCTAGAGGATTGTTAGTAAAAAATGTTCATTGGTGAAGTTATATATTGAATTTTTTTTATGGATATAAATGAAATATGGAAACTATATTCACATAAGAAGAATATGTAACAATTAAAAACCATTTTCAAAAATTCCTTGAGAAATATACTTTTTCCTTAGTATAATTTATTATACCTAGAGTGAAAATGGAGATGTTTGAGTGAGTGATTTAATAAATTTTATCTATATTTCTATTTTATAATTAATTTAATATATCCCAATTATTTTGATAATACTTGATCATTTACTACATTTTCCATACATTATTGTAATTTTTACCTTAATGAAAAAAATCCTAAAATCATTAGTATGAAAATTAATTTCATATTATTTTTTAATTATTATTTAATACATTGATTAAAGTGTTTTGATGATTTTTATAAACTGATGTTCAATTAGGCCAAAAAAAATATAAAAATTTTTAGGTAAAAAATAAATATTTGTATATCAATGTAGTAAAAAATTTCAAGATATTAGTTTTAATACCACTTCTTCATTTTATACTTAGTGACATATTCTATCTCACATGGGGTCCTAGGACTATAAAAATCCTAAAACATAGGTTTCTAATGATCCCCATAATTAATCATAATGATAACACACTCTAACTGAATCCCCTGATAATCAATCATTCTCCACATGATACCCCATGATTGATGATTTAGGATTCATCAATGTCATTAGTAGTTATATAAACATTATATCTAAACAACTATTCCTTTACATACCCACATCCCCAAGTACACATTAATTTTTCATCCCAATATAATATTTTGATCCAATTCTATAATATAAATTGAAACTATAAGAATCCAATATGTAGAACTCTATTTTTAGGGTCGGTAAAGATACACACAAAATGCAGTATCTATTTATTAGTTATGTAATCTAGTTCATATAATAAAACATTTTTTCACTATGAAACCATTCCATGAAATTTGAAAATATTCCTTCTCTCCCTTAATATATTCTTAATATCATTTTGGTAATTCCATCCCACCTCAAAAAAACCTCACAATCAAATGTAAGAATATGTAGCAAATAAGTCACCTATATTTATAAGACTCCACATGGGGATACCAAGATTCATTCAAAAAATATTTTCTATTGTAAATGATGTATGGACTAGTGTCATATATGAAATAAAATTCAACATGTCACATAAATAAACACCCATGAATCTAAAAATGAATATATATATTTATATTATCAATAAATTAGGTAAAAATTTATTAGAGAAGTGGTAGGAAAATAAATTCCATGAGATATAAAAATATTTTCATGGAAACTCATAAAACCATTTCTTAATAGAGAATGAGGAAATGAAAATTAGTAGGATGAATATTGAAGGAGTTGTTTATATATTCTGACCACAACCACTATAATCATGGTTCTTCCTATTAGATATTATCTATTGCATTTAACTTATTCTATATATCAAATTACATTGCATTTAATAGATATTTTTATGTAAAACCTTTGAATTTATCTCCACACTCTACATTCATATAAAAATAAATTAAGGGGTTATACCATGAAGAAATCCAAAATTTCTCTAGATACACATTCCCTTTTAATTATTTTTTTTTTGTTTTTATTAAAGTTAAGGATACTAATGGGTATAGAGGTAGTGGTCAGTGATGCTCCATCTTTCCATATTATCACTTTTAATTTTTACTTTAACACCAATTTTATTTATAAATAATCAAGTATTAATATATAAGGAAATCAATGCATGGGTGATGAACATAAATGTTGTTTCCAAACATTGATGGCTAGGTAAGGATTCACACTTGGTTGTGGGGTTTTCCACTCCTAAGCCAAGGATACATTGGTAAAAAATAAATTTGGGTTACCCTTTTTTTTGTAGTTAGGATTATTGTTTATAAATTGGTTATAAGATCATTCAATTTGATTATAAATGATTTGATGAACATAGTGAATGAGAAATATGTCAGTCTTTGGATTTTTTTCTTCCTTTTATGTTTGTGACTTCTGTTTATGATCGACATATATATTTTCCACATTTTACTTCATAGGAATCATTAACAACTATGATCCATATTATATTTTTTTATAATTTATTTTACTTAAATTCATAAATAAATTAAAAAATTAGTTAGAGTTAGATATACTCTTTGAGAGATGATGTCATTTATCTATTTTTCTACATTGTAGTAGTTCGTCAATTTCATTTTAACTACCTAGTCATTTTTATGGTATTAATGTGTCATTAATATAGATTGTTTTTGGGACTAGGATATTAAAAAAATATTAGAGCTCTCTATTTTATTCTTCTAATGATTTTATGGTTTGGATTATGGATATTGGATGGTTGGGAAATTGGATTGAATTAATTATTTCACCTATATAATACATATATTATCATAATTCTATATTTCTATGTATTTGGTGTTTTGGTAATTTCAATTCATTATTATAGTTGATTTATTTTTATTATGTATGATATTATTATTTATTTAGTTAATTAAAAAATAAAAATAACTAACTCACTGTTTTTCAAAATGACTTTTGGTTTGAATATTTATTAAATTAACTCAAAAATAGTTACTTCCATGATTTGAATTTCATAATAACAGTTACATTGATATATTTGAGGGTGTAACAAAACCCCATGAGTGTGTTGAATGGGTATGTAGATACCCAAATATGGCAGAGAACCCTAGTATGAGTGCGTATGTGTATGATTGAAAGAGTTTATGAGATAAAAACAAACATTTCACATCATGTGAAATGAAATGTTTCACATATAAGGAAAATTTAATAGACATGAGGGCATGGATGTGATTTTTGGAGTTAGTGTCCTAGAACCTACTATTTGTACATTTATTACAAGAATATAAAATGTATGTAAATATTAAACATCTAATTACATATTGTTTATTGATCTGCATGACTATAATGTAATAATGTCTTATAGTATTTTTTGCTCTAATAAGGTTATACTAGTTCCCTACTATGATGAGAACCTTAAAGTGATATAAAAATATCATTAAATATAGTTATGTGGTTGGATGAAAAATAGTGATTCTACACATAGTATACAAACCGTCAGGTGAAAGCACTCCTATACGAGTGAGGCTTCTTCTCATGAAATTCTCACATGATAATCTCCAAGATGGAAAATTTTGAGAAATAACTCACTAGGAATAATTCTACATGTCATGGTGACATCATATATTCCTTTCTGTGAGAATGTTAAATGGTCCTTAAACATTATTAAAATCATTAATATGTGTTATCAATCACGCATTTGGATTTACTAATGAAAACTATCATGCATTATTTTAGTCGGCAGTATGGTACGTTGGGTGCATCACGAATGACATATAATTAATGGATAAGTCAGGGAAGGATTTATCCCTTCAATTTATTAAAGCTGATTTCTTTGTGATTTTATTGAAATAGAATCGTCGCCGAAAATCCCAGGGACATGGTGTACCAATGAGTTGATTTGAGGTAGTTAATGACTAACACAACAAGTTTATAGCTTGATGGAAAGATCATAAAAACTAGTTGATTAGATATTGTATAAAAGGGATTATATTAAATTGTGTGTTTTCATATGTTTATGTTATCATTGTGAATTTATTTTCATTCTCTTGGGTTCTTTGAACCATTTCTAGATTATAATCTTTAACTTTTGGCAATCACACCTAATAACAACGTGAAATAATATTACTGTGCCACACACTATGTGTTTCTAGTGGTCAAATTTAAATTCTATATAATTTTAATTGATCGAATAAATATTCTTCTCAATATTGAGGAATAATTTTATTCATGTTAAAATGATTTCATAAATTACATAATTTTTTATTCACCATATTGTGAGTAATCGATATTTATATATTTTTTTAACATTTAATAAATATTTATTATATAAAAATATTTATTTAACAGAATAAAAAATTTATTTGGTTTTTCAATATATGGTTTATGAGTTTTGATGGACCAAGACCATTTCTGTTGATAAATTAATTATTTAAAAGTTAGTAAAAAAATTTATCTTGTAGCCATAAGAAATAATAACAATACAATTTTAATTATATGGAATGAAATTTTTTTTAAGCTTCTATTTTGGGCATGTTGGAACACCGAAAATAGTTGGTGTATTGTTGTTATTATGTGGAATGGGTTTTCTATATTAGATATAAATATATTTAATTTTTATTTCGTAATTAAATATTATAATTGAATCCCCATGTTGATTAATAGGTAGGTACGTCTATTGTGACAAACCTCGGTGAATTTAGAATTTTTGGGCCAAACATTTTCTCTATTGACTCCTCTAATCTCTCAAACTCATGACTGATTGAAGTTATTATTGATCATAGAATGACAGATCAAGATCTATTGACGAAATGAATTCACTTTCCCACTCTAGAACTTTGAGAAAGAGTGGTGTTGTTCGGAGAATATTAGATCATGTGTTGATCACCCCCAAATAGATTCTACATGGATCCTCATGAGCACAATGGGGAAAATTCAGATGGCTCATTCTGGATGATCAACGATCATCAATGAAGAAAGTAAAAAAGACCCAGGTATTAATTTTCTTCAAAAATTAATATATTAATTATAAAAATTATGTGAATGATCCTCTTTCTTATATCTGGATCTTTTCTTCTCATTTTCTAATTAAATGATTTCAATCTATGGATATAGGAGTTCATCATTGTATTGACCCATGATTGGTCACTGATTACAACAAAAGTAATGATGGGCCCTCCCACCTACCACACATCAACTATCTTCAGATCCTTCAAATAGAATTTGAGTGAGGATTATCATCATTTATAATAATTTAAATAACTTGTTGAGATTTAATCATTAATAATTTTATTTATCAATTAATGATTAATCATTTTTGTATTATGAATCTCTAGATATATTCATCCTATATTATATTCTCAAATATCAGACAAAAACATATATTTCTTTGATTAAAATTAAATCGAGGATCTCATCTAGATTCACCAATGTTTCTGTCTAGGTTACACGATAGTACAAACAATATATTTGGAGTTACATGTCGTGTAATCAAGATTAAACACCATGTATTTGTGTTCAGTGCATCAGGATTAATTCAGGAATTACTTGATCTATGTGAATTAATGACATGTGGTGTGTCTAATTCTTACACCGCATGTTGACCAAGATAGATTGGAAGACGGTTAGCTGTACTGCACAATATGTGGCCCACTGGGCATGGAGTGTAGTTCCTTCGGGTCAAGGGACAAACCATCTATCCCATACCTGGAAAAGCTGAATGACAACCTTATATATCTGGAACAACATGATGTCTGTCCGACTAGGAATTCCATGTACTCCAATATTTCTGAAGTACACCTCAAGAACTGATTCCCAAGGTGTGTACTATGGATAAAACTATGAAGGCAGAAGACACCATGTAGTCAGAACCAAATGTTATGTACCATACAAAATTAAATATAATTAATCCTATAATGTTTGTGTAATGTTTATAATTACATATCATGTATATTTGAATGGGTGTCCTCTATGTTACTTCCAAGGTTATAGAATAGAATCTCTACAAAACTCAAAAAATGGAATAATATAAAAGGATTGATTATTTAAAGATAATAATTAATTTATTTGAGTGATATATATCTTAATAAGAATGACTATACTAATTGAAATCTAGTTTTATTAACTTCAATAATGGTTGAATGTATGTGGATGGTTATGAGCTAGACCAAACCTTTGTACGCGATTGGTTTCATTTTCTATTATTTTAAATGTAAATGTTGTCTTGTGTTCTATATCTCCCCATTAATATATTGGGCCTATGTTCCCATGGTTTCCATTATATAAACCCCCTATTTACCCCACACATGTCTGTGAGTTAAAAAAATTAATCAATGGATCTCCCATGATTGTGGATGTAGATAAGTAAGGAGTCGAGGATGAACCAATCCATGTAGATAAAAGGTGGTTAGGTGGAAATTGTATACACAAACCATTAATTATTCCAGGGGTTTCTCCACTATGATAGAAATAAGTTTATCAACCTCTACATAAACTCTCAATTAAGGGAGGTCCTAATCACTCTTATTTTTTTTCTTTCAGTTGCTTGGTTTTTCATTATGGATGTATCTTCACGACTAAATAATTAATGAATTAACATGAATATAATATGAAACTAAAATAAACCATGATTATGTGAAAATATTATAAAGGCAAGTTTAAACACATAAGTATGTTACTATTATTTTTAACAACCATGTGATAAAGATAATAAGGAAATTTATTCATTATTGGTGAATTTACCCCAATAAAATACTATACTAGACTAATCCTTATGTTAATTGAATAAGGGAATGTCTCAATAAAACTATCTATTTGACCAACCCTTTTTGGGACACTTACTCTTATACAGAAAAATATTATTAATGTTTTGGGTTGAATTAAACATTTTACATCAAGAGGAGTACCCCTTTCTAGTCTTGGAGTAAACATAGAGGTATGTTTTATGTAAATACATGTCATGATTTCATGATTGGGGAGTCTGCTCAATAGAACAAGGTGCTACAAGACCAAATTTGGAAAAGACCTGTCAACTTAAATACATTCAAATATCTAGAAAATCCCTTCTTGAGGTTATCCGAAGGGGAATATAGAGCCTTTACAATAGAATGTTATATCAACTAAACAATCTGAGTTGAATGGTGAGGGCCACTATGAGTAGATAAAATAGTGGGAGACTTAATAAAATTAATTTATTATTTCTCATAAAATGTAATCAATAAAGTAATAATTGTCTTTTCTTTTAATTGTAAAATAAAAATTACATGCTCTTAAACCACACTATCCCTATGATCAATAATAGATAAAGCCAACAGCCTCAATGGTAGTAACTTCCATGAATTTTTTAGACACCATTGAGTCATTCTTTTCCCAGAATAGAAATATTACATGCTAGAGTCCACAATACCTGATCTGCCTACCCAAGTGGTGATCAGTGAAGATTTCCTAGTCCATAAGATATATATGAATGATGTGGTCGATGATCAGTGTATGATGTTATCAACAATTTATAGTGAACTCATTGAGGATGCCTATAACATTCTTGAGCACATACATTGCCTTTACCAGGAGAGATAAAGATAGGAATGGTTTGAGAACACTAAGGAACTATTTCAGAGTAAGCTTGGATAGGGTGCCCCATCTTGCCCTCAGAGAGTCAATCTCATTAGAGATATAGTGGGTCTGGTGGTTCTATGGTTAAAACACCCCAATGTAATGGGTACAGATCTCATTATCACAACACTCCCTAATAGCTTCTCATGTTTGTTTTTGAGTTTCAATATAAACAAAATTTAAAATCCATTACCAGATCTACTTATCCTCTTTCACAAAGGGGAAAAAATAGGAAGCACCAAAAACCTCTTTCCTTATGGTGTATAAGAAGGAATGGAAGGGAGAGAGAATTAATCCTAAATCATGTTCATGACCTTACATGAAAAGGAAGATCAATTGGGATCCAAGGAAAGAAGAAGTTATTTTTTCACATGTGTAATGAAAGGCTAATGGAAGAAAATTTGCACCAATGAGATGAAGAAAGGGGAAGGATCATATGCATTTGTTATCGAGTAAAATTTATCTGTTTCTAAAAATTGGGAATTTGATATATGTTGTCATGATCCTAAATGTTTCCACATATAGGAACCATGTAGATTCAAAAAAAAATAGAATGAGGGGAGGTAGATCTCTCTGTAGCCAACCGAGCTAGACTTTATGTTGTATTTATTTGGTACTAAAAGCTCATGTTTCTGACTGGGACGATCTTGGTATTTAAAGGATTTAATTATATGCATCATGTAACCAAAAACATTATTTATGTATCCATACTATATACAAATGGATTTATTTTCATGTACGGAAATGAATGTTTCTTCTTTTTTAAAGATAACATTTGTTTTGGTAAGGATCATTTATATAATGATCTTTACATATTTGAATCCACAATATAGGTAGTCACAATCAATAAAGAAGTTACATCACATGACACATACCACACCAAACATTGACATCACAGGCTAAGTCATGTAAATGAGAGACTCTTGAAAAAAATACATCTCGATGGATATTTAGATTCTTTCGAACTAAAAACACTTGGTGTATGTCACACATGTTTACAAGGAAAAATGATCAATGCCCTATTTAGTGGGAAACGTGAAAGAGTTAGAACAAATCGTGAATTGGTTCATACTGATACCTGTGGACCATTTCCAATTGAAGAAAGGGGTGCATAATCATGCTTCATAACTTTCAATGATGATATTTGTTGATATGAATATATCTACTTAATGAGGTATTTGTGAGATCCTTTTGATAAGTTCATGGAATACAAGAATAAAGTTGAGAACCTACTTGGTATAAATATTAAGAAACTTTGTTAAGACTGGGGTGGAGAAAATCTTAATCAATGCTTCATTAATTTCATACAAGTGTTTTAGATCCTATCCCAACTCACGCATCCTTACACACATAAGTGTAATTGTGTAATCGAATGGAAGAATAATACATTTTTGGACATGGTGAGATAAATGATGAGTCTTTCATGTCTTCTATTATCATTTTGGGGACATGCGTTACAAAAATTGGCACACATACTGAACCAAGTAACAACTAAATAGATAAATGGTATTTCATATGACTATTGAAGTGGAAGAAAAGCCTTGTTATCAAATTTTCATGTGTGTGGAAGAGAATCATTTCTTAAGGCCTCTTCATGTAACAAACTTTCACCCTAAGGAACAAAGTGTACCATTATAGGATACCCAAAGATACAAGGGGATCTTACCTATATAGGCACTCATAAAAAAATATATACAATGTCATGAAATTCCATATAACTTGTGTGGGATAACATCTCAAAAGGAGACAGGGGGAGAGAGATAAAATTTAATGAATTTGAGGATCAAGGCATACAAGAGTTAGTATTGGTGAAGATCCCACATTCCACTATGGGTGGAGAATCTATTCCGGAGACACAACAATTTCATAGGAGTACAAGAGAGGTTGGGTAGTGGTAAAAATATTTTTTTCTAGTCATCGAGGATAGGGAATAATTAATTTTTATGATAACAATGATCTTCTAACATACAAGAAAGCAGTTAGTGGAATAATTGTTTCCATGTGCTAGAAGCCATGATTTATAAAATGGATTTCTTGTTCCAAAACCAAGCCATGATTTTGGTAGATCCTCCAGTATATTTTATGAATGTTGGATGAAAATGGGTATTCAAGAAATAACTGGATATGAAAGGACAAGTCAGTACCTATAATGAATGATTGGGTGAAAAGGGTTTAAAGAGCGTCAATGTATTGAAAAAGATGAACCCTTTTCATAATATAAAATGTTGAAATACATCAGAATTATACTAGACATTTCTATATACCATGCATATGAGATTTAGAAAATGGATGTAAAAATAGAATTCCTTAATGGAAATCTTCTTAAAAATGTATATATGACACAACCTAAATGGTTTTGGACTCCAAATATTAAAAATAAGATATGAAAGTTGAAAATTCCATTTATACATTAAAGTAATAATCTAGGTTATAGAACATCCATTTTGACAAAGTCTTAATTGAATTTTGTTTTATAAATAAAAAATGTAAGCCATGTGTCTACAAAGGGTCTAATGGGTGTGTTGTCATTTTCTTAATAGTATATGTTTATTACATATTACATATTGGAAACGAAATACTAGCCTTACAGTCTATTACAACATGGTTGATTAAATCATTATTTATGAAAGACACTAGTGAGGTAGCATATATTCATAGGATCTATATCTAATTTGATATATCCAAGATATTTTTGGGCCTATGAAAATGTTCACACATAGAAAAGTTATAGAAGAGATTCAGTATGTAATAATCCAAGAGAAGATTGTTACTAGCATCACATGGCATTCATATTTCTATGAAAAATTTTTCCGAGACGCTTGAGGAAAGAAAAAAAGTACAAAATATTTCATATGCATTAGTGATTGGGTTAGTCATGTATGAAATTCTATTAACTAGGCTATATTTCACCTATGCATTTGAGTTTGGTAGGAAGATATCATGGTGATCCTTATGACAACCAATGGATGGTATTAAAGACTATCCTTAAATATCTAAGGCATATTAAGGATATGTTCCTAGTTTGTTGAGGGGATGAGAAAGTTGTCATCTGAGGATATGTAGATTATTGTATCCAGACTGATCATGATGACATGAAGTCACAAACATGACACATATTCACTTTGAATTGAGGTGTTGTGAGCTAGATGATATCAAATAAAGGTGTGGTTGAAGGTTTTAATGTATGGTATGAGTATACTGCAACTTCTAAGGTAGTTGAAGAAGATTTTTTTTGTAGATCTTTATTCAATATTTGGTTGTGGTCCCTCGTATTAAATATCCCATCACACACTATTGTGATGTTACTAGAGCAGTTTCTCTTGCAAAAGAGAAAAGGTCACATCTGCAGACGAAGAACATACTATGTAAGTATAATCCCTGTAGGGTTTTTTCTCAGAGAGGAGATGGTCAAATGAGTGTTATTTCAATAGAAGAAAATGCATTGGAACCCTTGACTAAGGCCTTAACTCAGCGAAAAATTGATCATCATCCGAGGTCTAGAGGACTGAAAGTCATAGGAACTTGGCTCTATTCTATGAAAGATTTTGTTGGAGTTGGTTTCTTAGAACCTACTTCATGAACTTTTATTACACGAATATTTAAGGCATTTAAAAAATGAAACAGATTATTACATATTTTTCATTGCTCAACATTACTATAATCTAATAATGTCCTAGATTATTTATCGCTTTAATATGGTCATAGCCGTTCCCAAAATGATGGGAACCTTGAGGTGATATGGAAATAATATTAAATATAGATCTGTGGCTGAATGAAAAAGTATAGTGGTAGGCATAGTATACATACTGTCAAGTGCGAGTACTCATTAGAAAATGAGACTTCTTTTAGGATGTTTTCTGTTGGAAATCTCAATGATGGGAGATGATGAGAACATTCCAGCCAGTATAAATTATGCATGTTTTGGTACAATCCGACATTCCTATCTATAAGTGTGTGTAATGGTCACTAGAATTCAATTTTATCATTAATATTTGTCATTTCTTTCACATTATGATTTATTAATGAAAACTGTCAAGCCATATGTTGGTAGGAAGTAGGGTATGTTGGGTGCATCATGAATTCTATGTTTTTAATGGATAAGTTGAGGAAGTATTTTCCCTTACATTTATGGAATTTGATATCTCGACCCATTGATAGAAATAGAACCGTCTCCATAAATTCCATATATGTGGTGTAATTATGAGTTTATTTAATGTATTCAAAGAATGGTGTATCAAGTATACTGGTTGATGAAACTATAATGAAACCCGATTGATGAGAAATGCTGACAATGGGATTATATTACCAAGTGATCATTCGTATGTGGATTTCATCATAGCAACATTTTGTTCTTTCTCTTGGGTTCCTTGACCTTTTTCTAGATATTATTTTCAGACATTTGGAAATACTGCCTAATTCCAATGATTTTGATTCCTATATTTCCACTCACTAAGTGTTTCTAGAGATATCAATTAAATTATTTTAGAATTTCATTAATGGAATTAATATTATTCTCATGTCGAGAAATAATTTTATTCACGTAAAAATTATCTCACAAATTAAATAAATAATTATTCACCAGATTGTAAATAAACTTTATTTATTTATTTTTTTGAAAATGTAATAAAAATTTATTTAAATTTTTGTAAATAAAAATATGTATTTTATGAGAATGAAATATTTTATTCATTTGTTTAATAAATGGAAGAGGAGTTGGAAAGGACCATGACTATTTCTATTGACAAATTAATTATTTACAAGTCAGTAAATAATATTTTTCGAGCTTGCAGAAGAAGTAACAATAATAATGTTATCATTATGTGGCATGTGATTTCAATTATTGATCCATTTTGTGCATGTTGGCTCACAAGAAATACTAGGTCGTATATTATTATTGTTTCAAGGAATGTGTTTCTATAATAATTATAATTTCATTTAATTGATGTTTAGCAATTTAATATTGTAACTAAAACCGCATTTTGATTAATATAAATATACATCTATTGTACCAAACCATAGTGATTTGAGTATTATTGAGACAATAATACTCCCTCTCAACTCCTCTCATCTATCAATCTCAATAATGAGATATGTTCTACCAATCTGATGAAAAAGTGCTCAAGAATGATCGATGCAAGACATTCGCCTCACCGTGCTATCACCTAGAGAACTATAGGTGTGGTTCGGAGACCAATATAGAATGTGTGGTGTACTATTATAGGGATTCTACTTTGTATCCTCTCGATAAAAAGGAAGACAATCTAGAAGAGTCATTTGAGATGATAAATGATCATCAACAAATAAAGTTCCAAAGACCCAAGTATTAATTTCTTAATAAATTAATAAATTAATTATTAACATATTGTGAAAGATCATATTTCTCATATCAAGATCTTTTATTCTATTTTCATATATCATTGATTTTAATCTATGGGTACTTTCATTAATCATTGTATTGATTCGAGATTGGTCATCGATTATGGAAAAATAAATGTTGGGACCTCCTAACCATTATTCTTCCACTGTGCTCAGATCATTCTACTATGAGGAATAAACCAGGATAGTTTGAGTTTAATGACTTACTAGAGTGGAAGAATTATTTTATAATTTCTATATATGATGGTTTAAAATAATTTTAATTAACATTATAGAGTTATATCAGGAACAATGATACATTATCATATATAATCATTAATAAATTATGTATTTTAGAATGATGAAATGTATGTATTCTATGTGGGATTAAATATTATTGGAATGTGGATTTCCATTGAAATTCATGTGAATAATAACATAGATAGTCTTTTATTTAATATATGAGATCAATATAGGGAACTATGGTTTAGATCATTTATAATTCATGCCTATGAATTATGGGATATGACTCTTGAAGGATACATTTTAGTTGGAAGTTTCAGTAATATGAGAGTTTATTCCAACTTGGGTATAGAAATAAAGAGTTACTAGTGATATTTATAAACCATTATGTAAGTGTTTATTTGAGATAACTCATTCCATGTGAAAAACATTTATTAAGCATGATCAAAATTATATAGATTTCTGCAATTTTCAATAGAAATAATCTCTTAGAAGATTATATAGTGTATTTAGAATAATAAAAAATTTAAGGATTAGTGCAAATGGTATTTAAAATGCATGTTGATTACATGGGATTCATTCCCTAGTATATGGTATTTTCTAGACTAGGATGACCATAGAAATGCGTGTGACAAAACTCATTTCTTGAGAAAGGGACTGGGGAGTTATGCCTTTAAGTATATATATCGTGTAAGTTAAAGAATAAGTTGATATAGGGATAGTTGAATATATATTGACCAGAGAGTATTAGTCGAATGAGATAGGATATATGTGTGAGATTTAGTATTTTTTGGGTTTCTATGATATGAACATGGAGTCTTTTGGGTAAAAGTTATGGGAAAAAATTCAGTCATGTTGGTGGGAGGTGTGACATCATTCTAAATGTGATGTGTAGAAGAACACCATTTCAATTAAATTAAATTATAATGAACTAATGGAATATATATATTTATTATTGAAAAAAATGTATCTAAACATTGGTGATATGAGTGATCAAAAATATTTTCATGAATTCTGATTGAGAGATTGGGAGTTTGTAGATGGAATAGAATTTTATATAAGATAATGTATGACCATAATAAACCCTATATGTATGAATTATACTCCATGATTTACAATTATGTATATGAGTGTGTACATATAAGTTACATTATATTCTACATCTTGTAGTTGATTTCTGGGATGTATATTTCATGCATGCACTGAATGTATACAGAGCAATAATCCACAAATCATGGATATTTAGTTGTATCATAGGAGTTCAAAGTCAAAACATCATTAATTAGTATAGAGTATCAATGAATTTATTAAATTAACTATGAAAAAATCCAAAAAATTTACATAATAATGAGAGGGAAAAAATTGAATTATATTAAGAAAAATATTTGAAGAAGATTAATTTAACGAATTTAAATTCCACCCAATGTAATAATACATTAAATATTAGATCAATGTTTTAGATTTTATTAGAATATTCGAAATTATTTGAATATAATTAGACTAAAGAGAATGATTTAAACTTTAATATAGAATATTAACTTGAAAATATTAGTTTCAAACTATTTCATTTACATTGTTTTTTATAATTTTTATTATTTGAAGTAATTAAGAACACCTTAATGTTTTTATATAAAATTTTAATAACCATAAATCTTAAATCCAAAATTTATAAAAAAAATTGTAAACATAAATAAATTATTCATTAACCATATAAAATTAATCTATAAATTTTGTACCAATTTTTTACATCAAATTTATTATCCATCCATTGTGGTAGTTAGATGAAAAGATATCGAAAATAAAATTTAAATTATTTAATCAATTTATTTATGACTTTCCTCCAGGATTGAACCCACCTTCTTCAATATAATCCTTTATCTCCCTAGGTTGAATACATTCTAGAACATAGAAAAAAATACTCTTTTAATGGTTGTCTGCTCTTTTAGAATGATTAAATGTATCTGTATAATTTATGCATAGTGATGTGAAAAATTGGAATGACCTTGTTCGAAAATTCATAATTCACATTAGAAAAGACTTCCCACCAATTATTTATCATAAAATTAAATGCGATAGTAGAATAACCCTTTGTATAATATAAATTACCTTTTAAAATGTTCAATTATTTTCTAGATAACCTAAAATTTATATATTTTTGGCTTAATATAATCCATTCAATCAAAACCTGTCAAACGATGAATCTATATTATTAATTTCCTCAAATGGTCCCCCATGTATAATTTTAAATTCATCCTCAATATCTATTTTTCACAATGATAACGTCCAATATTTTTCCCTCAAAATCGTAATTAAACTTCCATATATTGGGTAAATTACTCTAAAAATTTGGAAAATGAGTTATAAAAACATATTTGAAATTTATGATTTAATAATGATTGAAATAATTTGATATGGAAAATTATGCAAGAGGATGTTATATTTTTTCTGAGTGGAATATAATATTTTCTTGACCCCATACACGGGTATCATGCACTACATTGAACCGTGATTTCATGTTTGGAAATGTATATTAACTCATGCCATTTTATTTAGGTGATGTTCCACGTTAAATTCCTCTCATTTTTACCATGTACATTAAAAAAAATTAAACCCATGCATGGTTACATATACATCTTTATTATTTTATTTTATTTCACTCCATTAATGTCCTGTTGAAGGAAAATGAATTAATATAATTAAAAAAATAATATGTTTTTTTGAAGGATTTAAAACAAAACAAAATAATACAAAACATTTATTTACTATTACATATATATCAAATATCCCCACACATAATCCATTTCTGTCAAATTAAAAGGGTAACAAATGAAATAAAAACACAATTATTTAATTTTAATAAAAAATATAATAGTTCAATAATTGTCGATAAATTAACCCAAATAATATAACGAATCATCTAAAATATGACCATTAATGAAATATTTCTTACACGTGAAACATTTCAACAAATATTTATCTATATCTATACATCGTTGTGAACTAACTCACTATAAATGTTATATTCAAATATTGTTTTTAATGTAGTGATCATTTCTATAAAAAATAAGAACATGAAATGAATTTTATATGTGACCTGATGAAAATTAAATAGTTTATTTTATGATGATGACTATTCAAAAGTCTATTAATTTGGTGGTTTTGCCTATTGTCTTACCGTTTCCCATATTTAATATCAAAGAGTAGCTATAAAATACATTCATGACAACAAGGGTAATTATCATGAAGGTCCCATATTATATCTCATAGGCCTAGATTCTTACAAGAATATGGAGGTGGATTTATAAATTTATGGACATCAATTGTTGTTATAGTTCCCCAACATACCTAAGCTTCTACATAAATCCTTTTCAAGTATTTATACCATTGGTTACTTCCCTTCATATAGTAACTAATTATTTTATCCTTAGCCTCACCTGTATATCCTCACTGGGAAATTTTCTCCTAGATATCATAGTTTTATGAATATAAATTTAATGTTGTAGTGGTCCAATTTATTTAACCATAAACTCCATTACATAAATTTCCATTTTATATAATCTTAAAAATTAAAAATCATTATTCCTCATTACAGTACCATAAAAATACAAACACCGATTTGTGAATAATGGTCATAAAATACATAGAATAACAACCTCCCCATTAAATATTATAGTATTTGGTACACCCAAATATATGGATTTGAATAATAAATATTTTCACTAGGTATGAGTTTAACTCCCCTCTCATATGTACTTAAGCTAATTGTTATTTATTTCTGGTAGGCTTTAATTTACAATAATCTATGAAAAATTATTATTCTAAAAACATGTTATATAGTTATTCCTCATCAAACTAAACTAAAAATGTTTAGATATTCTTATAGGGGATACATTATATATCTTTCGTAAAATCAATTCAAACACATTATCACCTTTGACCTCATTTAAATTTAAATTCTCCATCAACGATGATTCAAAAATACATTTTATAAAATTTATAACTTCATGGATTCTACTAATATGCAATATTTCCTATTTTTTCATAAGAGGCCTTAAACTATAACATAGAACAATTCATATTTCTGGATGGGTAAAAATTCTATTGTGAACCCTTTCAACCTTACATGATGGGGCAAAATTTTAATATACTATGAGGAATTCCAATGTTATAATAATAAAAAATGTAATTTAATTCACTTTTTTGGATAACACTATACTAAATAATTCTCATAAGTCATCCAATGAGACCTTAAATTGTGACTAACCATATTCCACATCCTTGATAGAGTAAAAATAAATTGTAAACCCATTAATAATTTCAAAATAGAAGTTAAATCCATTTAAAATTTATTGGAATGTATATAACAGAAGCATACATTTATATCTTCTCGAAGACCCTATATCATAGAATAGCCGAATTCTCCTTCCCAATTGTTACAAAAATCTGACATATACATTTTAGACATCATAGATAGCACTAAACACCATAAAACTCTTATGACTTTCCATGAGACAGTGAAACCCAATGTAAAACGAATTTATCATCATTGGAAATAAAAAACTATTGTATAGTCATTCTGGACCTTATGGGATGGAATTTAACTCAACTGAACTCTTATATATTTCTTAGAAAAGAAAATCACAACCTAACCAACTCACCTTACTCTATAACATTAGATAGTAGTGTGAACAGTAACACCTTCCAATTTGACTATAAAATATAGAAAAACCATTATGTATTATAATCAAAACATAATATACGGAATAAAAATCATTCTTTCCTATATTGATTTAAAATCTAGATGATTCATTTTTAAAATGTCTCAGGGGTGTTAAATTCTTGACAACCTTATGATATTAATTTAAACTAAAGAGTAACCATACACACACCCAAGTGTGATAATAATGATATGTCCAATTTTTTTAAATATGTGATTTAAATTCATGATGTTTACCATTTAAATTAATTTGGTATAGTCCACCAATTTTATAACATCTGTTCAACCATATATGTATTCAATTGGTAAAGGAAGATACAGATAATGTTGGATCATTATGGGGACCACTAAATATTAGTCCATTCTCTATTTCATGAGTTATTTCTGTATCAACGTGCATCTATTATTATTTTGAACAATATTTATACTAAAAATATCTCACATAATGTAAATAAAAAACATGTAAGGAACACATGATGTGCCAGTTTCAATATTCAATATATATAGCTACATCCTTGGTATGATCTAAAAAATAAGCACCCAATAGTTCTGAAGATTCAACATTGTTGATAAAATGAGTATATTATTTCACCGATCTATTGTTTCAAAAAATACAAAATTTCAATCTCTCGACTCAAAAATAAAGGATTGCATCTTGATCATTGTTTTCACTGATGCTGTTTTGTATTAAAAAATGTAAGGATTATCACATTCCACTAAATTATTATCTCAAAATATTTTATAGTTGTCACACAATTATAATTTTTTTGTTATCTTTTTTTTCTAATACAATGCTTAACATACTCTAATGATTCATGATTATCCCCTATTTACATAGTCTTACACATTATGCTATTTTTTATGGTTCATATTTTAATATAATATTAAAATTCTAATTGAAACTAACAAATCTAATTAACATAATTATAATTACTTCACACTATTATTTAGAACATGGATTTGTATAATACCTATATCTATACATTTATATAATAATAATAAATAATAATTAAATTTAGTTCATCACATGAAGGAAAATATGTTCCATATAATAAACTATTTGAAATATAGATTGTGGAACACCTTAAAATGTGAATTGATATATTTTTGTGTGATCAACTAGTTTTATCAAAAAAATTCAAAAAATGATTCTTCGATTGAAATGTGAATAACATATTAAAAACCAAAAGTATCTTTCTAGATCATAATATCATATAGAACAACTATTTTGACTTCTGATTATAGACCAATACTATACAATAAGGCACACTTCCACAAATACTACAATGTGACCTTCTAAATATGGAATGGTTGTATCCTAACTCATAGATCCAGTTAAATAACATTATTGATCAATTTATTTCATTATAGAAGGATTAAAAACAACCATATAACATCTAAAAATTGTCATATCGAGAATTATCCGGTATATACATCATGAAATATATTATATTTCAAGATAGACCAATTCAAAAACTCATCATATTCAATTCCTAAATCACAACATGAACCTTTCAATTATAGCGTGAGACGATATTCTAGTAAAATATTAACTCTTAAAAAATTATTCAATCCCTAGTATATTATTATCACTTGATTCACTTATAGTGTTACAAAAAAAATTGGTGTGTGACCAGACTAAGTCACACGTTATGTTGAATTTGTCTTAATAGGAATAAAGTTACACTAATTTCATACTCATCTAAATTTTCTCATGATAAATGCATCACAAAAAGTTGTAATTTATTACATCCTGATATAATATGAAGTCCCAAAACCTCTTTCAAACATTCATATCTCAATTTTTAGTATTGTTTTGATTTTTTCATTACTTATCATAGTTAAGAATATGAATCATAGAGTTCACTTTCCTTTAAAAGGTAATATATGGTTTTAATATTGAGGAAATTATGAATCGTATACGATGATAATTCCCAGCCAAAATAAATTTCACATGTTAATCCATCCAATTAATGAATTTTAAACATCTTTCTCTATATAAGAAAACCCTTATTTTTATGACTTCAAACATATTTCATGTTTTGACATCTAAATCAAACATAATAACCATATCCAATTTATATATATCTTCTAATTCTACATACCATTAAAATACCTCATAGTGGTAGATAATTATTATTCAAATCATGATATCAATGAAATTTCCCTATATCAAAATAACAACAGAATTTAATATTTTCCAAAATCAGTATTTGGTCAAAAAATAATTTCTCGTTTTCTTCTTCTGAAAAATATTGAAATTGAATAACATCAAAAACTAAAAAATCTTATAAAAGAATAATAATTAATTAAATATAATCCTATATAAGTCGATGTATTATATGAAATAATCATAATATAAAATAATTTCATTATTTATTTTAGTGAAACATACATCCCATTCTCCACAACATATGTCAATTATTTTCATCAATTTCACAGAAAAAATGTTATTTTACATCACTAAAATATTCAATGTATCATTATAAACAAATTTAATACAATAAATCTGTTATATCATATTATAATATTTCACAATCTTCAAATACACACAAACAAAATATGAATCCCTAATTTTATGCTTTTAAAACTCCCCCAGAATATGTCAACCCACTTTAGAAATTTCATATTTTTTGAATTAATATTTATATACTTCCCCTTCAAATAAAAGAAAAATTAATTAGATATTTATATAACAATCACCAGAATTAATGATAAATAAAAATATAATAATTCAGGGGATTGAATCACCATTAATTACTATTGAAATGGTTTAGGTTAATCACTAAACATCAACATCATAATTTAAAATGAATATTTTGTAGTTATTTTTTGATAATATCCGATATTTTCTCCATTGTTGGAATAAAATAATTCATAAAAACATATTTCTAGTCATACTTCATTAAGAAGTGACATTTGAAGTTAATATTATTTGAAAAATAATTCTTGAGTTGATTCATTGGTATATTGGTCACATGCTAATCATCAAAAACAATAATTAGTGGAAATTTCACTTAAATAAAATCAATAATATTCATTGATTCATTTTTTAGAATTAATATCCTCTTGAATTTGGATAAACTTGGAGATACCATCAGATCCTATTTTTTTAATGTATCAAATAGTTAACCATTCACTTTAATAATTAAAGGGCTATAAAATTCTGTTAATCATTTGAATGTTTGGATCATCATATAATACTTATTTTATAGTGTCCAATAAAATTTTTGATTTAAAATACAATGATTATTAAATTGAATAACATAATATACTACTTTACTCAATAAAAATTACGATGAATAATACTCAGCCAACATCATAGAATCTATTTCCACCAAGATCCTTATATTCCATTCAATAAATCTTTTTTTGTAGAATATATGGTTTACTGAATTTATGATGAATATCATTGTTTTAATTATAAGTGTCACTGTTTTCACTTCAATAATCTACACTATTTTCCATATACAACTTAATTAATTAGAAAAACATTCCTATTATATATATATTCTAAATATTATGAAAATTATAAAGGCATATAACTAATATTTTATGAACTCAATATAATTTTCCTGAGATAATTCATCAATAATAGAAATTAATTATGTAAATACATTATTCTATTTCTTTTTCATATACTCATAAATTATTAACTGAATGAGATCCAATTGATGAGGAATACAAATCATAAATATCTTATGTGATGTATTAGGCATCCTTTAATTTTGGAATGTAGAACATGTATAATTCCATAAACAATTCAACATTGTAATGTCACAAGTATCATTTACTTGGTACATATGATGTCTTTATTCCCCATTACACTAAACAGTGCCTGGACTAGTGGTCAACACATGAACATAATTGTGCCACCCTATATGCTATAGGTTGTCAACAAGAAACAAGGGCCTAAATGGTTTCCTTGTGGAGACCATTACCTTGTTTCAGAGGAGAAATATTAATATTATAATATCCAATCATGTATATCATAAGAAATTAAATAACAATAATTGTGGGAATTTACGATAAAATAATACAATTGACAAAATATAATAATAAAATAATATTCGATATATATATTGAATCCCCCATGGGTAGATCATACAAAAGAAATTAAAAAAAGTTATAGAATAAAACCATGTTTAACAAACTATAGCCAAGTTGCCTGAATTTATTCACAGTGTCATCATCCATAACCTATTCTAACATTCCAATAAAACACTAATCAACATCGGGCCTTACCAAAAGCACGTCCTTAAGAAAAATAACAGTTTCTTTATAATTATCCATGTTCTTTAATGCCCTGATAAGGGATTGATTAGGACATAGTACGATACAACTTATGACATTCCTAAAATAACGATTCTCATAAGTAGTGAACACATAAATCTTATAATAAACATTTTGATGATTTAAAGATTACATTAAAAGAAGCAATAAAACCACCAATCTGTGACTTAGTTATGACACCCATGATCTAGCCACCCACTGTCGATATATATGTATGTGAAAATAATCATCTATACTATCATCAAACATTGATGAAGTGTCTCTAAGCCTCTCACATTGAAAATTCCAACCATGAAGTCTAAACCATCCTTTGGGTGTGGTTTTATATAATATAAATCAAACCTTACCTAAAATTGTTTTCCTTAGAAAATATAGACATCAACTTTGGGATTTGTTAAAAATTATCATAGAAAATCCTTAAAAAGTTTTCTTAGTCTTAAAAAATCACACTTATAGTGTTTTCATTTTTGTCACACATCTCCCTTATGGTGTTTTCATAGAAATCATGGAATAAAATCAGAAATATTTTTCAAGTATTATGTACCACTGTTATAGTGTTTCCCATAATTTACAAGAAACTCCCTTTTATTATTTTCCATTTTGTCTCATGAACCTCCCTTATAGTGTTTTCTTTCTAGTACCAAAGACCACCCATATGTTGTTTTCTCATTTGAATAACATATCCTCAAAAAAATGGAATTTCCAATAAACTAAACACAATCACACTATGGGTTCTTATATTATCATTAAAAAACAAGACCACACCCAATGATCATTTTCATTATCTTAAAAACCAAGACCACCGCAAGGTAAAGTTTTAAAAAATATTTATATACCAAACACCATTTAATCAAAATTATCCATAAACCAATATTCATTACTTTATAAAAAAAGTATTTTCAACAAAACCTTTTCATTGGACTATTTTAAAAACCAAATTCAATTTAATATTCCCCTTTTTCATTTTCATGTTCCATATTAAAAAAAATATTTTTTAATATTCTTGAGTTATCAGTCCAATTATAGGTCATCGTGACTAATAGGCATTTCAAGGATAAAATTCATGACTAGGGAATTCCCATGGAAATAGCGCTCTGTTATTTACAATTCATTATGCCTTATAATACAATTTGAATATCTATGATTGTGAAATTCCATTTCACAATACATAGTTAAATCATATTTCCTTGATCAACCATTTTAATTACACTAACAAAATAATGATATCATTGAAAACAAAGATAATGTTTCAAAGAGGAATAACCATTTAATATATACCATTAACCTTTTATAAAACATTTCATATCATCACATTGTCCAATTTCATGGTCAAGCTATTACTAAACCACTCAACTAGGGATACCTACTCTTAGTGTTAAAGCATGCATAAGGGTTGTTTAACTTTGTGAAAAAACAATCCAATGCATTTAATCTAGATCTAGTCAATTTCTGATGCATTCTACAGGAATGTAAAACATATAAACATGGAAATATTAATAAATAATTGTGATATTATAGGGTTTCTCTTCCTTATTCGAATATTTAAAAAAAGTCCATAGTCTGGCTACAATTATTAAGGGTCAGAAAGCCACATACAAACCAAAATAATCATTTTCCATGCCTCTAGTTTCATTTTCACATAGTAAAATCTCATATGAATATTTTAATAATTGTTAATTAATTTATAAATTAATTCCAAAAGGCATAAATGTTGAAATAAATATTCGGTTCTCTCACTAAATCCACACCATCACCAAATGATTTCAAAAAACCAGTGGAATAGTCCTAAAAAAATAGCAGGATAAATACCTTGCCAAAAATTCCCTAAAAAACACCTGATAATATTAAATTAAAAGAAAAAATAGGAACACATTCTATATATCATCAGACATTAAAAAATCCAATTCGACAATAGGAAAACATTTACATGGTTGTCCTCTGTCATGGATGAAAATACCCCAAGATTTTAGGTGATTCCGCCATTATCTGGGGGATAACCAATCAAAAATTCAATTGGTAAAGGAAAAAATTAATAAACTAGATAAGGAGTAAACAGAGGAAGGAATATGATACTAATAACTTTAAATCACTTAATTAAATCAATTAAACACCACATGATCATGGAGATTTTAATATGGATGAATGGATGGTTGACTGCCCCCTAAGAGTGAAATAATAGTGGAAATGGGGTCTTTGAGTTCAAAAAATCCTTTTCAGGTGAAGATGTACCATTTTACCATTAAAACTACGACCAAATGGTTAGTGTGTATATATTATTTGTTCTTCCAAAAAAAGGAAAGAATCATTGAGCTATGTGTTCCAATTGAAGGGCTAGTGGTTCTAACAAGAGGATTATTTGGTAGATATAATTTTCCAACAGCCACCCTAGACTCTCCTAAATGAACCCGAGAGATCTTGGGCACCTTCTCTAGCCCCATTACCATTAAAAACAACTTTTTTGGGTGAAAAAACTCAAAAAGTGCTTCTTTGAGTCCCCATTTAAAATTTTACCCATACCCCAATTGGAAACTCAGATTTCCTTTAACATCTAGTATCCTAAGAGACATAGCGAATTCTAATATCCCAACACAAAAAAATTTCATTATTGAGATGTCTCCATAGTCATCACCTACTACATCAGAACTCAATAAAACTCTTATTTAAATCTAAATCGACTCACCCCTTTCCTAATAAACCAAATAACTTCTAAGGAAGAACCACTAAGATTACATACTTATACTTCCAAAAAAACTAAGACCCTTTGTAATTCTTGAATCACCAAGATTGCACTAATCTGATCCCATTTATCCTGAATCACTAGAGATGCTTTCATTCAACAGAATCTAGGCCTATGGTCCTCCCCACAATTATCTTAATATTATAACCAATATGTTACTCTAGTACCTCTTATTTCATTAATTTTTAATTAGAACTACATTCCCACATTCCAATTACGTATTCATTGTTATTTCAAACAATCCACACCCATCATCACCACCCAATTCATATTTGGATAGATACATGATGTTATTCTATATATGAGATATGAAAAAAAATCCCTGATAGCCTAATTTGATTCTAAAAAACTTTTTTCAATCTCCAGAATGACATGAAATACATTCTTTGAAAATTATCACATATAGTCGCATATATTAATACAAGTCAAACTATCATTAGTCGAATCATCTACAAAATATCTCATCTACAACTTATAAAAAATTACCAATTAATTAGAATATGATTACATGATGGCTCATGGAATCCTATGATCAGCTGAACATGCTTACTAAATTCCATACGAGAATTATATTGAGATTCCTTAGATATATCCCAAACCATCAAAAACAGTCACCATGTTGTACTACACATTGATGAACCATTGATCAAAACACACTCAGGTTACATTAAATTCCTTGATAAGACTGAATTTATTGATCATTATTATATCACAACCACATCTACGTACCTAATTGGTACTCCATGATGAACCATACAAGAATCCAAAACATTATAAACAAGAATCACATTTTACCATGACCATTCCACTTTTGGTTCTATATTTCTATAACTTTTCCACTATAATGGTCACATGCCCATAACTCATAAACCACATTTTATTATAGTATTTCCATTATATTTTCAGAAATAGAGAAACTATGAACCACTATACCCCATGAATTATTCATCATTTAACATAATGTTTCTCATGGGAATCTCACTCCCACGTGAGAGACAAAATGAATCATCATCAACAAACCATTCTTGACACCTGAGAATGGAACCCAAAACATTCACTGATATTGGTTATATAGCATGTAACTCAAACTTCTATGACCAATATTTCACTAATACCTTAGAACATTACTTATACCACTTCTTGAGCATAAATCCACAGCACCCATACTCAACATACGTGCGCTACTCATACCGAGCCATGCTAATCACTGCCACTGAGGGGACATCATCTATTCAAATTAAAATATCAAATACATATCTCCTTAAATGGAAAAAAATTCCTTGAGGCATTAAATTGAGAGAATCATATTAGAAATCCCAATACAATCCCATGAATCTCATTCGAGGAGCCAAGAATTAAGGTTTGTTGTTGTTCTGCTACTGCACCATCACTCGAGAACCTATAAAACACAAATTATTCATAATAGAAATTAGATGGTACATTTTACAAATACGAGGTCTAACATTCCCCATGCATATCCATCCCACATATCCTTGATCTCACAAGAATTAAAAAAGTTCTTTCTCCCACTCTACCAAATCACATAACCCAAAGAACATCATGTATCTCCTGTACATTCTCTCCACAATAACCTCATCAAAATGTATAGGTTTCAATATTCGATAGTAAAATTTAAATAACTCAAATCAGGATCACATGGGTCCTTAATTAATGAATTTTGGGTCAGAAGAACCCTTGAGTATCTTACCATTACCACTGGCCTGCTAGTCACACTGAACTCAACTCATACACAATGCATTCATAAACATGAATAAAATTATTCTTATGTGATTTCATAAACCAAATTAATAACCATAATCTTTATAATCAATTCATAATAAAAAATACCTATACAAGTTTTAATATCCTTGGACTAACACTAGGGGACAATATTTATTTCAGCATCAAAACAATTCCAGGGCAAAAAGGCTTGTCATTTGAACAATCATTCCCTTCATGATCAGACCCAAAAACAAAACATAAAAACCTAGGTTATTAACTGGGAAAATATCCTATTTTTAACTAAGTCTTTACCAAAAAATATATAAAATCATTCATGAATCGATTCAAAATTACAAATAACCAACCTTCTCACCACATATATAAAACATTAATTATTTCATGATGACCATACTTGTGGTAACCCTTGGTTGCTGATAAAGATGACTCAATACTTGTCTAATATAGATTCTAGATATTATTTCTACATTCACATGAAGACAATTTAGATCATTTCTTAAACAATATACTCCAAATGGGTGACACTCCTATCCCCATTTCAAAGAACAATTCATTTAAATCATCAAGGGAAACCACTTACTCCAAGACCTATACACCCATTATCATTATCACAATTTTTCAAGACACCTTATCTAGGATCCTACACACCACCAAATGGCAACAATATCAAAAGGTTAAAAAATGATACAAGAAAAAATTTGACCAAATAAGGATATAACCTAATTAAACACAAATCATGTAACATCCCTATATATAGTACCACCAAAAAAATCAAGGTGTCAAATCCCATATCCAAGGGCCTCACCACCCAAGATCCCTAACATCAGCGAACTACTCGTACATAGGGTCAATCTATAAACATAAATGATTATCATCCCTATGATCCCTGAAGATATCATAATTTCTCATTTATCATTAATTAAACTCTAGAATTTAAAACTAACGGATTCACATTTTATAAAAAAAATATAGCTCATATATTTGAATTTATAAAGCTTTATTATGTCTCAAATTACATGGATTATATATATAAAAAATTACATTATATGTTTTTGATGGAATATACCTTCTTTTTTTCTTACTAACCCTTTATTTAATCACAAGAATCACTTTTATAATTAGTTTATTCATTCCTATTCAACATATGTCACTAGAGGAGTTAGACATTAATAATTCCACCACACAATTAAATTTTAAAGCACCATAAAGATATATGTAGAAACATTAAATAAAAAACACCTCATAATTAATTAAATACTTATTTTTATACAATTCATTGAAAAAACCATTAATAATAATTAAAATACCAACACATGTGAATACTAGACAACTATCAATCATAGGGAAAAGAAGATTACATATAAATCTGGGGTTCCTAACACGATACATGTACTAACACACTATCATGTTAAACTGACCAAGAGTAAAATATAATAGATTAGTTACATAACACATAACTAAACTACTCGAGGTGTAAATCAATAAACTCTAAAATTAAAATGAATGAACATTAATTCACATCCCTGATAACAAGTATTTCCCCCATATTCTGGTTTGAAACCTCAATGAATTATCTAAAATTACATCCCCAATGAAATTATATTCCTATATATTCCATTAATAATAGCATGATAATGTAAAATACATCTGTGATTCAAATTTAGGATTTACTGACCCCCAAACCACTATTCGATTCCTAGAATAGTGATCTCAATATTAACTCGGCCATGCCTTTTTGTATGCCAAAGGATTATTAATAGAGTATTGGACCTAAAAGGCTATCATGGGGATAATATTCCTACATGTTAGAATTGAAATAACATTTGAATAATAAAAAATCTAACACATAATCCAAAAACAAGTGACAACATATAATTAATGAAGTTATTATTAAATAATGAAATCAATATATGAGATAATATTTGAATATTTCATATACATACCAAATAGACTAGGGGTGGATAATACATAATAAATACCAAAATTAATATAATAAATATATCCCTATGATCCATTAATGATAGGTCTTGAGTCATGACCAATCCCATAATCGATACCACCACCTAGCTTTTCAAGGAAATAATAATGAAGATTAGGACTATCCCTAAACCTGTACTTGAGATAATTAATATTTTCATATCAGGTAACTATGTGATATGGAAGACCAATAAACATGTGATTATAATTTAGTGGGAAACCAAAAATGATGTCTCAAAAAACAAGTATGTCATGAATTTCATAAAGAAGTTAAATGTTAAGCTATTTAAAAAATATAAAAATTTACATTAAAAGTGACTATATAACTATTAACCCCGATATTTATGGTGACATCTATGATATGTCAATAACATTTTCAATCATTTTGTTTTTTACCGTAATTGAATGCACATTCACCAATTATATATGGTGTGTGTATGATCATGTCACATTGACCATTCCATGAATAATATCACAACCACCAATTGTGTGCATTTTTTCCTTAGGGTAATGGAGACCTCCCATAAGGGAGTTTTCTTTAGTAATCATCGAAATCCCCTCTAAGTATTTTTGATAGTTATTACAGACCACACTTACCATATTTTATTAGCTATCATGAATCACCCTAACAATGTATTTATAGTTATAAAATTCTACCCTTACAGAGATTTTTTAGTTATCACAAAAATCCATAGAGCGTTTTTATTCATATATAATAGAAAACCAGTAAATTTTTATATTTTTAATATGAAAAACAACAATTAATTTTTTTATCTTTCTTGTGATATAGACCACCCATATGAAGTAGTATTTCTTGTAGAAAGGAACACCATTATGATGTTTTCTCATCTGGATAAAATGGAATCTCATAAAAATACATTTTCAATAAAACAAACAAAACTAACCCAAGGGAGTTTCCATTGTAGTTTAAAAATTATGATAAATCTCCCATGTCTTTTTAATAAGTTTTATAAAATAATTCAACCACAAATGGATGTTTCCAACGCCATAAAACATTCTTGAATTCAAAAAAATAATTAAATATAACTATCCAAAAACCAATATTCACTACCTTATAAAATGAAACCTCAATACACATTTCATCAATACCATTTTAATTATAAATTTCAAAAAACCATAATTAATATACCATTAACAATTTCCATTTTAATTTCCTATTTTCAAGAATAAAAATTTCATAATTTCCCACCAAATGTATCCAAATCTAAATCACTATTCCATAATTTCATTTCTTGGGTCAAACTATATGATATGACATTTACTTGCAATCAATCATTATTTAGTTTGGATTTCATACGGATTATGATCAACATAGTATATAAATTCTTGTGAAATACCATTTCACAATCCTTGTTTAAATAATATTTCCCTAGTCAACCATCTTAAATAGACTACATGTTTTAAGAAATAATTCCAAATAAGAATGTTGTTTCAATGAGGATCATATCATTAATATTCCCCAATAACATTTTATAAAACATATAATATCTTTCCAAGATGAATTTATTACTATGGAACTCCACTATTGTTACTTCCAAAAAAATGGCCTTCCTATAATAAATAAATTCATTCCTCTAAAAAACTTTTTGTTATAGTTTACAATAGAATCAAATAAAATTACATTTAAAACTCTTAATAATATTTCACATCATGTGTAGATATGGACTAAAACAATAAGTGAAAGCAAATGTATATACACATTAAAGAAAAGTACATTCACTAAAATAAACTCCATAGGATTTAATTCCAATAATAATACAACCCATGATGTGAATATTATAAAAATAAAAGAAGAGTTATAAAAACAATATATATAATCAACTAATTTCTTGGAACTATTTTAGGTGATTTTGTCAGTGACAAAAAGAGAACTAAAATGTATTTATAAGGAAAATTGACAGTTTGACATGAGTTATACTGAATAATATGGGAAATTGAAATTAAGACCATTAAACAATAAGAGGGGTTGATATAGTTATTATTATTTTTGGTCTTATAAAATGAATGTTGAGGTTATTTAACAATTTTATTTTATAAATAATATAAATATTTTAATTTCCACTAAAATTACGTTTTATGATAAAATTAGAATATGTTAATAAAATAGTATTTTCTTAGAATTATCATTTATATTGTTTTATAAGATAATACAAATTAGTGAATTCCAACGTAAAATTAATAATAAAAATATAGTTTATTATATCATAAATGAATGTTAATTTCAAATAAGTAACTATTATTTAAGATGATAAAATTATATTAAAATAATTACTTTTATAAAATAAATATCTATTTTTAATTTACTTTAAAAGAAATATCTTAATATTATTTTATAGTAATTTTTCAAAAAATTACATTTTTTAGATTAAAAGTGAAGTATAATTTTCTTTGAAATATCAAAAATATAATGATATAATTAGGATATGATCATGATTTAAAATTTAGTAGTCCTTATTATTAATCATATATTATCTAAGGAATAAAAATGTAAAAAATGTATTATATTTATAATCCCATGCTTAACATTCTGAAAAACAATAATTTTTTCCTTTCGTAAAAAAACTATTTTTTTGTGTCCTAAGAGTATCATAATTGTATTTATTTTTATCAAGAATATAAATTTAATTAGTAAAATGGATTTAAAATTTTTAATTAAAATATCCAAAATTTGTAATATGGTTTATTTCATTTTTAGGCATAAAATATTTTTCGTGGTAAAAAAGTGTTATCCCTTTGTATGAAAAATAACAGAGTGGGATAATGTAAAATTTTAAAATCCTTAAATACATAAAAAATTAAACAATTAGATGGGTGTTTCATGTATCGTATGAATATAAAAATCATTTAAATTTTTTTTCCAGAATCATTGGAATTAAAGCCACTCAATATTAGTTAGCATTAAATAAATAATAATTAAAATTTAATACGTTAAAACCAAGCTTCTTTAGGTTTAAATACCCCATTACCACCCCAAATATCCACTAAAATCAATTAAGCACGAATTTTTGGAAATTTGTTGTTCATTCAATAAGCTATGTTATGACTTTTCCATTTCTTATATGTTTTGAAAATCACAAACACTTTTCCCCTACATATTATTTTCTTTATCTAAGGAAATTTATTTTCTTAACCCACAACATGATTTTATATGATATTTTTAATGTTATTAATATAATATTAATTAAAATTTTTATGACCTAATTATTATAAGAATAATCAGATCCTTATCAAAAAAATTTAACCTTCAATTTCTTAGATCCTGAGTTTTGCCGTTTTTGGACTCCGAATACTCAAAAATTTTGACTCAAAATTCTTAGAAATTATGACTCTGAATTCATAGAAATTATAACACCTAATTCTCAGAAATTTTATCTCCAAATTCCTAGAAATTATTACACCTAATTTTAAGAAAATACAACTTCAAATTCTTAGAAATTCTAAATCTGGATTACCAAATATTATGAATATGAATTCTCAAAAATTCTGACCCTAAATTCTGAGAAATTATTACTCTGAATTCTCATGAATTTGGACAATGAGTTTCAGAGAAAATCAGAATTTTATTTCTTAGATTTTCAAACTCTGAGTTCTTAGATTTTTAGACTCCGAGTTCTCATATTTTAGACCCCGAGTTCTTAGATTCTCATATTCTATGTTCTCAGATTTCTGACCCTTTTTCTATAAAAAATTAGACTTGTTTTTTATCAAAAATAAATCTCTATTTATATCTAAAATCATACTCTATTTTTATCCAAAACATGACATTGTGTTTCGATTCTTAAAAACTCAGTTTTTATTCATATTTAGACTACATTTTCCAATATATTTAGAATCTTATTATTTATACTTATAAAAGTTAATTTATTTATTAAGATATTTTTTTTCATATTTATCAGATACTAGTTTAATTGCATTTTATAATATTAATAATGTTTTTATACTTTTTATAATTCCATACACAAGATTATATTAAAATGAAATGATGTCATAAAATATTTTTCTCACTAACTATTTGCAATTTGACAGTTGTATAGGTCCCTTTGAGATTTAAGGAAAAATAAGACCTTTGGAGGAGTGATCCGACCATTGGAATCTTTTCCTAAAAATACCCAATCCATTTGATGATTTTTGTGTATGTTGAAATGTGTTGAAACATTGATAAATTCTTGATATACTTTTTTAAAAATAGAGAGACTCCCTTGCTTTGTGTGATCTGTGAACATATTGATAATCCATGAAAAATGTGTCCAACCTGCTTAATGAGAGTCTGATTGACTTATTAATTAAGGTATTATAGGGACATGAAGACATAGGTGTCATCTACCTTAAGGATTAAGGTCTTATGAGGATAGGAATATAGATTCTAATATTCTAATTGAGCTATGACCCTGGTGTAGGTACGACAAAAATTGTGTAAAGTATAAATCATGGGGCCTTTATCCAAGGTTCTTGGATACCCTTCACTTTCGGTTAAAATATTTCCTACTTGTTTTCATGTTATTGATAAAAAATTTAATTA
Organism: Viscum album; assembly: GCA_963277665.1. Classification (NCBI taxonomy): domain Eukaryota; kingdom Viridiplantae; phylum Streptophyta; class Magnoliopsida; order Santalales; family Viscaceae; genus Viscum; species Viscum album. Next base: position 940,064,935 of record OY728166.1, read on the forward strand.
TACTGCATTTTATTAAAGAAATAATGTATAACATTCTTATTCATGTATACACTGATAAAAAATATTCTATATGAATTATGGTAGAATCATTCATAATGATAAACTTCTTTATGTTTCACTGAGATAAAATTGTTTATGTTTACATTTTTTATAATTGGACCTGGGCCCTTCCAATTATCCCTATTATTAAGAACCATATAGGGTTTGCGAATTCATCTTGTTTAAAATTGTTAAACATCAATTTTCATAAGGTAAAACGGGTGTTTTAAAAATATAATTCGACCCCTCTTGTTATTATAATCCACATCTACTTTTTGATCCTACAATTTTTCTCCCATACAGTCCCTCCAGGGTGCCCTCAGGGATTTAAGGTTCCTTCCTTAGTTTTTAGGAAACAAATCATTAATGTAATGAAATACACATCTCATTTGATTGTATTCATGTACCTCATTTTTTTGAGTCTCTATAGTATCAATGATTATATAATTTTAAAAACGCTATTTTTCCTATTACTATTGAAAAAATGTTTTTATAATGGTAAACCTCTATTATCTCTCTCGATTCATATTCCATAATCCATATTGTATAACGTCATGATGCCAAAATCATTTCATTAGTTATTTATATATGATGGTTACCCAGTCTGCTTCCTTACCAATGAGTATTCACCTAGATTTAAATATAATATAATTGTTTATGGATTTATATGTATGATACTCACATTCTGTTTAATGTGTTAAGAATGAAGTAATGTTCATGTCCATAATCATTTATGTACTCTATGATTTTATATGAAACCCATTCATTACTATATTCAGGATATTGAGGGAATTATTTATTATGATCAATTTCAATCACATGATTTAATATATATAAATTTTGTGTCCTGATATTTCTTCAATTCATTGGGTAAAACATTTACCTCAATATATAATATTTTTCTGAACCCATGTACAATATACATATGATATATGACACCTTGGAGATAAACCATCAAGATACTATTATGAAAGTTTTATTTTTATGTCGTAGTCTCATTTTAAGGATTTTATTCAAGTTATTTATACTATTATATTACTCATTATCATATAATTATACCTTATTAATATTTTCCATGGTCGTACGCTAAGTATTTCATCTTTTTATTCCCTTACTAGGCTTTATTATTGGCCATTTCTTTGATGTATATCCCCATGACATGAGATCCAGTAAAAGTAACTTGGGATAAACCAATGAATACTCCTTTCAAGTATATTAGAAGAATTATTATCATTATCATGTATTATGTTCCTAATATCAAAGACAATTAACCATAATAGAGACTCTGTATTGATAAATATTTTACCATGCATTGAATGGATTATGAAATAAAAAGGGGGGTCACTATAGTTGTTTTCAAAGTACAGTTTAGTTTTGCTTTTGTAAATTTGGACTATAAAATCTATAAAAAACCCTGGGGATATTTAAAATATGTTAATGTATCCCAGTATTTCTGGGATGTATTATGTGGTTGGATACTACGAGGGTATGTGGCTCTGATATTGTATTTTTGAGTTAAAAAACACCTAAAAAGGTCGTATTTCACTTGACACAATCATCACTAGGTGTATGAAAATGTTTCTTTATGCACACCTATTATTAAACTCCCAGAGGTATGCTTTGGTTATAAATGTTTTTTTATGAAACACCATTAATGGTTGTATAGAATGTGTAAATTTTTCTATTTAAACAAATATTAAATTAATTTCTAGGATCCTAAAATCTATATGTTAGATATGATTCAATAATAAAATACCCTTTTAAATTTATTATCTTGACGATTCATAAAATAACATTATTTTAATTAATTTTGTATTATTTGTTAATAGTGGGAGATTATTTGTAATTAAAAATTTAATAATTTATCTTCAAATAATTAATATCATGATTATCATTTCCATTTCATCATATCAAATATCATTTATTATAGGTATATAATGAAACCACATTAAACATTGTTATCTCTTCAAGATGTTTAATATTTAATATTATTGTGAAGTCTAGTTTAGATAATTTTGTATTTTTTTAAATATTTGACTCACCTATATGAAACTAATTGATCTATCCAACTATAATTATTTTCAATGAAATTTTTATATATCATGGTTTCCCTGCAACATGATTTCAAAATATCATTTTTATGAAGACATTAGATAATGGAAACACCACCAATGACATGAACATTTCAATATATGTTTTGTGAATTTATATTGAAATATGAGTTAAATATCAATAATATTATGGAATACCATATTCTTTTTAATTAATGGTATAGATCAACAATTGAAAATTGTGATGAATCAATTGATTTATAGGGTGAAGATTGTAACAGCCTAAGAAATATATCACTTTAAATATAAAACCCCCTCCACTCAAAAAATATTTATTTACATTTTTCAATATAATATTATTAAAATAATTTTAAATTTTATTTTAACATTACACATATTTCATAGATATGGACTAATAAAACTAGTAAATGAAAATGGCGATCCCAATTAAAGAATAGTTATCCACTAAGAAAACTAGATATGGTGGCATTTCTCCAAGAAGATCTCCCCTTCCATAAGGATAATAAAACAATAAGTGTTAGAAAAATAATTGAAATTATAACAGGATGTGAAAAAACCTTTTTAACTGATGTATTGTGTCAGTATCAGAATTTATACCTAAATATTTCATCTATTTATATGAATAATGAATACACAATAGTACGATCTTTGCCAGAATCATAATGGTTTTTATTATTTAGAGACTATATATATAGTCTTATGAACTTTTGAAATATATAAATCATATCCCATAAGTACATTCCCTCATAGTACCCTTCATAGGAATTCCCAACTAAAAACATCATTCACAACCTAAAGAAACAAAAAAAATAAATTGGTGAGCTCAGATTCCCAGTAATTGTAAACATGGGATATATTAATCAATGATAATATGATAGAATATGATAAAAATATGAGTATAATAACATATAGATAAATTATAAATTTCTTACCAAATCCGATAATGAACTAAAACTTGATTTACGGAATAAAAAATTATCATTTCAAAATAAATGAATCATAAGAATTAGATTTCATCATAACTCAATCATGAACCATAACATTATGTCATAAATTTGTTTGTGGATTCATCATAAGTATAGAAACCATTAAATATATCATGGTTATGGACCTATACTATGATATCATGAATCAACATCTATTTCATTTAGTGAATCAGGTACATCGATATGTTTTCTACAATAGATAAATATCTAGGACTTGTTTCCCATAATAGAGCAAAAACAATAACATGTTTCTCATAACAGATAAAATACATTGGCTTGTTTCCTAAAAATATTTCATGGGACATAATACATTATAAATTATGTGTAGGTAGATATAGGTATCATCCAAAACATATTGAAAATGGAAAGAATGTGGGCCATAAGTTCATTTAAAACTCATTAAATCAGAAATAGAGAAAAAATGGTTTTCATAAACATTTCATTTTTCATCATAATCATAAACCATCCAAAAAAATATTATGTATGGAATTGATGGATCATTATCCCAATAAACCATAAGCCTAATCCATATCTATTTTTGATAATGAATAGAGTTACCATTATAGGAATATTAGAACATTATTTAGTAAATGACACTTTCAAATTTAACTATCACTTTTTAAAATATAAGCATTTCATGAAATCAAGAAAAATATTTCTTTGAAGAGATCATTGTACTATTATAAAGGAATATTATGATAATTCACTAATCAAAGATACAAGAAATTAAATTCATGTTGTATAAGTTAGAAAAAATTCCTATCATATATTTTATGGAATAGTCACAATGTATATATTTGGAAAAATCAAAATACAAATATTTTCAAAAATATTTTAAAATTTTAAAAAATTATTAATAATGAAATTAATAAAAATATGATAATTTCATATACATTCCATAAAACGTGATCATAAAAAAAGTATATAGAAAATAATTTATCGATTTGATATATAAATTTAATTAATCTAGAATATTGGTGAAATTTTGAAATTTAAATAATTCAATGAGTTTTTATTTCATTGAAAGTAATCTACCCTCAAATAAAATAAATTTAAAATTATCATAAGTATATAAAATATTCATTTTAATACTTATAACATCATATATTTTCCCTTTATAACATTTCAACTCCCCTTTATCAATAATTCACTGTTAAAATCATTATTTTTCGGTGTTAACTATTCTGTTAATGATGAATATTATTGTTCAGTTGCATTGGTACCTATAAATCTATAATGGTTCTATATATTATAAAAAATTAATGATGTTATAAATATTAGATATTCATTATGTATATATTATGTTTCCAAAATAAATATCAGAGATTCCAAAATTTCTTACACCATTGATAGAGACGGTCTGTCGTACGTACGCATGAATGTTTTTTTTTCATTTTATGATTTATTGAATAAAGGAAAGTAAAATAATAATTTACTTTATAGAATCACTATTAGGTAAAATTACCATATATATTCATAAAATACATCCTCAATATGATTTAAGTAAAATATTAATGAAAAATGAATCACATCACTTCGTGGAGGTAGTAGTCCAAATATATGCGCAGATGATGATATCATTTCCAAAATGATTTGATTTTAAGAAGGTATAGAAGATATTGATTTTGAAAAAGTTTTATTATGTCAAAAATATATTATATAAAAAGTAATTATATCCTAAAACCTATCCATAAAATATGGTGGTGAAAAATGAATTGTATCGCTACATGGAGATGGTAAGATGTACCAATACATGAGAAATACATTCAGTTATAGTTTAACAGTAAATAGGGTAAATAATATTGTCTTAATAATCAAAATAAAACAACAGATTATTTAGGACACATAAGTTATTATTTTTTTATAAATAACTTAAATTTATAAGAGGAAAAGTAAAGTATAAATGAACGTGATCGGTGAAGGAAATTACCTCCTCATAGAAAGAACACCTTAAGATCTCATCACTAGGACCACAGGGGTTTCATTTGGAGAATATAATAATCTATAGAATGTGGATAGAGAATTATACAATCTGATTTATTAGATAATAGTCAATCTAGACGGCCCCATGTGATTTCAATAATATAAAGGAGTGGTTCCCATTTATAAGGGAGGGAAGGGGAACTCATGTAATTTCATAAATGATTAAAATAAAATAACTTCAATGGAAATCAAAGAGGGTAAAAATTACTTATAAATGTAAACAATGATACAAAAATATGATATATAATATACGATTTGTTTTATTTTATGATATTATAATTTATATATAATTTCATTAAATATGATTCTCATAAAATATAATTATCGTTATTTTTCACAATATCCCCATAATTTCACATAAAATAAAAAAATAAAAAGTTATTATTAGAATATAAAATTGGAAAAAAGAATAATATGTTATTTTCACCTATAAAATTTTCAGAACTCATTAATTCACAAAAATTGTATTTCATTTAATATTTGTAATAGAAGTAATTATATTATTTTATTAGTTGGATAAATGTTGAATCAATGCTACTTTAGAAATAATGTTCCTTAAAAAAATTATGAAATTAAAAAAATAATTTTCATGAAAATAATTTTTTTAATACCAAAATAGACACTTATATTAATTAATAACAAACGTTTTTTCCAATGTAGATAAATAATAGATATTAAAAACAAAGATAGTGACATTTTATAAATATATTATTTTTATGAAATTTATAAGAAATTTTAATTGAAAAGTTTCCATTAAACTTATAAAATTCAAGAATAATGTGATAAGGGTCATATTAACTTCATCCATTTATAATTTGGATGGAAAACTATGGATTTATAAGTAATGTTTATTCATGATTAACATGATATACCATTTACCAAGGTGATAAATTTTTCCAAATATAATATTCACATTAACCAAAAATAAAAGTGGAATATTTACCCAATTTTATCCTCCTGATTCTAAATATGTTATTAATATCATATAATGTTTTTTAAATGGAAACCATATATTGGACAAAAATAATGAAACTATAAGAGTCTGACAGAGGGAAACTTATTACAGTTATTTCCAAAATCAAGAGAAGATCGACCGAAAGTTCATTATGCCATGTGATGTCATGGTTGATTCCCTTATTGGAAAGACCTTAAGAAACCATGTTTTCTTCAAGAAAGGAATGCATGCCAATATATCTGGTATCTAGGATCGAGGAAAGCTATCTCATCCAACGAGTTTTAAGAAGCCATACAAGGTGCACGACACCATTACAAATGGGTTGGAAAATGGTGGTTGAGTCACATTCAATCCATATGTTGTTCCAACCTTTCTTTTTCACAAAATCAATTGAATGAATCACATCCATCATCTCTGATTCCAATAAGGAGACCGAACTGCAACTGCTGGAGAAGAATCCATGAAAAAGGAAATGAAAGTCTCTGAAAATAGCACCGCATCCCATTGGGCCCAGATTTCTTTTAGAGGGTCCATCAACATTTAATTTAATACAACCTGGGATCGAATCATTCTAGAACTCCTAAAAAGTGTGATTTGGGTTCCAGTATAGACCTTCAACCCTAAGATTGTGAAGGATCATAATGTTTCCAACAATGTTTTGACATGAAGCTTTCTGAATCGAGGCTGTATCCCTAATGTCGATTGGAATCTGGGTCTAACCTGCATTAATATTAAATGAGTAATTATTGTGAATAATATCATTTCAAGGATACCATATCATGTGAATGAGCTCAGAAATAGCGTTTAGAAATAGGTTTCTGATTTGTTGTAAAAATTCCATCTCCACACAATGTTTTATTTGGGAGAAAATGATTCAAAGGATAACCAAATACATTCAAATATGTCAGTAATATAATTCCAAAGGACCGAAGCTATAGAACAAGACAAAAAAAGATGATTGGTATCCTATCTATGTTGATAAAAGAGGTAAAATATAGAAGAAATTTGGAAACCAAAAGGATGTATACAAACCTCAGTAGGAATGTGGTTGAGAGAAATACTCCAAACATGATGGGTTCTTGAGGGTTTAATCAATGGTTTGTCAAAGAAGTTCAACCAACGAAAGATAGGGTCTTAATTTTTGAAATTGTATTTATAAAAACTTTTGGAAGTAATAATACCTTTATTGGCAGACTCCCAGATATGAAAATCATCAGAGTTAAAAAAAGGGTAATTGTCAACCACATGCAAGATATTATCATGGATATTGAAATTACGAGATTGCATCACATCTTAAATAATGATGGTGGTATTTTCAAGAGGTGAATTATAAGACATCATGGATATAAGGGGGGTTCCGGTCGAATTATCTAGCCAGAAATTAATGGAAGAGTCAACACTAACTAACAATCTTGAATTTTTTTGGGATGTTAGAAAAGGAAATTCTAATGGATGTCCAGATCAAAGAGATGATATGGCTAAAATTTCCCTTCTATAATTTCATAAGGAACATATTTTTTTGAAAAGAAATTATGTCAGAGTTATTATTGATTAATCGCCATGTGAGTTAGTCTTGGAGGGCCTCATTAAAAATATTAATATTTTTTATGCCAAATCATTCCTTCTCAAAAGGTTTACAGTAGGTGGACCAGGGGATGGAAATCAAGTTCATATAGAGAATGATACACGTCCTGATAAAATTTTTGATGTAAACATTAATTTTTTTAATGAGACCTTTAGGCCATTTTTAGACCATTTACAAGTAGACTAATTAAGAGGCAATTGAAGATTTCAAAAGGCAGATTCTTCCCGCCATGGAGAGGGATTTACCTTTACCGGAGAAGAGTTTATTGATAACCAGGTCAACAACTATATTGATGTACGTGGATTTAGGTTTACCCCAAAAAAATTGGAACTCCCAGGTAAGTGAATGTGAAGGATCCTTCATTGATGACTAAACTATTGATGATGTTATTATTTATAATAGGAGGAAATCTTTTTCCAAAGAAGTCAAATGATTTTTTCCAACTAAATCATTAACTCAATATTTCTTCGTAATGGGTTAATGCATTTTTAAGGTTTGAATGCATCTTTTATCAACTTGTAAGAACATGATAAAATCATCGGCATATAAAATATGCATCAGAACATTTATGTTTTGGGAATCCAGGATGGGTTTAAGCTTTTTTTGAGCTATTAGATGAGTGATTAGTCTGCTAAGATAGTCTTCCAGAATATCAAAGAGAATTGCAGATAAGGTGTCACCTTTCCTGACACCCTTGGTGCATTTGAAATATCCTTTAGGAGAGCCATTAACAAGAATGTAAATAGTTGCTGAAGTAAATATGTAATTTATTCTACAAATGAAAGTTCCATTAAACCCAAAAAACTAGAGAACTTTAAAAATTATGCACGAATCAGTGGTGTCAAAGGATTTCTAAATGTCAAGATTAATCACAACATTTCCTTCTCTGTTAACATTATTTATAGAATTGCTGCATTCTGAGATGAGGAAAATGCAATATTATATAGACCTTCCCATGATAAACCCAAATTGATTCCATGAGATAAGTTTAGAGCATATATAAGAACGTTTGTTGGAGAGGAGCATAGTAATAATTTTTTAAAGAGAGTTGAAGAGAAAAATAGGACGGAGGAGATATATCTCCGAAGAATTTCCCACTTTTGGGATTAGGGTGAGGAATTGAGTATTGATTCCATGAGGTAAGACACCATTAGAAAAAAAATGATCTGATGAGATTACAAAAGTCTATGTGGATGATTGCCCTGTATTTTTCATAAAAACCATTATTAAATCCATCGGGACCCGGAGCACTGTCTGAGTTACGCCTGAAGACAGTCTCTTTAATTTCACGATCAAGAGGGATGCTCAATAATTAATATTGTCTATTTCATTTAACATAACCTGGATGACCTCAGGGAGGGGGTCCTTGTTAATAATTGGTCCATTAAAAATATTTTCAAAGTAGGTGACCACATGATTAGTAATGGATGCCTCAGAGTATAAAATGGTATCGTTTTCCCTGAGTAATAAAAGAGTTCTACAAACATTCCAAATTATTTGAAGACAAATAGAGACCATAGTGTTTCTATCACCATAAAAAATCCATTTAGTTTTGAAGACATTATTGCTCATATTATCTTTCAGAATCAAAGGGGAATTATGTTTCTGAGAGATGTTGATTTCATTATGGGGATCTAACGAGAAATCAGAAATCCTATAGATATTTTGAATTTGGTTAATCTCATTATCAATAATGGAAACATCATTGTAAATTTTTTTATTTTTCTATGCACCAACTGTTTAGACACTGTTTGAGGTGAATTAGCTTGGTGGTATCGGAAAAAGGGTCATGTTGATGATTTGTAGAATCCCAATAATTTATTATGAAGTTCGAGCATTCCAAGTCAGAAAACCACGCATTGTTGAATCTGAACAGAAGCATGAGTTTAGTCCTTTTATGGAAAATAATAAGAAGGATGGGACTATGGTTCGAATTTAGTTTGGGAAAAGTAATGCTAGATATGGTATCCAAGTTTTCCAGTATCAAGTGGTTTGTGAAAGATCAATCTAGTTATCTAGCCACTACAATGTTGTAGTTTCTTCAATACTAAGTAAATTAATCTCTTGTATGATTGATTTCAATAAGGTTACAATCCTCTAGAGTATCTCTAAATTCCCTTGAGTAGATGTTTGAGTGTGAAATACAAATTTTTTCACTTAGAGTATGAATAGCATTAAAATCACCTATCACGAACCAAGGTTCCTGAAATTTGTTGGCCATATCTAAAAGGTCATGCCAAAGAGTCCTTCGATTTTGATATCTATTCTTAGAATAGACCATAGTACACAAAAATGTATACCATCACGGGAGAAATCACAAGTAGACATTTTCTCAAAGTACATGAAGGCATTAACATTTTGAAGTGAGTCATGATAAATAATCTAAAGAGATTCAGTATTAGCAATGTTTTTTCAAGCACCTAGAAAATTATAACCATAAGTACAAAGATGCATAAATTTTAGAGAAAAATTACCTTTTGGCTCTGAAATAGAAAATATATTGGGTTTATGTGTCAAAAGAAGTATTTAATGAAAAGAATGTGTGGTAGGGTTCACAATGACATGGCAGTTCAAAAATAAAATATCCATTAACACCCGTATTTGGAGCAAGATCCCCCTTTTTTCTTTTTTGAACCGCCCGACCTCTTCTTCCGCTGTGATCGCCTAGGATTTTGAGAAGAAATCAGATCGGTCTTCTCGTCCTATTTACTGACATGAGAATCAGAAGAAATGTTATAAGTACCTGAATTTTCAATCTATTTATTTATTTTAGGTGCAATATGGTTTATGGTGGTGGTCATGTCATCATCTTGTGAATCTATTTGATCACTTATAACTTGAGAAATATTAGGAATTATAACGGACATGACTACTAATAATTCCGAGTCAATGGGTAAGGTCACTTCAATTTTATTTCCTTTTAAGGAGTCCTACCAGTGACATTGTTGGTCATTTGTTCAGGGTGTGTGCACACAATCATTGGGTTTACATTGAGCATATTTAAAATAGTTTCTGTATTCGAACATACATTCCCATGCAGGTTGCCTCAGGTTTCCACTTTCATGTCAATCTATCCAACTCTGAATATTCGAATACCATATATGAACTAGTTGAAATTTTGGTGAGAGATTATTGGTAGTGAAAGTGACTGCAAAAATGAATTGTGGGTGGAATCCTAATAGATATCTAACATTGTCTTTGTAGTGTCCCTCAGAGACTGCTCAGTTTCAATAGAGCCAAGGTAATTGGGGACATCTAAAGAGTTGATAGTCTGGGATAGCTTACATGTGTCCATATCAAACCATTCAATATCCTGGAGAAAACCATTATCAAAATTTGCAAGTTCTTCTTCTTCAACCTATATATCCTAGGTGATACCCAAGCCATCCCCCAGAAATGATGATTTCATAACCAAAATTTTATTTTTCTTTCAGGAAGGATCTGGATTTTCATAGGCATACCGTCTGTCCTTATTTTTTCTTATCATTTAATTCCATCCATCAACACATGGATGGGTAAGATGTCTTTTCAAAACCTGGCATTTTAGCAAGGAGTGTCCAAATTTTTTACATAGTTTGTATTAAGGTGGCATGCACTCTAATTATACTCAAACATCTATTTTATAAACATTTTCATTGAAAAAAACAACCTTAGGGTCCTTAAGAGGGAATTTCAAATTCTACCATCACTCTAGTATAGATACCAATGACATTCAAAATATTGGGGTTCCAGAAGAACAATCTATGTCTGTGAAGTCTAATCCAAATTTGTGCGATGGTGTTCTGAGAATTGTGTGGGTTGAAAGAAAGATCCCATTTAGAGAGCCAAATAACCACAGGCATTAATTAAAGAATCCCAATTTTCCATACCCAATAGAATTCCTCCTAGTATCGCAACAACATATGAATGTAGCACATGCATTTGGCCAAAGATTCTATTCGATAAAACCCGAGAATTATGCAATCCTAGATTTTAGATCAGAATTAATGCACGGTTTATCACCATTGATATATGAAATACGACCCAAAATTTAAAACATGTACAATAGTTAACGCTACTGAAGAGCCTCTAGGTTGGCTTCAATAACAAAACGGCCGACATCAAGTTTCTTTCATAGAGTCTCATTCGTCGTGGTGGATTTACAAAAATGAGTACCATTGAGAACCTCAAGAAATGAGATCCCTCTCGGTCATTCCACCAGAAGGGTTTCTCCAATATTCGATTTTTTAGCTTGATCCTCAAAACTGGATTCCCATTCAGGACCAAAATCCGCCATGAATAACTCGAGGAAGGTTGAATCAGAGCAGGCGTAGTATATTGTGCGAGGAGAACTGTAGGTTTCATTGAGTCATTGAGAGCCCCCGAGCCCCCTTCATTTCTCCTCAATACTCACCATTTATTACATATAATTCAATAAAAATAAAATTCATAATTAAATTAAATTAGAATGTGAAAATGTCACCAAAGTTATTTTTTGAAAAATATATTTTCAAAAACAAACATGGATTTATTCTTATCATATTCATAGAAAATATTTTTTGAATATATATAATATTTTATAATTTAAATGGAATATAAATTTCCTTAAAATCATTAACCAAAATATTTTATTTTATTTTATTGATTTAAATGAATTTTTCAGAAAACAAATCAGAAAAAACATCTCTTTTTTTTCAAATAATTTTTCTATTTCTAATCACTTGATAACTATTGATTTATTTTTATAAATGTATAAAACATATATTATTAATAATTTAGAAATTAAAATTATTATCCACAACTCCAATGGCTATGTGATAATATTTTAATAATGTAATGTGGTTCTTCTAAACTCATTGTTGAGTGTAATGTGTGATATTGAGGAAATCAAATGATTTAAAAATAAATATTTTATAAAAATATCAAGGTGAATTTTTTTAAAACCTTAAAGTATTTTTCCACTGATATTATCAACTCAAATTCCACCAAATTAAGATATCTTTATTGTATTATATCCTTTGGTTCCCATGTAGCTTCTTTGAATTAGTGGTTTCACAACAAAACATTTACCAGGTTAGTGGTCTTGTTTCATATCACATTCTCTCTATGATTCAAAATCTCTATCATTTATGCATTTTAAAAAATTTCTTGTTCTAGTGGTATAATCTATGATTTTAGTACATGTGAATGTTGGGGTATATACTTCCTAAAGAGAGATACTTCTAATAAATTATGAACAAGTTATATATTCGATGTAAACCAAAATCGATAAGTCACTTTTAGGATATGATCATGAATTTGAAAAGGGATAATATTTATAGGGTTTAGCATTCCATTCTACCAAAATCTTATTCCTTTCTCCTATAAGGAACTTCATTAGAAAACCCTCCCACTAACATCAAACTCTAGATTTCATAAAAAAAATTGGCTTACTCTTATGTCGACTATAAGCTCCTCTTATGCTCTTATGAATGTATCAAACATTATTTTCCATTTCCATAACTCAATCAGGTACCAATAACATTAATTCTATTAATTAATTAAACCATGTTATAGTTTCACACATCCTACCATAGAGATATTCATAATGATCCATATTAATTCTTTAGTGAAACTTATTATTTTATGAAAATTATAGTAATGTATGTCGTTAATACCAACCACCATTGAAATCCATATAAAAATCTCTCAAAATTCCTTATAGAGTTTGAATGGTACTCTCATACTAAATATCCTTTGGTGGATGATAATTCATACTGAAACACAACTCTCTATCCAAATCATATTGATATATTCTCTAACATTTCATGGTAAACCTCAAATACTGATCAGAAACAAATGAAAGTTATACGACATATACTATTACGTATTCCTAAATGTATAACCATGTATGTTGATTATGAGGGAAATATTCTCTGATGGTAATGAACTGTGCTGACTTTGTAGGGTGATCAACTAAACCCAAACACTATTTTCCCATTCGATATTTTCTTCATTTGGACAATTAAGTCCATCGTAATGTTTTCTCATATCCATTATTGTATAGGTAATGGTTGTAACACCCACAAAGATATCTGTCTCTTAGCATTATGTTATTTCCTAATCATGAACAGATAAATATATTCTAAAATATCTTTTTTCATTCCATATTACCAGAAATCCTCATTCTAGTATCTATATATCTTTTTTATAGGATTATTTTACCATAAATTTATGCTTGAGTCCTTCTATTGATGTTTTGTCCAAAATAGAGTGTCAAAACATTGTGTTCTATCTTATAGGTACTTAAGTGTTCTGCTTCATGGTTGTAAAGAGTTTCCAGTAGCACAAAAGGTAGTTTCGAATGTTTTTCTCCCAAAATGATCTTTGTGATGGTCTTGGGGTCATAGTGTAAGTGCTGTTTCGTTCATATTATTCTTTAGATCGATGGTGTAATGTTCCATGCTCCTGATTCCTTTTTTTCTATAGCTCATTCTTCTATTTTATATTTGAGGTCCAACAATTGAAATGATAAAACCATGTGCGGTCCTACTTGTACCTCATACTGTCTCCAGATATGAACTCTTGATATGTCTATAATCAACATTAATTAATTTTAAAACATTAATTTTAACAAATATGACAGTTAGAATAATCTTATGAAAATTGGAAAAGTATGGAGAGTAGGAGTTTGTATCGGTATACTAGTAGCGATAGCCATCTTAACCACAGGCTTTGTCGATAGGCTTCATCAATAATAACCATCTATAAGATTCGTCTAAAACCTTCATATCAGTGACTTTATAGGAGTAATCATTAGTGGTAACTCTAAGACAATAGCCTTTGAGGGGTAGACTCGTATTGATAACTCAACGGTAAGGTTTCTCAGTGGTAACCACTAGTGGTGATCCCTAGTGGTAACCTTCCAGTAGTAACCTCTACCGGTAAACTCTAGAGGTAACCTCTAGAGGTAACCTCTAGTGGTGACCTCCCAATGGTAAAGTTTAGCAGTGGAATTTACTGGTGATCTTTAACATAGATAAAACTATCACTATAAATTATATGCAAAAGAACAGTGAGATTGAAAATATATAATTGTTTTATGATGATAACAAATGAAACATAATTATCATATAATCAAACCACAATTTTGGATTATCCAAACTTGTGTGTCCAACAATATCCCCATTTTTTATAACCAAAAATTAAGTCTATGAAATTTAGATTTAAGTATTATTGAATCAAGGTTAAGCACATTTGCTAATCTCTTTAGTGGTGTCAAAGGAGGGATAAAAACATTTTCTAATCTCTTCAGTGCTGTCAATACACATATATTATGTATCATAATATATATTAATAGAAATATTATATACTAAAGGTCTCCAATCATAAAAATTATATCCATTTGTGATTCAAAAATAAGAAAATAATGCAAAAAGATAATGAAGTATATATTTGTATTAATAAGACAAGTTTAAAATATAAAAAAATTGATTTCAATGATCCCTATAAAAGAAGATATCCAAAATTCATTCCAGATCAGATATTTCCAATTAAGCGTTGTCTTTGGGAGCTGACGAGACATGTTCAGAATATGGACGTACAGGACGAGGTATAGGAGTGATAAAGGTAGGTGGAGCTGCGACAAAAGCATTTGTAGACCGATAATGAGTAGATTTCGGAGGAATCATAGGAGTCATGATTCGGATGGCATTTCTAGAGGCCTGAAAGGGGTAGCACTGGTAGATCCTAAAGCCACTGAGGAAGAAGGTAAGACCAGAGGGATAATAATTGGAGTACAGTCTTCATGATGAAATTGATAAACGAGATTCATGAAATCCATAATGATGCTTCATATTCATTCAATAACTGAGATAAAATCACCATTATTCTCCATGATCTTATTCAACGAGGAAGTTAACTCTCTAATCCTGGTAACATGATCCTTAAAATCTTGAGTGACAGGTGGGATCCTCAAGTTCTCTAATAGCAGCATGAAGTGACCATCCATCTAATGCTTATTGTAATCCTATTTAAAATAGAAGTTGACATACTCTTTGATGGCATTATGATATTGGGAAGCCTCCCCCAATTAATATCCTAAAATATTATGAATATATTTGGTAGTGGAAGTGGTATGATTCATAGAAGGAGCATCTGTGGTACTTTCACCAGAGAGATTCCCCATTTCTTCTCTAACAACTTACCTGAAGGCTTTTAGATCAACAAGAGGAGAGGCTGATGAGGAAGCAGATGCACACAGAGGTTCAATGGTAAAAGATACTATCTATTTAAAAAACATGGTCAATACATTGATCAACCTATTCACATTGTCATATTGACCACTCACATGTGTATCTATAGACTTCTTAAATTCCTCAAACATAGAGACCATCTGTTGAACAACACTCTTAAAATACTTACGGTCATTGTCCACATGAGATCTTGAATCCATATATGATTCTAAACACACAATAAACTATATCATATTCTCCACATATTTTTTCATGGTTCTAACTTAATTCTGGCATTCCATCACTTCATGTAGCATGTTTTAGTGAAAGGTAGAGATTACTATTTCCATTTTTGATGCCACAAACTCATGATTGAGATCCACTATTCCCTCTATCCCAATTTGTCTCTCATAAATGTTTCTATTCAAAAATTATTTTAATGACTCAAAGTCATCCTTCTTCACATAATCATGTGGTTTAAGAACCACCTATTGAACTATAGTGGTCTCTAAAATAGAATGAACTGATGGTCTTCTGTTAGTCTTATCATCTGTAGAGTCTTCATAGTGTACACCCAAAACTAGGAATCTTGGGTCCTCTGAACAATTTTCTATCTCAAGATGAACATAAAATGAACCTTTGGAAACAGGTTCCTCCCCCTCACTTAGAAAATACTCCTAGAAAAATTCATTATCCACTCTCAGTCTTCCTTGACCTACTGAAGCAGCAGGATAGTCTACTGCAACTTATTCTACAGAATCTTTAACCACTGCCATAGAAATTCCAGATCCAAACCATTCCACATCCTCTTCCTCTTCACTCTTGTCCATTAATGATTTCCTATCAAAAGACTAAGTCTAATTAATTTTTCTTCACATTCATCAACACCTTTATCACACTCATCATGATTATATTTAACTTAATCATCGTCCTCTAAGGTCTCTCAAACAGTAATGTCTCTTACGACCTTCTCTTTTCTTTCTTCTTCAGTAATTTCCTCGTCATCAATATCCATTAGGACAGCCTCTTTTCTGGGTAATCTATTTGGTGGACTAGGCTCTCCAAATGAGACAGTGCCCACATCGGGGCTTGATGGAAGGTCAGTATCACTCATGTCATCTACATGATAATCCTCTCCTTCTTACACAACATCAGCACCCTCATCTACATCTGAACATACTGGATCCACTTTATCTAGTTGTAAACCAATATCTCTTTTGTCCTTTCTCCTATAAGGACTGTCAATAAGGTTCAATTCCTCATTTATCTTAGCCTCATCATTCACCCATTCCATTTTCCATGGATTCCAGTTTATCTTCATAAACATGAAAATCATGTTGGTAATGCATATGTTGTCCCTTACAACTATGATTTCATTGTTATTTCCATAATCTCATTTCACTTTCAAAATCTGGGAGATCAATTTGTCATTAAATAAGGTATTTGACTTGGAACTAGGCCTAGTCATTTCCTCTAACTAAACCATCAACACCATGAAATGATTTACACTTTTTCCATGGTTCAATAGATACCAAACAATATATCTAGATACATCAATGTTGAAAATTCCCCTCTCTTGGGACTCAAGACATGTCGGAAAAATTTAAATAGTAATTTTTTCCCCATCCATAGCAGAAGCACTTACCTTCATAGGGATTCGATTCACTATCAGTTTCACTAGAGCCTCTTCATGGTAGAAAAGTCACTGGAGGGAGGCATCATTCCAAAGTAGTAGTAAAAAATGCCTTCTTGTGGGACTCTTAATTATTTAGCTCATTCAACAGAAGAGAATCTGACACATACTCTATTTACACATTATGTCATTTGGTTATCATCTTTAGACTATTCGAATTTTAAAAACTCATAATCTTCCTTTACTAGATTCAGACAATATGTTCCATTGTAGTTTTCAAAACATTCTACCCAATCCCGAGATTCGAGTTCCTTCATCAGTTGAGACCTACTCGACAACAGCAATTCCAAAAATAATTCCTTTTCGACCATGATTTCCCTCTTAAAAAAATGTGGATAAACTGGATTTTCCACAACCTCACTTCAACAACTAGTCTCACCTCAAGGTCTCTTAGGGTTCAGTGAATCTCTTTTATCACCAACCATAGGTCTCTTTAGTCATTCCATTGCGATCTGATGTGGTTCAAGGATTCTAGCATAAGGTTAGGATCAGTTATTTGAGAGCACGAGGTTAGGGAACTGATTAATGTGGATAGAAATGTGGCTTGCACTTTGTATTTACCATTTAGGGATAGAAAAACAAATCTATGAAACGAAATAAATAAAATTAAAATGTTTTAGATTCCATCAGAAATACAATAAGTCCATGAACTATCAGTATGGTCAACTAATGGTAAGGTGATAACAGTGAGGTCTATCAGTGTGGTCCAATAGTGAGGTTTCCTAATGGTGATGTCCAATGGTGATGTGTCCTAGTGGTGAGTTCCAACAATGAGGTGTCCTAACGGTGATATCCAACGATGAGGTGACCTAAAGATGTTGTCCAACAGTGTGGTGCCATAATGGTGAGGTCCAACAGTGAGGTCCAATAGTAAGGTATCCTAACGGTGAGGTCTAATGGTGATGTTTCATAATGGGGAGGTCCAATGGTGTGGTGTCCTAAGCTAATAATAAATCATACCTAACTCATGTTTGATGTAATTTAACCTCTCATAATTCAAAGGCTTTGTAAATATATCATCCAATTGATGTTCAGTGATACTGAATTAAATAGTCATATCACCGCATTGATAATGATCTCTCAAATAGGTATGTCTCACATCAATGTGTTTTGTCCTAGCATGAGATTTTGGATTTTTAGATATATTAATAGAATTTGTGTTATCACTTTTTATAGAGACACGTTTTAATTGATATCCATAGTCTAGTAATGTCTGTTTCATCCATTGAATTTTTGCACAACAACTACCAGCATCTATGTATTCGTCTTTGACAATGGATAATGCAACCAAATTCTATTTCTTACTACACTATGATACTAGTGACCATCACAAAATGTGACATATTCAAGAGGTTCTTTTTTATCTATCTTACCACCAGAAACTTTTGAATTTGAATAAGTTTTCAAATAAAATGGTTGTCCTCTTGGATGAAATAGTCCTATGATGGTAGTATACTAGAGATATTTAAAAATACTTCTATTAGTATCTAAATGATATTGTTTGGGATTGGCTTGAAAATGAGCACATATATATACACTGAACATAATATAAGATCGTCTAGATGTAAGGTAGAGAAAAAAACAAATCATACCATTGAAATTGGTTTGATCCACTAGTTTACTGGTTTCATCAGCATTCAACATACAAGTGGTACTCATAGGTGAATCTATAACATTATTACAATCAAATCCAAAATGTTTCAACAGATCCATAGTATATTTTATTTGATTCAAAACAATACCATTTTAAATTTGAAGAAATTGAAATCCAATGAAAAATTTATGTCCCCCCATTAAAATCATTTAAAATTCATCTTGCTTCATCTTTGAAAAATAAGTACATACTAAAATTTTAGAGGGTCCAAAAATAATGACATCTACATAAATCTATACTATTAAAACATCTTTGGAAATCATTTTAATAAAAAAGTAGGATCCGATAATCCTATTGTAAAACCTTTTGAAATTAGAAAAGAACTAAGTCTATCAAAATAAACTCTAACATCATTTTTTAGACCATATAAATCTTTAGATAGTTAAAAACATGATTTGAAAAATGGGTATTTTTAATGCCAGGGGGTTTGTTGACGCTCCATTCATCATAGAATCTAATGATCGGAAAAGGGGAATATCTGAGCTCAAAGTGATTCAACCTTTGAAGAAAACATCAAAAATCGACAAAGGCATGAACAAAGGATCAAAATCAACTACACCGCGCAAGTTATATCACTGTCGCGAAAGTACACTTGTGCGACGCCCTTGGTCGCGCAAGTGACTTGCGCGACCTAAGTGATAACTGCCCGGTAACCACCCGGGGTCTTCTCCTGCCTATAAATAGACCTTGTGGGCCCCCCATTCAGGAGGATCTTTTTCCAGAAACTCGGATTGAAGCTCCCAACGCATGTCTCTTCTCAAAGCTTCCGAAACACTTCTAAAGGTAATTTCTTACCTAGAACGGAAGATTTAAAGAGAAGAAGGAAGGCCTAAGTGTTGAAACTCATCAACACTTCCGCGCCGCCTTATTCCTTCAATAGAACTCGCACGTCCATTTTCTGGAAGAACCTCAAGAGGATTCTAAAGGGATTTATAAAGAGTCGCTCAAATATTCTAATGATGTTTGAGAATCGCGCAAGTAACCCTCATGTCGCGCAAGTATACTTGCGCGACCAATACTTGCGCGCCGCCGCAATAATTGCGCGCCGCCGCAATACTTGCGCGCCTTTCAAGACTTGCGCACCCCTACCTTTTTGGGTGCCCATATTGCCCATTTTAACCCTCTTAAGCCATCACACTTTTCCTTTTCTAGATTCAGTCTTCAAGACACTCTTCAAATCCATTTTTGGAATTATTTCTTGATTTGACTTCCTTATCTGAAAGGAATTCTATGGAATATCTCTCAAAACCTAGTGATTTAAATATCCTTATGTCACTAAATATGGAGATTTCATTCATTCAACCTCATACATTAAGATGAAAGAATCCTTAACTTGGGTCTCCTTTTCAGGAATAATCCCCAGTTATAAGTCCTTTAACTTGGGCATCTTCCTCAGGAGTAAGTCCCAAATTCTTAAAGTTCCCAAACTTGGGCATCCTCCCCAGGAGTAAGCCCCAATCTCAAATATGGGCATCCTCCTTAGGAATAAGCCCCGAGTCCCGTAACTTGGGCATCCTCCTCAGGAATAATCCCCAAACCTTAATCCCTAACCTGGGTCTCCTTTTTCAAGTATAAAACCCTGTTATAATCTTGGGCTTCCTTTTTAGGAATAAGCCCCAAGTCCCCTAATTTCTCTTAAACCAGTCCTAATTTACCCTTGATTTGGGTTTCCTTTTCAGGATTAAAACCCAATCATAAGTCCCCTCCTATCTTGGGCATCCTCCTTAGGAGTAAGCTCCAAGATTAGAGTATTCAAATCTCCATGAATCACATATAACTTTATGGACCCTATTCATGGATTTTCTCCCTAAAAGTAAATCCTCTGGGCAGTCATACATACATAAGCCCCAAACCATTTCTTATGATTGCATCTTTCATGGCACAATTGTCTAAATTTTACTAATACCTCTTGTTTCTCACATTGAGCATGACTCACATGAGATTAGAGTGTAAAAGTAATTGTGACATCCTGCTTTGAGCCATCAATCATAAACATCATACCCTTATTCGAACTACGTGGGTTCTGATTCCTTTTTCAAAACAAAGGATATGTAGGTAGCCCATCTATGGGTTCGATCCCAACTCCGAAGTAATTCATTGTCCTTCTGAATGACGATAAACTTCAAGTGCGTCACTGAGTGGCTTTAAAACCAGCCTGGTCATCATAATGACCAAGAGACTTTTATATAAATGTTTTGAAGGATACCATTGACTAAGAATCTCTAAATAGATACAGATGATTCTCTATTGATGAAGAACCTCGAATACATATAAAAGATCCTCTAAATTTCTTACATATTTAATCATTGATTGTTAAACTGAAGGAAAGCTCATTTTATACTTGGTAATGTAATAAGGATTCACGAACATAACGTAAAACTATAAAGAGAGTCCCAGAGTAGACAATAATTCCCCTCAAAAAGTTGTGATGAGTCCGACCTCCCATCCTCTCGACCAATGCAAATTCCTAAGCCTCATTATCCCACAAGCTAATGAGCGCCTACCTTTGGAAAGTAGGTCCAAACAGATGTGGAATCATTGGATGTTTCCGGTTCTACGAACAAACCCGTTAGAAACCGATCAGAATGTTTGAATCTCCCATCCAGGAGGTCATCCCCGGATTCCATGCGAAACAAAAAATGGTGAACCCGACTTGAATCCTTAACCAAGTTAAAGTGATGTTCTTCTTATTTGTTAGGCCCCTTGGGCCAACAAAGAAGTCATTGACATGTGCTCATCCAAAAGATGCAGTGGCCGGATTCATCTTGATTATGTCTGTTATATGGAACAGGCACTCTTTTCTCAAGATATTCTGCAAAAATGGATTTCCTTAAATTCACCCCTATGAATACTACTACTGTAAACACCTCTACTGTGAGGTATACTACTGTGAAAACCAATGCTGCTACTCCTGCTGGAACGTCGTCCACTCTGAGGATGACATCACCAACTCAGCGTCTTCAACGCTGGGTTTCTAATGCACTAGTTAAGGAGTACCGTCGCAACGGTACTATTCCAACTCTGGAGGCCGCTCGTCAAGCCCTCCAAGTAAACAACTCTACCTGGTCATCCGGACAACGGTGGCCAGCGATCAAGAAGAAGACGGTGCTGACTACCGTCTCCAACCATTTCAGGTCGTGATCCACGGAACTAAATTTCCATTCACTCCCTTACTTTGAGGAAGTGAATGAGCAGGTCCCGCAGGTCCTTAATTCAAAAAGACAGGAGTCCTTCCTGAGGGCTCCTATCAACAATCGCCGCCAGACTCGTGAGGTAGTGCACCCTCAACATGATGAGGGTACCGACTCCAGGCATTCAGCTCAGGTTCCTCGAACCCGTGCAGGCAAGATGAACCGCCAGAGACGGAATCTGGTTAACAATAGGCAGGTTTTCATCCCTGCCATCTCCGGAGAAGTCCACCAACCTAACTTGGTGGCAAATAATGAGCAGGCACACTCACCTGTCCGTTTTAATTCTGATGTCCAGCAGACTCGTTTGGCAGCATCAAGCCAATCCCGCCAAGCAATTCTGGCGGAGTACTATAGGCAGGAACATGCACCTGCTTATGCATCATCAGTTAGTCAGCAGGCTCGTCTGACTACATATGATGGATCTCGTCAATAGCATTTGGCGAAGTCTAATCAGAAGACACATACACCTGCTAATACTAATCAAGCCTACCAACAGTCTCGCTTGGTAGCGCACGGAGAAGTCAGTCGGAAAGCCCCGACGACAAACAGGAGGCAGACTCAACTCTCTGCCTCCACACTTGAGTACTGTCAGGATTCAATGATCGGAAAAGGAGGACAGGAGCAGGCACATACACCTACTCCAATCCCGGAATGGACGTATATCCCCGTTTCGGTGGCTGAAGTCACCAAACATATTTTATCAATGGTGAAAGAGCAGAAGCAAATTCCTACTCATATTCTGGATGCTTGCCAGGATATCATAACAGCTTCATCATCATCTCAGGGACAAACACATAAATCTATCCCTAGTAGTGGAGTGACACATCAACGATTCACTCCGGAACAGACACACGCATCTGTTCCAGTCCAAGAGGGTTATGGGGCATACTCCCCCATATCATACAGACAAACAAGTCAGGCACATACACCTGATTTGAGTGAATATTGTCAGCCTAACCTGACCATCTTTCCTGATCAGGCATATACACCTACTCAGAGTAACCACTTTCATCAACAAGTGGTTTCTAAAGTGAGTAAGAAGGCATCTATGAAAAAGATCCGCCCAGCACAGTCAGGAGATCAAAGGCCAATCTATAACAAGGCCTTGCTCAATGCTGGAGTTCTTGAAGCACTCAGACATTTATCTGTCGGAATTCAAGATTCTACTCCCTTAGTTCCCAATAACGGGAACATTAATTCTGAAGGTCTTCAACAGACACTTTCTCATGAAGACTTGCTTCATGAAAATTCGGTCAATCTTGAAGTTTCTTCTTCAGATGAGAGCCACAGGAACCTTCTGTGTGGTCAGAAGACCAAGGAGAAAGAGATCTCATCTTTTTCTGTAACCCATTATGGTGGTCCTCCCCATGATGATGAATTTCGCTGCAAAAGTCCTCTCCGCAGTAGTGAATCACATTTCCTGGAAAATACTATAGTGGACAATGTAGTGCCGAAAAAGCCCTCTTATCTTGAGGCACTTGCAAATGCGAAACCAGTCATGTCTGATGCTTTATCGCTAACAAGTGAAATACTTTCTCAATCAGAAGATAGCCCAGGTTGTAGGTCATTCTCCGAACCACCCCTAAGTCATGCATCTTCTAGTTTAACCAATGATCTCTCTACCAATCTTGTTGAATCCGATGAAGCAACAAGGAAACACCAAATCTGGTCAAAACAGGTAGAAGAATCATCATTTAATGATAAAGAGGAAATTCTGAACATGAGGAAAAAACTGGCAAAAGGTGAAGTACCAGTCATGTTTTGGCCTTTGGCTGACTCCCAGTAAGACATTCCAAAGATGTTGACGGATGATGGAATCCATGATATTCGTCTCAACATATGGAAAACTCTTTGTCAATTAATGAAGAAGGTATTATCTTATGATGAATATGAAAATCATCTTACGATAATAGAAGGGATACAACGTCAGTTTGATTTAGCATCTCTATAAGTCTCTCGGTATCCGAAGGCTGAAAAACAACAGAGAACCCTTCAACGTTCATGCCTTGGCACACTAAGAAAATTGCGTCAGTTAATTGCCAATGATCCATCTGATGTTCATATCAGAGGATGGGGTGTTCACGGAGCAATACATTTCACAGTACTTTCTAGTCAGCAATGCCCGCCGAAAATGGTCTCATGCAATGTTATTGCCCATGGCCGGCCACAGTCAATGGGCTTTGTTCATAATCAAAAGCTTGCTCAAGAACATGCTTCAACTATTTCCTCTCAAAATCAAGCATATATAGAACAAGTTGTTGAATTGATCCTACATCAAGTAGGCGAGAATATTGCACAAGCCTCTCGTATGGAGCAAACACGTCATCAAATGACAGAAGTCTCGGAAATCATCCAACGGTCTGTTGAACTGGGTGATAAAAGTGCATACAGGTTAATGCATCCAGCTAATTTTCGAACAAAGATTCGCAAGATCAAGAGATATTTTAAGAAGATCTCAGACGTAGCATGTCAAGAGCCACCCCAGCTTGTCAGACTGGGGACTTCTCTAACCCAACCCTCAGAGTCAACAAATGGGATTCGAGGAGTTGAGCGGAATCAGCAGGAACATCCCCAGTTCTCGAGACTGGGGACTCTTTCAAATCATCAATCCCCTCCTCAGAGAATGTCGGTCTTTTCTCGATTGGGTAAGAATCCCCAAGAGGAACGAAGTGCCAAATTATCAGGAGATTCCCTCCAAGTTATAGCTCGTCAAGAAGTTCCTAAAAGATTGAATCAACAAAAGGCAATGTCTCATCAAAGACATGAAAGAAGACAATATCACAGAAATGTTGATAGAAGAGATGCGATGCATTATGCATCAATCAATGTCATCGATGCCATTGATGTTAATTCACCAAAGGATACTCACTCAGGGGACTCAGATGAAGAGCGTCCTGCTCAAGAAAATGTACGCACCGATACAAATGAAGAAGGTGTATGTACACGAAGTCAAAGGATTACTCAGAACCTAGGTAATCCACTTCCCTCCCTCCAAAAGGTATCCAACAAAGGGAAGGGAAAGAATCAGGTTACATATCCTTCCTCTAGAGAAGGTCAATCGCTCTCATTAGAGAAAAGGTTTGCACAACAAGAGGAAGAAATGAAAGAATTAAGAAGGTTGAATGCAGAACTACTTCAGAGTAGTCTTCTTCTTAAGAATGCGGAAGTCCGACAGCCGAGGAATTTTTTTCCGTTACTGAGATGGATCAAGAATATCCTCCTTTATCAGTAAACCCTCAGAGGTCTAATCCTACGGGTCAAGCGCAACAACGGTTGGCAGTGCTACCATCAGTTGCAGCACAAACCACCACGTCTGTCCAAGCTCCATTCATTGCACCTACCCAAAACCAAGTTCAACCTGATGTTTCTCAAAAGTTAATAACTACTATTGAGTCATTAACAGCTCGATTAGAAACTATGGAAGGGAAACGTGCGCAAGTTCAACCTGAAAAGAAAGTTTACCCTGAATGGGTAGATTCAATTTCTCCTCCATCCAGTTTTGGTAACCCTGTTTTCCCTACTTTCAATGGATTAGGCGACCCTGGAAAACATTTGACGCATTACGTGTCTTGTTGTGATCCTATGATGGGATCATCAGAGCAGCAAGAAGCAGTGAAACTCGGATTCTTTGTGCGAACCTTGCAAGGACCAGCTTTTGTCTGGTATACAAGTTTGTAATCCCGGTCAATCATCGGATGGGAGGATCTTCGTCAAAAATTCCTTCTTCAGTTCATCTCAACTTTTCCAAAAACGATAGTTTTCGATCTTACAAACTGCAAGCAAAGGGAGAATGAAAGAGTCTCTGATTTCATTGCTCGCTGGAAGGGATTAACGTATTCCCTGAGTTTAGCACTCCCTCAGGAAGAACTGTTGCCAATCTGTGTAGCAAATTTGCATGATGAATTACGCACGCCATTGATCCCTGTGAAATACACAGGAGGGTTTCGAGAACTTACTTCAATCGCTCAGCAGAATGAAGATTCCCTTATACAAGCTATGGTTAAATCTCGTGTAATTCCATCAGCTCCAGGAAGAAGAATGGGTAAAGGAAAAACTGCTACAGTTATTCTTAAACAATCACCTGTACCTATATCTACTTCAAAACCTTCATCTTCTCGAAGGACTCCACCTCCTGAATGCCAACAAAAAAGGCCGTTTCGTCCAAATGATCAAAGAGATCAACGATGAAAACAATTTGAGGATATGAAGAGTAAAACATACTCTTTCCGAAATGAGCAAGTTCCTGGTTACTTCATTTCAGCTCTAGAATATAATTTGGTTCAATTACCAGTGCCCAAGAGGCCAAACAAGGAAGGAGATGAAGACCTTCCCAATTATTGTCCCTTTCATCAAATGTTGGGGAATCCCATCAAGGAGTGTTTTGTCTTTAAATACCTCCTTCAAAAGATGGTCGACTTGGGACAAGTCAAATTGAAGGGTTATTCAGCTCATGTAGCGTGTGTTACCGCTACAGATCCAGAGGATGGAGGTGAGTGGCAGGAAGTCAGAAGCAAAACTGCGCAAAAATATGATGATTGGATGGTCAGAAAGAAAATCAATCAGACCCATGCCATTTTGTGAACACAATTGAAGAAGCCAGTTGTGTCTCCTACAAAAGCTACAGTGAAGCCTCCATCAAAAGACAAATCCTCAAAAGGGCAGCGTAATTCAAAGAAGAAATAAGAATCAATAGAAGATGAGTATGAATCGAGGCCTAAGTTGTCTTTGACTCTGGCAGATTTCATCCCATCTACTTCAAAGCCATGGGCACCGCCCCATCAAACGGCACAGCCTAAACAGGCTAGTCAGAGAGGGTCTTTATCAGACGAGGAGTTATTCATCGGTTCTGTTAATATGATTCAATTATCAGATCCATATTCCAGTCTTGATGAGCCTGAATTCCCTGTATCAAATAGAGGAATCCGAGGATGTTCTAGAGGTTCAGGATACAGAGGAAGATGTGGATCTTTTCGAAGCCACTACTCCAATTCTACCCCTGCTAGCACTGTGTATGCAGCAGAAACTCGTGGTAGAGCCCTTCAGCGAGCTCAAAAAGAACAAGCAAGTTCTTCTGCCAATGGCCTACTCAGTTTTGGCACAGTTATTTTGGAAGGCCGATTAAAGGTTCCATATTCTTTATCTCAGCAAGTAAATGGATCTAATCAGTCTAATCTTTCAAAACCAAGGAAGTTCCCAACTTCTATCCCAATACAAGATGCATCAGCTTCCAAAGCATCTGCTTCCAACGTACCTGCTAAACCTCATATTCCTATTGGGAAACGCAGACCTCTAGATCAAAAGTATTATATATTGAAACACTTGGCCCAAGTACCATCCATGTTATCAATTTTGGATGCTTTGAATCTGTCAAAAGATCTTCAGGAAGCACTCATCGAATCTTTGTCAAGTCCTTAGGAGTTTGAAGCTGAAATTGCTGCAGCTGAAGTCTATTACATAGAGAATAATCCTTCAGAATGCCATGCAGTGATATCTTTTACTGATAAAGAAGAAGATGATGTTGTGCATGGGCACATAAAACCTCTCTACTTATCTGGAAAAGTCAATAGTGTAGATATCCGAAGAGTTTTCATTGACAATGGTTCAGGAGTCAACCTCATGCCCATTCGTACACTTCGTCGATTGGGACTCACGGAATCTGATTTATCTCCTTCTACCATGATGTTACAAGGATATGATAAAAATGAACAAGAACCACTGGGCGAAGTTACACTCAGAACCCAGTTTGGAGATCTTGTATCCAATTCGGATTTCATGATTGTTGATCAAGACTCAGCTTTCAACATCTTTCTTGGAAGACCCTGGCTACATCAGCATGCATCTATTCCTTCATCATACCATCAATGTCTCAAATACTATTTCAATGGTCAATTTGGAACATTGTATGGTGATAAGGCCCCATTCAAGACATGTGAGTCTCAATACATTGAGGCAGAATTTTATCACATGAAGGGAAGAGAAAAATCTACAATGAAGGAAATTACAAAAGTTAATGAAATATATGGTTTGGAGAAAATTCCAATAAATCCATTTACACATGTGAGTATATATTATGTGTTACCTATCTTTAAAATTGAAAAAATAGGCCCAAATCAATATACTCTTATGGAAAGATCCATAATTTCAGTTACGGCAATCGAGCCAGACAACATGGGAGAAATTGGTAACCTACCAAATAGTGATGAAAGCCTAAGTGGTGACGTTTTCATTTCATCTGTTGAAGTCCAAAATGTCTATACTTCTCCAATCAGTCCAGAAGAAGTTATAGCAACACCAGAGGTGAATAATGATGTCTATTCTCAATCCATCATCTTCTCTTTATTTCCCAAAGAAGTCCCTTTATCATCAATAGGGTCGGAAATGGAAGCTTCTTCTTCCAAATGTGAAAATTTTGATATCTCTTATGATCATGAAAATTTCATTTTGTCATCTACTATTCAAGTAAAAACGGAAGAAATAGCACATGATGAAGAGGAAGAGGAAGATCTTAGAGATGATCCTCCAGCATTTGAAGAGGGTATCTCTACCACTGTGGATGAACTCAGAGAAATAAATCTGGGTAAAGAGAAAGATCCACGCCCCACTTTAATTAGTGCGGCCATGACCCTTGAAGAGCAAGAGATGTATATTTCTTTTCTAAAGCAAAATAAAGATATTTTTTCTTGGCATTATACAGAAATTCCTGGGCTTGATCCTGATATTGCTACTCATCATTTGGGTTTACCAAAAGAACATCGAGGATTTAAGCAAGCCGCGAGAAGAACACACCCAACCTATGCTTCCAATATTGAAGCTGAAGTGGATAAGCTGATCAAAGCTAACTTCGTCAGAGAAGATCAATATCCCAAGTGGTTGGCTAATATTGTCCCTGTAAAGAAAAAGAATGGACAAATTAGGGTTTGCATCGATTTCAGAGATCTTAATCGGTATTGTCCTAAAGATGATTTCCCAGTTCCGATTACAGAAATCTTAATTGATGCGACGGCTGGTTATGAAGTACTTTCCTTCATGGATGGATATTCCGGATATAATCAGATCCGAATGGCCCCAGAAGATGAGGAATCAACAGCCTTTAGATCCCCTCAAGGTGTGTTTTGTTACCGGGTGATGCCCTTTGGTTTAAAGAATGCAGGTGCAATATATCAACGTGCCATGCATCGTATCTTCAAACCTTTCTTAGGGAAATTTGTTGAATGCTATGTAGACGATTTGGTGGTTAACTCCAAAAAACGTTCTAATCACTTGGATGATTTGGAAGTCATATTACACAAGCTTCGACAACATAATTTGAAGATGAACCCCTTAAAATGTGCTTTTGGGGTAACCTTAGGAAAATTACTCAGCTTTGTTGTACGCCATCGTGGTATTGAAGTCGATCCTGAGAAGAACAAATCAATCCTTGGTATGTCACCTCCTCAGAATTTGAATGAATTAAGAGGACTTCAAAGACACTTATCCTATATTCGGCGTTTCATCACCAATTTGGCAGGCAAAAGTTTACCCTTTACCAAATTATTGAAAAAAGGAGTCACTTACCAGTGGACTGAAAAATGTCAAGAAGCATTTGATGTTCTCAAGAAATAACTCTTGAGTCAACCAGTACTCATGCCACCTGTTGAAGGAAGACCACTTATCCTCTATGTGATAGCTCTAGAGCGATCATTGGGGTCCTTTCTTTCTCAATAGAATGATACTGGGAATGAAAATAGCCTCTACTATCTCAGTAGAACTATGCTTGAAGTAAAAACCCGGTATTCAAATATTGAGAAGTGCTGCCTGACATTAATCTTTGCAGTTCAGAAACTGAGACACTACTTCCAACATCACGAGGTCCAATTGGTATCTCGCAATAATCCGCTCAAATTCATCCTTAGTCGTCCAATGCTTACAGGACATCTAGCATGGTGGGCAGTTATTTTGCAACAGTTCGACATTCAGTATGTGTCTCAAAAGGCAATAAAGGGTCAAGCTCTGGCTGATTTCCTGGCTGAACATCCTTCCATGGAAGACACGTCTTCTGATATTGAACTCCCTGATGAGGAAGTTTTCTCTATTCAAGAGAATCCTCAAACATGGGAAATGTATTTTTATGGTGCTTCTAGAAGTCCAACAGGGAAGAAAATGGAAAATCCTAAATTCAACAAAGTTGGTTTAGGAATTGTACTCATTTCTCCAGATAAGGCATTGTTACCTTAATCCTTTCTATTGTGGGAAGGTGGTACTAATAATGAAGCCGAATACCAAGCTCTCATTACAGGCTTGGAGATAGCGCTCAAAGCACATGTGAATCACATAAAGGTGAAAGGTGATTCAGACCTGGTAATCAAACAAGTCAATGGGGATTATGCCATCAGAAAAGAAGAATTAATCCCTTTGTATGATTATGTCAGAGAGTTAATGGCGGAATTCCCTTCCGAACCGACATTTTCTTATGTCCCAAGATCACTAAATGATCAAGCTGATGCACTGGATAATATAGCCACAGCTCTAGCAGATTCAAATCGGGACGAGACAACCATCAGTATTGCCCACCGTCGTGCAATTTCACCTTATGTTCAAGCCAGAACAGAGGAAATTAATTAAATTAGTCCCATTCCTGAACCATATGGTCATACTACAGGATGTATGACACCTATCGGGGAATACCTTCAAAATGGAACACTTCCACCTGATAGAGCCGAGAAAGAACAAATCCGGCGACGTGTGGTCAATTTTACTCTTTATGATAGCCCAAACCACCTAGAGAAAATTCTCTACAAACGTGGTTTTGATGGAGTTATCTTCATATGCATTGATGTTGAGGAGACAATGCTGTCATGAAAGAATTGCATGCAGGAGTATGTGGTGCCCACCAGTCTGGACATAGATTGTCTGATCAAATTCGAAGGCTTGGATACTTTTGGCCTTCAATGATACAAGATTGTGTTGATTTCACAAAGAAGTGTCATTCATGTCATGTATATGCCAACTTCATTCATAAACCTCCAGAGTTGCTTCATACAGCTAAATACTCATGGCCATTTTCCACATGGGGAATGGATGTGGTGGGACCTTACCCTTCAGCTACGGCCAAGCAGTTTAAGTACATTCTTACTGCTACTGATTTCTTTTCCAAATGGGCAGAAGCAGTACCTCTCAAAGAAGTCAGTTCTAAATGCATTGTTAGCTTCATCAAGTCTAACATCATTACTAGATTTGGTGTCCCTCATACCATATTGACGGACAACGGCACCAACTTTTGTTCTTCTGAGGTAAAGAAATTGTATCAAGAATACAACATTAAGTCCAATCATTCATCTAGGTATTATACGGCAGCCAATGGCCAAATAGAAGCCTTTAACAAGATTCTTTCAAATATACTGCAAAAGATGGTGGATAAAGATAAGAGGTCATGGCCTGATAAACTCTTTCATGCTTTATGGTCTTATCGGACTACCACCCGCAATGCAATGCGGTCAACTCCATATTCGTTGGTATATGGAACAGAAGCAGTCTTGCCAATTGAAGTTCAATTTCCCTCACTCAGAGTAGCCATTTGTGATCAGTTATCTATAGATGAGCAATCCAAAAAGCGATTGAATGAATTGGAACAGTTAGATGAGAAAAGATTGTGCACTTTGCACCACTTGGAAATCTATCATAACCAAATAGCACGAGCTTTTAACAAAAAAGTTCGTCTTCATTCATTCATTCAGGGAGAATTGGTATTAGTTCTCAGAACTCCAATGATACCAGGAAAGAAACCTACCAAGCTTGAGCCAAAATGTGAAGGACCTTATTCAATACATATGGTCTACTCCAATGGAGCTTATTCATTAATCTCAATGGATGGAGAACTCATCACGACTCCAACCAATGCCAGATTTCTGAAGAAATATTTTGTATAAACACAAAATATGGTCCCTAGAACCAAGACTCTTACAATTGGTTCATACATCAATAGTCCAGTATGACCTTAAACTGCATCATCATCCATGGTCCAGTATGACCTTAAACTGCAACTTTCGTCCAACATGACGTTAAACTGTATAAAAGCACCAAGATGTCCCCGCAACATGACACTAAACTGTGCGGCACCAGTTCATCATTGCTATATGACGTTAAACTATACAGAAATGGTCCAGAAGGACCTTAAACTGCAACAACGTCCAACATGATGTTAAACTGTAGGAAAATCCCTTACGTCCAGAAAGACGTTAAACTACATAAGCACTTAATAGTCCTGTATGACTTTAAACTGCATCATCCACAGTCTATGCATATGACCATAAACTATTTTCACATTCGTCCAACATGAAGTTAAACTGTAGAAAAGAAGATGTCCCCGCAACATGACACTAAACTGTGCGGCACCAGTTCGTCCTTGCTATATGACATTAAACTATACATCAATGGTCCAGTATGACCTTAAACTGCAATTTTGTCCCACACGACATTAAACTATGAAAAAGTCCCTTACGTCCAGCAAGACATTAAACTGTGACGTCTTAACTAAATGACGCTAAACTGTATGAAAGTCCCTTACGTCCAGAAAGATGTTAAACTATATAATCTCAAAGGTCCAGCATGACATTAAACAACACCATTCATGGTCCATGCATATGACCTTAAACTATTCACACTTTCGTCCGACATGACGTTAAAATGGTACACTCTTTTGTCCTTACTACATGACATTAAACTGCACAATCCCCCTTTCGTCCAATATGACGTTAAACTGTATTGTCCCCATCGTCCTAACTACATGACGCTAAACTGTACAGAAAATCCTTGATATGTCCTACATGACATTAAACTGTTATTTTGTCCCTGCTACATGACACTAAACTGTGCAACACCAATAGTCCTAACTGCAATACTTTAAAATGCGTAGTCCCTTGATATGTCCTACATGACATTAAACTATGCATCGTTAAGGTTGTTGTTATCTCTTGTTTCTCACACCGAGTGTGACTCACGTGAGCTTAGAGCAAACCTCAACCATAACACTCTCTTTGGACCCCTAACCATGTGTAAGTCCCAACAACATTTTTTATTAGATCATTGTCCCCAAGAACAACTTGATCATTAATTAATTCTTTAATTGAACTACACGGACTTTGATCCTTGCCCTCCAGACTGGGTATGTAGGCAACCTCCCAAGGTTCAAGCCCGAAAACAATCTCTTCACATCGGTTCACCACCATCTCATATGATGTTGATTTGTGAAACCGCACCTAGAATCAATATCTTTACATTGATTCACTTTCGTCCTTGTTATATGACGTTAAACTATGCAACACTTTTGTCCGATATGACAATAAACTACAATATTCTTTGATTTCCTCATTTGAGAGAGAACTATTATTGACATTGATTTTCCAATCATGGTTTTCATTTTCAAAAGACTACGTGCATACATGGTTATGCCTAAACTTTTTATCTTAGGTTAAACCATCATTGCACTAAAGTCCCATTTCACCCTTCACATGTACGAACCAAATTTGTACAAAGGGTAGTTCTAGAACTACATGGACTTGATTCCTATCCCTATGGGATACGTAGGAACATTCGAGTATCCCTCAAATCCAGTCCCAAGTATTTTGGGCCTAACCCCAAATTTCACTTTCAGTCCCTTGGCTGAAAAGTCCTCATGAAAACACACACTGTGTATTCATTATTATGGTCCGAATTCTATGACACTAAAATAAGATCACTCATACTTTCATCCTACACGACGTTAAGCTGCATTTCAAGAACTACGTATTGCTTGATCCTCATTCTTATGAGATACGTAGTGAAGTCCAAAATTTCAATTCAGGACCCAGCCACAACATGATTATGGTTATCATTGACCTATGTATCTCTATATACATTAGAAAATACCCATATTTATGTGTTATAATCCTAACCTTAAATATTTTCAGATCTTCATAACCCTTTTCATGGCTTCTAGTCACAAAAATGTCAAACTTCTGAGAATTCTTTTGCCTAACTATGCAGCACGTGCCCATCGGTGGCCTTGCATAAACAGTCCACATAACAGACTAGTTAGCCAAAAGATACTATTTTATTTAACTATGCAGCCAATGCCCTTAGGTGGCCCTGCATAATTCAACCCCCTAACAGGTTTGTTAAATGATGGTAACTTAATTCTTGGGAAGAATTCATCTTTTGTCCTTATTTTCCTTAAACGATAGTATGTAGGGATCCGCAAACAAAATTGCCATCCTTAACATATTTGTCCCATATCCTTTTTCATGGTCTGAAAGTATTCAAGTCTACAGTTTATTCTTCTTCCCTACGTTTGGGTCAGACCTTCGTAGGAGTTATATTCATCCAGTTCTTCGATATTCTTGTTCGGAAATATCTTCTCCATATTCAAGTACCTCTTTCCATACAACAAACTCTATACTTTAGAAAATTTGAATCTCCATAAACTTTCACTAGCTTTTAGCACTAGAAAAGTAAATTTTTGAGAGTTCTTTTCGCCTGACTATGCAGCACGTGCCCATAGGTGGCCTTGTATAAATAGTCCACATAATAGACTTGTCAGCCGAAAGATACTATTTATTTGACCATGCAGCCAATGCCCATAGGTGGACTTGCATATTTCAACCCCCTAACGGGTTTTGTTAAATAATAGTAACTTCATTCTTGGAAACTACTTCTTCTAATTCATTTTAGCTCTTTTTCATATCATTCCTCAGATTCAAATATTCTTAAGCCATAGTTTACATATTTTCTCTCATACTTGAGTATGGTAATATGTTTTCAGATAAATTGTCAAGGAATTGAATCAATTTTAATCCAGTTTGGTCAAAGATATTTCGACCTTAAACATTATCCCCTTTATGTCCGGCGTGCATGACTTTAAACTGCACACAAATAGACAAAGTAACTCTGAATAAATGTCAAGTTCCAGCTCACTAAACATACATTCTGTATGATTTAGGTAGTATTGAGCAATTAAAAGATTCAAAGTTTGTAGGGTTATTTGTAATAATCCTAGTAAAAATCAAACTATGCTTACTAATCCCATTGGATTAAGTAAATTAGAAGCAGGCACTGAAAGAATGAAAGTACAAATGATTGAAGACAAAAGTGTATTTCATTGATACACAAGAGATAGAAAGACATCCATAGACTGGAGTCTCTTCTCTTTTTCAAGAATTACAGAAGATTGTCAACATAAGTCTTTATTTGATGTATAGCATCCTGAGCCTTATCAGCAGTTACTTGAAGCTCGTGAACTTGACCATCTTCAC
The DNA here is from genome assembly GCA_963277665.1 of Viscum album. Lineage (NCBI taxonomy): Eukaryota > Viridiplantae > Streptophyta > Magnoliopsida > Santalales > Viscaceae > Viscum > Viscum album. The sequence continues at coordinate 940,100,550 of OY728166.1, forward strand.
TCTTTTCAGCTTGCTGAAGTGCCTTCTTAGCATCTGCGATGGCTTTCATGCCATTCATATGAGTTTCATCCAATGATTTATTAAGCTGATCAAGTTCCCCATTAACAGCATCTAACTGTTGCTGGAGTTGCACCTGTTGTATGACCTTTTCTTTGATTTTTTTCTTCAGATCCTTCATCTTGGCAGCATAATCAGCTTCATCTTGGGATACTGCAGCCTCAAATTTGCCTATGTTGACTGACAATTTCACTCTGGTCAAATCTTCGCGACTTGTCTACACTTGCTCCCTCCTGAAAATGATCTGTTTCACCGCGGCATGGATCTTTTCATACCCAAAACCACCAAGTCCCAGTATAACAAATTGGGATGACAATAGAGGAATTTTCAATGGTAGCTCTTCTAAAGGCACCCCAGATATAATGTTCCATATGTTGTTCCATTCCTTACGTCGTGAAAAGCTGAACGCTTTAAGCATCTCTGGATCTGATTCAACATCATCATCGGAGGGGGGTATGTAATCTGGAATTAACGTGCTTAAGGAAGTGCCTTGTCCTACTCTTTCCCCCCTGACTTGTGCTTCTTCACTTTCAATTCCCGTTGGGGCAGAGGCTGAGGCCACATCTCCGGATCTAGCCATTATAGTTGATGGCCCTGCATGATTAATTGAATGATTTAGTTAGCGTCAAAGGATAACAAAATAATGGATTGTCTTGCAAATAAACTACAATCACAAATATTGTTATCCCTTACCCAAGGGTGGTTCAGCAACATGAGAAGACTTCTCCCCATCTTTCCCGGACTCAACAAAATTTTCAAGATGGGTCTCAGGAGGGTTTATTGGGTTTATCTCTACTTGAGATAATGTTTCTGCAATGGTAGGGTTGACATCAATGTCCACACCCTCTTCAGGCATTGGCAGTTCAGCGGCTTCTATGGAAGAAACTGCATATTGTTTTCCGTCATGGTTAGAAGTATAATTTTTTTAAAAAAAATTGGGCGAAGGGTAGCACTCATGCCCAAGGTCTTCTAAATCACATGACAACTTAGCATGATCATAAAATTCTTCAAAAGTCATTCCTTGATTCATCATTTCATCCAATGATACTTCAGAATCCTGATTAGTCTCACCAGTGGGAGCATTTGTTACATCTTCTTGCCGACTTATGTCCTGCAACCCCTGACCCTGGACAACATCTTCAGCAGTAAGAGGGATACATGGAATCGATGGTAGCTCTTCTCCAGGAGCAACCAAGTCAGCTTGGGTCTGTGATTGTTCTACAACACCCTCCACGGCCTTTGAAGGAGGGTCAGTCCCTTCCCTCAAGGGGGAAATTGAAGAAGCCCCTGCAATCCTCAGAAATATGAGTAACCATATGATTATGGGTATAAGCTCATGATTTTTCGAAGGACTTACCGTTGCTAATGAAACGTTTAGCTATGGATTTCCTCCTTCGTTGCCTTGGCTTCTTTTGTTTTTTCGGAGTATCATTAGTCTCCCTTATTGGAACTTGGATTGGAGAATGGAAGGCTATGTCCAGCGCCTCATTCATGGCCTACTGGCCTGGAGATATCTCACCTGGTTCACGAGGAGAATCAGCAGTAGCCCTGATAGCAGTACCACCAGGGCTATACTGTGGCGAAGGAACCCCAGTTCCTTTCTTTGCAAGCTGCAAGATGAAGAAAATAACTTCCTTAAGTAACAAAGCTTCAACTGAAATCAGGTTTCAAATAAAATAAGGAAAGAAAACTTACATCATCAGGAGCCACGTACTCTTTTCATTCCTCATCTCCAGAACCACCAGCCCCCTCAGTGGTGCCACGATCAATCATTTCCTTCACCTGCCTGGTGATAGGAACCGAGTCATCAGTGGAATAAATGAGCATTTCCAGCTCTCTGATGTATGCTCGCACTTCATTGGGGTTATCTCCGTATTGATGATTTTTAGAAGCTACAAGATTTCCTATTCCAGGAAGTGGTAGGCCCTCACACAAATCCAGCCAGGCGGTCTCAGTACCACAGTATAAGCTCTGCCATAGCTGAACAGCCTCTGGTCTTAGATATAAAGGCTGTGAGGAAGGTCCTACAATTTTTTATTTTAATTTCTTCACAGCTCCTGCAACTACAAATAGAGAATAAGAAAGTAAGCCTTATTACTTTATAAAGTAGCAGTGATTGAAATTACAACAATGAAATAACTCACCAAGAGTTGATGGAGTGGGTCTTTTAATTCTGGCCAGAGGATTATATCGGGCACGAAACCGCTTTGCTGCCGGTTGTGCCTCATCATCCACATCATGATAATCCGATGAATCAGTTCTAGAAGAGGAGTCTGTTGAACCTATTTAAGGTGGAGAAGCGTCACCTTCATGAGGAAGGGTTTCTTTCTCTACAGTCCTCTTCCTCTTTCCCACTTGATATACTGGGTGATTCAATATCCCTTTGGGTTATGATGCTATCCAGTGTTCGGCATAAAATGTAGTCAAATTATGTGCCGCTTTTCCAACTGGTATATCAAATACTGCCCCAGTCTTCTCTCTTGATGTCAGCAGCCATAGTTGTCGAGCAACCATCGGATGTTGCTCTAACCTGACATGTACCGGAGGGGATACAACAATCTGTTGCAAGCATTTGAATTGGCGTGCAAATCTATATGGAGCATAGGCCTCACATATGATTTCTCCATCAATCCTGGCTACTAACACGCCAGCCCTGCAAGCTAGCATGTATGACCTGAAATCCAAATGGGTTGTCCCATCATCAACAAACTGCCTGGATGGCGGACTTACATAGGGAAAGAAGTTTAATTCCTTAAACAAGCTCAGCCTTACTTTCATGTCATAACCATTAACATCTAATGGAGAAATTCCAGAGAATGCTTGACCTGACGGTCTGAAAGAGCTTCCAGGAATTTGTAATCCATTCTATACATTTTAAGTCCTGAAGTGAGTGGCGATCCATCCCCACAAAACCTGGAATGGTCCCACTATTCTTAAAGGAGATTTACCCTGGAAGACATGAAGTAAACTCCTGTGAATCTTTGCTAAAATTGGGGTAGCTAACCCAACCATTTTTCCCTCAGTCAACTTTGCCGCAATGACGAAGGTCCCTGGCCTAACACCTCCCTTCAAATCCCTGACCGGCAAGAGATAAACACTGATCCACATTTCCAAGAAACCCGCCAGACGAGTTTTCTTTGGAATTATTTAATTCACTTCATATCCCCACTTTTCAAACTCTCCTGCTTTTAGAGTTGGCCAGAATGTGCCAGGAGCTCCTCTCTTCTCAGGTTTTGGACAAGTGGTAGGACGTCTGGGCCTGGTATCCTTGGATTTCGTTTTCTTGGATCCTTTTTCTTTTGGCTCCATCCCTTTCTTCTCAGTAAGAAACACATTCATCCATTCTTCCGGATGAATATCTTTTATAAAATGAGTTAATGAGGTCTCTGAACTCCTAAGCCTGTAGAAGATTTTAAATAATTCTCGAGCTAAAGCAGGAGTCTTCTCTGAATCATTCCAAGTCACCTTGGGAGGAATGAATTCATCATACATATCGCCCAAAATTGGAGCCCCTGAAATCTTGTGGACATCCCACAAACTGATACCTACTTCTCCATGAGTCAAATGGAATGAATTAGTTGCTGGGCTCCAGTGGCTGAGTATCTCTGGCACGAAGTTATCATGTCTGTAAACATATGTTCGCCCAACCCAGACAGCCTCATATATTGCAGCTCTCTTCAGGTCCTCGATAAACTCTGCACAAGTCTGTCGCACCCAGTATGCCCACATCCAAGTTGGCTTCACACCTCCCCTAGGATGGAAATCCCAACTTTTCTTCCAGCCTTTGGATTGATCCATCTGAGCATTTCGGAAGATTGAAGGATGAAAATGTGGTTGAAGCTCAGGTGTATGATTTTTCAGATCTGGTGAGCAAGGTCTATGATGCATCAGATAAGCCTTCTCCACTGTTCCAGCAGTTTGAAATACTCCTCCACCTGAGATATTTGCTGATGCAAAGTTGGTATAATTCTGAAACCATGAAAATGGAAGCTAATTTTTTACTTCTGGAATAATGACTTCTTGTAGATGACCATGGCCATACAAAGGTAGATAAGTGCAATGAGGAAAGTTGTGATGATATTTCTTCAGATACTTAGCCAAATCTGGAAGAGTACTCTCTTTGACAGTATAGTAATCAGGGCCAATAATGTTCATCATATCATCTATCCGCTTGTTATCCAGTTCATCAATTAATCCGGGTCTAAGAGCCATTAATTCTGCACAAAAAGTTGAATAATTTAATTTATAAATGAATTAACTTTTCACAAACTTTGTGAAAGAAATCAAAAAAATTGCTAAGGCATTAAAGCGCGCAAGTATGGAGATGTCGCGCAAGTATGGAGATGTCGCGCAAGTGTTACATGTGCCGCACAAGTTTCTGTCGCGCATGTATCACCGCGCAAGCCCTATTACCTTTACAGTAGTGAGACAGTGAGGGAACAGTGAAAAAAAGAAACTTGCGCAGCGAGGAATACTTGTGCGGAGAGAGCTCGAGAAATTCTAGATCAGATTCTACACACGGCCAAAATCCATGTATTTATAGGCCCATATGCCAATCTGCGCGCCGTACCCAGTGCGCTCAAGGCCTGCGCGACACAAACTTGCGCGCCGCCCTCTATGCCCTGAAGACCTGCGCGCCCCCTTTTCCTTTGGATGGATTCGATTTCCTCAGAGTCAAATCCTCATTTCTCTCTGGATCCAACTCTGAGGGGGGACTTTTGTTGACGCTCCTTTCGTCACAAAATCAAAAGATCGGAAAACGGGAATATCTGAGCTCAAAGTGATTCAACCTTTGAAGAAAACATCAAAAATCGACAAAGGCATGAACAAAGGATCAAAAGCAACTGCACCGCGCATGTTATATCACTGTCGCGCAAGTACACTTGCGCGACACCCTTGGTCGCGCAAGTGACTTGCGCGACCAAAGTGATAACCGCCCGGTAACCGTCCGGGGTGTTCTCCTGCCTAACATAGACCCTGTGGGCCCCCCATTCAGGAGGATCTTTTTCCAGAAACTCGGATTGAAGCTCCCGACACCCAAGTATCTTCTCAAAGCTTCCGAAACACTTCTAAAGGTAATTTCTTACCTAGAACGGAAGATTTAAAGAGAAGAAGGAGGGCCTAAGTGTTGAAACTCATCAACACTTGCGCGCCGCCTTATTCCTTCAATAGAACTCATGCGTCCCTTTTCTGGAAGAACCTCAAGAGGATTCTAAAGGGATTTATAAGGAGTCGCTCAAATATTCTAATGATGTTTGAGAATCTCGCAAGTAACCCTCATGTCGCGCAAGTATACATGCACGACCAATACTTGCGCGCCGCCGCAATACTTGCACGCCCCTACCTTTTTGGGTGCCCATATTGCCCATTTTACCCCTCTTAAGCCATCACACCTTTCCTTTTCAAGATTCAGTCTTCAAGACACTCTTCAAAGCCATTTATGGCATGATTTCTTGATTTGACTTCCTTATCTGAAAGAAATTTCGTGGAATATCTCTCAAAACCTAGTGATTTAAATATCCTTATGTCACTAAATATGGAGATTTCATTCATTCAACCTCATCCTTTAAGATGAAAGAATCCTTAACTTGGGTCTCCTTTTCAGGAATAATCCCCAGTTATAAGTCCTTTAACTTGGGCATCTTCCTCAGGAGTAAGTCCCAAATTCTTAAAGTTCCCAAACTTGGGCATCCTCCTCAGGAGTAAGCCCCAATCTCAAATATGGGCATCCTCCTTAGGAATAAGCCCCGAGTACCGTAACTTGGTCATCATCCTCAGGAATAATCCCCAAACCTTAATCCCTAACCTGGGTCTCCTTTTTCAAGTATAAAACCCAGTTATAATCTTGGACTTCCTTTTCAGGAATAAGCCCCATGTCCCCTAATTTATCTTTAACCAGTCCTAATTTACCCTTGATTTGGGTTTCCTTTTCAGGAGTAGAACCCAATCATAAGTCCCCTCCTAACTTGGGCATCCTCCTTAGGAGTAAGACCCAAGATTAGAGTATTCAAATCTCCATGAAGCACATATACCTTTATGGACCATGTTCATGGATTTTCTCCCTAAAAGTAAATCCTCTGGGCAGTCATACATACATAAGCCCCAAACCATTTCTTATGATTGCATCTTTCATGGCACAATTGTCTACATTTTACTAATACCTCTTGTTTCTCACACCGAGCATGACTCACATGAGCTTAGAGTGTAAAAGTAATTGTGACATCCTGCTTTGAGCCATCAATCATAAACATCATACCCTTATTCGAACTATGTGGGTTCTGATTCCTTTTTCAAAACAAAGGATACGTAGGTAGCCCATCTATGGGTTCGATCCCAACTCTGAAGTAATTCATTGTCCTTCTGAATGACGATAAACTTCAAGTGCCCCACTGAGTGGCTTTAAAACTATCCTGGTCATCATAATGACCAAGAGACTTTTATATAAATGTTTTGAAGGATACCATTGACCAATAATCTCTAAATAGATATAGATGATTCTCTATTGATGAAGAACCTCGAATACATATAAAAGATCCTCTAAATTTCTTACATATTTAATCATTTATTGTTAAACTGAAGGAATGCTCATTTTATAATTGGTAATGTAATAAGGATTCACGAACATAACTTAAATCTATAAAGAGAGTCCCAGAGTAGACAATAATTCCCCTCAAAAAGGTGTGATGAGTCCGACCACCCATCCTCTCGACCAATGCAAATTCCAAAGCCTCATTATCCCACAATCTAATGAGCGCCTACCTTTGGAAAGTAGGTCCAAACGGATGTGGAATCATTTGATGTTTCCGGTTCTACGAACAAACCCGTTAGAAACCGATCGGAACGTTTGAATCTCCCATCCAGGAGTTCATCCCCGGATTCTGTGCGAAACAGGGTTGTTCAACAAACACATCCTCAATAATATACCCATTTAGAAATACACATTTAACATCCATTTGATAATGTTTGAAATTTAGATGAGATGCATAAGCAAGTTGTATCCTAATGGCTTCATGGGTAGCTACAGGTGAAAAGGTATCCTCACAGTCTATTCCTTCTTCATGACGGTATCATTGTGTAACTAATGTAGCCTTATTTCTGTCTATATTTGCAGACATATCAACTTTGTTTCTAATCACCCATTTAGTGCCTATGGTCATAGTGTCCTTTAGACTTTAGACTAATTCCCAAACTTTTTTTTCATTCAAAATGTTTTAATTATTCTTTGATATATATCACTCAAAAATCATCATTTATGGAATCATTAATATTTTTGGGTTCAAGATATGAATTAAATGCATGATATTCAACCAGGTTTCTTAGAGAATCTCTATTTTGTGTCCCTCTATTTATATCGCCTACTATAGAATATAAAGGATTATTCTTGAGAGTTCTAATACATATAAAAATGGTTGGACTAGATTCATCATGGTTATCTACATGTTCAGATTCAACAGGATCATATACTGGAAAATTTATAGAAGTAATTGTCTTCATTGGGGGTTCACTATCTTTATCATTATGTTCTAGAATTGACATATCTTCTTCAAGATATTCAAGAGAGGTTTTAGGTTAATGCGGTTCAGTATCATCAAATTTTACAGGAACTAATTCTTCCACACATTTGGTTCTCTTTTTGAATACTCTATAGGATTTACTTGAGATAGAGTAACCTTGTAAAATTCCATTCATCCCTTTTGGGAGAAATATTTTCTAGATTATCCCCAGTGTTATGGATGTTGACATTGCAACAAGTAACATTAATGTAATTAACCTTAGGTTTCCTATTCTTCCAAAGATCATATTGGGATTTCTTAAGTATAGTCCAAATTAAAAATCTATTTATGATGTAACAAGCTATAGTAACAGCTTCAGCCCTAAAATAGATAGGCAAACTATACTCATTATGCATAGTTTGGGAAATCTTTTAAAGTGTCTTGTTTCATCTTTGAACAACAACATTTTGTTGACCTACTATAGGATATTGTAAATTGTGATTATACCCATTATGTGAGAAAATGTACTCAAATTCTTGATTTTCAAACTCACGGCCTTGATCAATTCTTAAGGACTTAATTCTAACCCCACTATAATTTTCTACAGACATGAAATATCTAATGAAGTAAGAACATGATTCAATTTTGTGAGCTAAAAAATATACCCAAGTGTATCTAGAGAAATCATCGACAATAATATAGACATAATTATTCCGATTTAAACTTCAAACTATTGATGGTACAAAAAATCCATCTGAACCAACTGAAGCGGTTGAGAAGATGAAACTTCATTTGATGGTTTAAAAAAATCATTTGATGTTTTCCCTTTTGAGAAAGATTACATAAATTATTAAGTGGGAATTCCAATTTAGGTAAGTTTGTAACTAATTCTTTCCTTGTTAGTTTCCTAAGTGAGTTCACATTGCAGTTTCGTAATCTTCTATAACACAACCAAGATTCCTTATAGAAATTATTTAAATAAGATACATTTTTCTTTTCTAAAGTGCTTAAATCAATAACATAAAAATTATCATCTATAAGAGCAGTGAATATTAAATAATTTTAAGAATTAAAAACATTAGATTCATTATTTTCAAACATAACGTTAAAATCGTCACCACAAAACTGAGAGATACTATGTAGATTATACATTGACCCATTAAAAAAAGTACCTTGGAAATCAATATTGTATAAGGATTATCAATTTGGCCTAAGTCAAAAATCTTTCCCTTAGCATTATCACCAAATGTAACATGTCCACCATAAATGTTTAATAGGATCTTGAATGATGAATAATCTATTTTCTTATGTCTTGAACATCCACTATCCCTATACCATAAGGTTTTAAAAGAGATATTTAGAAACTTTTCCTCCAAAACAGATTTGGTGTAGGGTATCATTGTTACCCAGATTTTCTTGGGTCCAATGAGGTTAGCCTGTAAATATTTTGGAACCCAAAATTGTCATATAGGTTTCTTATAATCAAAATACATGTTTTGAGACATAAACACATTATTTGGTCCTTATGAATTATTTTTTCAACAGATGATCTGGAACAGGAACTAGCAGTAAACTGTCTAGATTTTGGAAAAAAATTGTTCCTAATAATACTTCTCTGTCCCAGTGGATATCACATACCAGTTGTATATTTTGTAGAAAATTTCTTCCCTAGAAACTAAGTCAAGGTATGACTATCCGTAGTAAGATTATCTAGAAATTTTTTTAACTACTCATTTGATAATTTCAGATAAGTATTTTTTTTAACAACTGAGAAATTTTATCATTTTAAATATCCAAATCTAACTTGTAATTGGAATTTAAGGCCTTTTTCCTTTTCAATAATTTATAATTATCCTTGAGTTCATTAATGGTATCCTCATGAAATCCATAGTATTCAAATAGTTAATCCATAGTTATATTTTCATCAATATTGGATTCACTATCATTCCCAGAATTGTAAGAATTATGTATATGAGAATTAGGTGTTACCTAAAATGTTTTTTTCATGGAAAATAGTTTTTCATGTTTTTTATTTTTAGTGTCAAAAGTGGTAAATCCACTAGATCTATCTTCTGAAGCACTCCATGTTGCATTCATATCATTTTTATAACTTTTTCCAGTGTCATCATATTTGTTCTTAAATTTTCTATTGGGAAAATCAACCTTCATAGGACCTTTTAGTTTGCACGAATATCATATTATCTCATTTGTGTTTTTATTCAATTTTCTGTTCTTTTTTCCAATGAACATTACTATTATACCTTCCATTAAAGTTTGAGTTTCTCAAAAACATTCTTATTTAGGTAGATCATATTGAATCTTCTATCAAGATGAGCCATCCCATCATCACTGTCAGAATCTGAATCATCCCAGGTGGAACTATCTAAAAGAAATTAAACATGTTCCTTGTCTTTTCTCATGGAGGGGGAAATCTGGAATGCTATTTATATCTTTCTTGGTTCATTATCTAATTCATGATTCCCCTTATTCTATTCCTCTAACATCATAAGTTATCCAATTAGTTCCTTAATTGGTAGATTTCTTATGTCACATTATTCTCGGATAGAAATATAAATTCCCCTCCATCTGTTAGGTAGGCATCGAAGCAATTTCACAATCTGATCCATGTTTTCCACTGGTTTCCCAAGCAGAATCATGGAAATTATTATTTCATATAACATGAGATACATTTAAGAGATATGTTCATCTGTATTTATTTAAATATTATATTATTTAGTTGTATAATTATTTAATCTCATTATATTAATAATTGTTTTCCCTCATGGGAAACAGCCAAAGTATCCCAAATTTCATATGAATTTTTGCAGGAAAATATTCTATTGAATTCGTTATCCTCTAGAGAATAGTTAAATACATCCATTTATTTATAGTTATTATTATATGTAGCTTTAGTCAACTAATACCATGTTTCCCTAGCAGAAGAAGGAAATACATGTTGTTCTTCAATTGTGTCCCAGATATCAGGACCCATGCACTCTAGATACATTTTAATTTTCAATTTCGGATAATTGTTATTACCCTTAAATTATGGTGGCCTATTAGTAGTCGTACCCTCAACTCAGTTATCCATAGCTAATTATAATTTAAAGAACTATAAATTTAGATATGGATGAAATTTTAAGATAAATAGAATAAAAAAATTAAAGTTCAAATGAATTTGAAAAAAAACGTGAAAAAATGTTTGGATGGTAGTAATAAAAAAACATATGATACCAAATGTTGGCCATGTTGGATACTCAAGAAGGGGGTGAATTGAGATCTACTTAATATTTCTGTTAAAAACATTATGATAAAAATCCCCCGATTAGAAATATCCCCTTTTATTAAAGAAGTAGAGATATAAATTTCCAATTTCTCAATAAGTTTCACAAATTTTGATTAGTCCTTTGCTGAAGTAGTGTAAAACACTTATCCAAATTTTCAAACATGTATAATGAATTAAACACATATACCCAATAACCAAAACTTACTATTAAATTTAATGTAAAACAATTTTATATTTTTAAAATTATAATGAGCAGAAAATAGAAAAATCGTGTACTAAATAATATAGTAAGCAGTAGAATAAAAAAAAGGTTTAGTCTCAAACTGAGACTTAATCCTCTTCAGATGGTGATAACCTACCACCACACAGTTTATATAAATAAAAATCTAGATAAATAGCTAGTAGCGGGCATTAATTTTTTTTTCACAAACGGTAAAGGGCTAGCACCTTCTATCATAGTTATTTGTGGGAAAAACAATCAAAAAGGCCACACACGACCTCTTTCATAGTTATATGTGGGAAACATAAGTGAAAAAATGTTTGTTTTGAGGATTTTTAGTATCCTCATGTTTAAGCAGAAGAAAAAATGTGTGTATAACAGAAAAACACAATGTACTATGAAATGTAAGATAACGAACACAATATAGCTAAAGATATAAAAAATTGAGTTTAGAAGGATAGATGTGTTTTCAGTTCAGCTCTTAACACCTTGGTGTGAAAAAAATTGATGTTTTAGTCCTTCTAAAGAATTTATCTCCAAAAAAAGAGTTTTGCAACTCCAGGTTCTAGCTTCGAAGAACTAACAGGTTCCGTTTAATAGTCTGAAAGAGAATCCATGAATCATAGAAGTAAGTCTTGAATTTTTTCCCCCAAAATGATCTTCGTGAAGCTCTTGGGTTTATAGTGTATGTGATGGTGTATTCTTCTTATTCTTTAGATCTAGCATGTAGTGTTCCTTACTCCTGCTTATTTTTTTTCTAGCTCGGTCTTCTATTTTATATTTGAGGACTGACAATAGGAATCATAAAAACATAGGAAGTCCTCATTATAACTCATATTGTCTCCAGATATAGTCTATTTATTTTTCTACAATAAGCATTAAATAATGTCAGAATCATTATTTTAAACAATTGTGACCAATAGAATAATCTTATCAAAATTGAAAAATTCTAGAGTAGAATAGTAATAATTGTTATACTGGTAGCAGTAGCCTTCTCAACTACAATATTTATAGGTAGACATCATTAGTAAGCTTCATTGGTCAGCTTCATCAGTAGTCTTCATATCAGTGACCTAGTAGCATAACCTTTAGCGGTAACTCTAGGAAAATATCCTTTTAGCAGTAGACTTATATTGATAACTTAGTAGCGAGGTTTATCATTGGTAACCTCTATCTTTGATCTCTAGTAGTAACCTTACAGTGGCAACCTTTTACGGTAACCTCTAGTGGTAACCTCTTGTGTTAACCCTTAGCGGTAACCTTCCAGCAGTATCCTTTAGCAGTAGACTCAACCGCTGACCTTTTACTTTGAGAAAGTTTTCATTGTATACATTAAACAAGATAACAATGAAATTGAAAATAAAAAATTGTTATATGATACAAAATAATGAAACATAATTATCAATGAAATCAAACATGGTTTTGTATTATTCAAATAGGCAAGTCCTAAAATTTGAAAATGATAATATTTCTCCCCTTCTGTCAGGATTTGAAAACATATTTTATTTTAATCAGGAAATATTGGATAATTTTTATCCTCTTCATAGATAGTCTAGCATAGTGCTATTAAAATAATCTACCACCATATACACCTTTCATAGGTTGTTATGTATTGTCTAAACATAATATTTAATTAGTTCCAACCATATTTTTTGGAACATATTTATCTAATTATGAATATATATATATATATACATTAGTTATCAATATATGTGTCACACCTTTATCCATATAGATAATTCCATTATATCATTAATGAAATAATATCCACACCTAACTCCAAATTAGTAGTTGGGTGATATTTCTCATGAAACTTTAAATTTCATGATTTTTTTACTATAAACATATATTTTTTCATGAGGACTCATCCATGTTCATTGTTTCCTGTATCAATAGGGATTAAAAAAACTTTCCCACTAGAGACTATTAAATTCATAGTTTACATGACTATCCTACTATTATGTTCCATAAAACATCCCAAACATTCATAATCCCATGTAAACATGGCTTTTTTTGATTTAAATTAGTTAGTGGATTTGATATACAAAAAAATATCCAGAATTCCTTGATAATATCGTCCTAAACTAAGAAAACAACATATTTTAGTTATCATATTTGTTCTAATACATTGATAAATAACATTTATAGAGCAAGTATCTACTAATATACCATTACTTGATATTGTATGACCCACGAATGAAACATTCTAAATAGAAATCTCACAAATAGATATTTTTTTTAAAAATCAATTCTTTACTTGAGGTCTTCAGCAGAATCCATATGGGATCTTCATTATCATTCTAGATATTAGAATAATGAATAATATTTTCTATAAATAATACCAAAAACAGATCATGGTAATATCTATATAACATTTTCATTAAATCCATAAATATAGAAGGGTAATTTGTATAACCAAAAGGAATCAAAATAAACTCATAGTGTCCATATAATTTGTGGAATTAAATCTTGTGTATATACTATTAATTAACCCTCAATTGATGATATCTACAATGAATTTAAATTAGAAAAAATAATTAATCTCCACATTGTTTATCAAATAAGTAATAAATATGGGGTATAAAAAAATTCTTTTTTATAGTGATCATGTTCGTCTCTCAATAAAAAATGAAAATTATAAGTTATCTATATTTATTATTAACAAATATAACATGTGAACCCTATGGTGATTAACATGGTCAAAAAAATCCCTTGTCAAGATTCAACAAGAGTGTATTCTTCAATTATGTTAACTAAATTATTGTTATTCTTTAAGGATTCATTGAAATTATCATAACACTATGTATCATATCTATTGAAGACTCAACTTTATGGTTAGTTGTAAGACTCATAAATCCATCTGTAAATACATCAACAAACTCACATACAATGGGTGTGTCCCCAATGTTCATTTCCTCCTGAACAAATTGATATAGATAAATTTATTAAAAGTAATTAAAACTCCTAAGATGTAATAGTTTTTTATTTTAATTTTATATTCATCATTACATCAATAAATTATCATTAGTTCATTAATAATATGAAATGTGACTTCCCACACTCAGAAATATATATGGTATCCATATAAATAAATGCAATCCATTCAATGAATAAAATCAAATTAGACTAAATGTAGAATCAAATGAAATACATGAAGAAATTTCCCACAAACATCAATCAAAGAGGAACTACAGACTTGAGATGAGACCACTATACCATTATGATGTTTCATTGATAACTCAACAACTAATTGATGAGGTTATATGATGATACCCATATAAAATTATCTAGAAATATAAGATTGGTTTGATCTAGAATAAAATAAGACATAGGTTTTCTAAAATTGGATAATAAAATTACCTTTCCCCATGAATTTATTATAACCCACAACAACAATTGTGATCACGTGATATTTTCCATTGTATTTGGACATAATTGATTTTTAATCTGATAAAAAACCATAATATTTATGCCCTAGATGGAATAATGATCATATTCTAGAAATTTTGATCGTTGGTGAATGGAAAGTGAATTAATAGGAGTCTAATTTTACTCTATTTCATTAACTGGGTTATTCACCACCTTTCGATATTTAGGGGATTTATGGAAACCCTTCCTATATTTAATGAGAATACATGTTCAATTAAAACACTTCCCTTAATGTTTATTCACACATTTATAGAATATTGATTGATTTAATTTTAGTATACCATATAATTAATTTGAGTTATAATGATACTCAATAATTCTTTTCTTATCAAAACCATGAGAATAGTTGGAATCTCCAATTATGAATTATAATTTGAATTCTCATTGAACAATTTAATTATATATTCAAAGGTATCTTATAGGAAATGATTTTTTAGACATGGTTTTAACAAAACAATAACTGATCTATTTTTCTTATGGAGATGATAATAAACTTATAGATATACCATAAAATAATTGTAATATTTTATACATAGATACTAATAGATTCATCATAATTTTTCTTTAATATAAAAAATTCCTTCTTTATATTTGCTTAAAAATATCAAGATTATTCTTACTAATAAATATCAACATAAACTCATCTCATTCAATGGATTAAATTTCATCCTCATGCATAATATTCAATATAATTTTCCACCATTTATTTTCCTCACCTTTCTAAATATAAATAAATAGGACAACAATATCATTTAAAAAACATTGATGAAAAAAATATTATATCAATGGTGTTGATCTTTTGTTTAAAAAATATAGAATCTAAAGATCCTCTAAAAGATGGTGCATATTTACTCATGAATGATTAGACATGAAATTTTTTCATCCTTTGATCATTTTGAAACTGAAAATGATTCATTTCCTACGAATGTTTGATGATCATAACAACAATATTAATCAAATACATATCCCATAACATTTTGTTTCTTAGGTTGAGAATCTTGACATTTCCTATCACATTCAACATTAACATGATTCTTTCGGATCCAATCCATTTTCAAAAAAAAATCAGAAGGTGTGAAAAAATATTCATTGTAGAAAACAAAAAAATTATTATAAATCATCTATAGAATGAAAAAATTGTTCCAAAATTTTCTATGAAACAGTATGTTTAACTTAGTTCATTCTTGAGTGTTGCCAAAATTTTAGGATATTATCCTATAAATAGAACTATCCCAAGGGTTTTCATCAATTTTTTAAAACCCTAATTGCCAAATATTTAATAAACACTACTCAGATACCGACTACAATAACCTAATATTTTAATACATACATATTATCTATATTTAGGCAAATATTCAGTATAGAAAAATATCATCAATGTCAAAACAGTAGTAGTTTAGAGTGTTTGGAGACTACATATAAAATATTTTTATTTTATAAAATATCTTCAAAATATTACTTAATGATATTTCCTCGTAGTACACATCATAATAATGAACTAATAAAAACATTAATCCCAACCTCATGAAAGAAAACTAAAGAAAATGGTGAGATTAGATGCTCAATATATGTAATCATGGGAGATATTAATCTATAATCATAGGAAATCATAAGATTACTTTATGGGTATAAGGTCATGTACATATAATGAAAATATCATAACCTTATAAAAAGGTTCATAAATATGATTTATGGTATATGACCTTATAAATATAAAATATATTAATCATAACAATGATAGCACATCATAAATAAATGATAAATTATATGTTCATTTCAAAAATGTGTGTGGGGAAACATCATAGTAACAACCCATGTATTTATATAATAATAAATTTTCATATCTATTAATATTTATGAATAAGATATTAATTTATTATAAATAGGACACTTTTTTTGATAGCATACTCAACACGCAACAACATGATTCATTCAAATGTTATGTTGCACACAACTTTGAGTTATACGAAAAAAATATAATAATACTATTATGTTAAATGATAGTTAACTCCTAGAAATTGAATTTGATGGAATTAATGGAACTAACTACAATATTATTATTAAATTTCCTTACGTTTATCCAAAAAAATTTAGAGGCTTAAAATAAAAATGAATCTGATTTTAAGCATGAAAAACTCTAATATTTTGAAAAGGTCAATTTAACTCCTTTTGATGTGGAAACATTTTTAAATATATTTTTTTTCACTTTAATATGTTATATTTGACAAAATAATGTACTTCTTTAGATTAAAGTCATCAAAATTAATAGTGTATAATATTTTGGTATTTTTCTTATAATTTTTTTATAATGAATAGTGAAAAATACCGAATTTTAATTCAAATGTACTTTTTAATATAATTTATTTATATAGTTATAATGTACTTTAAATTGGTATTAATATTTAATTAGATTATATTTTTATTATTTAATCCTAATTTGGTGTTAGGAAGTAATATCACTTTGATATTGGACATAAAATCATGTCAATCTTTTGGTAGTTTTTTACTTCTTAAAAACATGCTTTTTGGTTTTGACAACAGGAATTGATATTAAAATAATTTCTCCAACATCTTTGCTTTAAATTTGAAAAAATGGATTCCATACATAGAATAAGGAGGTACAAATTGTTTAAATGGATAATCTTTATGATTAGACATTATGAATAGTAACTTCAGTGTACATTTTATTTATCATAGTTAAAGGATAAATCTGGTAAATATGGGTAAAAATTACTCTAATAATATAAAATTACCCTAAAATGTGTACTTAGCATATTTTATGAGATATTTCTGACCATAGAAATCCTTGGGTCGATTTTAGGACCCCATGGAGTCACATGTGTGTGTAAATGATATTTAATTACTTTAAATTTAATATTAAGAAAAATATAACCAAAACATATATCTTTTAGTAAAAAACATTTTATATGGGGTTATATAAGTGATCTCTTGGACAATAAATTTTAATTTTAAATATAAGAATATTTTCCAAATCATGGTATTTTATTTATTATTTTTAGTCATTAAATAAATAAATTTCATTTTTGCACAATGGTGATGTTGTGATTAATTGATTAATAAAGGATTCAAATAAATGATATTATAAATGTTAAAATTAATGAAATTTTGTTATTCTGATGTCATCCAAGAATTTTATGGATTATAGTTACATGATATATTTGTATAAATTAATGTTTTTCTATGTAATCAAGTTTTTATGTATTTTTAGAAAAGTTATGATATGAATAGTTTTGAAATTGACATAATTCATATTTTAAAATATAAAATATTTAATTAAATATTATAAAAATAGAAAAATCTATGATTTGGTCAAAAAGTTATTGTATCCCTTAAATCTTATTATTGACTCTTTAATTGAATATTTTTTTGTTTTGGTAACTATTTTTATTCTCAAAATGTCAAATTCTTGATAAAACGGTAAGTGTAAAAAGGGTTAAATAAAAAAGATAAAGATTAAAAAATATCCAAAACTGGTATAAATATTATTGAATAATTTTATATCGACTTATATTCATTTTATATTCGATCTAACTAAATTTGGACTCATTTATAATCGAAATATAATTTATTATAAAAATATTTCAAGATATTCCTTAAGTGACCCTCCTCCCTCTTATAAAAGGCCACCACTTCTAACCCTTACTCACACCTCTCAAGAAGCCATTGGAACATCCAAACTGTGCCTAAATAATATCCCAACATTCCTATATTACTCCTAGAAGCATTACCTATGGATGAAAAAAAAATTCAAGAATGCCTTTTAGCATAAATCAAAAGGAGTTGACAGATTTGATGTAATATCTTCTCTCGAGATTCACCCATTTATTTTCCTTCTCTGACCCCCTAAACTCTCTTTATTCAATTATTTTATAACAACACTAGTATATTTAATATAATATTATGTATTTGTCCGATCTATTAGAACTACACATCCACAAACCTTCATCTAATGGATACGAACACACTGTTTCTATGGACAGAAAACTACTTCCTCATGAAATTATGATTATTCAATTAGCTCCTACTGCCTCTCCTGGAGACCATTATGATGGAAATAAAATTATATATGATATTTATGATATTTATTTTATCTCTATGATTCTGTAAAAATCATTTATAACATAACTATATTCTTTTCATGTTGAATAAAAATGATAATTTAATTTGATGAAGTGGGACTACCGCCCCCTCAATGTTATAAGATTTGTTTATGCTATACATGGAACATATAAAGGATAGAATTAATGAAATTTTGAAAAAGAAATGAATGTAGTGGTCATGCGTACGTACAACATACCATCATCATGGACGTTGCATTTAATTTTATTATATCCAAATGATATAGAATATTATAATATATATATATGCTGGATCTAAATACATATATACTAGATATATAAGATATCTAAATCATGAATACAATTCTGGAAAAAATAGACTTTTGACCACATCGACAATTTTTAATTATAGCAAGTTTATTTTTGACTCATGTACCGAATGTCAAAAAAAATACTGATATGAACATGAATAATTATATGATTATTATATCAGGGTAATAAGTTATAATAAATGAATAATAAACTTGTAAAGGGTTTTGGATCAAGTATAATTAACGTATGTTTGATACTTAGGGAGATGAAGAACGAACAAGACAAGTCAGACACATGGTAAGGGAACATTTCACCCACCTATTCTAGTCAAAAACTTATTTTATGTTCAGTATTAAAAGATAAATTTTCAAAAGTTTCCATATGTTCTTATATATCATTATTTCTGTATTTTTTATGTCCATGTTATGATAGACCCTTTTATTGCTCATCAACTCGTTTTCTGAATTTTTAAGTGATACCATGAAGCTGTAGAATCATTCTTTGGAAGCATCATAACCCAATTTCCATTATATCAGTTAATATTATACTTTTAATTATTTCTTTCTATGAGTAGGTAAGAAATTAATTTTGACTTCTTATCTTTTATTTGTACATTACTTATATGTACCTATAGTGAATACACATAATCAATCTATTTTATTTATAAAATGATCTTTGTATACGACTCATCTAAATAGGAATTCATTGTGGAATACATTTACTTATACAAGAATTTCCTATATTTATTGTATAAACCCCTTTGACTTTTGTTTTCATTCAAAAGGAATCTTTATTCAACAAATCGTTTTACTAAACAAAAAAGAGAATTATTATTTTTAACGTACGTGGTGACAATGACCATTCTTTAATAATGATAATTATTTGATATTTTTCTTCTCTAACAAGATGATTTGGTTTTAAAAGGAAAATAAATACCATAAAATATTTTTTATATATTTTGGTATTGAAAACAGTTTCAAAAAACTTTTATTATGTCAATGCCTTGAAATGATATAATATGATTTCATTTTGGAAATGTTATCTTCCCTTTGTACTTGTTTTAGGTGTTATGATTATGTTATGGTTCATGGGAATTGTATACTTATATGGGTGGTTCTATGATAAATCTAGGATGGGTGAGCCTGAGAAAGCTCTCCAATGCATTGGGTAACGCGACATAGGTAAACGTTAATGTTTCACCAAAGTGATTTAGGGAACATACTGTGATGGGTATTCCAAACGTACCTCACTATGTAGCTGTGAAATCTACCATGTAATTATGGTATTGATGACATAATTTACATTTATGATTTATAATTTATATGTGTTATTCATAAACATTATTATTTTGTGAGTTATGTTAAAGATCAAATGTTTTATGATTGAAAAGTATTATTTCATTGATTTGTATGTATTAATGGACTACTGTTTTCATTCCCTATTTTATAACCCTTTCTATTATTTTTATTCTCATAAATTTTTTTTGAAACGTTTCTCACATGGTATATGGAAGTTTATGTGAATGGAATAATTCATGAAGATTTATATAATGAAAATAATTCCCGTTTTATTAAAGAGTTTTATTATTTTGAAAAAAAACAGATAAAGTACAAGTGTCTAATTTGTAATCATTTAATATGTAATGTAATAGTTAAGGCCTAATTTTCTAAAACTCCAAACCTGAAACAATACTTAATGTGAATTCTTGACATAACACAAGATTATGTAATGTTTAAGACTAGGTCCTTATAGTTGGTATCAGAGGTTTTTGTAAACAACATTAGAGGTTAATATGATATCTATGTATAGGTAAAGGATCCCATAAAACCAAGAAGGTTATTATCATATGGATTATTATGGATGGTTACGGTAAAATAGGGGTTTTAAATAAAAACCTGAACAATGGATATATAAGAAGGTTGATGGATTTGAACAATATAAATGTGTTTGTGTTATCTTTAACCTATAAAGGATTCATTTTTTTAATTATAATATTTTGTTTCATGTTGAAGTGTAGATTATTTTCAAAAGATTAGGGATCATTTTTCATGACGGAAGGAAAGAGATATTTCACATCCTTCTTATCCCTCCGCAACAATTTGATCATCTTTATTATGGAAATAACCTCATCGAATGATTTTGATAACCTATTGAGTATTGAAATCAATTGCAAGAAATTGTTTGAGATATCCAACACCTACTCATTTCAAAAACATTTTTATGGGTCATGGTATCTTTTTCATATGATTTTAAGATCTCACATTTTCCAATTCTATTAAAAAGTGAAATTTTAGAAGTGGAGAGAACATTTACTTTTTGAAAGTATAGAATCATTCCAAAATAGAAATAGATCATCCTGAATATAATGATATTTCGATTCAATTTATGATTTATTTTCATATACATATATAATGAAGCATCTTTGTGTTGTTATTTATAATTGATGAGCATATTTGATCTGTAGGAATGATTTATTGAGTAATAAGGTTGAATTTCATAGTTAATGGATTATGTATAAGTCCCAAGCCTTAAACATTACTTAATCTTGAGTTATTACAAGATTACACATTGAGGATCTTTTCGGGTTTAGAGTTTTAGAGAATTAGATCATAATACTTGAATTACATTCCACATATAAACAAAGTGGTTATATAAAGATAGTATTCTTCTTTCCCATCAATGGAAACATATTTAAAATAAAACATGGATTCTTTCTTGACACTTCCTTGACACTATCATCATATCATGTACCTTTCCCTTGAACTGTGAAAAACATTTCAAAAAAAACTTGGGATGAGCATAAAAAGCTCAGTAAGGGATATAAAAATATGGAAAGGAAACATGGGTACATATATACATAAGAATGAAATCATACTTTACCCATAAAACATAATCACTTTAACATACCTCATCAAATCATGAATAAATCATAGAAATCATAAGACATTAAGGTAACTTGAGGCATTCATAACATTCTTACGTAGGGAGTAACCCTCTTGGTTATGTTTGGAATACCCATCACAGTATATTACCTAAATCTCTTTGAAGAAACCTTAACGTTTCACTCCTTCGTGTTACCCAATGCATTGGCGAGCTATATCGGGCTCACCCACCCTTAGTCTATCACAGAACCACCCTTCTTCATAATAATGCCCAAGAACCTCAACATAATCATATCGCATAAAACATGCATAAAGAAAACATAACATTTCCACCTTTCAATCACAAGATATCAATACAACTCATTGATATAAAAATATTATGAAAACCATTTTCAATACCAAAATAAAATAAAAGTAAAACATGGTATTTATTTTTCTATTTAAAAAAGGTATGGCTTGTAGAGGAAGCCGAAACTCAAATAATGGTCACGGTGGTGGAGAAGTCATTGTCGGCGCATACGTACGACAAAAACATTCCATTTTGACATTTAGTAAATGCTTCGTATAGAAAAAGATTCCATTTGAATAAACGTAAAAGTCAAAGGGGTTTATACACCGTATAAAACAAGGTTGTGTATAAAACAAAATATTCCTCAATGAAAGGAGATTGAGACAAAGTCCCATACCTCGGGTCCGACTTGACTCGATCGTTCATTAATGTCCTGAATAATAAACTTGAGTTAATTTCTACTTCTTTAAGAACCTTTTTCAAGTTCATTAGTCCTTTTATATCACTTATTTCCATGTCATGAACACTATGTAATTATTTAAGTTAATAACGGTCATTTTAACGATCATTGGTACTTGAGTCAAAAATAAACCCTTTATAATTACATGTTGTTCATGTATCCATTATATCCAGAATTATAATAATTATGTATATATCATATATATCCAGAATATACATGCATTTATAATATTACATAATCATTTAGAGGTAATAAATGAAATGCACCGTTCATGGAGACGGTAAGCCGTACGTACGCATGAACGCTACTTTCATTTCTATTTCATATTTTATAGAATGGAATCATAATTATATAAAGTTATATTATAATTACAGTGTAATATCATATATAATATCATAACTCCATCCTTTATACGTCCCACATATGGTATTCAACGAATCAAATCACTTTGAGGGGGCGGTAGTCCGCACTTCCTTAAATGAAGATATCGCGTTTACCCATAATGGAAACCATAACGGTATGTCCAAAATGAAAAATACAGAAGATTAAGGAAAAAATAAACATATTATATATCATATATAAATATATTGACATCTTAATGGCCACCTTTGAAGGTGTTAGAATAATGTTGAACAATCATCGTTTCGGGAGGCATAAATTCACCATCCACAGAAACAGTATGTTCGTTAACCATTAGATGTAGGTGTGTGTAAGTGTAGATCGAATAATTATTATAACAACATCCTAGTATATTGATGATACTGTATTTGTTACAAAATAAAAGAATAAGAAGATTTTAGGGGGTTGGAGAATCAAAATAAATCAAAAGGACTCAAAAGAAGACATTACCTTAAAATCGGGTAACTCCCTTTGGTTTGAGCACAAAGGCTTCCTTGGGAAGACTTCTGCCCAAAGTGAGGCTTCAAGAAGTAAGAGAGGGAAGTGGAGAGACAAAATGGGCAGGGGTTGGCTGAGCCAAAGGCTTTGGAAGTGTGGGTAAGGAGGTATAGGTGGGGGCCTTTTATAAGTGGAGAGGAGGGGCACTCTTGGAAAGTAAAGATAAGTTACTTTATTTTAAAATGGGTTTCGGATTCAAAAGGTCCCACATTGATATAATTGAAGGATAAGGTGATAAGGGTTCTAAATACACTCTTTTAATTTGTTTTGGCCATGTGTAGGTCTTAGATTTTAAATTATCTATCCATTTTATTTAAATCGTTAAATAATGAGGTCATCGCTGCATCATCATGATGTCATAATTAATTTAATTTATTCAATGTCTAAAAATTATAAAAAAATACTATGATGTTGCAAATAGTTTTATATTTCTAATTAATATTTATAGTCAAAACGCTGACTTGTATAACTCCATATAAAAATTGTTTTAGTAACATAACTCATGTTTGTGTCATTTTTACTTTAACATTAAATAAAAAGTTATTTATGTCATTCCCCAACAATAGTGGATCCATGGGGTCCCCAAGTTGAACCATGGCTTTTCTTGGTCTTCCATGACACAATCAATGAGGGTAGGACATGTGTCATGCTCATTTCATTTTATTAAAACATTATTCTTACCTTAAACTACACTAATTGCCTCTAATCGCGATTAAGAACATAAGAGTTACTATTCACCAAAAAATTATTTTAATCTCATTGAACCACATTTTACTTCTTAATGAAAACCATGTATTTCAGATTTTTGAAATTAAAAACACAAATATGGAAACATTTTATTTAAACGAAAAATCAGTTTTTATAAGTACCACTTAGTGGTTTCACTATTCATCAAAAATTGAACTTTTTCAAAAAATTACCAAAAATTCACCCTAAGATATATTTGATACTCCGAATTCAAAAATGAATTCTATTTTACAAAATTCAAAACATATAATTCACATTAATTAATTTAATAATTAATTCCCGTTGTCATGACAAATAGCGGCTTTTTTGACACAATATCAACGAAAAGATTGACACTAATTTAAGTCCAATTTCAAAGTGAAATTGATTCCAATGACTACCATTGGATTAAATGGTAAAAATATATTGTAATTTATGTTTAAAACCAATTCAAAAGATAATCTAATCATATAAATAAATTAGATTAAAAAGATTTTTTGAATTAAAATATAACATTTTACAATATTCATTAAAAAATGAACATTGTCAGAAAAATACCAAAAATTCACACAAAGTAAATTTTGATGTCCCAATCATAAAGAATAAGTTTATTTTGAAAAACATAGCTTATAAAATTGTCAAAAGATATATTTAAAAATGGCTTGCCATCAAAAGGCAGTAAAACAATCCTTTAAAAAATATTTGTGTATTCCATGCTTAAGATTGGATTTATTTTCATTTTAAGCCTCTAAAACACTATCTAATTCATTAATAGACATAGATAAAAATATCTATTATTCATTACTTACATAGGATGTTACATCCTTCCCCCCTTTTGAAAATTGAGTTCCCGCAATTTATTTACTTATCGAATAAATGAGGGTACTTATCACACATTGCATTTTCAGATTCCCATGTTGCCTCTTCCATCATGTGGTTTTCCACGAAACCTTTACCTGCTTAATCACCTTATTCTGTAACACTTGCTCCCTATGGTCAAGAATCTGGACCGGTTGTTCCTCATAAGATAGGTTCTCTTCCAGCTGAACTACCTCTGGTCTCAAAACATGAGATGGATCTGGCATATACTTTCTCAACATCGAAACGTGAAATACATTGTGTACCTGAGATAAACTCGGAGGTAAAGCCACTCGGTATGCAACTGATCCAACTCTCTCCAAAATTTCATATGGTCCAATAAACCTTGGACTTAGATTTCCTTTCTTACCAAATATCATCACACTTTTCCAAGGAGAAACCTTGAGAAAAAACATGATCACCTACCTCGAAAGATAGATCCTTCCTCCGGTTATCCGCATAACTCTTCTGCCTGCTCTGAGCGGTTCTCATGTGCTTCTGAATCAGCTGAACTTTTTCTGCCATCTCTTCTACCAATTCTGGTCCCATCAACTTCCTTTCACCCACTTCATCCCAAAAAGCTGGAGTTCGACACCGCTTCCCATATAATGCCTGAAATGGTGCCATCTGTATACTGGAATGAAAACTGTTATTATATGAAAATTCAACCAAAGAAATATGTTGGTCCTAACTTCCCTGATAATCCATAGAGCAAGAACGTAGCATATCCTCCAATGTCTGAATTTTTCGTTCTGACTGCCCATCTGATTGAGGATGAAAAGCTGTACTAAAATTTAATTCAGTACCCAACGACTTCTGAAGGCCTTTCCAAAAGTTAGAAGTGAACATGGGATCACGATTAGTTACAATGGAGATAGGAACTCCATGTAACCTGACTATCTCTTTAAGATAAAAACAGGAAAGTTGATCTAGGGAAAAAGTATATCGTATAGGAAGGAAATGAGAAGATTTGGTCAAGCGATCAACAACAACCCAGATTTCATTATTACCTCGAGATTTCTTCAGTAATCCCACAACAAAGTCCATGGATATAATCTCCCATTTCCACTCTAGCACTGGTAATGGCTGGAGCATCCCTTTCGGTAACTGCCGCTCTAATTTAACCTATTGACATGTCAAACACTTCACAGTAAAATCTGCAATATCCCTTTTCATTCCATCCCACCAGTAATACTCCCGCAGATCTCTGTACATCTTAGTACAGCCAGGATGAACTGAAAACGGAGAACTATGAGCTTCACATAACAACTCTCTGTTCAACTGTGAATCACAAGGCACACACAATCTCTTCCCAAATCTCAAAACGCAATCATTATCAATGTTGAATTCAGGCAACTTATCTTTCTGAACAAGATCTACCTTTTTCTGCAACTCACTGTCTTGCTTCTGTGCTTGCTTGATTCTATCTGATAGAGATGATCTCACTGATACCTAAAACAAAACAGAAGAACATCCTGCACCCAAAACTTATATGCCAAAGTTCATCAAATCCTTAACCAAAGGATCACGTTCCAAATGCAACATTGGTAATGAAGCATTACTTTTCTGACTAAAAGCATCAGCCACTTTATTTGATTTTCCCGGATGGTAATGAATCGTACAATCATAATCCTTGATTAATTCTAGCCATCTCCTTTGTCTCATGTTCAATTCTTTCTGAGTGAATATATACTTTAAACTTTTGTGATCGGTATATATTTCACACTTAACTCCATACAAATGATTCCTCCAAATTTTTAAAGCAAAAACAACAGCAGCTAATTCCAAATCATGTGTAGGGTAATTTACCTCATTAGTTTTCAACTGTCATGAAGCATGAGCAATTACCTGATCATTCTGCATTAGGACGCAACCAAGTCCTTTCAATGAATCATCACTTTATATATCAAAATCACCATTCCTAGAAGGTAGTGCCAAAACTGGAGCATTCACCAATATTCTTTTCAGTTCCTGAAAACAATCATCACATTCTATTGTCCAGATAAACTTAACACTCTTCTGAGTTAGCTTAGTCATTGGACTAGATAACCATGAAAAATTTCTAACAAACATTTGGTAATATCCTACCAAACCAAGGAAACTATGAATCTCAGTTACATTTGTGGGTCTTGGCCAGTCTTCCACAACTTTTGTTTTTGCAGGATCAACGGTTATCTCATCTTTAGAAACAATATGACCAAGGAAAGAAATTTGTTGCAACCAAAACTCACACTTTCTGAATTTCCCATAAAATTTATTTTCTTTTAAGGTTTGCAAGATAACCCTTAAATGTCTTTCATTCTCCTATTTACTTTTAGAAAACACCAAAATATCATCAATAAAAACCACCACAAACTTATCCATGAACTCATGGAAAATTCTATTCATTAAGTCCATGAATACAGCAGGTGCATTGGTTAGCCCAAAAGGCATTACTAAAAATTCATAGTGGCCATATCTTGTACGGAACGCGGTCTTAGGAATATCTGCTTCCTTTACCTTCAGCTGATGGTACCCCGATCTCATGTCAATCTTTGAAAAATACTGAGCTCCCTGGAGCTGATCAAACAAATCATCGATATGAGGCAAATGATATTTGTTCCTAACAGTGATATTATTCAAGGCTCTATAATCAATGCAAAGTCTCATTGAACCATCTTTCTTTTTAAAAAACAAGACAGGATCACCCCATGGTGATGTGCTAGGTTGAATGAAACCTTTCTCTAATAAATCTTGCAATTGCTCCTTCAACTCTAAAAGTTCAATTTGATCCATTCGATAAGGGGGTTTTGAAATTGGCTTAGCATCAGGAACTAAGTCAACAGTAAATTCAACTTCTCGATATGGTATTATTCCAGGAAACTCATCAGGAAAAACATCAGGATACTCATTTACCACTAGCACATCATTAATCTGAACAGTTCCTTTATTTTCAACGATGCGTGCAAGGTAACATTCATTTCCATCTTTTACAAGTTTCTCGTCCTCTTGATAAGTTATCAACAGTAATGGTTCATTATTGTACACAAAATGAAAGTCTTTCTGAAAAGAAACTTCTTTAGCTCTACAGTCAATCTTAGCATGGTAAATAGAGAGCCAATCCATTCCCAGGATAACATCAAACTCTACTAGAGGTAGAACAATAAGGTTTGCAAGTAGGTTCTTTCCACATATAAGGATAGGAAGATTCTTATAAATTCTTTTTGCCTCAACATTTCCCCCAGGTGTCTTTACCACAAGTTCAGGAGTCATTTCTTGAGATGGTATTACCATTTTAATAGAAAAGGTTTCAGAGATGAAAGAATGTTTAGACCCCGAATCAAACAACACACTGGCATAATCTGAAAAAACAATCAATGTACCAGATACAACTTCATTTGATGGCCCGACATCTGCTGACGTAGTTGCAAAGGATTTCACCACCCCTTTCTGCTTGCAGTCTAATTTCTTCCCATCACTCAAGCTCTTTGTCGAACACTCTTTTGCATTGTGACCCATCTCATTGCACTTATAACATTTCACTAACTGTAAATCAAATTTGGTCTTACCTACACCTTGATCCTTTTCAGTGCAATCACGAGACTTATGTCCCATCTTACCACATTGGTAGCACTTTCCAAAATCCATAAGACATTCCCCAGCATGCCATTTTCCAAATTTATAACAAAATGGAATCTTAGTTTTCTTACCATCAGAATTTTTTGAAGAATTCTTACCTTTCTCCTGTCACCTCGGTCTCTTCTTCTGTTGGTTGTTATAGAACACTTTATCATCGGAAAACTCAGTTTCCACCTTCTCAGAACATCGAACAAGCTTTTCATAACATTTAAACTCACGAGAAGCTAATGCCCTTCGATATTTTGTCTTTAATTTTGAGTAAAAACGATTTATTTTACTATCAATGTCTCAGATAAAATTTGGAGCATACCTTGACAATCGAGTAAACCTTTCTTCATAGGTTGCCACTGAGCCTTCCTCTTGCCTCAATTCCAAGAATTTCTTTTCCATCCTATGTCGAACAAACTTAGTAAAATACTTCTCAAGAAACATACCTTTGAATTCATCCCAGTCGAGAGCATCAATCTCATCAGCATCGCTGATATTTTTAACCATCGACCACCACTGATCTGCATCACCCTCCAAACGATAAATAGAAAGACTAACCTTTTGATTGTCTGAACACCCCATGAAATCAAAAATCTTCTCCAGTGCTTTAATCCACCCTTCATCTAGCACAAGTTCAGATGATCCTATGAATGATGGGAGATGTTGCCCCATGAAATGTTCCACCACTAACGTGTTCCTCTGCGGTTGATCTGGCTGATCTCGTGCATGGATACCACCACCATTTATCGCTTGAGTCAACTGCGCCATTACTGCAACAAACTATTCAGTTCCAAGTCCGACTATCTCAGGATGCTAATTCGGAAGGTTATTTCCTTCAGTATGCCTTCCTAGCACTGCTTCCCTGTTTCCTCTGCGGAAAACCATTCTGAACAAACATGTCTTAGATAAAGCAACATGGTAATCTTCAAATGCTATATCATTTAAAAAAAATATTTTTGGATAATCATTTAATAGAATCCTAACTCCTAAAGTTATCTAAATCGACCTTTGATAGCAACTATAAGGCCCCATCCTTAAACCTTACTTAATCTTGAGTTATTACAAGATTACACATTGAGGATCTTTTCGGGTTTAGAGTTTTAGAGAATTAGATCATAAAACTTGCATTACATTCCACATATAAACAAAGTGGTTATATAAAGATAGTATTATTCTTTCCCATCAATGGAAACATATTTAAAATAAAACATGGATTCTTTCTTGACGCTTCCTTGACACTATCATCATATCATGTACCTTTCCCTTGACCTGTGAAAAACATTTCAAAAAAAAATTGGGATGAGCATAAAAAGCTCAGTAAGGGATATAAAAATATGGAAAGGAATCATGGGTACATATATACATAATAATGAAATCATAATTTACACATAAAACATAAGCACTTTAACATACCTCATCAAATCATGAATAAATCATAGAAATCCTAAGACATAAAGGTAACTTGAGGCATTCCTAACATTCTTACGTAGGGAGTAACCCTCTTGGTTACGTTTGGAATACCCATCACAGTATATTCCCTAAATATCTTCGGAGAAACCTTAACGTTTCACTCCTTCACGTTACCCAATGCATTGGAAAGCTATATCCGGCTCACCTGCCCTTAGTCTATCACGGAACCACCCTTCTTCATAATAATGCCCAAGAACCTCAACATAATCGTATCACATAAAACATGCATAAAGGAAACATAACATTTCCACCTTTCAATAACAAGATATCAATACAACTCATTGATATAAAAATATTATGAAAACCATTTTCAATACAAAAATAAAATAAAAGTAAAACATGGTATTTATTTTTCTTTTTAAAAAAGGTATGGCTTGTAGAGGAAGCCGAAACTCAAATAATGGTCACGGCGGCAGAGAAGTAGTTGTCGCCGCATACGTACGAAAAAAACATTCCATTTTGTCGTTTAGTAAATGCTACGTATAGAAAAAAGATTCCTTTTGAATAAACGTAAAAGTAAGAGGGGTTTATACACCGTATAAAAGAAGGTTGTGTATAAAACAAAATATGCCTCAATGAAAGGAGATTGAGATGAATTCCCATACCTAGGGTCCGACTTGACTCGATCGTTCATTAATGTACTGAATAATAAACAAGAGTTAATCAATACTTCTTTAAGAACCTTTTTCAAGATCATTATTCCTTTTATATCACTTATTTCCATGTCATGAACACTATGTAATTATTTAAGTTAATAACGGTCATTTTAACGATCATTGGTACTTGAGTCACAAATAAACCCTTTATAATTACATGTTGTTCATGCATCCATTATATACATAATTATAATCATTATTTATATATCATATATATCCAGTATATACGTGAATTTAAAATATTACATAATCATTTATAGGTAATAATTGAAATGCACTGTTCATGGAGACGGTAAGCCGTACGTACGTATGAACGCTACTTTCATTTCTATTTCGTATTTTATAGAATGGAATCATAATGATATAAAGTTATATTATAATTCCAGTTTAATATCATATATAATATCATAACTCCATACTTTATACATCCCACATATGGTATTCAACGAATCAAATCACTTTGAGGGGGCGGTAGTCCGCACTTCATTAAATGAAGATATCGCGTTTACCCATAATGGAAACCATAACGGTATGCCCAAAATCAAAAATACAGAATCTTAAGGAAAACATAAACATATTATATATCATATATAAATATAGTGACATATTAATGTCCTCCTTTGAAGGTGATAAAAGAATGTTGAACAATCATCGTTTCGGGAGGCATAAATTCACCATCGAAGGAAACAATATGTTCATTAACCATTAGATGTAGGTGTGTGTAAGTGTAGATCGAATACTTATTATAACAACATCCTAGAATATTGAGGATACTGGAGTTGTTACAAAATAAAGGAATAAAAATAGTTTAGGGGGTTGGAGAAGCAAAATAAAACAAAAGGACTCAAAAGAAGACATTACCTTAAAATCGGGTAACTCCCTTTGGTTTGAGATCAAAGGCTTCCTTGGGAAGACTTCTGCCAATAGTGAGGTTTCAAGTAGTAAGAGAGGGACGTGGAGAGCCAAAATGGGCAGGTTTTGGCTGAGCCAAAGGCTTTGGAAGTGTGGGTAAAGAGGTAGAGGTCGGGGCCATTTATAAGTGGAGAGGAGGGGCACTCTTGGAAAGTAAAGATAAGTTACATTATTTTAAAATGATTTTCGGATTCAAAAGGTCCCACATTGATATAATTCGAGTATAAGGTAATATGGGTTCTAAATCCACTCATCCAATTGGTTTTGGCCATGTTTAGGTCTTAGATTTTACATTATCTTTCCATTTTATTTAAATCGTTAAATAATGAGGTCATCGCTGCATCATCAAGATGTCATAAATAAATTAAATTATTTAATGTATAAAAACATAAAAAAACTACTATGATGTAGGAAATATTTTTATCTTTCTAATGAATATTTATAGTCAAAAATCAGACTTGTATAACCCCATATAAAAATTGTTTTAGTAACATTACTCATGTTTGTGTCATTTTTACTTTAACATTAAATAAAAAGTTATTTATGTCATTTCCCAACCAAAGTGGATCCATGGGGTCCCCAAGTTGACCCACGGCTTTTCTTGGTCGTCCATGACACAACCAATGAGGGTAGGACATGTTTCAAACTCATTTCATTTTATTAAATCATTATTCTTACCTTAAACTACACTAATTACCTCTAATGGCGATTAAGAACTTAAGAGTTACTATTCACCAAAAAATTATTTTAATCTCATTGAAACACATTTTACTTCTTAATGAAAACCATGTATGTTGGATTTTTGAAATTCAAAGCACAAAGATGAAAAAATTTCATTTAAACGAAAAATCAGTTTTTCTAAGTACCACTTAGTGGTTTCACTATTAATCAAAAATTGATGTTTTTCAGAAAATTACCAAAAATTCACCCTAAGCTATATTTGATACACCGAATTCAAAAATGAAGTCTATTTTACAAAATTCAAAACATATAAGTCACATTCATTAATTTAATAATTAATTCCTGCTATCATGACAAATAGCGGGTTTTTTTGAAAAAATATCTATGAAAAGATTGACAGTAGTTTAAGTCCAATTTGAAAGTGAAATTGATTCCAATGACCACCATTGGATTAAATGGTAAAAATATATTTTAATTTCACTTTAAAACCAATTAAAAAAATAATCTATTCATATAAATAAATTAGATTACAAATAGTTTTTGAATTAAAATACAACATTTTACAATATTCATTAAAAAATGAACATTGTCAGAAAAATACCAAAAATTCACACAAAGTAAATTTTGATGTCCCAATCATAAATAATAAGTTTATTTTGACAAAAATAGCTTATAAAAATTACAAAAGATATATTTAAAAATGGTTTTCCATCAAAAGGCAGTAAAACAATCCTTGAAAAAATATTAGAGTATTCCATGCTTAAGATTGGATTTATTTTCATTTTAAGCCTCTAAAACACTATCTAATTCATTAATAGACATAGATAAAAATATCTATTATTCATTAATTACTTGTGATGTTACATTATGAAGAGTGAAAAATGTGTATGAAGTCATCATTTAAGGGATTCATGTGTCATGGAAGATTGTATGATGAGGAAATGTATAAAATGATTAATTCTCTTCTGATGATGTGATTACTTTGGGAAGAATTTTTTTAATGTGTGTAAACTTGATGATTCATATATGATAAATTTGTTTAAAGAAGAATTACTTTTTATTTTGTGGAAATAATGGATAACCATAGAGGTTCATATGTTATTTTTTTAGGTTATTAATTGTTATTACATTTTGTGAGGCAAAATGAAAGCTATTAGATAACCATTAAGGACAAAAAAGCGTGCAGTATTTTTTGAGGAAATTATCTTATTTTTTAAAATTTTGTATGAATGATATGGTTTTATAAAAAGGGAAACACGTAAGATGTGTGAAAATATGTCTCCTCTAGCAAGGCCGCATGAATTGAACACACAACTGAAGGGCGACAAGGGCGCATCACATGACATTGGCTTACATAATGTTCGTGATTAGTATGACTTATTCTTTTTTGTTAAAAGATTTTATTGATCAGGAATATATTGATTTGGGGTCTTATGTTTTATTCAATGGATATGTTTATTATAAAAAATTATTTTTTTATTATGTGATAATAGTTATTTTGTAAGGCATTTTCTCTTTTTGGAATACTATATGCCAAAGGAAAATATAATACTTTGGGATTCCAAATGAGGAGTAATGTTGGAATTGTATTTGCTAAGAATATATTTTTTATTATGGGAATATAAAGATTTTTTTTCTTTATGGAAATTATTAAACTATCATAGAGATCATGTGATTAGGTTAATTAATTTTCTGTTTGAGGCTTTAAGTGTAGCCGATGTTTTTTCGGAAATAAATGTTAATATTTTTGTGGAAGAATATGTGATCAAATCCTTCTGAATTTTGGGTATCAAACATAGTTTTGATTAATTTTAATAATTTTAAGGACATATGTGTATTGAATGGTCATGGTTGATATTTGGGTATTTTTTTTTAAATTTTGGATATTTCGTGTATTATTGTTTTTTTAAGATTATCCTTTTTGGGGATTATCTGATCTTATATTAAAATTTTTGGATTAGGTTAATGTCTAATGACAGGGGAAATATATGGTTCACATTTTTTGGATCAAGTATTTTTCTTGAAGATTATTCAATCACTGAAAGTGTTACCAAGTCATCTTTAATACTCATCATTTGGAGAAAAGATGAGTTTTTGGTAGAAAGTTTTTAAAGGATGTAACTCTACTCAAAAAGTAAGAATATTTCCTTTAGATATTAGTAAATCTACTAAATAAATTATCCAACATTATAAAAGTTAACATAATAAAAAAACATTTTCTTTTTAATTTTGTACTGGGGAATCAAAGATCTTTTAACCCATCACAGATTTGTGGTTTTCTGATGGTTGACTTTCTCCAGATCATGTTTTTTACCATCTATAAGAACATGACACTTAGTTTCTCCTCCATATCCATGTTTTCATGGAATCCTAGAATGTGTTATCTCTAGTGACCTTTGTAATTCTCTTTATTTATTTTAATGTGATAGTTTTATAGGCTCTTTTTCCCATGTGGGACATTAAATAATGATTCCAAGACCAATTTTAAAATTGCGAGGACATAATTTTCAAAAGGGGGTAAGGATGTAATGACACAAGAATTTATTAAATAACACATTTTAAAATCTATTAATATTTCTGAATATGATATTAATATTATTTTGAAGAGGAAACTTCTTCCGATAGCGTAATCAATACCCAACAACATGTTTATTTAAAATCTTACGTTGCCCACAACATTGAGTTATACTAAAAATTAATATAATAAAAATTTAATTTTATATGATTGTTAACGCCTAGACGTTGTATTAGAATTAATATAAATATCTATG
This sequence comes from Viscum album, assembly GCA_963277665.1. Taxonomy (NCBI): domain Eukaryota; kingdom Viridiplantae; phylum Streptophyta; class Magnoliopsida; order Santalales; family Viscaceae; genus Viscum; species Viscum album. The sequence goes on from OY728166.1 coordinate 940,135,634, forward strand.
TAATTTATGATTACTAAATTTTCGTACACTTATCCAATAAATATTAGAGGCTTAATATAAGAATGAGTCTAATTTTATGCAAGATAAACATTAATATTTTTAAAAGGTCATTTTACCTCCTTTTAAAGGAAATCTATTTTAAGACCTAGTTTTTTAACATTCATATGCTATATTTTACAATATAATATTATTATATAGAATTGGTACATCAAAATATACATTGGCTGAAATTTTGGTATTTTCCGGTAAGGATAATTTTATTAATGAATAGTGATAAATACTAAATTTCAATTCGAAACTGCCTTTTAATTTAATTTATTTATATAGATATATTAAAATTTTAATTGTTTTTATTGTTTAATTGGATTATATTTTTATCACTTACTCAATTTTTTGTTATTGGATGTAATTTAACTTTGAAATTGAACCAAAATGCTTGTCAATATTTTTGGTAGTTTTTACTTATTAAAATCATGCTTTTTTGTTTTGACATCGTGAATTAATTTTAAATTAATTTTCGCAACATCTATGTTTTAAATTTGGAAAAATGGATTTTTTATTTTTTATCAAGAGGTCCAAATTGTGTAAATAGTTAAATTTTATTTTTAGACATTATTAATTGTAACATTGGTAAATATTTTATTTACCATAGATAAAGGTTAAATATGGTAAATTAGGGTAAAAATAATATTATAATAATATTAAACTACCCTAACACATGTCCTAACCATATTTTATGAGATATGTATATCCATGGGAATTATATGGCTAATTCTACAACCCCATGGAGCCACTTGTGTGTGAAAATGACATTTAATTACTTTTATTTAAAATGAAAGGAAAATAGAAGATAAACATATATCTTTTTGTAATTTTTTATTATATGGGGATATCTAAGTGATATCTTCTATTATAAATGTTAATTACAAAGGTAAAATAATTTCCTAAATTATGGAATTTTATTTTTTATTTTTAGAAAATAAATAATTAAACATAATTACGACTCAATGGTTATATAGTGATTGCTTCGTTAATAATGGATTCAAATAAATGAAATTAGAAATTTTAAAATAAATGTAAATTTTTTATTTTCAGGTCATCCAATAAATTTTTGCAAGATATATACATTTTATCTTTAGGTTAAATAAGTTTTTTAGAAGTAATCAATTTGTTATGGATGTTTAAAAAAGTCATGATATTAATAGTGTAAAAATTGACAGAAATAATATTTTAAAATATAAAATATTTTATTAAATATTATAAAATTTCAAAAAAATATATGATTCAGAAAAAAAGTTATAATAATTATAAAATAAAATTATTAACTATTTTATTTGTTATTTTTCTTGTCTTGGTAACTATTTTCATTCTTAAAGTGTTAAATGATTGATAAAACAGTAAGAGTAAAAAATGGTTAAATAAAAACGATAAGTATTAAACAAATATCCAAAACCTATATAATTATTATCAGATGATTTTATTTCGTCTTATATTAATCTTATATTTTATCTAACTGGGTTTTGGCTCATTTATAATTAAAATATAATTTATAATAAAATAACATTTAAAGATATTCTTTAAGTGCACGTCCTCCCTCTTATAAAAGGCCACCACCTCAAACCCTCAATCACACCTCTCAAGCCCCATGGACCATCCAAAATATTCCCAAATAAGCTCCAATCATACTTCTATTCCTTTTATAATCATTATCATTAGAATAAGGTAATCCAAGAAGGTAATTTATCATAAAAACAAAAGGAGTTACCCGATTTAAGGTAATGTCTTCTCTCAAGCTTCGTCCATTTATTTTCCGTCTAAACCCCCCTAAACTATCTTTATTCAATTATTTTATAACAAAACCAGTATCTACAATATACTATGATGTTTTTTCCAGAAGGATTTCAAATACACATGGAAAATCCTACATCTTATGGATATGAACATAATATTTTCGTGGATAGAGAACTACCGCCTCACAAAATGATGATTATACAATTATATCCTACCACCTCTCATTGTGGCCATTATGTTTGATATTTAATTAAATATTGGATATATTATATCTATTAATGTCTATTTTTCATTAATTATCATTTATAACAAACCTTTATGCTTTTCATGTTCTATAAATACGATAATTTCATTTAAGGAAGTGTGAACTACCGCCCCCTCAAAGTGATATGAGTCGTTCCGGCTCTACATGGACCATATAAAGGAAAAAATTAATGAAATTATGTAACATATATATCATAGATGTTATACTGTAATTATATTATACAAATTTATTATTTAGTTTTAATTTCATAAAAAATGAAAAATAGGAACGTAGAGTTCATGCGTACAAACGACTTACCATATCCATGAATGGTGCATTTCATTTTCTAATATCCAAATGTTATGGAATATTATAAAATAAATATATAAAGTATCTAAATAAATATATACATGATATATATTATATTTAAATTAGGAATAAAATTATAGATATAATGTACTTTTGACGACATGGACAATTTTTAATTATAACAAGTTTATTTTGACGTAAGCAACGAACATTGAAAAAAATACCGATATGAAATTCAATAATTATATGAATGTCATAGTATGTTAAAAGTGATATAAAAATAATAATAAACATTAATAATCTTATGAATAAAGTATAATAATCTTTTTATTAATATTTAGGGAGATAAATAACGAACACGACTAGTTGGACAAATGGTAATGGAACCTTTCACCCACCTATTCTAGTTGAAGACTTATTTTATGTTTTTTCTTTAAATTTAAATTATAAAATGTTGGAAAATTTTATTATATATCCTTATTTCTTTAAATTTTATTAACATGTGATGAGAAACCCTTTTCTCTCTCATCAACTCATTTTTTGAATTTTTAAGAGATGATGTTAGGCTGTTGAATTTTCGTAACCTAATTTATTAACCCAATTTCCATTCATTGAGTTAATCATCTACTTTTATTCATGCCATTCTATAATTATGTAAAAAATAAATTTTGATTCCATATCTTTTATTTGTACATTACATATCTGTACTTATAGTGAAAACACATAATCTATATATTTTATTTATAAAATGATCTTTGTAAGGGACTCATCTAATTCTACATTAATTGAGGAATACATTGATTTATACATGAATTTCTTTTATATTGTATAGAAACCCATTTTACTTTATTTAATTCAAAAGGAATGTTTTTTCAATGAAGCATTTTACTAGATTTCAAAGGGAACTTTTCTTTTTTATCGTACGCAGTGACAATGACCTTTCTACTACCGCAATAATTATTTGATATTTGGCTTCCTTAAAAAGATGTAATGTTTTTAAAAGGAAAATAAATACCAAATACAAATTTTTCATATTATTGTATTGAAAATGGTTTGAGAAAGCATTTATTATTTATATATATGTAATGATATATTTTGATTGAAATATGGAAATATTATCTTTCTTTTCTGCTTGTTTTATGTGTTATGATTATGTTATGGTTCATGGGATTTATATACATATACAAGTGGTTCCCTGATTATCCTAGGATTGGTGAGCCCAAGATAGCTCTCAAATGCATTGGGTAACATGATTGAGGAAAACATTAATGTTTCCCCAAAGAGATTTAGGGAATATACTATGATGGGTAATCCAAACATAACATCTTTTTTTGCAATGAAAGCTAAACTTTTAATGATGATATGGATGCCACAAGATACCTTTATGATTTATGATTTATATGTGTTATTCATAAATCTTATGATTTTGTGAGGTATGTCCAAGATATGATGTTTTATGATTGAAATGTATGATTTCAATGATTTGTATATATTGATGGACTAATGTTTTCTTTCCTGGTTTTAGAACACTTACTAATTTTTTATGCCCATCCCATGTTTTTGAAATGTTTTCAGAGGGTATAAGGATGGTTAAGGGAATGAATAATTCTTGCTGATTTATAATAGTAATATAATTTTTGTTTTAATTAACGAGTATTATTGATGTGAAAAAATTTGATAGAGTCTACATGTATAATTTGTAATCTTTTGAGATGTAATGTAATAGTTACCAGAAAATTAAATAAAAATCTATAACAAAAAATATACTCGATGTAAATTCTTCATTTAACTCAAGATTATGTAATGTTTAAGTATGAGGCCTTATATCATATGTGTAGAAACTGTTTCATATGTCATGTTTAACTAAAAGTACCATCACTTCTACCATCATCACATATTTCATACATGGGATCATTATCATAAACTTCTTTCCCATAACTGATCAAGCGCATTGACTTGTTTCTGATAAATGAGCAAGAAAATTTATAGGTTTCCCATAATTATCTCATCATATATAATAAATTTCTCTGTGCATTGGAGGGATATATAATACCCACTTTTTTCATAATTATAATAATATATTTGTCTGAAACAAGATCATAACCCTTTCATCATATCAAGAAACATTAAAAGAAATGGTATTTCTAAGCAGTTCATCATGGCACAACCCATGGAATATAATTGGGTTTCATAAAAATTTCAACCTATTTTAATAATCATAAACCATGTAGAGAAAAAATAAGGATTTTATCCTTAAGATTATATCTGCAGTAATACATAACTTGAATCATGGTATGTTTTTTTTGATGAACCTATATACCATTAAAATATCATTAAATCCATCTAGAAGAAAATACCATCATTAATTTAATATCACTTTTTAAATTCAAAAAATGTGCACCAAAAAAAGCAACCATTTTCTTTGAAGATAACATTATAAAAATAGAAATAAATAATCAAGTCATGCAATAATTATTATGTTGGTATGTTGAAATAATGTTTTATTAGGTAAAAAACAAAACTTTCATGTTTTTTTATAAAAATTCACAAATTAACAATTTTGGAAAAAGACAAAAAAATACCATTAACATGATTTTTAAAACAAAAAACATTGTTAAAAATAAATTTAAATAATAATAGGCGAATATTAAATAAATTATTCATTTTTTAGGGAAAATTAAAATGAATGAGAAATATTAAATAATTCTCAATGTATTGTCTTAGACATAAACATTTATGAATATTGATGAGATTGTGAAATAAAACACTTACCATGACTTTTCCTTGCGTTGAAACCAATATAACATCTTGTATAAAAAATTTATAATTATTATAATTATATAAAAAAGTACTTCTCAATCTTATAACATCATATATTATTATTTAATATCATTTAAATATCCCTTTTATTAATAATTTTTTATTAGTGTCATTATTTATTTGTGTTAAAGAGTTTTTGTATCAATAATAGATTAGCTCAGTAATTATGGCCCTTGAAAATTATTCATGTTTAATTAAACTCCAGAATATTAATAAATTTATTAATATCATATCTATTCATAATATAAATATTTATATCAATGAATAAATTTTATATATAGAAAAATTCTTTACATCGTTCTTGGAGATTTTATGTCATGTGTACGCATGAACGAGGAATCCATCTTCCAATTGAAGGAATAAAATAATGTTAAATAATAAATCACATTTTTGAAATAATAATTATGTAATATATATCTTATATATTTAGTAAATTCATCCTTATTACCATGGATGTAAATTATAAATGAAAAATGGATCACATCACTTGATGGAGGTGGCAGTCCACATGTACACATGAACAACATTATGATTTCGCAATTAATTGTATGGTAAGAAGGATGACATGTTATTATCATTATTGAATAATAATTATATCATAAATAACATATATAGACATTAAAACCATCATAATAACCAAATGTAATTTTAGGTAAAGAAAAAATACACTACTGGGAAGCTAGGTTTTCCCAAAACTTTTATACCAATGGATATGTTGAACCATTTGTATAGGGGTTCATTACCAACGATTTATTCAAACCGTTGGTAGAGATTGAGTTAGTGAACAATTTCGAAACATTTTGAACAAACGGTTGGGAAATCTAAATATTATTCAGGCTTTCTCTACATTTTCTCTAAACGGTTGGTAACGATTACCATTTGCAACTGTTTTTTAAAACCATTGGGAATGTTTTCCACTAAATTGCCAACAAACCCGATCTCGCATCCATGCGATTGAAGTGATAAATTCAAGACCTAATGCCTATATCGCACAGAAAATTTCCAGCAGATCCATCTTCAATCACAATGTTGTTTTGTTCTACACTAAAAATATATATGAAGTACATTATGTTTAATATTTTGCATCTATTTTTTTCTGTTTTGATTTGGCTTAAACCTGAGGTTTCTACAGTATGCTACCCAACAATTTGAATATGATTTGTTTTTTTTTGTTCTGATGTCATGTGTGAATCAATTTATTTGAAGTGAGGGGTGCAGGTGGTGGGAGGTGAAGTGGTTGGGGGTGCAGTGGGTGGGGGGGGTGTGCTGGTGGAGGTGTTTAGGTGGGGGGTGGGGTGCAATGAGTGAAGGGTGATGTGCATGTGGGGGTGTGTAGTGGGAGGGGGGATTTTCAAGTGGGGGGTGCAGGTGGAGGGGCGGTGCTATGCAAGTGGGTGGGATGGAGGGGAGTGTGCAGGTTGGGGGGTGGGCTGGGCAGGTGGGAGTCTGTTGCGAGGTGAGGTGGGGGTGGGGAGTATAGGTGGTAGTGGGGGGGGGGGGGAGGGGGCTCTGCAGGTGGGGCTGGGGTAGGGGGGCTTTGAAAGTGGGGGTGTAGGTGGGGGGTTGGGAGTATAGGTGGAAGTGGGGAAGGGGGCTGTGCATGTGGGGGTGGGGGAGGGGGCGCTATGCAAGTGGGGGTGTAGGTGGTGGGGTGGTTGTGCAAGTGGGTGGGGGGGATGGGAGTGTGCAGGTTGGGGGTTAGATGAGCAGGTGGGAGTTTGTTGGGTGGTGAGGTGGGGGTGTATAGGTGGGGGTGGGGTGGTGGAGGAGGGTTGTGTAGGTGTGGGGGGTGCAGTTGGTGGATGAGAGGGGGGTTGTGCAGGCGAGTCTGCTGGGGGTGAGGTGGGGAGGGGGGTTGTGCAGGTGGGAAGTCATCACTTCCATATTTCACCAATAAGCAGTAGTAAGTCATCATTTCTAGAGATTTGGATATGTTTGAGGACTCTTTGGTTTTGGTTCTTGTCTAGTAATCTAGATGTGTAAGGCATCACATGATCTAAAAGTTACATCAACTATATGGGATGAATTCCATATCCCACAACACATTTTTCAAGAAATAATATATCCTTGGAAGGTTGTGGGAGCCTTTTTGAATCCAATGCCCCCAATATTTTCCCAATTGCAAACGTGATACCATCATGTTATCAAGTCACTAATCCAACCAAATTGGATTTTCAATAAAAAATACTATTCTAATCCTTATAACCCATCATGTGTTTTTCATAGCATGAATGGAAACCCAATTAAATCTTATAGCTATCAGTCACACCGTCGTGGACAGCCCGCCCACCCCCTGGACACCCCCTACCCCCAGGACAGCCCCGCCACCCTTGTGGATAGTCTTCCCACCCCCATGGACACCCTATACCCCATGGACAACCCTACCAACCCCGTGGAATTCTCGCCCACCCCCTGGACACCCCCTCCCCCCTGAACAGCCCCCAACCCCGTGGACAGCCCGCCCACCTCTGGGAAACTCCCCCCCACCCCCAGACATCCCCACCCCCTAGAAACCTCGTACCCCCTGGACAACCCCCCCAACCTCGTGGACATCCTGCCCACCCCCTGAACATCCCCTCTCCCTTGGACAGCCCCTCCACCCTCGTGGATAGCCCTCCCACCGCCTGGACACCTAGTACCCCCTGGAAAGCCCCACCACCCCAGTGGATAGCCCTCTCATGATTACATAGAAGCAGATTACTCTGTGTTTCCCCCGATTTCTAGAAGCAGTCGTGCAGGTGAACCCTAACCCAAGGGGTGCGCTTGACTTGGGCATCTAATTGGGTAATGAAAGGTAAGACCATAGGGGTTCCAAGAATGAGTTATTGAATACGAGTGAATGATTTGTGATTCCTATAACACATAATGTGACCTGTGGCATGTGCCTCTTATATGAGACCTATTGAAAATGAATATAAATAAATTTTAATTTAATTTTTAAGTACTTGTTATTTGATTAATGATTTGCAATTCCTTGAAGAAACCAACTAAGGATTCATGTTAAAAACATATCTTTTAATTATATTTGGAAACCCCCATGGGTTTATGATGATTCTATTTATAATCCCTTAGAGAAATCTACCTTGGATTCATAGTTATTATGATTTAAGAAGCCTTGGAGAAGTCCCCCTTGGATTCAATACTCGAGGCCTCTCTCTTTACATAGGCTGGGAACTGATTCCTCTGTATAAATCCATCTAAATTAAATCAACTATTAAGTTCTACACTCCAAATCTATAAGGATTAAGATAGTTTTAATCTTTTTCATCTATTATTATTTGTTTCAATTATGATTTGACCTAAACCAGGTGGTGACTTGTGTGGAAAGACATACCCAATAAGTGTAGTATGATTAGTTTTCTATTTTTGTTTTAGAATTCAAGTGTCATGATAATATGAATCAACATGATTTAAAGTGTTCATATCCATTCCTTTTATATAGTTAGTGAATCATATCAACTAATGGAGGTGTTGGTGAGATGTATCCCCACTCCAAGATGGTAAATGTTTTGATTAGTCATCTTTTCTCAAGGTTGGTAATGGATATAAGGATGATCCATGGGAAGGGATTGGGGATAGTTGGGGTAGTGGGGTAGGTGGTTTTTCTTTTTTTAGTGGGGTGATATGGTACTTATTGTGGACTATAGTTTGGGTGTTCTAAAATGAACTTACTTTTCATAATATTTTCATTTTTTAGCATCAATAAATTATTTAAAAAACTCTCTTTACACATTCTGAATCTTTCATGAAAATATTTCACTTTGTAATATCTTGAACATTGTTCTATAAAGTTTATGGTGTCTTCTTGTATGTGATAAATTAAAAAATTACAAAACACATCTCACCTGTAATTTTGGAACACATAACTGAATTAGTATATCTTTACATTGTTTTAATTATACACTACATAAAATAGAAACTCCTTCCTTTATCGTTTACTTAAATATATTTTTGATTAAACAATAATATTATTGAATTGATTTTGACCAAATTACTTATAAAATATATTTTTACAGAATGGATAGAAGTTGGATGTATGAAACTGATCGGATCTCAAGCGATTTTCAAAACAATTTGGAGATGTTTTTAGATTTTTCATTTCAAAATTCTTCATATAGTGGCCGCATACACTGCCCATGTTCCATCTATGTTGTCATACCTTGGTTGAGCCATGAAGAAGTCAGCTACCACCTAACCAAATATGGGTTTCAAGAAACCTACTATGTGTGTTATCATAATGGGGTGAAAATGAAATCTCAAATTGCTGATGATTGAAATGAAAGGAGTAGACTGGAGAATTTTTTAGATGACCAGTTTCTCTTTTTTTCATCATCATGAAAAAGAAAGTATTTCTACTCATGAAGACATAGATATGAGGACAGATGATGCATCTAATGAAAATGTTGATATTGTCATGGTGAAAAAATCAAATGAAGATCCCACAACTCTTGTATATTGACCGTGTGATAAAATGAAAAAGCTGTAATTTTTAAAATGATTATTTCATGGGAAAACTATGTATTGGATTTTTAATTCAGCAATCTATTACATTCATACCTTCTTGAAGGATTTACTTCTAGATGATGTCGATATTCCCTTAAACCACTATATGGCATGAAAGTTAGTTTAGGAACTTGTATTTTCAAGAAACAAAATGCATGCTTGCCTGAATGATTGCAGTTTATTCCGGGAGGAAACCATTGAACGAAATGGTTGTATAAAATGTGGTACATCCCTCAAGAAGTCAAAATATGATGGAACACCATCCTGCGTTCCACAAAATGTAATGTGTCGCTTTCTATTGTTCCCAGACTCAAGAATCATTTTATGTCTGATGAAATATCATTAAAAATAAGATGGAATGATACTGAGAGAAAGAAGACTCATTATGAGTTGGTTCACCCTACAGATGGATTTTCATGGCAGATATTTTATGCTCGATATCAGTATTTTGCAGTTGATGTGCGTAATATGAGGCCCGGTATTTCATGCGACAGTTTTTATCTATTTGGGCAGATTCTTATGTTGCAAAACACATGACCAGTTTTTATACACATTTATAACCATCCCCCATGGTTGTGTATGAAAAAGCATTCCTCTTTCATGATATACTAATATCTAGACCTTCTGATCCTGAAATTGATATTATCGTATACATGAATCCTTAAATAAAATATTTAATACTTATTTGGGATGTGGGTGTTCGCACATAAGATGAATATTCTAAAGACATATTTCAAATGTGTGTTGTGCTTATGTGGACGATCAATGATTCTCTAACTTAGGAAATGATGTCTGGATGGATCATGAAGGGAAAATAATCATGTACTGTTTGTATGAAGACTACACGATCCAGAAGACTGAAACATCATTGTAGATTCAGTTTTATGAGACATCGATGATTCTTTACCATTGACCATCCATAAAGAAATAATCATCGAAGATTTGATAATACCATTGAGAAAAATGATCCAACTCAGCATATTTCTGGAACTGATGTTATTATTGAATTGAAATATTTCAGTTTTTCATTCGAGAAGGGTCAAATGAAATTTGGAAAGAGAATGAATGTTTCCACTAAAACCTGTTACAATTGCAGGAAGAGGAGTATATTTTTTGATTTTCCTTATTGTTCAACCAATTTTTTATGTCATCTCATAGAAGTAATTCACATTGAAAATAATATATGTGAAATTTTTCTTTTGATACATCGACATGTTATGGGAAAGAAAAAAGATGATTTTTGGTCTCGGCGTGACTTGGTGGATTGGGGAATCCGAACATAATTACATCTTGTGCATATTAGTGAAAATAAATGGCACAACCCATGTGCTTCTTATGTGATCAAACATACAAAAAAAATCAATTTTTGGATGTATTTGAGACTATTAGAGTTCATGATGCCTATTCATGCAACATATCTAAACGTCTCAACAAAAGAGAGTTGAAGATAAAATATTTAAGACTCGTGATTATCACATTTTTCATCATGAGTTGATTCCAATAGAAATCTGTCATATTTTTCACAATAATGTAAGGGTGAATTTTATTCAGTTGTGCCATTTGTTTAGAGATCTTTGTGATAAGATGTTTTCAATGTCTTTCTTCAGAAAAATGTTGACAGATTCCCCATTAATATTGTGTGAGTTGGAGAAAATATTTCCTCCATCATTTTTCACATACATGTTGCATCTGAATGTCCATATTCCTACTAAAATAATTTTTGGAGGACATGTTTCTTTTCATTGGATGTATCCAACTGAAATAAATATGTACACATTAAAGTCTAATGTCTGAAACAAGAATCATCCCAAAGGTTCTATCGTGAATGGTTACTTGGTTTTGGAATGTATGGATTTCTGCTCAATGTATTTGTCTGATCTTACTACAAGAATGAATAGACCAATGCAGAATGAAGATGAATAGTATGATAAAATTGAACTCAATTTTCAATCACTTCCTCAAACAGGAGGAATTCATGGATCATATACATTGAATACATTGAGCCTTGAAGATCGAAAGATGGCACATCACACATTTTGGTTCAACTGTTATTTTTTCGATTAGTACATCATGTAACTTAATTGAATATGTATATTTTACATATATATTTGATAAACTATTCAGATTTTTTATCTATATGAAACATAAAACAATGATAAATAGAAAGCATTGTTCTTTATCATTGAGAAGGAGGGAGACATTGCATAGCAATGAGTTTTCAACTTTGTTAAAATTGAACATAGAAATATTACAGTTTAAAATAATTAAATAAATATTTAATTATGTTTAATATTCATTTATATTGCAGGTATTGAGTTTTCATGATAACTCTGTCTCTGAATAAATAAGAGCTTTGTATTTTGGCCCTAATACAGTGCTTCGTGAGTGTAAATCAATTATTATCATTGGGTACAAATTTAATGTCACTAAACGCGCAATGAATATGAGAATAGAAAATGATGGTGTTATGGTTATAACAACAACAGATTGTTTTGTCAGCACATCAGATAGTAGACCCTGATTTGAAAATGTGGGTTATTATGGAGTCATTGAAAAAAAATAATGTTGGATTATTACTCTCATGGATGAGTCATGATGATGAAATGAAATTTATATTATTTGATGATGAGATTGTGCACATTTTTGATGATTTTGGATTTCAAGTAATTAATATGACTCACACTCTTGCTACCAAAGAACCATATGTATTTGAATAAATGTATTAAAAAGTTTTTTATGTCAACGACCAACTTCGACCTGAATTTCGTGTCATAGTTAAATTAATTCCAAGACATATTTTTGATAATGGTGACGATGGAATTGACACTATCCCTACTGCCATTTGTACCAATACAATTATTTCTTTTGATGAATCCAATAGATCCATTTTCATAGTTGACAGTGAACCTAATGTTCTATTTGGAAATATATAAAATCATCCATTCATGTTCTCAATTCTTTTGGTTTACCTCGAGTTGGGTTTTTATAGTTGGTTTTATTAATAAATATTTAATATTTATTACAAATATGTTGTATATGACTTGACCTTTATGTGAATTTTCAATATTTAATGGTTGAGATTTTTATTTTAATTGAATTTTCAAATTTGGAATTGAAATGTTTTTAAACCTATGAAAACAACATTTGTATCTTGGTGAACATTTCAATGCGTCAACTATGATTTGTATAAAATTTGTGTGACTATAAGACCTCTCTTTAACATTTTATCATGTAATGAACATGATGGTTTGTATTCATCTGTAAAACATGTATTGAAACCTACATCATCTACCTATGCTAATGAAAGTAAAATTTCCCTTTATTTTGAAAATTGATTTTCCACTTATGAATCTGGTATAATCATTGTTCCATGATTTTAATAGACTGATGAATATTAGTATATAATTATCCAACTAAAAATTAAATTTCTATATTACATCTTGTGCGATTTATTGACTTCATTATATATTCTTTCATGCTCACCTAAAACAATGGTTAGTTAGATTATCCATGAATCCCCCTATTCCCTCTCATTTATTTTATTTATTAAGTTACAAATTAGTTATCCTTTTCTATTTACTTCCATATTTTTTTTCAAAAGGAGAAAATGAAACAAATTGAAGAGAGGTGATGAAAACAGATTATGGACAACAATTGTCCCATGACTGAGCGGGGCAATCCACCACTAGTGCATGAAGTGACTATTTTATTTCAATTATATTTATTTAAATTATATATAATGTCATGTGATTAATTTTTTTGAATTTTTTTTTTCAGGATCCATCTATTAGGTGACATTTCATTGATGAGAAGCATAGTGGTGGTCCTAGTACTTTGGGTGTTCGTACTAGGGGGTGGTTTGTGAGCTAGATGATCTAGTCGGCATACCCGATTAGACACTTCCCCTCCCACTAGAATACCATCTATCCCACATTCTGATCCTGGTGTTCCATTAGGGACACATAGAATATTTATCCCTCCTATGATTTCACCACCCATTACATCTGACCCTCCTCACCAGTCTGTACCATATCTGATGATAATTCCCACTCCCCATCCAGCATTTGTCTAGCTATCCCTATAATCTTCTTATACTACTGCTTAGATCTCTAAAGACTTTTATATTCTATCTTATTCGACTCTAGATCCGCCAGAGTCTGTCCCTATGAAGCACAAATTGGGACTCACTCCATTAGTACAAGGTGTTCATTTAGTTTCTGCGGATCCAGCTACGCCCATTGATCAGACTACCGCCGGAATACTCATACAACCCTAACAAATTGTTACACGATTATTTATTTTCATTATAACATGTATTGATAAAATATTTGTTTTTATTTCATAACAGATACATCTATTGATAGGAGGTGTGGCGGGGGCATACACGCATGCATGCGGTGTGCAAGCACCACACACAATTGATGGTGGAATACAATGAAGATAGTCAGATGATTTAATGATCGGGGTAGTAATGTCGGAGTTTTTTGGCAATGCTTTCCAAATACTCTAACATCATTCCAGTCATCCCAATCTCAGGGAGACAGCTACAAAATGAAATCATGGATAAAGTCTGGGCAGAAATATGGGTACAAAAATCTGTTGTTTTTAATAAAATATATTAATTTTTTTAATTATATGAATTAATATTTTGGTGTCAGCTGCGGTTAAATTTTCCCTATGGTGGGGGTGCACGACCAGCACATCTAAAGGATTTAAGAAAGCTTTGGAGAACTTATAAGCCTGACTTGTACATTTTCTAGCATGCTAGAGTTGTCACAAAGTTAGAGGTGATCTCTGTCATGGATGATTGTCTGTCAGAATAATACCAATAGTGGATTACTCATTGGAAAGTTATCCAATTTATGGTATAAATCAAATTATAGGTATTTAAATGATAATTTTTATGTTTTTCATCAATACTAATTATTGAATTTTATTTAGGATAAATCTAGAAGAAATAAAATACATTGATGCAAAGAAATTCTTCCACACATTGGGACTTACTACGATTGCAGATTATGAGAGACATCATGTATGACAATTTATAATGTTTCTTTATGACTTTCACTTTCTATTGCTTCCACCATAATTTATTTGACTGTTAAATTTGTTATATAATTTTAGTTATTAAATTACTATTTTTTGTATACAATTTTTAATTATGGGTTTCTACATTCAATATCATTTTAGAGGCAGAAATTGAATATAGAAGGACATGTGGCTCGAGATAAACTATTTTGCTCGAGTAGAGGGTAAAAAGAGGGATGTGCAGTTAATTAACTAACTCAACAGTAGATTGTAAGTTTTAAAATGTAGATTTAAACTTTAATATCTATTTTCTAACTTAATAATCTATTTATATTTGTAGAAGGTTGAATTAGAGGCCATTAATGCCTAAGAACATGACAACATTGGGCCAAATGATCACTTACATCAAGTGTTGAGAGATGAGCACCCTAGTAGAGTCTGCTACTGACCTGGGAAGAGTATATTTCTGACGAGGTATTGTCCCTCCTCATGTATGATTTGTAGTGCCACCGAGTTGTAGCAGGTTAAGGTGCATGCAGAACAGGCTGAAAAAATGGGCTAGGGAGACGAAAAAACAGTCTGTTATGGCAAACACGACATTTATGAAACTAATGGAAGCTTTTTCCCCAACACTTCCACTAGAGGCCAGAACTGTTGAGATGAATATATATCATCGATGTGTTCTATATATGGGGTACCAGATGGATGTTCTAGTGGTGGTTGAGATGAAGGCGAGGAGAAGGCCGAGATGGAGGAGGAGGGCGAGGAAGATGGTGGGTATGATGATGGGGATGATGATGAGGATGAGGGTGAGGGTGGAGATGACGGTGATGATAGTGATGGAGATAAGGGACAGATTGATCTATTACATTTTTGACAAATATTACTGACCTTTGGTGTTTACTGATTTTTTGTGCCTAAATATATGTGTAATTATGTAGGTAACATTATCTTTATTTTTTATCAATAAATAAAAAAACTAGATTTTATGATTTTTTAGGAAATCCCCCTATTTTATTGAAATTGTAATATTTTAGTAGAATTTAGAAAATTGGTGCTCCGATTAGATGTTGATATAATGAAATTATTTTTTAAAACATGAAATAATTTTCTTAGAAAATATGTAAATACCATCCCCTGAACCCGGGACAGACCCACTGACATCCCCCCCCCCCCACCTTCCTCCCAAGACCCCAGAGAGCCCACTGGACAGCCCACCAGAGAGCCCCCCCAAACAGCTCACCTGGCAGCCCCCCTTATTCCTGGACCTTGGACATCCCCCCTCCTCCCTAGACCCCGGATAGCCCCTCGGATAGTCCCCCCACCTCCCTAGACCCCGGAAAATCCCCCGGAAAATCCCCCGGAAAATCCCCCGGACACCCCCCCACCCTCCTCCCTAGACCGGAAACCCCCCAGACATCCCCTCCCCGCACCCTCCTCCCAAGACCCCAGACTGCCCCCCCCAAATAGCCCCTCCCTCATTCCTAGACCTCGGACAACCCCATCTCTTTCCTGGACCCCGGATAGCCCCCACCCTCTTCCTACTATGAAAAAACCCTTCCAGATATATCCTCATCCTCCACTGGGTACCTCACAGAATTGTGTATCATCAACATCATCAAACCAATCACTACATCATACGGCCAGTGATCCCAATGTAATATATCATCAATTTTCACCCTAAATCCCAATCTAATTAAAATTCCATTACTATTACTTCAGTACCAAGCACCGACCACCTACCTTGAATCCGGAGAAAATCGCACTCTTAATAGGGTATCTCGAATCCCAAGGATCAAAGGAGATCCACCCTTAAGAGCTCGTGTGAGCTTTTTATTGTGTAGATACTTTAGAACAATGATACATGGGTCATTTTTGATGTGTACGTGTCAACCTCTCCTCAATCCAAGGCACAGTGTAGCAGGTACCACTCAAAGTGTCTCACCTTTTTTTGAAATGGACAACATTTTAAGCGAAAACAACAACTGGCATAAGGAAAACTAAAAAAACACATTCAAATTGTGTTGATACTTTAGCACAAGGATACATGGTTCATTTTTTATGTGAACGAGTCAACCCAACCTCAATTTGAGGTACGGTGTGTCTGGTACCACTCAAAGTGTCTCAATTTTATTTGAAATTGACAACATTTTCAGTGAAAACAATAACTGGCAAACGGAAAACTGACCATTGCGTTTTAGGATTGAGTTGATACTTTATTACAATGTTCCATGGGTCATTTTTTGATGTGTATGAGTCATCCCCACCTCAATCTGAGGCATTTTGTGGCCGGTATCACTCATAGTGTCTTTTTTTATTTAAAAACGACACCCTTTTTAGTAAAAATAGCAGGAATACGGAAAACCAACCAAAAGTATTCCAATTGTTTTGATACATTATCACAAGGGTCCGTGGGTCATTTTTGATGTTTAAGAGTCAACTCAGCCTTAATCCAAGGTAGGGTGTAGACAGAACCACTCAAAGTGTCTCACTATTATTTGAAATGGACAACATTTTAAGTGAAAACAATAACTGGCAACAGAAAACTAGCCAAATGCTTTCATATTATATTGATAATTTAGGAAAACAACCCATAAGAAATTTGTGACGTGTATGACTCAACCTAGCCTCAATATTAGGCATAGTGTGGCTGGTATCATTCGATGTGTCTTTCTTTTGTTTGAAATGGAAAACATTTTAAGTAAAAACAACAACTGGCATACGAAAAACTGACCTAAAGCATTAGAATTGTGTTGATACTTTTGAAAAATTATCTATGGGTCATTTTTGACATTTACGAGTTAACCCCGCCTCAATCCGAGTTATTTTGTGGCTGGTACTACTCAAAGTGTCTCACCATTATTTGAAATGGACAATATTTTAAGTAAAAACAAAAACTATCATACATAATACTGACCTAACACATTTGGATTCTATTGATACTTTATAGAAAGTATCCGTGGGTCATATGTGACATTTATGAGTCAACCCAGCCTCAATCTGAGGCATGGTGTGGAATGTACCACTCAAAGTGTCTCCCTTTATTTGAAATGGACAACATTTTAAGTGAAAACAACAACTGGCATACAGAAAACCGACCAAAAATATTTTTATTGTGTTGATACGTTATCACAAGGATCCATGGGTCATTTTTGATGTGTACGAGTCAACCTCGACTCAATCCGAGGCACAGTGTGACTGGTACAACTTAAAGTGAATTTCTTTTGTTTAAAATGGACACCCTTTTAAGTAAAAATAACTGGCTTATGGAAAACTAACCAAACGTACTCATATTGTATTGATACTTTACCACAAGGATACATGGTTAATTTTAGACATCTATGATTCAAACCCTCCTCAATCTGAGTCATATTGTGGATGGTACTACTCAAAGTGTCTCACTTTTATTTGAAATGGACTGCATTTTAAGTGAAAACAACAACTTGAAAATGGAAAACTAATCAAACACATTCAGATTGTGTTGATTCTTTATAAAAATGATCCATGGTTCATTTGAGACATTTACACGTCAACCCCACCTTAATACGCGGCACGGTGTGGAAAGTACAACTCAAAGTGTATCACTTTTATTTGAAATGGACAACATTTTAAGTGAAAACAAAAAATGGCATACAGAAACCAACCAAACACTTTCGGATTTCGCTATTACTTTAGGAAAATTATCCACGGGTCTTATGTGAAATTTTTGAGTCATCCCTGTCTCAATCTGAGGCACGGTGTGGATGGGGTCACTTGAAGTGTCTTTCTTTTGTTTGAACTGGAGAACATTTTAAGCAAAGACAACAACTGGCATACAAAAAACCTACCTAATGCATTAGGATTGTGTTGATTCCTTAGAAAAAAGATCCATGGGTCATTTTTGACATGAACGAGTCAATTGCGCCTCAATCCGAGGCACAGTGTGGATGGTACCACTCTAAGTATCTTACCTTTATTTGAAATGGACAACATTTTAAGTAAAACCAAAGACTGGCATATGGAAAAATAAAATAACATATTCATATTGTGTTGAAACTTTATTAAAAATAAACCATGGGTAATTTTTTACGCGTAAGATTCAACCCTGCCTCAATTTGAGGCACGGTGTGGATGGTACCACTCAAAGTGCCTCACTTTTATTTGAAATGGACAACATTTTAAGTAAAACAACAACTTGCATACGAAAACCAAACCAAATGTATTTGGATTGTGTTGATACATTAGAAAAATGATTGATGGGTCATTGTTGATGTACTATTCATCCCTGCCACAATCTGAGGCATAGTGTAGAAGTTACCACTCAATGTGTCTTTCTTTTTTTTAAAATGGACACCCTTTTAAGTAAAAATAACTATCATACGGAAAGCTGACAAAATGTATTCGGATTGTGTTAATACTTTACCACAAGTATACATAGGTCATTTTTGACGTGTATGAGTCAACCCCGCCTCAATCCGAGGCACGATGTGGCCGTTACCACTAAAAGTGTCTCTCTTTTATTTGGAATGGACAAAACTATAATTGAAAAAAACAACTAGAATACTAAAGACTCACCAAACGCATTCATATTGTGTTGATACATTAGAAAAAGGATCCATCAGTCATTATTTACATGTACGAGTCAACCCCACCTCAATCCAAAGCACGGTGTGGTCGCTACAACTGAAATTGTCTCGCTTTAATTTGAAATGGACAACTTTTTAAGTGAAAAAAACAACATGCATATGGAAAATTGTCCCAATGTATCTGAAATCTATTGATACTTTAGGAAAACGATCCATGGTTCATTTGTGACATGTACGAATAAACCCTTCCTAAATCAAAGGAATAGTGCAGCTGATATCACTTAATGTGTCTATATTTTTTATGAAATGGACAACATTTTATGTTAAACAACAACTGGAATATTGAAAACTGACCTTACACATTTGGATTTTTAGGATACTTTAGAAAAAGGATCCATTGGTCATTTTTGAGGTGTACGAGGGAACCCCACCTCAATCTGAGGCACATTGTGGTTGGTACCACTCAAATTGTCTCACCTTTATTTGAAATAGACAAAATTTTAATCAAAAACAACAATTGGCCTACGAAATATCAAAATAACGCAGTCATATTTTGTTGAAACATTGGAAAAATGATCCATGGGTCATTTGTGTTGTGTACGAGGAAACCCTTCCTCAATACGATGCATAGTGTGGCTGGTATCTCTTGTAGTGTCTTTCTTTTGTTTAAAATGGACACACTTTTATATAAAAACAACTAGCATCTGGAAAATGGACCAAACATATTTGGATTGTTTTAATACTTTAGCACAAGGATACAGGGGTAATTGTTGACATGTATGAGTCATCCCTGCCTCAATATGAGGCACAGTGTGGCCTGTACCACTCAAAGTGTCTCACTATTATTTTAAATGGACAACATTTTATGTGAAAACAACAGCTGGCAAACAGAAAACGGACCAATCATATTCATATAGTGTTGATACTTTAGCACAACGATCAATGGGTAATTATAGACGTGTACAAGTCAACCCTGCCTCAATCCGAGGCATAGTGTGGCCGATACCACTCAAAGTGTCTCATATTTATTCGAAATGGACAACATTTTAAGAGAAAAAAACAACTGGCAAGAATAAACCTGACCAATTGCATTTGGATTCTATTGATTCTTTTGGACAATGATCCATGGTTCATTTATGAAGTTTATGAGTCAACCCCAACTCAATCTAAGGCACGATGTGGCTTGTATCACTGAAAGTGTCTTTTTGTTTTAAATGGAAACTATTTTAAGTAAAAACAACTGGAATACAGAAAACCTACCAAACGTACTCGGATTGAGTGGATACATTAGAGAAAAAGATCCATGGGTCATTTGTGACATGTACGAGTCATCCCTGCCTCAATATGAGGAATGGTGTGGCCGGTACCACTCAAAGTGTCTCACTTTTATTTGGAATGGAAAACATTTTATGTGAAAACACCAACTGGCATATGGAAAACTGACCGAATGCATTCATATTGTCTTGATACTTTAGGACAATGATCCATGGGTAATATGTGATTTGTACGAGTCAACACCACCTCAATCTGAGTCACGGTGTGGCTGGTATCACTCGAAGTGTCTGTCTTTTGTTTAACATGGACAACATTTAAGTGAAAACGGCTGTCATATGGAAAAATGACCAAATGTATTAGGATTGTGTTGATACTTTGACACAAGGATCCACGGTCTAGCCTCAAACAATGCACTTCCCTTTTGAGGAACACCTACCCCAATTCTAAAACACATGACATTTAATACTCCAAATACCATCCTTAAACAGTGGGTTCTATGACCAAACAAAAGTCCCTCTGGGAACCCAATACCAATGACATAATTTAATATTAATACCCCCTAACCAAAATGGGAATTCATCTCACATCACACCCAGGAGACCAAATTAAAATTATACACATACCCCATTATTCCAATTGAGAAGTCTATGGATAACATGTAGTCTGTTCTCGTAACCCATCTCATATGTCGAGATTTTCAATTGTTTCCCACTAACACATGAGGAAGAATTTATACATGGATACATAGACATTAGAGGAATATAAAAATCTCACGTGCTTCCTATAAGTCATCCTAGGTCTAATCACATGACAACTAACATTTTCTATCTTATGGGTATCTTGAACCTTGTCCACTCTACCCACGTTTTTCTGTTGGTTTTAAGATAGTCAACCCAAGACCATAAGTAAACATCCCATGTTCTTCCTATAACATGTAGGATTTTTTTCTTGTGTTTATTGGTGCTTTGGTTTGAGTGAGGAGTGAATTCTAAATTTTGAATATTTTTATTGGTGTTATTGATTTTCAATTCCAAATTTCTGAATTCTGGATGTATTGGATTCTGGTTGTATTGGTAATGAATTAAAAATTTTGAATAATATTATGTGTATTGGATTCTGGATGTATTGGATTTTTATTTTGTATTGGTGTTAGGGTTGTTATTGCATTTCATTTCTGGATGTATTGGATTGTGGGTGTATTGGATTTTGGATTTTTCCCTTCTGTTGTGGTTTGAGTGAGGATTGAATTTTAAATTTTTAAATTTCAGAATTCTGGTTGAATTTTAAACATCCCATGTAGGATTTTGGATTCTGGTTGTATGTTTCTTGCAGGTCATGGAGAGGTGTATGTCGGAAGTGGCTGCTGGTTGCTGTGGAGCAGCAGCATATGTATACTAGCAGTTTTCAAAACTGTTGGTACTTCCTTTTGAGTTATATTATAGAAACTACAAACAGTTTTGAAAACCGTTGGTATATCCTTTGGATGTATATTTTACACTATATACCAACTTTTTGTGAAACTATTGGTTTGTCTCTTACATTAACTCATATAACCACGGATTACACAGAACCATTGATATAAGCCTTTATCCACGACATACATGGCCCCGGTTTAGGAAACTGTTGGTATATAATATACCAAAGGTTTCCCAGCCTTTAACAATGGTTCTGAACTGTTTCTAAAGGGTAAAATTCTAGTAGTGATAATTTTTATCAGTATGTGGAGATGGTAACCTGTACGTACACACGAGAAATACATTCACTTATCATTTGATGGAAATATGTTTATAATGGCGCATTAAAAATAATAATAACATTTTAGTATATTTTTTATTCTTAGGTTTTTATTTTATTATAAATATATTACATTTATAGGAAGAAAACATATAATAAAAGAAAGTGAGTGTTTAATGAAAGTACATCTCCTTGGAAAGAACTCTTTTAGATATCCTCTTAAGGTCCTTAGAGATTGCTTATTGAAAATACCACCTCCTATATAATGTGTCTAGGGAAGAAGAAAATATAACTTGGTAGATAATGGTAATTATAGAAGGCTCAATTTCATGTTAAGACGAAAATGGTGGGGTTACATTTTAAATGAGAGGGGATTGACACTCTTGGAAAATCATAAATGATTAAAATATAATTTTGTAAATAACAATCCATATTGTCTAATATGGCCTATATATTGAAATAAGATGAACGATTTGATAGTATATTATCCCTTATGTCCTCATTTAAAATTTTAATGAAATTTATGCGATTTAATAAAATATTATTCTCATAAAATATCATTATTTTCAAAGTAGACTCTATTCAAATAAATTAAATAATAATACATAAGGAAAATTTAAAACATTAATATTAAAATTGTTAAAAAAATATTTTATATTCACTTATACAAAAATTTCAAAAAAATTAGTCACTCTAATTTTATTCTAATAATATTTGCAATATAATTTTCTATATTGTTTTTAATTTGGGAAATGTTGCATCAGTGTTTCATAACCAATTTGAGGCATTATTTAAATTTACAAGATTAAAAATAAATTTCTATAATGGAATTAATTTGTCTATTCCCAAAATAGAAACATATATTCATTCATAACTTATTTTTTCCCCATGTGGAAAAATAAAATACATTTTAAAAGGTAACATTTTGTAAAATTCATTGATTTCAATAATATATATGTTATTTTCATTGACAACATAAATTTTTTAATGACTCAATAGTCTATTATATCCTAAAAGGCAGTAAAATATTCATTATTTATTTATTTTATAAAATTAAAATTATATTATATGGATAATTATTATGATAAAATAAATTTCATTTTTGGATATAGTACATTAAAACTAAATTATGGTGAATTTATAGGAATTTTATAAAAAATCTCATTCTTAAGTCAGAAAGTGGAAATACTATTTTTCACAAAACATGATAAGTCTTCTTGTAATGTTAGGATATGATCATGATTTAAAATTTATAAATACTTATTGTAAATAAAATATTATTTTAAGAACAAAAAAGTGGATAATGGGTTACATTTAGTAACATAAGAACAACATTTTGAAAACAATGAATTTATCCTTCCATAAAAAACTTTTTTATGTGTTCTATACGTATCATATTAGAATTTATTTTTATCAATTTTATAAATTTAATCTATTTAATGGATTGAATATTTTTAATTAGAGGGTCCAAATTAGGTAATAAGGTTAATATATTTTTTATACATAAAAATTATATAGTGGGAAAAAAATTATTGTAGTATAAATAAAATAATAGAGTAGATAAATGTTAAATGATAAAAGAATAAAATTGATATAAAAAACATTAAATGGATTTTTTATATATTATAAGAAAATTAATTTCTTGTACAACATTAATTTTGATACACACCAACACCTAATACAATCTAAGTTGATATCTGAGCTGATTCGCCACTAACCCAGGACCATTACTTATCACAATGCGATGGATGCCAGAACCAAGGAATTAAAATGATCCATTTGGAACAATTATTCCTTAAAAATATTTCAATAATACAGTACAATGTTGAAATGTCATTAGATATATATAAATCAATAAATACATATCATAGTATAATGAGTCACTAAGGAAAATGAAATCAGAACATAACATCCAAAACATGCATCTTGGTGGTCAACAACGAACCCCCATCTCCCAAGTCATACACCCTTTTTCATTCATTAATGAACTTATAAATCATTAAGAAATCCAAAACACATTTTATAAGACCATAAGGGAAGCAAACCAAAAAAGGTTATAGTAGAGTTTGTTCTAAAGAGCCCAGTAGGATTCCATTAATGATATTATAGAATTTCTTCATATGGCAAATAATATATATTAAAAAATTATTATAAATAAGACAGTAAGATTATTATTTTGGAAATATAATTTTTAACATTGAAAATTCAATTTTCATACTATACCTATGAAAAATGAAATTTGATAATATAAACAAATTATTTTATTGAAATTCTTTGAAAACCATTTCACATGATTAAGGAAGCTAATCCATAAAATAATATAATATACACCTGATTTTTACATATGAGCATGAGCCAATAAAATATAGTCAAGGTGTGCAATAACAATAAATGAATATATAAATGAAACATAAGTTCCAAATATTGAAAAAAATGATATCCTGTATCGTGAATCAAATATATGGATTTAATGGGTATAACCTAGGAATGATAGTGAGTCCACCTTATAATAGTTAATCAATTACAACATGACTGATTTCTAGGTTTACAGCTAGCATAACATGCCTCAATTAACTAGTTCACGAACACTTGCATTTTTAGCTGCACGCCAATATCATGAACCATTCACATTATATATGGATCCACTATAAGGGTGTGAGTCTTAGAGAGAAGCATATATCTAGGTCTTCCAATCTAAATACTCATTTTTATAGGACTATTCAAAATATGGGGTGAGATAAACAAGATAAGAGGGTCAAACAAGGATCCTTACTGAAATAATGTCACTCTCAACTGAAACTCTCTCAAAGTAAATAATCCATTTTTCAACCCCCCACTCAATAATGGGAATTATATGAGTTAAACAAGTTACAATAATGGGATTATCAAATTGTATGATTATAATTATTTCCCATCCTATCAATCAAGAATCATCAATATAAATTCAAGGCCTTTTATAAAATTCTATATTCAAAGTGTAATAATATCCTATTCCTTTCACAATTCAATATAAAAATTGAAAACAAGCCTTTAGAAAATAATATATTTCAATGAAACCATAAATCATTTTAATTATTCATTTCAATTTGAAATGTATGGAATATATTTGAAAAAATGGGTTTGCAACCTATATCCATGTGAAAAAAATCTTTTCTTTCAAATAACCCAAGAACTCCCATTTCAAAACAAGGGACTAATCATTTAAAGGGGGTTCTTGGTTATTTAAAAAATTCATGTGTTTTAAACTATTAAAATATTATTAAATATTTCAATTCATT
Organism: Viscum album; assembly: GCA_963277665.1. Lineage (NCBI taxonomy): Eukaryota > Viridiplantae > Streptophyta > Magnoliopsida > Santalales > Viscaceae > Viscum > Viscum album. The sequence goes on from OY728166.1 coordinate 940,161,181, forward strand.
TAATTTAAATCAAGGAAGTTCATTTGATAAATAAAAACCCTGGAAAAAGAACTCAATTAAGAAAAATTATGTTCATTGATAATAAATACAATGCAATAATGGATTTAAATAATTAATAAAAATATGATAGATATCATGATTATATCCATTCAATTATTGTAATGTAAAATTCAATGTGGTTAAGGTAAATGATGCTTTTATAAGGAATTAATTGGAAATTTTTCAAAGAAAACGTCTTATAAAACCAGAAAACATGTATCTGTGAATTTATCGATAAAACAATAAAGAAAAGAAAAACATTTATATATGACTATATTGAATATATGGAATCAAACCACAAAAAATCTGAGATTTTTCACTACTCATTGAGATCAATAGATATAAGAAGATAGATCTCAAAACAAGATAGAAGATATCATAATCCAAAATTCCACATAAATCAACCAAGATGAAAAAATGCTTGCCCATCACAACCTCTTTTAATAAGGAATGGAGAGAATAATAGATATCAAAGATCTAGAAGAAAAGAACTCACCAAAATAGAATATCTATTGTTCTATTGTAACATAGATTATCCATGAGATATTGTTTGGGGAGATAAAACAGATCTAACCGTGTTCCCAGAATAGAACCACAAGAAGGGTTTGCAAGATTTTCCAACACACTTCTGTCTAACCATGGGCCAACCATGTGACTTACTTCTATCTAGATTTCAAAAATTATCAAACCATGATAAAACTATGTTCAAACCAAGAAAATTCTCATAAACCTACAAAAAATCCATAAAAACACTAGAAACAACTCACAATGATATCCAATCATTGGGTACTAAAATAACTGGGTCAAAACACATAAAAAATATATTGATATGCTATAAACTCCCATACATATGATTCATTATCCCCATAAATAATCCAATCCAAAAGATAAAACATGATGACACAAGAATAAATTCATCACTCATATTGTGAGATACAAGTTTCACTATATAGAATAGAGACTCACCCAAAGGTTAATAACTCACACACAACTCCATGTTCAACTAATCAATATTAGCACACATCCCCATACCAGAGAATGATTTGTGACTTGGAATATGTCTTCATTGAAAATCATTTTTTTAATTTTCAAAAAATATGGATTAAGGGTTGCCAGTACCCAATAAAAGACTTCACCACTACCAAATCACCACTCAAAACAATCATCTCAAAATCAAAATTCAAATATCCAAATAGAAAACAAGAGGCGGTTTCCTCAAGAAATGAACCTACCATCGTACCATGAACCTGCCTCATTCCAGAATCCAACACCACGTGCCACCATTCACAGTAGGAGACTGGTGGCATCATCAGCCATAGACGGCGCCGAAGCATTGTCAAACCAGCACCTTCATCTCGTCCACCGGGGATAGACAATCCACAGACAACATCGATACCATACAGAAAACAAAATCATTTGCATCAAAACAATGCACGGGCGAGCTCACTATCATCTGTCGTCACCATCGTCGATGAATCACAACCCTAAATAAACCAATCTTCCATGGCCAAGAACAACCAGACCGAAATTGATAAGAAAATACTCCAAATCCACCACAAAATCAAAACAAAACATCGCAGAGCACATTCCCAAACCAAAGAATCCAACTCAACAACTAAACATCATCTCAACAAGCATCATGAAACCCATTCAAATCATTAAATCGAAGAAAAAAAACATAAGAAATCACCCTAAAGTACTGGCCGAGAACCTAGGCGAAAGCTAAATCCAGATCCTATCGCCACTATCCGTAAGGCCCGCAGAGGACACGCTCCACCACCTATTGCACGTATCCACTGATGAAGTGACTCCCTCAACCTGAAGAAACTGGGACTCAACCTCTAGATAGTTGCACCGCCTTGAAACCCTATCCAAAAAATGGAGTCGAGGAAAGATGTCAGCAAATTCAAGCGCACCACCGATATGACCGAGCCAATGATGTCACCGTCAATAACAGTTAACTAAGGAGAATGAACAGAGCCCTATGGGGAGAGGAAGGCTGCGGCGATGGGAGAAAACCTTGCACAACTCAGCGTCACCCCTTATGGGCCCATCCGAAAATCTCCTTTGAAATCTGAAATGTAGAATCCAGATCCTATATCCACTTCTAGAATATGCTTTAACACTGTTTAATAATTCACAAAAACGGTGTAACATAAAAAAATAACATCCATAAAAAAATATACATTACCATCTCACCAATAGAATACTTATAAAACAAAAAATCCATAATAAAGTTAATAAACAAACATATATTTCAACCATGGGTATGTAATAAAAAAACATAGGATTTTCAAAACTGGTCCTCAATCCTCGAAGAGATAATCATATGAAATTCCATCACCCTTGAGTACATGGTCTATCAAAAATCCCTACTGTCCTGTCACCCAAGTACATCCCCATGCTTTATCAAATTCTAACTAGAAAAAGCTTACAAAACCAGGTTAGTCCACAATAAGGAACTAAAATCTCAAAATAGAGATCATCCAATAGAACTACATTGAGCACTAACCATCAAGAAAAAACCATAGGAATACCAAGGAAAAACAAACAAGTAATAAATAAAAAATCCATCAATATATAAACAATCCCAAATTTATCCACAACCATGTTCCACAATATATCATCACAATGATCCCAAACCAAAGTTTCCAAAAATATACATTAAAAAATATGGAAAAATCAACCAGTTTCCACTCATATATCGAAAAAAACAATCTACATCAAAATTAGCCACATACATAAACAAACATAAGACAATTGGAATCTCATCCATGATATGAAAAGCTTTACTCTAAGGACTATGTTTGGATTTATATTATCCTAAAGTATCTTCTACCCCAAAGTCTGGAGTTGATGTTCTTGACTGAGGCTTATCATTCTAGTTATCAAATATAAAATACCAATTAAGGTAACCTTAATGATCACACCATTAAAAAAGCAATGGTGCTTTAAAACACTTCATGTTTTGCTAACCATTTTCTCCACAATAAAAATGTAATGACCTAAAATTTTGAAATAATATTTTTTTCAAAATTTGTGTGTTATATTATTTTATATATAAAAAAATAATATCACAATTCTAATGGAGTGATCATATTTGAAATGTGACCATTAGGTTTTGACCATTATAGCACTATTGTTTAATTATCACCATTAGTTAATATGAAAATTTGAAACGATAATCTTTATAAAAATTTTAATGTATAATTATGAATATAAATAGAAATGACAATGGTTAATCAATGAAGAACAAAGATTAAATGGCCTCATAATGATGAATAATTCCATACAAAGCCCTTTTTTCAGAGCTTTTTAAGGAGGTATCATTAATATGATTTACTCTAGATCATGCCCAAGCGGAGATTAATCATATTAATCTTGTAAAAAATAACATATGTGAGAATTTAAGTTGGTACAATTACCACTTAAGAAATGCTATCTGAAGTGCCCAGATCAGTGTGAATCACTGAGAGGGGGAGGGGGTGAATCAGTGATCCTTTAAAACTTTTTACTAATTGATTCTTAATCAATTAAACCTCTATGGCTGGTTAAAGCCTCGATCCACTCTTCTTGTATCTCTCACCTTTCCACGAATGATGCAGTAAATGTAAAGGCACTGGACACAAGGATTTACAAGGTTCGGCACCAAAGGCCTACATCCTTACCATGCTCTCTCAGCATGGATTCTCCCATTATAACTTGTTAGAATTACAATGGTCGATACAGAGTCCCACTGTATCTCTCCTGAGTCCCACAGGAGGGTCTTTATACTGCGTCCCACAGTGTTACCAGAGTCCCACTGGCCTGCTCCAGAATCCCACTGAAGACTTCTTCTCCCTGAGTCCCACAGGGTCATCTTCTGGCTCCTCGAGTCACACGAGTAGCTCTTCTTCACTTTAAGTTTCTTCAAGTATCCTCAGCAGCCTGGGATAAAGGCTGCTGGCCTTGCTCTTCTTCTGATCACTTGTGGTGAACAGGTCTTCTCGTCTTGCTCGGGCTTTATCACCTTCTTCTAAGGATGCCCCGGCTTCTCTCCAATTACTGAATGCTCAGACAAATAATATCTTTATCTTCGGTCTGATCCAGTCTCAGTTCACTTCAACATCCTGCACTGAGTGCATGGCAACTCTTCAAGATCTTCAAGTCTTGGACTCCTCAGATGCACACCACTGATTTAGCACTGTTCACGTGTGCACGTGCATGCATGCATGCATGCACTTTCCCTTTCCTCTTCTTGGTGCAGTAGACCCACAAAGGGTGTAATCAATTATAGCACACACCTTCTCACTTGAACTTCACACTTTTTGTTCAATGTGTTTACACACTTAAAGTGTGTTCTACTTTAGTGTGGGTCACTCCTTCTTCTTCCTCTAATGTGTATACACTTTTAGTGCACACATTAGGTTCGGCCACTTCTTTAATTTGCACACACAAATTCTTCACTTTGTACACACTTTAGACTTGGCCTATTCTCCTCTTCATGTTGCACACACTCACTTTTGTGTTCTTTTAGTTTGTTCTTCAAGGTATGCACACACAAGGTCACAGCCCTCGGCCTCTTCAAATGCACACACTTAAAGTGTGTTTTTATTGTTGTTGCACACACAATTTGTTCTTCCTCTTTTTATCTTCATGTGTGCATACCCAACAAGGGCTACGGCCTCTTCTTATTCTTTTTGCACACAAGGCTCAAAGCCTTGGCCTCGGGTTCTTCTTCTCCACTTGGCACTCAAAGGGTGCAAGGGCTCGGCCTTCCTCCACTATTTGCACACACACTGCCACGGGTCCTCTTCTGTTTTTGCACACACAAGCCGTAGAGTCTTCACTTTGCACACACAAGCCTGTAGGGTGTCTTCACTTAACCCGTATGATGTAGATACCCTTCACCCGAACTCAAGGAGGCGCGCAAGGGGTGCAACCCTCCTATTCTTTCCACTATCGCGCAAGTGCAAGGGCACAAGGGCCTGAGCAGGGTGTGGCCTTCTCTTCTTCAACAGCCGCGAGGTGCACCAGCACTCGGGTGTGCAGCATGCAACACCACAAGGCGCGCAATCCACAAGGGTGCAAAGACACCTTGGGCGCGCAAGCTACTCCTGCCGCGCAAGTATGCGGGTAGGGAGAGCTCTTCCTGTCGCGCAAATAATGCGCGCAGGGGACCTTCGAAGCCTCGGGTGGCTCCGGAACCTTCAGCCGCGCAAGTTCTTTGCGCGGGGCTTCAAACCTTCGCGAGGCACAGAGTGCTTCTCACGGGACTTCCTTCTTCAAAAACTCAGCAAGCATGTTCATGCCTCAGGTCTTCTTTATATAGGCGAGGAAGGCTTCAAATCCTCCGCGTGTTTTAACTTCAAAATCCCGAGATCTTCGGATCTTCAAAATCTTTACGAATCTTGATTTTACTCTCTGTTTAACGCGGGTTCTTTCATTATTTTCTTCCTCCTCGTGCATGCGATTTATAACGCATGCACGGCCTTCGGTTAAGGCTCATCCCATGCAAAACACGAACCACGTGGCCTTGGCAGCTTTGCTTGCCTCGGCCGAACTCGAAATCCTCCAAACATTGACTGCATGCACGACTCCTTTTAAGCATGGTTGTGTTCAGTAGGGTCGGACGAACTCATTGGTGTCTTCGGCTTGTTCAACAGAGGCCGGGAGCTTCAAAACAAGTCGTCGGAGGGCTCTGGTTCTGCGGAGGCTCGCGGGAGGCTTCGGGTGGCCTTCGGCTGAGCTCGACGAAGGAGACGAGCTCTCGACCGTCGGATGCGGTGATCAAAAAGGCTTCGACGGCTTGGATCAGATCGGGGGCGCGGCGGATTAGATGATCAGTCCAGATCGAGCGCGCGATGAATCGTGCGGCTGGGATTTGTTCCCGGTGAAAATCCCGCGTCCCACATCGAATTCTCTCGTGGAATTTCCGCGGTTTATAACCCTGCCGCTCTCCGCTACCCCACAATTGAACTTCCTCCCTCCCGGTGCCGCCCCGCACCGGGTTCTCTCTGCGGGCGCGCTCTGCGCCCACTATGCTCCCTGCGGGCGCGCTCCTAGCACCCACAATGCTCCTCCGGTGCGCGGATTTCACCACCGCGTGCCCTCGGGGGCTTATACACGGCCCCCTGCGCTCCTCCGGGCGTGCCCCAGGCGCCCATGCGGTGTCCTTGGGTGCGCCCCATGCCTCAAGGTTGCTGCCCTGGCCTTGAGGGTTCCCCATGGGCGTGGTGACCTTGAGTCCCACATGTGCCTTGGGTGATGACCCTCGGCTGGCCTCCTTGGTGGCCCAATTTTTTGGCAAAGTAAAGAATAATACTTTGTCAAATACAAAGTTCTTCCATAAGTTCAAGCCAAATGCCACATTCCAAGCCATCTTCATCCCATCTCTATTCTTCTTCTTCTTCTTAGAATTCCTCCATACTTCTTAAACAAATGTTCATCACTTAGGAATGGAAATTCTTGAAGGTTCTTCATCTTCAACCAAACTCTTGAATCACTTAAATTATTCAAAGTGCTTCATTGATCTAATCAGAGATCAATTGGGGCTTCTTCTAATTCATTGATCTAATCAGAGATCAATTGGGGCATCTTCTAATTCTCATACACTAAGTGATAGTGCATGGACTTATTCAGCTCACTTCATCCACTTAGGAGGTGTGGATGGATCTCTTCAACTCCTCATGCATTGTCAGTACAATGCATGGTCTTCTAATCATGTTGTGACTTTGTATCCAGTTGATACAAGTTCTATGAACTTAAAAAACAGCTCCACAATCGTCAGATGTTCTTAGAGAATGTTTCAACCATCAGCTCCTATTTCACTTAGTGAATCTCCTAAGTGACATGCATCTTAGTACTATGGCCATTATCCTTCACCACCAACACCATCACTACCTTTGGAATTCACATCTTGACATTCCCTGACTTCCATTCATTCCAAGACAACTTCATGCCTCATTGACAACAAATGCAACACATTGCACTTCAATCTCCCCCTTTGTATTTGTTGTCAATACACCACTTCAGCACATATGAATGGGTCAATATGTGTGCTTCTCCCCCTTATTGGCAATCAAATGCAAAGGTGTGGTGTGGTTCACTTTTTTTAAAAAAAAATATCTTCCTCCCATTGAAAAGTATCTTCTTGAAAAACACTAGGAGAGGGATGATGTCACATGTTCTTTTTAGCAAAGAACCTTTAGTAAATCAGCTCTAAGTCTACTTGGGCTAACCCGGTGTAGAAAACAAGAGTGATGTAACCAAGGTACTCAATGCTGTCCACAATTCACTGTACATGTGAGATCATGCTTCAGGGGTTTGAAATTTTTCAGATATATCAATGAATTGCTAAATCCTGCACAACTTCACAAAACTCATTAGAAAGTTCAGTGCAATGATAAAGCTCCCCCTTTCATCCATTTGTCTTCAATCCATACTCCCCCTTAATTGACAAGATAAACTCAATTAAGAAACAAGGGATGAAAGCATGATTGGAATACCTTCACTTTCTCAAGATGATATTAATTTTAGAACATCATCTTCTTCAGATTTGCTCCCCCTCAAGGGGTGCACTCCGTTCTGTCCAAACCATCCTCCAGCTGAGAATGACCATCATCTTCAATTCCCTGCAATGTTAGCACATGTATATACAAGTGATTAGGGAATAAGATGGAACCTCCTTGGTTCATCAACGTGAACAACAAGGTTTAGAAGATTCTCTCAACCGAGATGTCCCATTTTCACCATTCTTCACACTTGCACATTTGATCTTCATTGATGATTGTGCTGGTGTGGATCTCAAAACATCTTCATGTGAAACCTTCTTCTTCCTTTTTGCTTTAGCAGTTGCCAGAGCTTCATCTTCAGCTCTTTGCAGTTCTCTGGCAAGTTGCAACTGACTTGGCCATATGACTAGTAAATCATTTGGAAGTGTGGCCTCAGTTCTGGAAGTTCCACATGGTTCTTTGGATGCTGCTAAGCTACCTCTCTTAGGAAACTTATTTTCAATCAATCCCTTCTTCTTCTGGATTGATTGTCTTTTGGAGTTCAGTCTGCTTCTATTTAGTTTCATGGCTTCTTTACAAAGGTCCATGATGTGTCCTTTCTTTCCACAGTAGAATCATTTCTTGGTGGTCCTTCTGGATGCATCACCCTTCTTGGATTTCAATTCCAAGGACTTCTCTTCATTCTTCAAACTCTTCTTGGGAGCATCTTCCACTTTCTTCTTCTTGCTTCCCAAGGATTCCTTTTTAGCCAGGTTCAGTGATCTTCTCTTCTTTTCATCTTTGAATACAGTTGGAGATTGACATGTATCATTTCGACCACTTTTGCAACCATCCCAGATGTTGTCAAGTAATCCAAATCTGTTAGCAGTAAACAGATGTCTCTGGACCTGTGGATGCTGCTTCTTTTCTTCTGGCTTGCTCCCCCTAGGCATGGGCTTCCTCTGTGCTTTGGCATTCAGTGTATTGTACCAACAATCCTTTGCACAATGCCCATACTTGTTACAACACCAACATTGACCCACAAATCTTGGCCTCTTGAGTCCTTCTGATTGTAGGGTACTTTTCTTGACCTGTTGTGCTGTTTCAGGAGAGCTCTGCTTCTTTACTGTCTTCATCCATATTTGTTTGGAATTATTCTTCCATCCTGCACTTTTAGTAGAAACACTTTTAGAAGCATGAGTACAAGATGGTATGGATGGTACCTTCTTTTTAGAAGATGTTCCACTTTTATTGGAGGATTTCTTTCTCTTAGAATCATCCTGCTCAAGGTTCACTTGAGTAGCAACATTTCTTCTTTCAGCTGACTGGGAGGATTCAGCTTTGGGTGATTGCTGATTTTTCAATATCACCTCTAGTTCTAAGTATTTCATGTTGAGGGAGTTCTTCTCATCCTCAACAGTTCTTAGCTTTCCTTCCCAATTTTCTTTCAGCTGATTCATCTGGTCATCATGCACCTTCTTTAATTCTTGCAATGAATTGTCCAGCTCCTTCACCAATTTGACTTTTTCTTCAAGTTGAGCATCTCTGACAACCATTGACACTTTATGCCTCTTTTCCAGTGTATGGAAAACATCTTTGACCACAGTTTTAAAGAATTCTTTCTCAGAAAGGCTTCTTTGCAATTCTTGACAAGTATCTTCATATCATTCATTGCAAAGAGATACTGTTTCATCTTTAGCATTTACCAGCTTTCTGAGAGTGTTGGTTATGCCAACCCTTTTAGCCAATTGGACATCCAGAGAATTGGCTTCATCTTCTAGCTGTAATTTTTCTTCTTGAAGATCAAGGAGGCCTGTAGCTATACACATTGCAATTTCCTTGGGGACTCTCTTCTGAAAATATTTGATTTCATTTAGAAGATCATTGTTCCTTCCATCTTCATCACAGCTAGAGCAGGCTTCATCAGAAGAATGATAAAAGGAATTGTCATCTGATGTGACTTTCACATTTCTTTCCATAGAAGGAGTTTCTCTGATTGCAGCAACCTTCTTCCTCATCTTCTTTGCCTGTTTCTTCATTCTGTTTTTCAGAGTCTTGGAAGATATCTCCATTTGAGGCTGTTCATTCATTTCCTCAAATCTGCACTCCATATAGACTCCCTTGGATCTTTTAGAGGTAACCTCGCTCTGATACCAATTGAAGTGCCCAGATCAGTGTGAATCACTGAGAGGGGGAGGGGGTGAATCAGTGATCTTTTAAAACTTTTTACTAATTGATTCTTAATCAATTAAACCTCTATGGCTGGTTAAAGACTCGATCCACTCTTCTTGTATCTCTCACCTTTCCACGAATGATGCAGTAAATGTAAAGGCACTGGACACAAGGATTTACAAGGTTCAGCACCAAAGGCCTACATCCTTGCCATGCTCTCTCAGCATGGATTCTCCCATTATAACTTGTTAGAATTACAATGGTCGATACAGAGTCCCACTGTATCTCTCCTGAGTCCCACAGGAGGGTCTTTATACTGCGTCCCACAGTGTTACCAGAGTCCCACTGGCCTGCTCCAGAATCCCACTGAATACTTCTTCTCCCTGAGTCCCACAGGGTCTTCTTCTGGCTCCTCGAGTCACACGAGTAGCTCTTCTTCACTTTAAGTTTCTTCAAGTATCCTCAACAGCCTGGGATAAAGGCTGCTGGCCTTGCTCTTCTTCTGATCACTTGTGGTGAACATGTCTTCTCGTCTTGCTCGGGCTTTATCACCTTCTTCTAAGGATGCCCCGGCTTCTCTCCAATTACTGAATGCTCAGACAAATAATATCTTTATCTTCGGTCTGATCCAGTCTCAGTTCACTTCAACATCCTGCACTGAGTGCATGGAAACTCTTCAAGATCTTCAAGTCTTGGACTCCTCAGATGCACACCACTGATTTAGCACTGTTCACGTGTGCACGTGCATGCATGCATGCATGCACTTTCCCTTTCCTCTTCTTGGTGCAGTAGACCCACAAAGGGTGTAATCAATTATAGCACACACCTTCTCACTTGAACTTCACACTTTTTGTTCAATGTGTTTACACACTTAAAGTGTGTTCTACTTTAGTGTGGGTCACTCCTTCTTCTTCCTCTAATGTGTATACACTTTTAGTGCACACATTAGGTTCGGCCACTTCTTTAATTTGCACACACAAATTCTTCACTTTGTACACACTTTAGACTTGGCCTATTCTCCTCTTCTTGTTGCACACACTCACTTTTGTGTTCTTTTAGTTTGTTCTTCAAGGTATGCACACACAAGGTCACAGCCCTCGGCCTCTTCAAATGCACACACTTAAGTGTGTTTTTATTGTTGTTGCACACACAATTTGTTCTTTCTCTTTTAATCTTCAAGTGTGCATACCCAACAAGGGCTACGGCCTCTTCTTATTCTTTTTGCACACAAGGCTCAAAGCCTTGGCCTCGGGTTCTTCTTCTCCACTTGGCACTCAAAGGGTGCAAGGGCTCGGCCTTCCTCCACTATTTGCACACACACTGCCACGGGTCCTCTTCTGTTTTTGCACACACAAGCCGTAGAGTCTTCACTTTGCACACACAAGCCTGTAGGGTGTCTTCACTTAACCCGTAGGATGTAGATACCCTTCACCAGAACTCAAGGAGGCGCGCAAGGGGTGCAACCCTCCTATTCTTTCCACTATCGCGCAAGTGCAAGGGCACAAGGGCCTGAGCAGGGTGTGGCCTTCTCTTCTTCAACAGCCACGAGGTGCACCAGCACTTGGGTGTGAAGCATGCAACACCACGAGGCGCGCAATCCACAAGGGTGCAAAGACACCTTGGGCGCGCAAGCTACTCCTGCCGCGCAAGTATGCGGGCAGGGAGAGCTCTTCCTGTCGCGCAAATAATGCACGCAGGGGACCTTCGAAGCCTCGGGTGTCTCCGGAACCTTCAGCCGCGCAAGTTCTTTGCGCGGGGCTTCAAACCTTCGCGAGGCACAGAGTGCTTCTCACGGGACTTCCTTCTTCAAAAACTCAGCAAGCATGTTCATGCCTCGGGTCTTCTTTATATAGGCGAGGAAGGCTTCAAATCCTCCGCGTGTTTTAACTTCAAAATCCCGAGATCTTCGGATCTTCAAAATCTTTACGAATCTTGATTTTACTCTCTGTTTAACGCGGGTTCTTTCATTATTTTCTTCCTCCTCGTGCATGCGATTTATAACGCATGCACGGCCTTCGGTTAAGGCTCATCCCATGCAAAACACGAACCACGTGGCCTTGGCAGCTTTGCTTGCCTCGGCCGAACTCGAAATCCTCCAAACATTGACTGCATGCACGACTCCTTTTAAGCATGGTTGTGTTCAGTAGGGTCGGACGAACTCATTGGTGTCTTCGTCTTGTTCAACAGAGGCCGGGAGCTTCAAAACAAGTCGTCGGAGGGCTCTGGTTCTGCGGAGGCTCGCGGGAGGCTTCGGGTGGCCTTCGGCTGAGCTCGACGAAGGAGACGAGCTCTCGGCCGTCGGATGCGGTGATCAAAAAGGCTTCGACGGCTTGGATCAGATCGGGGGCGCGGCGGATTAGATGATCGGTCCAGATCGAGCGCGTGATGAATCGTGCGGCTGGGATTTGTTCCCGGTGAAAATACCGCGTCCCACATCGAATTCTATCGCGGAATTTCCGCGGTTTATAACCCTGCCGCTCTCCGCTACCCCACAATTGAACTTCCTCCCTCCCGGTGCCGCCCGCACCGGGTTCTCTCTGCGGGCGCGCTCTGCGCCCACTATGCTCCCTGCGGGCGCGCTCCTAGCGCCCACAATGCTCCTCCGGTGCGCGGATTTCACCACCGCGTGCCCTCGGGGGCTTATACACGGCCCCCTGCGCTCCTCCGGGCGTGCCCCAGGCGCCCATGCGGTGTCCTTGGGTGCGCCCCAAGCCTCAAGGTTGCTGCCCTGGCCTTGAGGGTTCCCCATGGGCGTGGTGACCTTGAGTCCCACATGTGCCTTGGGTGATGACCCTCGGCTGGCCTCCTTGGTGGCCCAATTTTTTGGCAAAGTAAAGAATAATACTTTTTCAAATACAAAGTTCTTCCATAAGTTCAAGCCAAATGCCACATTCCAAGCCATCTTCTTCCCATCTCTATTCTTCTTCTTCTTAGAATTCCTCCATACTTCTTAAACAAATGTTCATCACTTAGGAATGGAAATTCTTGAAGGTTCATCATCTTCAACCGAACTCTTGAATCACTTAAATTATTCAAAGTGCTTCATTGATCTAATCAGAGATCAATTGGGGCTTCTTCTAATTCATTGATCTAATCAGAGATCAATTGGGGCATCTTCTAATTCTCATACACTAAGTGATAGTGCATGGACTTCTTCAGCTCACTTCATCCACTTAGGAGGTGTGGATGGATCTCTTCAACTCCTCATGCATTGTCAGTACAATGCATGGTCTTCTAATCATGTTGTGACTTTGTATCCAGTTGATACAAGTTCTATGAACTTAAAAAACAGCTCCACAATCGTCAGATGTTCTTAGAGAATGTTTCAACCATCAGCTCCTATGTCACTTAGTGAATCTCCTAAGTGACATGCATCTTAGTACTATGGCCATTCTCCTTCACCACAAACACCATCACTACCTTTGGCATTCACATCTTGACATTCCCTGACTTCCATTCATTCCAAGACAACTTCATGCCTCATTGACAACAAATGCAACACATTGCACTTCACTATCAGAGCCACCCCAAGAGTCTATGAACCTGGAACATCATATCCTTCGGTTTTATGTGAGTGTTATAAGGGGTTATGTTTCAATTACCTAATAAATTAACGTCTAATCCCATTTTTTTAAAAAAACTTATTCCATCATTCCAACTTTAAAAATATTGATGGAATTTGATAAATTTATTTTTCTGGTAAAAAAGGTACTTTTCAAGGATATATAAATTATTATATCAATATAATGATTTATTAATTATTTTTATTATAATTTAATAGCATTATAAAAACAATTTTATTTAATGTAAAGTGATAAAATATTTTTTTCCAGTGTTGAAAATTTTACTATACATTTTACAATGCATTTTATGTCCAACATTATTTTAGTAAATATATATTTTTTTTAATATTTAAATCTATAGTACTTATGTTTTTTATGAAGAAATAAATTTCAATTTTGAAATTAAAATGTTGATTTTATGTTAGGATGATTTTTTGATATGTTTTTAAAATACATTAGTTTTTTCATTTATAGTAAAAATATAGTTCAAGTTTTTCAGTGTATTTAATGACATCGTAATGATGAAATAATTATTATAAAATTCATTTCCACACTTTTGGATTAAAATATTTTTTATGTGTCCCAAGGGTAAAATACCATGGGAATATACCATGAGAAATTCAATGTTTTTTCAAATACCACTAATGAGGTTTGCAAGAAAATTAATAAAACACTCCATCAATTTATCTATAAATAACCACCCATTTATTAATTTCCATTAATTATAAATTAATTATAAATGATAATATGATAGTATTGCCTCACATATATTCATCCCAATGTGTCCTCAATTGACCAATGGTCCCGATCTTCATGTTTTAGAAATCTCTCTTTAAGGTTGGGGTAATCAAAACTCCTCTTTTCTTTTCAAATTCTATTTTTTATGTGGTGTCTCATTAAAATTTCAATAACAGGTTATTTTTACCATTTAACTATATCACATAAATTTATTAATAATTTTTATGAATAAATACCCTTATACCATATCTTATTAATTTTTTAAAAAACCATGTTTCATACCCTTTATTATGCACAATTTTTTTCTCAGAATTGCCCTCTTTTTCTGAAGAATGTTTTTTACATTCTTTATATTAAAGCCTAAAAATTTTTATATTCTAGTGTTACTAAAAAATATGTAAAAAGTATTTTCATTATTCTAAAATTTAAATACATAAAAGCCTTTTACCTTTTCATTGGGTATAAATGAGATAATGATTATGTTTTATGCACTTTTTAAAAACACAATGACTTTGATATGAATGTCATCTCATTTATTCTCCAAGAGTAATATATGAAAATCTTAATTATTATCTAAGTTGATCACCAGAAAATTAATACATATTAAATATGTTCCCTATCATTTCTCCAATGAATTGGGTAAATAATTTAATCTCATGAGTTGTCATGTTTTATGATACCATAGTGAATAACCATGGTGATTTTTATGACACCTCACTCACAAACCGTTGTGATACACATATGAATGTATTAAATAAATATTTATCAACATTTATAGGTAATGATTTATCTAATTATTATTATTAATATATTCCTCTTTGTCATGTATTTATGTGTTTCCTCACGTTCTTATTGATAATCATTAATATCACAAGTAAACTGCTTCCCTTATTTTCCCTTACTAGGACTTATGCGAACCCATTACATTCATGTATGTACCCATGTAATGATATTCAATAATTGGACTTTGGAGGAATATATTATGAATCATTTTGTGTGGATTAGAATAATTTTCTCTTATTTTCATGTATTACATTATTTTTTTTCAAGACAGTAAACGACAAAAGATCATTAGTTTGTAAAATGATATGTAAATATATGTAATAAAATCGTGGGATTCCATAGTTAGTGTTAGAAAACGATTTAGTTATTTTTGGAAATTATTATTTTAAATAATTAAGAAGAACATTAGGGGGATCTTAAAATATAGGAAAAACTATTTGTATTTTTCTGAAATATTAAGTATGTAGTTTCTGAGAAAAGAATTCCATATATGGATATGAGCAAGTGGATGTTTCTCTTTCACAAATATATATAGGGGTAACTCAAAAAAACACTAATTTGAGATATACTTGAACTGGAAGTGGTGCTCTACAACATGCCATACTTCACTTCATGTTTGACACTCTCAGGGGATATGTCTGGCTAATCACAATCTCTTTATGAACTATTTTTAAGGATTTATAGAAACTATAAATATTACTAAAGAATTATGTTTTAAGACAAGAATTTCATTTAAAATTATAATATTATTAAATTAAAATATTTCTCACAATGGTTTTAATCTTTTTGAAAATGGTGGGAAGTAAGATAAATTTTTTAAATGGTGAGCATAATAGACTAGGTGTTAACGACCGACTGATGGAATATGAAATCAAAAACATTATTAGAATGATGAATCAACTAATATGTGTTATGATAAATATCTTGAATGATTTTGAGATTCTAGATTCACCAATAAGGGAATAGAATTCTCTTGAGTCCTTTACGAATCAACGACCACAAAATTTTAGTGAATCTACCTACCCATTGATTTCTGAATAGTGGATAAGAATTATCAATAGATATTTTAAATCATATATTATTTAAAATAAGATAATTTCACCCTATATGTGTACTTCTTGGAGGGAAAAGCTTATTAGTGGTGGAAACTAGTAAAAATATGAATAAACAGTGGATATTGAAGCAATGGAGTATGATCTATTCAGGAGAACATTTTTTCAAAAAATATTTATCCCATTCAATTCAGAAAATGTGAAAAATGAATTTATAGACTCAACCAGAAGGAGAATAAATCTATGGGAATATATGAGATGAACTTAACTACACTTTTCTCATTTAACTCTATCTTTGTCATGGATCCTGATAGAATGTTTGAAAGATTATTCAGTGGACTATGATCCAATATTGGGAAGAATCTTCCATATCGAGACTATGAAAACTACAAGGAGAAAATATGCGGTTCTATAGAGGTAAAAATGGAGTTCTATGATATGTAGTGGTCTCACAAATCAAATGAAAATAAGAGAGACTATGCTCAAACATGGGGGGTTTTGGTTATGGAATAGGAGGAAAAAATTTCAAATTCCCACATGCTACAAATGGGGGGAGAAGAATTCATGGAACTACCTTCTCGATAGTGGGAAATGTTACAATTATCTAAGAGAATTCCATATTGATCATAACAATCATTGTGAGTTAAGGACTCCACGTCTCAACATAAAAATAAAAGTGAATATGGTTTAGGCTTTGACCAATATCCAATGTTTGAAGTGTGGATATCTTGGTCAACAATGAAAATCACTATCCAAATCCAAAGGAAGTTTATGGGAATCACCATCAACCTTATCATAGGCTAAGGGAGAATGGTCGGAATTTAACTATCACAATAGTAGAATTTGAAGCTCCAAATTATGTGGCAGCAAGTACTCTCATTTTTCTCTCAATGATATTATGTACTATGTTTGATTCTTTTTCTACACATTATAATATTACTACTTTGTTTTTAATGAATATAGAATTAATCCTAAGATTCTAGAAGTTTATTTATTAGTTAATTCTACTATAGATATTGTCCAATCATCAAAAGTGTATAAAAACCCTTGTATTTAGTAAGGTTATCAAATTATTTTCACAAACCTAGTAGTCATTCCCCTGGTGGAATTAAAAATTATACTATGGATAGATTGGATCCAAAGTATAATGCGAAGATCAACTATAGAATCAACGAAATCCCAGAAGTCTTGAATTGACAACCTAAATTTTTTCCAAGGAGATAGTACTTGACTATATATTTTTCTAGAATCACATCACATAGCATTCATTATAGATATGATTAGTGAAGATGAAGAAGGAAATGATAGTATACAAATAGAGAATGCATCGTTCATTTTGAAATACATTAATGTATTTATCAAGGAGTTATAGGGGCCTCCCAAATAAATTGAGGTAGAGTTATACATTGAACTTATGCTTGCATCCAAACCCATCTCAAATAATTATATTAAATGGAAAATGTGGAGATGAAGGAATTAAAGAATAAAAAAAATTATCATTTTTGAGAAGGGATTTATCCAGCCAATTGTGTCTCCTTGGGGATAACATGTTCTTTATATGAAGAATAAGGGTGGATAAATGTGGTTATGAATTTATTATAGAGAACCTAATGGGATCATAGTGATGAACAAGTATTCTATTCCAAGAATTGATTATTTATTTCACCAACTTTGTGGGGCTCAATACGTCTCCATGACTGATCTTAAAAATGGTTATCATATATTGAGGGTTATGAAAGAAGATATTCCAAATTCCACCTCTCAATAATGAAATGGGAATTATTAGGTTTTTCAGTACATTTGGGTTGACTAATGGTCTGTCTATTTTTATGAATTCGATGAATAGTGAATTTAAGGAAAGCCATGATAAAATTTTTGTAGTTTTCATTGATGATATTATGATATATTCCAAATGTTGGGAGGAGCATGAGGATCATATAAGGTTTATGTTGAAAAATTTATGAAATGATATACTACATGGAATGTTAATAAAATTTTATTTTTTGTTACAAAATGATTTTTTCTTAGGGAATATTATAACCATTGAAGAAATAAAAGTTAACCCTTTAATGAAAAAGGATGTGGTGGAGTGACCTCATCCTACAACTATAAATGAGCTTTGTAGATTACTTGGTTTAGTATGATATTAGAGGAGGTGTGTATGACAAAATTTTATGACATTGTAATCCACAAACTAATTTATCTCAACAAGGGGTCATGTTAATCAATATAATGGAGTGTGAGGAATGTTTCAAAGAGTTGAAGAAAATATTGGTTACTGCGCCTGTGTTAAATCTATAGTATATCAGGTAAGGACTATTTAATTTTATCTATTAATCTATGAAATGGCTTGGGAGCATGCTCATGAAAAATGATAATGTGATTTCCTATGAATCTGGATAGTTGAAACCTCATGAGCATAACTATCCTATGCATGAATTGGAGCTGGATATGGTTGTTTTTCTCTAAATATATGGAGGAACTATCATTATTTAAAGAAATGTGATATATATATAGACCATCAATGTTTGAAGTATATTTTAGCACAAACAGAATGGAACATGATATAGAAGAGATTGTTGGAACTTCATAATGTATATGGTTGTTCAATTAATTATCATCCTATAAGAGAAAAAAAAGTATTTGATGCCTTATGTAGGAAATACCCTAATAGTTGACAATAATAAGGATCCTTGGAGATCCTTTGATCAATGTCCTAGTAAAAATGGAAATGGGAATCATAAGGGAAGGGACATCATCAGGCCTATTCCAAATTATTTCTCAACAATCATTAGTATAGAAGATCATGAAATCTCAAAGGGAAGATCACTTATTATAGAAGAATACAGATTTTTTGAAGGATTGGATGTTTCCAGAGTTCATTATTGAACAAGAAGGTGTACTTAAATTTTATACAAGACTATTTGTTCCATATATTCTGGATCTAAGGAATGTGCTTTTAGATGATTATCATGGATCCACATTCCCTATACATCTTGGATGAAAAAAAATTATAGAGACCTTTGTGATCAATATTTGTGGGATAACATGAAAAGGGAGATTTTCAACTACATTACATGGTGCCCAGTGTGTCCACAAGTTAAGGTGAAGTGAAAATTCCAAAAGGGGTATTACAACCAGTACCCATAAATGCATGGAAGTTCAAAAATATCACTATGGACATTGTCACTAGACTCTCGAAAACATTTGAAATAAATAATATGATATGGGTTATAATGGACTATCTCACCAAGACTTCCCATTTTATCATTATTTGAGAAGATTTCATTCGGTACTAAATTTTAACAAATTATGTAAATAAAGATATGAGGATGTATGAAATGCAACTTTATATAATTTCTGATCATGATCCATGGTTCAAATAAATATTCTGGAGAAGAATTATAAATTCAACAATGACTGAATTGAATTTCAATATGGCCTATCACTATCAAACTGATAGCCAATCTAAAAGGACTATACAATCACAGAAGGAAATTTTCAAAACATATTAGACTGAATTTAAAGGGGGATGTGATAAAAATATCCCATATATTGAGTTCTCATACCACAAAAGATTCCATTAAAGTATTCATATGGCACCCTATGAAGCTATATATGGGAACTGATGTATAACTCATACTTTTTTTAATGAAGCAAGTGATAGAAATATTCTTGGAAATGATCTTATGAAATAGAAACATAAAATGTTTATTACATCCATAACACATAAAAGATATTCATTTTTGAATAAATAAATATATTGAAAACCATTTAAGGGACATGGATTTTGATATTATAGATAAAGTATTCCTTCAAATATCACCCTAGAAGATAGTCATGAGGTCTGAGATGAAAGGGAAACTCAACACCAGATACGTGGTCCCATATGAAATCCTTGATATCATAGTAGTAGTGGACTATTGGATAAAACTCCAACCAAACAAACAACAAGTTTATAATGATTTCCACATATCACTCTTAATAATGTATATACTAGTCCCACACTTCTATTGAGTGTGAAGGACATAAAATTGGAACATGGGATCTCTTATGAGGAGTAGAACATGGATATATTGGGCAGTAGATACAAGATTCTATGAACCAAGACAACCCAACTCATTAATATGTTTTTGAGGAAAAAAATATGATGAACCCATGTGATAACCATAGGAATCATTGATGAATACGTACCCTCTAATTTTCCCATCCAAGGGAACGAGATGAAATTTTGGGGTTGAAATTTCTTTGGGGTTGGGGGAGAATATGATGACCTGAACTTTTTTAATATAATTTGTTTTCTAAAAAATGGCTGTTATATATTTTGTACCCAATATAACTATATCCCTTTACTAAAGAAGTGAATATAACTAATATGTGACCATTGGGTTTCAAATGTTATATGATTATTGGTCAATTATGACTTTTGGCCAATATGACCATTTGAAACAATACTCTTAATAATAATTTTAACATTACAATTAGTATTATAAATAGAAATGATAATTTATAATTAATGTAGAAATAAGATTTTATGGCCTCATCCAGTAGAATCATTCTATATAAAACCCATTTTTAGAGCATGAGAATTAGTTAGTATCATTGGTCTTCACTCATGACCAACACCAACATTTCCACCTTGAACGAAATCACCAACAAGAGATGTTCATGTTGGGGGAAATTACCACTTGGGTAATGCTATCCGATCCACCTAAAGAGTCTATCAAAATTGTATAGCTTACCCTTCGGTCATATGAGTGTTTGATAAGGTGGATATCTTTCAAATACCAAATAACATAATTTCTAATACCTTCGTTTAAATATTTTTTCTTCATCATTTCCATTTTATAAATAGTATTGCCTAAAAATTGAGATTGAATTATATTAATTGATTTTTCTAGTAAAAATTTTATTTTTTATCGAAACTTAAATTAGTATATTAAACAATGGTTTTATTAATAATGATTATTATAATGAAATAGTATTATATAATCACTCTTATATAAGTACAAATGATATTTTTTTCATGTGTTGTAAATTTTACTATGCATTTTACAATTCAATTTAGTCTGTTATTATTTTTAATAAATTGGTACATTAATTGTTAATAGTGAAATTTCACATATTTATAGATTTATTATAATAAAATGAATTTCATTTTTGAAATCATAACATTAATATTATTTAGAGTTAATTTATGATAATTTTCTAAGACGCATTAGTTTTTCATGAATATTAAAACTACAATTTTAGTTTTTTAGTATATATAGTGACAAAATTATAATTTAATAATTAATATAAAATTATTGAATGAAATTTTGGATTAAAATAAAATTTTATGTATATCATGTGGAAAGTACCATGGGAATGCCAATGGTTTTTCAAATACCACTACTTAGGCTTCCAAGTGAATAAACAAATAACTTTTCCCTTTTCCAAAAATACCCACGCATTTAATCCTTCATATTCATTAAAAATTCATTCCCCTTGGATATATGATGTTATTTCCTCCAAATGGGTCCTCCCATGGTGTCCCCAATCCCCCATGGTCTTGATCATGGAGTTTTAGAATACTATCTTTAAGGTATGGGAAATCTGAACTCCTCTTTTCATTTCACGATATCTTTTTATGTGACATGTCTTTAATAATTCCAAACTATGTTCTGAAGACCATTTTATTATTCAAATTTATTTTATTAATAATTTTTAATTAATGGGAGACATGTTTCCCCTATATTTGTTATGTTTTTTAAAACTATATTTCATAACTGTTATGTTGCTGAATTTTGTTCTCAAAATCTACCTCTTTTTATCTGCAACTTACATTATTTTCAATACGTTAATACCCAAAACACTTTATCTTCCTGGGATATTAACCATTATTTTAAAAAGATAAATTTTATTTCGTAATTGACATAAAAAATCCTTATTTCTCTATCCATGGGTTATGAATGACATAATGATCATGTTTTTAAGATTTTTTCAAACAAAATTATTTTGATATGAAAGTTGTTTATTTTATTCCCTATGGGTTTTTATCAAATGTTTAATTTTGATCTATGGGATCATTAGAAAATTTATATGTATTAAGGGTTCAATCTGACAGAACTCTAATGATTTGGTTAAAGAATTTGATCTCTATAGGTGACATCTTTTACGATGCCATAGTGATTAACCTTGGAAATATTTATGAAACCTCATTGACAAATCATGGTGATATGCTTATGAATTTCTAAAATAAGTTTTTTAGCAACATTTTAAATTTATTATTCATGTTATAATTATTATGATATTCCATTTTCTTAGGTATTTATGTGTTTCCTATGGTTCTTATTCACAATCCTCATGATCACAAGTAATATGTTTCCCTTGTTTTCCCTTACCATTCATTATGCTCTCCTTTTTTTTATATTTGTCCCCAGGTTATGAGATTCACTAATTGAACTTAGTAAGTACCTATTATTAATCCTTTTATGTTTATTGGAATAATTTTTTTTGTTTTTCTGTATTATGAAATTTTTTTCCAAGACACTAAAATTTGAAAGATCGACTATTTGAAAAATTTTGTGTAAATATATGTAATAAAAAAGTGGGATTCCATATGAAACACATGATATGCCTCTTCATTTTCTATGGAGATTATAATTATCAAAACATTAATGCGGAATAATTCTATTTATATCATTTAACTATATCTAGTTCATGTAATAAATCCATATTTACAATCTTTTGAAAAGCGATCATCCTGTCCGTAGGCATGGTATTTAATAGGTGTGGGTGAAAAAAAATTCTAGAATATATAGACTTACTAAAATAACTGTAAAAAATAATTGGTATAAAACATAATAAACGCAAGAATTTATAGGAATACATAGAAATTGATATATTATCATAACAAAAACTTAGAAATTTAGCAACATTATCCTTCTTCACTTCCTCGAGATATTACCATAAATTACGATTAACCTGTGGCATTCCTTGGTAAATATTTCATTCAAAAAAAATGTAACCACAAACATCAACCGCTCATTTCCTGGTACCTCAACTAAGGATTTGATAAACATTTTGTTTAGAGAATATGGAGTCTTGAGAGAATCAAATAACATATCAACATCTTCAAGACACTTCACTGACACAAGGGAACCTTGTATAACTTTATAATATGGTGGTTGAACATCCAATATGTTGAGGATGTGGTTCAATTTTGGTTAGGTAATAGGAACCACCTCTTGGTTTTGATTTTTGATAGAGTCATTAAAGAGAGATTAATATTCTAGTAAATTTGAAGAACTAACTCGATGGAAAGACTATTAGACCAACACATTATCATTATTAAAGGAATTTCTGTGAGATATTTAAGAACATTGAGATATAAAGAGATATCATCCCAAACATCAAATAACAACCAAACATATCCCAAATGATTTAAAAAAATTCACAACCAACTTAAATCAGAAAATAATCAATTTCATAACCCAATATATTTCAGCATATTAAAAAAACAATTCTATTTTCATTAAAAATGATTAATATTTCTATAAATAAATCACATTTTAAAAAAAAATCAACCAAAGCATATAAATTATTCCATGGTTTAAAAATAATTAATCCCAATTTCCAATTAGAAAACCATTCTTATTATAAATCCATAACAAACCATAAATCCTTTATAAAACATTTTTCTATCACATCACATAGTAGTTTTTGATAATTATTTTTTTAAAGCATATACTTGAAGAAATGAAATTTTTTCATTGAAAACATTACAAGAAAACCTAAAAACATTTTTTTGAAAAAATTTAGTTCTCAAAAGAGATTTAAAATTATTAAGATGGGATTAAACTTGAATCAACCAAATAAGAACATGATAAAACCCACATCATTAATCCCCATAACAAACCTCACATAAGATAAGTCACTTGTAGGAATATGCATATAGTGTCATTCATATAACCATGTTTGAACTATAAAAGTATTAGTTGAATTGGATAGTAAAACACACAACAACCTCACAAATGTTCATTATTGGATTCCCTAATCATCGACATTGATTCCACCGAGATTACCTAACTGTGAGATCATGTTTCAACTATTGTCATCCTTATAATCCTGTTCAAAAAATCATAAAAGACTCCCCAAATCGAATATTGTCTCATTTATAATATAAATAAAATTTATTATTATAAAACCATTAACTCAGAAGAAATACTCAAGTCCTAGCAACCCTAGTAACTAAAGTCTCATCATGAAGGGGTGGTTATCAAGTTCTCGCTCACGAACTACCTCTTTTGTATAGACACATTCCTATTCACTTTTCTAATACGAATCACCCTTAATAAAAGAAGGATATAAATTTAATGTAATTAATTCTAAATAAGGGCTTCATCTGATACCATTTCCAATAAACTAACCTAGAATACCATCAAAAACAATACCCGAGCTGATTTTCTACTAACACCAAGAGAATTCTCGATCTCCACAGGATGATGACATTCACCTAGGAATGAATAAATAATATTTGGGAATTATTTCTCCATAATATTATTTCCATAATAGAGTACAATATGAAAACATCATCAGATATATATAAATCAGTACATACATATCATAGTAAAAATATTCACTAAGAAATATATTAATAGAAGATAACAAAAAAACCTACCTCCTAGAGGACCAAAACCACCGACAATGTCCCATGTCACCAATGCCTGGTCACCTAATCATGAACCCTGAAAGGAAAAATAAATCTGGAACACCAGCTATAGTATCAGTAGAGATGAAAACACAAAACGGTATAAGCATAGTGCGGTCTAAATGGCCAAGTAGGATTACACAAAAGATTATATTAAATAAGTTCATCAAGAAATTAAAATATTCTAAAATATTATTACAAATAAGAATTTAGTAGGATTGGTATAAAATAGAGTTTTTAAGAATTCAAATTAATTAATCAAACAAAACCTATAAAACGTCTAATTTAATCATTAAAAACTAAACATTTTTATGAAATAAGTTGAAAACCATTTTAAAAGTACAAGTCATATAATCATGAAAAGATGATAATATGCACATGATATGGATTGATGAGTACGCTTCTATAAAATTTAGTCATCATCCATAATAACAATAAATTAATTAAATAATGTATCTCTGGTGCCATATAGTGACAACAAATACTGTCATGTATCGAGGATCAAATATGTGGATTTCATTGGTAGTACCTAGGTATGAATCTATGTCTACACTAGAATATCTAATATCAGTACCACATGACTAATTTCTAGGATTATATATAGCCTCACAAGTATCAAGAGACGTAGTTCCATGCATAACGTCTTTTCCCTATGCATGTCCATATCCTGAACATATTATGACCTCTATAGATCCACTATAAGGATGTGTGTTTTATAGTGAATAAAATATCCAGGTAATCAAAAATACCATTATAGTTCAACACGTCTTGTGAAAATAAGCGCTGATATAAACATGTTACAAGGATGACATATGTATCATTGTCAACAATATCTCACTATAACACAAAAACTATGTCAATTTATATTGTCCCTCTTCAACCCCCTAACCATTTGAAGTTTGAGAATGAAAAAATTTATAATTAAAAAATTATCACATGGGATAATTATCATGATTCTCCAACCTGGCCATCAAGAATCATCAATTTAAATTCAAAACCTCTTATTAAATTAAATATTCAAAAGTCTAATAATACACACTTCCTTTCACAAGTCATCATGAATATGAAAAATCGGTCTTTAATACAATAATTTATTTCGATGAAACCCTAAAGCATAGAACGAATGTTTTAAAATTTCAAAAGGATATAGTTCATTTGAAAACATGGGGTTCCACCATATTTCATTTTTAATAAATAATTTATTTCCAAAAAGCAAAGATAAAACAATTAAACACAATGGTAAAATAAAAAAAATCCGTTACTTGTCCATTTAAAAATCCATCTATTTTAAATTATTTTGAAATCATTAAATAGATCAACTTATTTAATTCGAATTCAAGATGAGAATTTTATAAATAAAAACCCAAAACAAAGTCCTCAATTTCACCAAATCCAAATTTTAGTGTTCATTGAAAGTAAATACAAACAATGAATGGATTTAAGTAATTCATTATAAGGTGATAGATATCATGATTATACAAATTCAATTAATTCCATGTTTAATTTAAATAGACTTGTGTCAATGAAACCTTTATAAGGAATTAAATTGTAAAATCTTCTAGAACATGTTTTAGAAATCAAGAAAACATATATTTATTAATTTATTAAGAAACAATGAATCAAAAAATTATGGAAAATCAATGAGACACCAACTCAGAATATAAGGAATCCAAACACAAAAAATCATAAATGTGTCTCCTCCGATGAAGATCTCTAAATCTAGGATGATAGATTCAAAATAATGGAGACGAGATTCTAGATTCAAAATTCCACATGAATGAACCATTATTCAGAAAAAATGGAAGTCCATCTTAACCAAAAAAAAATAAGGAATCAAAAGCTAAAGGGATACCCATGATGAAGGTGAAATGAAATCAATGAAGGGGATGATCTCCACATTGATTGGTGCTTTGATCTACTAAGACATGTGGTTTAGGGATCCAAAATTGATCTATATGGATCCCAAAATCCAAAGATTTGATTTAGATGTGAGTGGGAGGTTTTTTGTTTAATTAAGATGGATTAGATATTTTTATTATGTTTTTTGGTGATTTAATTACCATCTGCACGATTTCCTGGGTTAATTCACACAGTTAGTACAAACCATACATCTAAACATGTGCCCAATACAGAGCTCATGGTGGGGTAGCCTGATTTTTTAAAACACTTTGTTTAACCATGCCCTAATCATGTTTTCCCCTTCTATCCAAGATGCACACTTTGTCAAAACATTCACAAACCATCTTCAAACTGTGTAGAGGCACATTTAGCATTAATGATGTTAAACAAAAACACCCGATAAAACTCATAAAGATATGAAATCATTGGATATTTAAATAATTAGGAGAAAAAAAAATAATAAAGGGATGGGATGTTACAATTTTCATGAAAAATAATTTGAATTAATGCCACCCAATAGTTGTTAGACTTTAATAAAAAATAATATTTATGTAATCAGGTAAAACCATCCCTCCTCAAGTATGAATGCACACATCTCACCCCCAATATCCACTAAAGATGCATTAATCAAGAATTATTTTCCATGTAACCACCCAAATAGTTCCTCTATGGTTCCCTCATTGTTTTAAGGAACTATTATTATGTTTTTGGAAATAAATTTTCAAGGTATTTTATTTCTCTTCATCTTCCTTTTCATTTAAGTTCCTAAAATTTGTGAGACATCATAATGTCATGGACTAATAATTTTCATGCTTGTTTTATAATTCCATTAAATTAAAAATTGTATTTTATTAATGGGAGACCTCCATTCTCTCTCATAACAAAATTTACCTAATCCTTGTTTTATAAAATCATATTTCCAAAAACATTTCATGGATTTTTCTATTTTTAATGAAAATATATTATATTGTGAATACAAAAATCCCATCATTACTGATAATAATTCACCTAGATAATAGTATAATATATTTATTTTGGTATTTAAATGAATAAAACCTACATTCCATTTTATTTAGGTTAAAAATGATGTAATTTTGAGGTCATGAAGAACTAAAGTACTCGATGATTTTTTATGAAACCAGTTCATTATCCGTTCTGAGTTATTCCTAAAGAGATTAATTATAATCAATGTGGATCAAAAGAATGAATATATATGATGGGGGAAAATTTATCTAGATCTGATTCATTGGATAGTGATTTAATCTCTACAAATGAAGTGTTTTTGGATTCCTAAGTTAATGGAAATGGTAATTCTTATTTATGAAACCCTGTTGGTAAAACATTTTGATAGGCTTAAGATTGACTTTTTTTATTATATACATATTTTAACAATATAATCCATGTTATTTCTTTAATGATATCACTACTGGAAATGAAATCTATACCAATGGATGAAAACTTTTGGTATAGGCTGTAAAAACAATGGTATAAATTATACAAACAATTTAACAAACTATAGCAAAGAAAGCTATGAAAAAAGACATATACCAACAGTTTTAAAGAAACGGTTGTTATATGTGAACAAATCTATACTATACCAATGGATTTATGTAAACCATTGGTATAGAGATTAGATAAGGGGTTTTTCAACATTTCTAAGGGAACCGTTGTTAAAAATTGCACACAGAACCTATACCAATGGTTCAGAACTCTTGGCATAGGCATAGATGTACAATACAAACTGCAGCCTGCTGCTCTGTTTGCTGGTATGCGAATTGTACAGCAAGAAATTATATAAAAAATTTTGAATACAATATGGATACATACTTTAATAATCAATTATTAATATAATACAATAATCAATTATAAATACAATGCGTTAAAAAGTGAGTACATAATTATATGTGATACCGAATTAAAAATACATACCAAATTGCATTTTTTATAACTCATACATTATTGAGTTCAGAAATTAGTTTCTAATAACCCGAAATAAGGAAACAAATAAATGAATTCAACTAATAAAAAATATAATGTCCCATGGTTTGGGGCGGGTGTCTTTGAACATAGTGATGATGATAATGGGTGTGTATCATTGAGCTTGTTTGTCTTAGGGAATATAGTTGTCCTTGGCATATTAAATGTCATTTGTTTTATAATAGGGGTATGATTTCCTCACATGAGAAGTCGATTTTGTGAGGATTGACCATGGATCCTTGTGCTGATGTATCAACACAATCCGAATACATTTGGATGGGTTTCCGTATGGCAATTGTTTTTACATAAAATGATGCCCATTTAAAACAAAAGAGAGACATTTAGAGTGATACCGCCCACACTATGCCTCAAATTGAGGAGGGGTTGAATAGTAAACATAACATATGACCCATGGATCATTTTCCTAATGTATCAACATAATCTGAATGCATTTGGTTGGTTTTCCATACGGCAGTTGTTGTTGTCACTTAAAATGTTAACCATTTCAAATAAACATGAGACACTTTGAGTGGTACTAGCCACACTGGGCCTCATATTGAGGCTCGGTTGACTCGTACTCATCGTACATTCCCTATGGATCGTTTTTATAAAGTATCAACACAATTCGAATAGGTTCGGTCAATTTTCAGTACGTTAGTTGTTTTTAATTAAAACAGTGTTTATTTTAAACAAAAGAGAGACACATAGAGTGCTACCAGCCACACCATTCCTCAGATTAAGGTTGGTTTGACATGTATAAATCACAAATGACCAATGTATCATTTTACTAATGTATCAACACAATCTGAATAAGTTTGGTCAATTTTCCGTATGCCAGTTCTTGTTTTCATTTAAAATGTTGATCATTTTAAATAAATTTGAGACACTTTGAGTGGTACCCAGCACATTGTCCCTCGGATTGAGGCATGGTTGACTTGTACACATCAAAAATGACCCATGGATCAGTGACATAATGTATAACAAGAATCCAGATTCCTTTGGTTGGTTTTCTGTATGCCAATTGTTGTTGTCATTTAAAATGATGGTCATTTCAAATAAAGGTGTGAAACTTTGAGTGGTATCAGGTACACCACACCTCGGATTTAGGCGGGGTTGACTCGTACACCTCAAAAATGAATCATGGATAGTTTTACAAAAGTATCAAAATAATCTGAACATGTTTAGTCATTTTTTCGAATGCGGGTTATTTTTAATTAAAATGATGTCCATTTTAAACAAAAGAGAGTCACTTAGGGTGATACCGGACACACCATGCCTCGGATTGAGGAGGGGTTTCCTCGTACAGGTCCAATATGACTCATAGATCATTTTCCAAAGGTATCAACACAATATAAAAGTGTTTGGTCAGTTTTCTGTAGGCTAGTTGTTGTTTTCACTTAAAATCATGTCCTTTTTAGACAAAAGAGAGACAATTAGAGTGGTACCGGCCACACCATGCCTCGGATTGATGCAGGGTTGACTCGTACATGTCACAAATATCCCATATATCATTCTTATAAAGTATCAACACAATCTTAATGTGTTTGGTTGGTTTTACGTATGCCAGTTGTTTTTTTCAATTAAAATGTTGTTCATTTCAAATAAAGGTGAGACACTTTGAGTGGTACCGGCCACACCGTACCTTAGACTGTTGCATGGATAACTACTACATGTCAAAAATAACCCATCGATCATTGTACTAATGTATCAACACAATCTGAATACGTTTGGTTGGTTTCCTATAAACCAGTTGTTTTTACTTAAAAGGGTGTCCATTTAAATCAAAAGAGGGACACTTTGAGTGATACCGTCCACACCATGCCTCAGATTGAGGTGGGGTTGGCTCGTACACATGTCATATGACTCATGCATCATTGTCCTAAAGTATAAACACAATCCTAATTCATTTGGTCAGTTTTTCGTATGCCAGTTGTTGTTTTCACTTAAATTGATTTCCATTTTAAACAAAAGAGAGACACTTAGAGTGGTACCGGCCACACTATGACTCGGATTGAGGCGGGGTTGACTCATACACGTCACAAATGACTAATGGATAGTTTCCTAAATTATCAACACAATCCGAATGTGTTTCCTCAACATATACCATCGGTTTAAAACCATTGGTATTGTGTATTTCTAGAACTATTGCACAACAGCCCCTCAAGTAGCCCCTCCAGTATACAACTGCATAAACATAGCACAAAAAACACCTACAAACAGACATAAAACATCATAAAAACACATGAAATGGCACAAAAAATAGACATAAAACCATAAAAATCTTCCAACCATGTCATGTACTACAATTCCCTATTTTAATCTTTATATGAAAAAAATATTTCAGTAGAGTTGAATAATAGTTTCGATAACTCAAACATTATTTACATCAATTTCAATCATCATATGACAACCACTCTTCCAGTAGAAATTTACCCCACCCCTGAACAACCCCCCAACTAGCACAGCCTCCCCACCTCCCCATCAAATTATAATGGATTGAATAGTCTATGAAATACTTATTAGAGTTTACTAAGAGTGTGAAATTGGCTCAAAGTAATATAATTTATTCTAATGTGAACTAAATCATTTTCATAAATGTTGGATAAAATACATGTAGATGTTAAAATTTGAAATGTAATTTGTTCTTTGTAAAGGAAATGTCATTTGTGATGCACTTAGAATGAAAATGAAGGAGGTAAGGGTGTTAATGGCAGATATTGGGTGAATGGAAATGGATTTTTTTGATAGAATATATAGTGGTAATAGCATAACATAATTGGGTATTGGTTTTTATATGAATAGTGATCATGTACAAATTGGTTGACTGAAAATACATTTTTTTATTTTTGAAAACACTTTTTGGTTAAGTGAGAACCCACAAGTACAAAATCAATTTGAGGCCAAGTGAGATCCAACAATACATCAAAATGATCCATTGACAGAATGAGAGCATTGTAGACACAGATCAAACCAACAAATCAAAACAAAACAAAACAAAAAGACAACCTGTTCAAGGGGATCCACCATTGCAAACATGAGCCAGAACAAACCAAACAAACATGAACAGAAAAAAGGAAACAACATGCTAGAAGCAAATCTGCATTGGAGACTTCAAAGGAGGACAACTGAGGGTGAAAGATTCATCCCCGTAGCTCTACAATGAGAAACCAAGAGACCTCCAAACCACCATGGACAATGAAACAAGCAATCATCCAAAAATTTCAACATTCACCTAGGTCAGCAGCACCATCCAAAACCTCATGTGATCCATCTAACCTGACCAAATTGGAGTTGATCGGGATGGAGCATGACGAAATGGCAGAGGAAGCCCAGAAAATGTGAAATAATCAAGACAACGAAACCTTAGAAATAACCGTCGTCATCAAAAACTGATCTCTGGTCAACCTTCCATCGGCTGTGTATGTGTCTGATTCAGAGTGTGTCGTGATGCATATTATGATGACAAAAAACAGTCCCCTTCAATAATGGGTTATAGTCATACATGGTGTAATACTGGTAACTATAAGGGATCCACTTATTTATTCTATGATAAAAATAATTTATGAGACCATACCATGCTTAATAGTGAGAATAAAAGTGAGGACACATAATATCCTCAAAATAATTGGATCCAACTAAATCATGCCCAAAATACCCTCTTTAATCCAAACATCCTACCATAGGACTTTGACAAGTGGCAGCATATTCCCTCGCTAAACTTTCTTTATGTTGTGAAATAAAACCCCTCAATTTTTGAAATTGTCAGATTTTTTAGGATCATAATAATATCTTTTGACAATGAACGAACACCCAAATATGATCTATCAACAAACACAATCAACTTTCATAGAAAAAAGAAAAATGTCTGAAAATGGATTTTACCTGGGAGTGGTTTTCTTCTTCCTAAATCTAAAGAGAATGTTAGATGATTCATGATATGAAACTAAATTTTAAAATGGGGTATGGAAATAGATCACGGTTCCATGGTCAATATAAAAGGAGTAAATTATGGAACTCTTTACATGATTTAAAATTTAGGCAGAACTAAAATGATCAGAAGTTGAACTTCTGATGGTCTAAAATAATGGAACTATATGTTTATTGACCTTAGTGATAATAATATTAATTTTCTTAAGGAAATTAACACTAAATGGTACAAGAATGGTGCGATATATTGATCAGAGTAGGATTCTACCACATCGTACCTCAGATTGAGGTTGGGTTAAATCGTACACGTAAAAATGACCAATGTATCATTGTCCTTAAGTATCAACACAATCCAAATACATTTGGTCAGTTTTCTGTATGTCATTCGTTGTTTTCACTTAAAATGTTGTTCATTTCACTGAACGATGTGCCATCCATGAACCACATATCGTTGGGTAAAAATAATATATTTTCACTAAAAACACTAAAATAAATAAAAAGGAAAAATAAAATTACAAAAAAATATAAAAATTACATCATAATTAAAAAATGGTTGCGACACTTGGCCATCCATGAACCCACATGGACACCCCCCCCCCACCAGGACAGCCCCCACCCCATCCACCACCCCATCCCCCACCCCACCTATACACTCCCACTCCCCACCCTGAAAAAATGGAAATGAAATTAAAAATACCATAAATATGATTTTATTTCTTCAAAAAAACCCAAATATTATGCCTCTACTCCAAATGCTAAAAACAATGACTTATTTTTTGAAATTATGATATTGTTCAGGACCTTCAAGGATTAAAAAAATCAATTTTTCATGTGTAATGATACTCTTCAGGGTGTTCTAAATATAAATAGGTGGGTTTAGAAATGAAAATTAAAGTGTTAAAAGTAGGATTTTTATGGAGAGTTTTCAAATTTCTAATTAAATATCTCCAACTCATATAGAAGATAATGATTTTAGAATATCCTCTAACAAAACATAATTATAAATGAAGAGATGCCTCAAAGTGGTGTTAAATGAGGATAATTGAATTTGAAATCCAAAAAGGAAGTATCGGGAGAACACCCTAATGGATTAATAATTCCTAAGGGAATCTTTTAATTATACTGATATGAATCAGCATTTATATATTTACATTGGTTTTATTGATGGATAATGATATTATTTTTCATTTTTGGAGTTGGGTTGACCTCAAAACATTGAATGGGGTTCCACTCTATAGTTCTGAGAATATATTATTCAAAGTTATGAAGCTTCCACCTATAAACATGACAACTTTATATCAGTGCCTACTAGAATTTCATGACATTTAAGGGATATGTATTTTGTGAAAAAGACTATGAATTATCAGGAAGTTCATGAATGATGTTTTTTTGTCTATATGTGTATGGAATTCAGTAACGAGGATGGTTTTTTCCATTTAACCAATGTTATATTGTACTTTTAGGATGAGTTATTGCATTTATCCAGTGTTCTAGTTTATGACTTGGTGAGGTGAGTTAGAAACCAGGTCAGTCATGTTTTTAGAACATGGGTTCTTCCATTTAACCATGTAGTCTTCGATTTCAGGGAAGAAAGTGTTTTGGTTGAGCTAATTACTACCCACTCTATAGTATGGCCAACACATCATATGGGAATACCCCTGAAAGAAAGGCATGTCTAAATGGGTCATTTTCAGCACCCAATTTGGCCAAACATACTTTTCACCATAAAGTATTGGCCATAGATATTTACATGGCTATCCAAGTCATGTACTCTGTGTACATTTCCAGGACACTAGATTATCTTAGAAACCATGTGAACCCTTATACAAACCTTCAGAACACTTATACCATATAGTCATTATTAGATCAATTAAAAACATCTTATCAAACAACATAATTTGTCAAAGACAATCAAAATGAACATAAATAAATATTATTGTTGGATATGTCATATAAAATAAAGGCATACTATCTTACATTCTAAATGACCACCCACTACTAGGATTAATGTCCACAAAGCTCTCCTTTCTGCTAGATCAAATGAAAAAAATAGTTGTCGAACCAAAAAACCAAGGTATAAAAAATAGTTGTAGAAACACGAAACCAAGATATCACATACAGATTTGAAGTGTAGAAGAAAAAATTTCCTTGATTGAATATGGATCGATCCGTCAAATAAATTTTGGAAGGTTGGGGAAGAAGGAGATTCAATTTAGGGCACCAATCGAGCACATGGGACCTGCAACCGAGCGATGGGGGAACTCGATGCCTGATATGCATTTAGGGGAAACATTTCCCAACAGTTTTTAAAAACTATTTTGAATGTATGTATATTACGGCATGTACCAATGGTTTGTAAAAACTATCGGAAAAGGAGGAAAAATGTGAGGGCTATATTAACGGTTCACACAAAATGTTGGTATACATGGCCATTCCCAATGGTTTATCTAAACCATTGGGATATAAGCGTTGGTAAAAGTAGGATTTGCAGTAGTGTATTCATCGCCTTCACATGATTATTCCTTATTGATGGGAATCATGGTAACTTGTTTTTTACTCCATTACCAGTATTTATACACACCCATTTAATTGTTATATAGCCCTAAGATATGATAATCAGTAAATTTAATATAGGATAAACCAATGATGATTAATTTTATGTTTATTGTAATATTTTATTTTTTACATGTATTCTTTTCCCAATTTTGAATACAAAAAACAATAAAATATCAAATGTAATTTTAAATTTTATTCCATTTTCACATGACCCATCCACCGGTGCCCATGTCATGACTACCCCAAGCTCACCTTCCATAGGTCAGGGGTTGGGTAAAAGCACTAGAATAGGCGTATCCTTAAAATGGGAACGAATTTCCTTTAAACCTATACAAAAAAATAGACTATAAAGCAACAAGATGCAACCACACAGTAAAACTGCTATAGTAAAAGTGTGTACTAAAAGTAAGGGGCCGAAATACATGCCCAAAGGAAAAGATACAACTGAAAATAGAAAACTGCTCTTGAGATCATCTACAGGGATCTTACCTAAAGGCTAGGTATAACTCGTCTCCAAATCTCTCCATGTCAACTGTTACAGCCATCCACTGTCAGGTCCAAGCTACCCGAGTCTCAATCAAGACTCCATGTCATCTACATAAGACACACCAAGGATTGGAGGAAACCCATGATGGGGTAATTATAATAATATCCAGTAGGGACCCCGAGATCCTTAAAAGTCTCTCTGAATTCCACAAAGAAAAACCAAAAAACATGATCTCAAACACAAAGCATAAAAAAAAGACAAAGTTCAAAACTAGGTATAATTATAGTACATAACTAAAGATGATTTGAAATAAATATTGATAATTTTATTCTAGAAAGAGGCACTGATGCTGACCATATAGTGTCTGAACCACACATGATCAATAGGTACTAACACCTGCTAACCTACATGGGATATGGCCCACCCATGATCAACTTGGTGAGTCGGTCAATGATCACCCAGTTGGAATCGTGGCCCCTAGACCTACATGGTGGCCCTATCATGAAGTATATGGAGATTCCATCCCACATCCAATCTGGTACCACAAGTGGTTGAGCTAAGCCATCCAGTACATAATGCTAGGCTTTCACTTGCTGACATGTGATGCATCCGGATACAAACTCTTCAACTAATTTCTTCATCCCTGGACATCAGTACTGACGCCAGAGGCCCTATTACATCTTATACATGCCAGGATGTACAAAAAAATGGGATGTATGGAACTCAATCAACACATCCTCTCATAGAGTCACTGGTACCATGGTACCTCCTATGAAAAGGATGATGTGCTCCCCAACTTCATAAATTTCTTCAAGAGCATGTCTTAAGGATATCTGGGCACGTTGGGCCTCACAATCAATATCACCAAGTTGTTCTTCCCAAGATCATTATAGAAGTAGGGGAGTGATGGTCATAGACTGGATGTATGTTTCTTCATCTATATAAACAAAGGATATCTCCAATGTGGCAAGATGCTCAGTCGCCTCACTCAACAGTTGTAGACCAGACCTCATGCTGATTGAAAATGCTACTACGTTCACCTTCCCAGGATTATAGACTATTTCAAATTCATAGTCTTGTAGAAACTCTACTGATCGTCAATATCTCTATATTAGGTCCTTTTCTGAGAATATAAAACTAAAAATATTGTGATCAGAGTAAATAATATACAATTCTCCCATCAAGTAGTACTGCCACATCATTAGCGGAAAGATCACTGCTCGTGACTCTATGTCATGGGTAGCACAGTTCTAATCATGTTGTCTCAACTACCGAATACCATAGGTGATCACCACTCGCTCCTCCAATAGGACTCAACCTAGTCCAGTCCCTGATGCCTTTCAGTAGACCGTATACTCAACACCGTCTTCTGGAAGCCTCATGATGGGGGCACTCATCAGTCTCTTCTTGAGCTCCTAAAAAGTCTGTCGGAACATCTCCATCCACATTAAAGGTTTCCTCTTCTTTTTCATAGCTGACATTAGTGATGATATCCTAGAGAAGTAAGTTCAAAACCTTTGGTAGTATCCAGTCAATCCCAGGAAACTCTGCACCTCGGTCACACTCCTCGGTGGCTCCCAATAAGGCACGGCTACAATCATTACTGGATTCCCTACAACTCCTGCCTCCGAGATAACGTGCCCCATGAATTAAGTTTATCATATCCAGAACTGGAACTTCGAGAACATGCCATAATTATGGTGATCTTAGAGTGTATCCAGAACTATCTTCTAGTTCATGGCATGCTCCTCCTCCATCAACGAGTATATCATTATGTCATCAATGAAGACCACCACGATGTGATCGAGGTATGGTTGTATGATCATGTTAATGAGCCCCCTCAACACTTATATAGTGTTGGTCATGCTGAAATTCATCACCAAGAACTAATAATGGCCATATTGACATATTAAGGCTATCTTCAATACTCCCTCATCTCGTACCCAGAGCTGGTGATAGCCTGATCTAAGGTCTATCCTCAAAAACCAACGAGCTCCCTTTAGCTGGTCAAAGACATCATTGATCCTTCGCAGAGGATAATTTTTCTTCACAGTCACGTGGTTCAAGCACTGATAGACCACAAAAATCCTTAGACACACAACTGACTTCTTGGCGAGCAAGATCGGGGATTCCCATGGAGAAACACAGGTCCTTACAAACCCCTTTCACTTCAAGTGCTCCAATTGTACCCTTAGCTCCGGAAGATCCATAGGAGAAATCTTATATGCTGGTGTAGATATCAGTGCCATAATGGGGTATAAATTGCGGTGAATTAATACCTCTCTACGAGGAGATAGTCCCATAAAATCAATAGGGAATACATTGGTATACTAGTCCAACACTACAGGATAACTCAGACTCCTCGTGTCAACTTTTCCGAGGGTGAGGCTATCCAAGTGATGAGTAATCAGAAATACCCTTCTTCGATATAGTCCATCATGTTCTGAAAAGGTTTCCCCCTCACCAGTGAAGGTAAACCTAATACCATACTCACAGACACACCACAATTTGCGCCTAAGATAGTCGATCTGTTCATGGATTACGGATAGCCTATCAATACCTAAGATGACATTATAAGGCCTCGATGCTATACTCGAAGATCCCAGATAATGATCTCACCACCTAGACTGATCTCACACTACCTTCACCAGTGTTTAATCCTTGAATCATTTCTCATATAATCTTTTAATCCCAAGGATGAAGCCAACGGCTCCATCAGAATCTTCGTGATCCGAACCAGTGTCATGGAAATGAAAGAGTGACTAGAACCTCTTTCTATATGTACTACATCAAGGGTCTAATAGACATAGATCTAACCTCTAATCATCTCTGGAGTGCCATGTTCATTAGCCTCTGTGGCATGTAGCTATGCTCTCCCATGTCCACTTGCTCCCTATGTTCGGGGTGAACCAGCTTGTGGTGGTGGGAGAACCTGAAATCGTTGCCCACCACCTACTGCATGGTCTTCTTCTCTTCCACATTCGCTGCCCTACAGACCTCCTCACTTGAATCTCTAACTTTGAATCAGTAGTACCTCGACTGTCTGATGATCATCGGTATGGCGGGTCAGGTAGTCACGAGCAGTGTGGCCCGGCCCAACATACATTAAGCAAACTTTGCCTCTCAGCTGACCTCCTTTTCCTCGCCAGCTTTTCACCTCAGACCCTACGTCTTGAGGTCATCCACCAGAGGGTTTGTCCTACATAGACCTCTGCCTCAACTGCCTACTACCTCCTACATATGACTTGGATACCTGTCGTCTGGTGGTGGCTCTCACCGTCGGTGCCTGCTCAGCTATAAAGATCACCACCAACAATTCTTGCTCGTGCACTCTAGCCTACATTGGGATATTCCGAGATATCAGCGACACTCTTGTATCTTGCCAGAGACCCTGCTCAAATGTTCGAGACCTGAATAATGGGTCATGTACAATGTCAGTGGAGTAGTATGAGAGGTCTGTGAATCCCTCTGAGCACTAGGCTATTGTCAAGTTTCCCTACTGTAAGTGCAACAACTCCTAAATACATACAGATCATAGTGTTGTTGGGATAAACTCTTCCCTAAAGATGCTCTCAATTACCATCCAGGTGAGAGTCATCTCATCATGTAACTAGAGAATCAGGTTCCACCATCACCCTTCTATACCCCGGAAGAGACTAGTATAAAGGATCACCATCTTCTATGTTGGTTTCCCAACAAGATGGAAATCTCTTGCCACAGCCTCCAGGCAGTCATCAGCTTCTTGGGGATCT
Source organism: Viscum album (assembly GCA_963277665.1). NCBI lineage: Eukaryota > Viridiplantae > Streptophyta > Magnoliopsida > Santalales > Viscaceae > Viscum > Viscum album. The sequence goes on from OY728166.1 coordinate 940,200,290, forward strand.
GTCTCGCCTCGAAACCTTAAAAGTCTCTACCACTATAAATCGTGCAATGTGCTCATTCGGTGTGTATTGTACACATGTTGGGAAGGTGGAAACTACTGCCCAATGAGTGGTGGTGATACTGGGGAACCACCCGAAGGTGCTAACATAGTAAGAGAACAAATCACCGAAGCCACATTTCTTGATGTGCTGTCATCGTGTAATCTCTCAGGAATCATTGTTGGCTGTCTATGCGGTGGCATCCTGAAAAGAAATAGGTGAAACATATTTAATAATTTTTACCTTGTGAGTTGACTCCAAAGAGATCATAATAAAAACATTTCCAAAACACACGCAATCAGTGTTTTTGTGCACCGAGTCTGAAATCAGAATTTCGGGCTTGAGAGTATGTATATTTCAGCCACTGCACAAAAATTGGACTCCCCAAACTAAAAACCACAATGAAAATAGTTGACACTATTGCTCCATTAGAAATATCAGTGTTCGGGTTCTTTGGTAGAACCGACTCCTTTGATGCCAATTTTTCATGACCCATCCCTAGGGGCATGTTCTGTGACTTCCCCAATCCCACCTTCCATGGGCGAGGGGAGGATGACTAGCACTGGAAAAGGAGAATCCCTAAAATGGGGAGGCACTTCTTTTAATGCTATATAAAAACACATACTAGAACCCAAAAAGATGCAGTCACAAAGAAAAACTTTTATAGTAATTGTATGTACTTAATGTATGCGGTTGGAATAAAAGCCCAACATAAAAAGATATAACTACAACTGAAAACAGAAAATAGCTCCTGAGATCATCCAATAGGGATCCTACCTTATGGGTTGGTACTACTGGTCTCCACAGTTCTCCATGTCAACCTTCACATCCATACACAATCAGGTCCATGATCCCCGATTCTCAGTCAAGGTAGCCCGTCATCTGCACAGGACACAACAAGGTGATGGTGAAGCCCATTCTGGTGTGATTATAGAAATACATAGTAGGGACCATGGATCACCAGAAGGTCTCTCTGAATTCCACAAAGGAAAACAACAAAACATTGTCTCAAGCACAAAGCACAAAACAAAAGGCTCAGCTCAAAACTAGGTATAACTATAGTACAGAAGTACGTATGATTAGTTATAAAGCATGATCATATTATTCATTCAAGAGGCACTACTAATGAACATACGAATTTTGACCCACATAAGTTAGATAGGTACTAACACCCACTAACCCAGAAGTGATCAGACCCACCCATGATCGATAGGCACTAACCCTCACAAGAACCACAAAGGATTAGACCCACCCAAGATCGATAAGTACTAACACCCGCAACACCCACACAATTTTGATATATGTTGACCCACACAGGATCCATAGGTGATAATACAGACATAATTCCTAGGTTCTGATCCACACATGGTCACTAGCTACTGATCCACACTGGATCTCTAGTTGTTGATGCACACAGGGTCACTTGGTGCTGATCCACAAAGGATCCGTAGGTTCTCATCCACATAGGATCTCTATGTACGGATCCACATAGAATCGCAAGGTGATGAGACAAAAAGGATAGCTAGGTGCTGATCTAAATAGGATAGCTCAATATAATACTTTTTATGATCTATCTATAACCTCCATCTCACAACTAGCCATTGGATTCCCCCTAATAGAACGCTTAATTTTAGGGGAAAACACTCCTCAAGACAACAGTTGTTTTCCAAATGGCATGAAGTACAATGAAAAATATACCAAATGTTCCATCACATTATACAATTTCCAATTCAACAAATAGCACATCAACTGAATGCTCGTTCTGTTAGTTATTGGCATTTTAGTGCTGAGGGCTCGGTTGGATTGGGGTACGATCCAACCCAGTCGTACTTCAACATTCTCCAAAAACTCAGGTGGAGTATCTCAAAAGGATTGTCCTGATCCAAGGATCCCAGTGCCATCGACGTTCTGTAAAATAGACATCTGGTTCACATGATACATCCTTTTGAGTGTATTAGGGCCCTTGAGGGGTCTGGATCCAATCCGAATCGGCCTGACCCAGTCTGGGCCTACCTGAACAAGTCTGGGATGACCCGGCCCTCCCTGGCTAGGACCAGTCTAGTTGTGCTGGGCTATGGATCAGCCCGCTCTTCCCTAGCTGTGCTAGGCAGCTGCGGCTTGGCCCACTGGCTAGCGCGACCCGCGAGGGGGTCACCTGTCCTACCTTCTGAATGGCTTAAAGAGTTGTTAGGCTCATTAAATGGTGTATCCAGGTGGTGTTGCGTCGTCACCTGTGGGACCCACTGGGAGTGGGTCCCCTCCATCATCATGGATTCCTAGATGTGACCTGCTCAATGCTGCACACGATAGCGCACCGCCTCCCACCTCCACAGCTGGCCGCATGTCCGTCCGCAGTGGCGCCGAGCTATGCCACCTCCTTCCGCGGCCAGAGAGCGCCAACCGCCGCCTTCTCCTGCCGGAACCGTCGTGTCAGTTCCACACCGGTGGGACTTCCATGGGCAATCGGGTGGGCTCTGGTGGTTTGTTATTCTTTTCATATGCACCTATGGGCCTCCCTGGATGCAGCCACTATTTCATGCCACCCTGTTTCAACCTTCCATCGATGTGGGAAATTTTTTCCCCAATGAATGCAACATGAATGGAATGGAAGAGGGTCCAACCTTTTTTTGGCCTGCGCCCTCTATGGTTGAATTATAACAAGTTTGATATTATACAGTTTATCAAAGATAATATTAAATAAATAAACCCCCTACCTCAAATTTCATTGGAGATATCACCATGGTAGATGGATAATCCTCGCTTGAAGAAGCTGCCAGAATTCATCATTATCGATTTGATTTATCTGATGTTATAGTCCAAGCTTCCATTCCTCGGTGGAAGTCACTGCAACACTTTTTCAAAGATTCCTCACCATAGTGCCAAAATCCCATGCCCGATCATCTATTAAATAGACGGAGGATCCAACCTGTTTCTTGAAATTAATGAAGTTCATTTATGAACCACAATTAATGTTACAAAGTAAAGGTTAAAAAATAGAAGAGTCAATACATTAAATGTATTGACAAGTCATGGGTCACACCACCTCCGCTTAACAGTTATGGAAAGGAAATAAAATACCTTTGTTAAGTTATTTTTTTTGTATTGTCAAAAAATTACTTTTGTCTCCCAACCTTCTATGGTCGAAGTGAAGCTCTCTTTATGTGAATCCCAGTGATGAAGATTCATCGGTGCTCTCAGATTAAAAATTTGAGCACCGATTCAAAAGAGAGAAAATGATGCTTGTATGTTTTCTGAACATACCTTAAAAAATGTTCAAAATTAAATTTCGGGCACACAAGGCTTCAGAGTCATGAACCGTCAATTTTTTCAGATTCGACATAATAACAAATAATTATAAAAAATTATATTAAAATTATGGGTATTTACACATGTAATTAATGTTTTATGAAATAAAAATAAAATTTCTAATAACAAGGTTCAATACATACCCATTTTGAACCATTTATATAGAGATATTTTTTTTAAAATAAAATATAAATCATTTAAACTAATTCAAGTTAAATCAAAATGAAAATGTAATTAGTGAACAACAAAGGTTGTTTAAAATATTTAATGACTATGGCATTGTTATAGGGACCACCTACCTTGATAAATGAATTGTAACAATTTTTATATGCATAAATTAGCTATCAAATGCCACCAAGCCCCATCCACACCCAACCATTCCCCACCCACACATTCAATTATTATTTCACATAACGATATCTCAGAAAAAAATTACAGTCAATTTTATTTAATTTTACACTAAATCCAAATGTAATATATATTGAAACACCTATAGGGTTCAATGAACACATTTGAACCAGGAAAAAAAACTTGCAATAAACTCATGGAATAAAACCAACCACATATTGTGACAATTCTCAAACTTAAGGTGCCAATAAAATCACCAAATAATTATTATTTTTTTGGAAACCCAAATAAAAACATCACTCTGACATCATACCATAATTAAATTAAAATATAGGAAAGGTAAAAATAACACAAATATTTCCTCTATAAAGGATGAAAAAATTCCATATTAGAATCAAGTGATTCCACCACGCTATGGTGGAATCCCCAATGAAAAACATAACTAGAGGAAAGATATTTTGATAAACATAGTGCAGAGATAAATAGAGGTTAGAGAAGGATGTAACTAACCCCAAATCATCGAGGGAATGAAACAAAACACTATGAGATTAATAATATTTGAAAGTGGAATGACGGATATCCGACTAACCCTAGTGTATTCACACAGGCATGTAAAAAGAGGAATCCTTATGTACCAAACCCATAGTATACCAAATCATGTGGTAACATTTTTAAATTGAACCCTAATAAAATTTATCACATCCCAGTCAATAGAATAGTTTTTTTGTCATGGAAATCTATAAAAATACTATAGTCTTTAATTATATCTGAAAGCATAAAATAAAATTTTTTATTTTATTTGAGAACATAATTATTTCTTATAGAGTGTCCTTTAAAATCAATCATGATATAGTTGAATTAATCCTAGGGAAATGAAAAATAAAAAATCAGTGACCTATGATGCTTAGTTTGGTTATTCATACATCAAAATTTAATGTTGAATAAATAATGAATGAATACTATGGTAGTAATAACTGGTGATCAAATAATTCCAAATAAGTAATCACATTTGAATGAAACATATACATGGATATCATACTATTCAAATAATTACATGGACATCAATAAATTACTTCATAATTATGGAATCCATAATACCATACATCTTAAACATACCATTGTGGCCTCATTCTAAGAAATCTACGTAAATGGGTAATGCCTTTTCCAAATACGCTATATGTTTTGCCTCATGAGACCTATAGATAAATTGAGGGGTATATAATTATTTTCCCCACCCATCACATAATTATTATAATACATTAAAACTATGAATAAATAATAAAACATAATCAAAATGTCTTCTAAATCAATAACTATCACTGTTGGAGGTACTAACATACTTAATTTTAATTCATTCTCTAGTAAAATAAATTATAAATGATCCACAGAAATATAGTTGCTTGTATCAATATATTATATTCTTGTTTAATAATATTATTTAGTAAAGTATGTTTAAATTGATATAAATACTATAAATAGATCACTAGTAAATGGAGGAAGGATTGACACCCTGCTTGTCTCTCTTTAGAGCTACTAATGATGCCAGAGTTGGTGTTGTCGGTCACTATGATCCCTCCCCCATCCAAGGGGGGATCACTAAAACATCCAAGAGTTCTCAGGTTCCTCCTTTAATTCCACTATCTAACACAGAGTCCCTCCTTCATTTCCCTGACATAAATCATTTCCCTAAATTGGTATATCTCTTTGAGGGATTTCTACAACTCTTGATCATGACTGCAGAGTTTCTGGAGGTATCAAATCATCTTTACCTGATTTTTTTGGCATGTTTAAAATGGCATAGACTAAAGATGTATTATTTAAAAATATTAATGTATTGTTATTAGTTATTAAAAGACATGAAGATTGTTGGCCTAATCAATAAGAGTCACATATTACTTGGTTCTATTCATTTGAGGAATAGATTATGGCTTAGTCCAATGATCATTGATTATTCAACAGATCCCACTTCTTTCTCGTATGCTGGTTATTTTATTTCAATTTGAATATAGAAACTATATGAATAAACTATGGGTTAGTCACCCTAAACTACCTATTTCTTTAAAAAATCTTTCATTCACTCATATACTTAGTAATATAGTAGGGAACTTGTTTTTCACAGAAAGTAGAATTAAATAATCTTACCATCTAATTTCACAATGGCTATTCATTGAGATTGATGTTTCCAGACCACTGATTGAAATGTATAGTATTTTTCTGTGAACAATTTCATTTCAAATGTAAGGTGGTCCTTGAATATTTGATATATTTTTGTTCTTCATGAAAAATTTTGGGTCATTCTGGTCTATCTTTGTAGATGCGTTGTAGGGATTCCCTTGGGGTAGCAGTCATCAACCAGTTGATTATTCAAGCTACCACACATCTATATTCTATACCGTTGGATCTAGATCAAGTTCTCATTTTGGATTCTATTTTTGTTATGACATAGGTTGTTAATCTAGACCCAGGATTTGAGGACATCATGCAATTTTGGTACACAATTTTGGTATTTCCATGTTTCTGAGCTGAAACCAAGAGAGTTTTGTTCTATAAAGGACTCCACATTTGTTTATACAGTCAATGTTTAAGATATGGTTAATTTATAAGAGATCAAGAAATATGATTCTATCAATGGTGATAGAACCCATGTTCTAGAAAGGTTTCTTGATGAGAAACATGATACTCCCCATCTGAATGTTGAATTTTTTGAGTCAGGGGCAGCATAACAAGCACGAAGAAACATGGAAAATTCTGATCCAAAATAATTTCTATACCATAAATGTAGTTGCAAATATGAATGTCTATCGAAATGGAGGAAAAAATATATTCAATGATGGAAATAGAAATAGTTTATGTTATGGTATTCATATGATGACCATCCATGTAATATAGATGTGTACTCCCATCAAAAAATTTATTATGAGAAAGACTCTCAAGGGCCCACAATACATGGGCCCAGATTTAGCAAGGGGATATAAGAAAATATTCTATCGGAGAATGCCCTAGTATAAGGGGGGAATTGAAGAACTAAAAAAGATGACTTCAAAAAATCCAAAAACAATAGAATGGACATTTTCAAGTGAGGCTAGTAAAAATGAGACAAAAGAAAAACTCAAGGAATCTATAATGGTTTATGGTTTTAAAATGGTTTATATTAATATGGGAAATTAGTCTCCAATTAAAGAAATAAAATGAACTAGAAGGTGTAAAAAAGGTTCAAAACCATGATATAGCATTGGATTAAGTCTCTATGGGGATGAGAAGATAGTTGGGAGTTGATAATATGGAATACATGGACTTTGTTCTTCACTTGAAGGAGGAAATTATAGAAAAATACTTTCACGTCAATTCTATAAAGGTGGTTTTCAAAAAAATGTATCAGATAATGACTGTCATTTTCACTAATGAATATCCATGAAAGTGGATGAACAAACAAGATTTCTTTTTAGTGTGGGGTTTCAACCAAATATGATTATAGTGGATGAATATATTCATACGTGAGACAAAGTGGCAGATCCAATTGAAGCTCATTTAAAGGAAGATTTGGATATTCGAGTAACTGCATTACAAAAGGGGGTTATATAATGTATTTGATTCAAATATCCTTATACTTGTCTTTAATGAGTTTTATAATCTTTTTTAGGTTAGATTTTGTATTTAGTAATCATTTGGTTTCTCACTTTTTCTCCCAAAGCTCCAAAAAATAATAAATTTACTTTTCAAGTTCACTAGAAAATTTCTTGATGAAAATAACATATTCATTTTGAAATAACGTATTTAGATTCTAAAAATTTAAATAAAAATTATAATATTTTCATTGAAAATATCTATTAAATCATTTAATATAAGTTTTAATATATTCAGTTTTCATAACACCATGGAATCTCATTCATTATGTAGTTATTAAAACATAAATATTATTTTTACATCATTTGTAAATTGTTATTTTTTTAGGAAAAAATAATATTACATTCAAATGTTTTCATATAAATTTAATCATTGATTAAATATAATTTTAGAAAATAATTGGATGATACTAAAAATTTCTTGAAAACATATAAAATAAAAAATAGACATCGATCAAAAATAATAACAGATGATTATAAAAAGAGTCATCTTTGCATATAAATATACATTTTGTGTCCTAAGTACAAAATGGAGGATTTTTTATGGGAAACTGTAACGCCCCGACCCCAGCTACCCAGAGCCGGTGCATTACTTCGTAACATTGTCATGATCACAAAAGATCAAGTCTCGAAAGACCAATTAGTTTAGTAGCCTTGGAATCACTAGATACATTTATAAACGTTACATTACATCATAAAGTGAAAAACAACAATAACATAGTCTCCATAGTCCACACTTCTATCCTCTTCGGACAATCCCTGCAGGTCATTCATAAAATACTTCTTCACATCCTGGAAAATATTAAAACATTGAAAGGGGTGAGCTCAGATTCTTAGTAAGGATAACAATATTGTGAAAGCTTTCATAATAAACATTAACATTTAAGGCAATGTATAACTAAAACAAAAGCCTTTTAAACATGAACTTCAACATAATATGGAAAAAGTAAAATGAGATAATACCATTTACTTATTCACATGGATATTCTACTGGTCGAATAATCACATGCAATATCACTAACCACTTTCATAATGAAGGAATGCATAATGCCAGACTATCATAACCACGTAGCCAAGGCCTTGTGCCAAGACCACAAACAAGATTTTGTCAAGGCCTCGTGCCAAGACACTAGTTTGTCTCATGAGACCTGCCGATGCATCGAGGAGCTATAGCGGGCTCCACCCGTCACTTATTAAGTCCAATGCATTCCTCATAAACATATCATAAACCATAACATAATCGTATCACATAAAACATGCATAAAGGAAACATAACATTTCCACATTCCAATCACAAGATATCGATACAACATATTGATATAATAAAAACACTTTCAAAACCATTTTCAATACCTAAATAAAAGAAAGGTAAAACATGGTATTTATTTTTCTTTTAAAAAAAGTGATGGCTTGTAGAGGAAGCTGAAACTCAAATAATGGTCACGGCGGCAGAGAAGTCGTTGTCGCCGCATAAGTACGGAAAGAAAAACATTCCCTTTTGTCGTTTAGCAAAACGCTTCGTATAAAAAATATTCCTTTTGAATAAACGTAAAAGTCAAAGGGGTTTATACACCGTATAAAAGAAAGTTGTGTATAAAACCAAATATGCCTCAATGAAAGGGGATTGAGACGAAGTCCTTAAAAAGATAATTTTTTTAAAATAAAGTACATCTATAATGTGTATTAACTATAAGTACACATAAATAATGTAAAAATACAAGATAGGAAATAATAATATCATGACATAATTCGAAAGTAGGAGATTAACCCAAAGAATAGAAATTGGGTTAAGAAATTCCCTTACCTCGTGTCTGAATTGACTCAACCGTTCTTTAACCTCATGAATAATAAACTAGAGTTAGTATATACCTTATTAAGAACCATTTTCAATTTCATTATCATTATTATATCACTTATTATAATGATATGAACATTATGTAATTATTTAAGTTAATAACGGTCGTTTTGTCGATCTTTGGTACTTGAGTCAACAATAAACTTCTTATAATTACAAGTTGTTTATGTGGTAGAATATCCATTATCTCTAGAATTATATTCATGATTTAGATGTCATATATATCTTATATATCCAGTATATACATTCATTTATAATATTACGTAACATTTAGAGGTAAGAAATGAAATGCACCGTTCATGGAGACGGTAAGCCGTACGTACGCATGAACTCTACTTTCATTTCTATTTCGTATTTAATGGAATGAAATCATAATGATATAAATTTATTACAGTATAATTTAGTGTATAATACCATTTACTCCATCCTTTATACATCCCACATATGGCATTAACGATTCAAATCACTTTGAGGGGGCGGTAGTCCGCACTTCCTAAAATGAAATTATCGCGTTTTAACCATAATGGAAATCATAAAGTATGCCATAAATGAGAAATACAGAAGAATAAGTAAAACATAAACATATTATATATCATATATAAAAATAGTGACATCTTAATGGACACCTTTGAAGGTGTTATATTAGTGTTGAACAATCATCGTTTCGTGAGGCAGAAATTCACCATCCACAGAAATCGTATGTTCTTTAACCATTAGATGTAGGTGTGTGTATGTGTAGCTCGAATCCTTCTTATAAAAACATCCTATTATATTTAGGATACTGGTGTTGTTACAAATGAAATGAATAAAAAGATTTTAGGGGGTTGGAGAAGAAAAATGAAACAAAACAACATTAGAGAAGACATTACCTCAAAATCGGGTAACTCTTTTTGATTTGAGACAAAGGCTTCCTTGGGAAGAGTTCTGCCCAATGTGAGGCTTCTAGGAGTAAGTGGGGGAAGTTGGAAGAGTATTTGGGAAGAGTTTGGCCGAACAAAAAGGCTTGAAAGTGTGAATAATGTGGTAGAGGTGGGGGCCTTTTATAAGAGGAGAGGAGGGGCTCTTTTGGAATGATTGAAATGTTACATTATTACACAATGATTTTCGGATTCTAAAGGTCCCACACTTAAATAATTAGTGGATAAGGTGATAAGGGTTCGAAATATACCCATCCAATAGTCTTTGGACAAGTGTATGCCTTGGATTTTACATTATCTTCTCATTTTATTAAAATCGTTAAATAATGAGGTCATCACTGCATCATAATGATGTCATAAATAATTTAATTTATTTAATGTCTAAAAATTATAAAAAAAATACTATGATGTTGGAAATCTTTCTAGATTTCTAATGAATAATTATAATCACAAGTTGGACTTGTGTAACCCCACTTAAAAACTGTTTTAGTAAAACAACTCATGTTTGTATCAATTTAATTTTAACATTAAATAAATATATATTAATGTCATTTTCCAACAAAAGTGGCTCCTTGGGGTCCCCAAGTTGACTCATGGGTTTTCTTGGTCGGCCATGACTCATCCAATAGGAGTACTACAAGTTTCAAGCTCATCTCATATTATGAAAACATTATTTTTACCTTAAACTACACTAATTACCTCTAATCGCGATTAAAAACTTAAAAGTTACTATTCACCAAAAAATTATTTTAATCTCATTGAACCACATTTTAATTCTTAATGACAACCATGTATGTCAGATTTTTGAAAATCAAATCACAGAAGTGGTAATATTTCATTTAAATGAAAAATCAGTTATTTAACTACCACTTAGTGGTTTCACTATTCATCAAAAATTGATGTTTTTCAGAACAATGCCAAAATTTCACCCTAAGCTATAATTGATATTCTGAATTAAAAAATGATGTCTATTTTAAAAAATTCCAAACATATAAGTTGCATTAGTTAATTTTATAATTATTTCCCGCTGTCACAACAAATAGCGTGTTTTTAAGAAACAATTTATATCAAAAGATTGGCAATTGTTTATGTCCAATTTCAATGTTAAATTAATTCTAATGACCACCATTGGATAAAATGGTAAAAATATATTCTAATTATACTTTAAAACCACTAAATAGATTAATTTATCACAATAAATTATTTTTATTAAAAAAGTTGTTTTAAGTATTTTTCACTATTCATAAAAAATAGAAGTTCTCAGAAAAATACAAAAAATTCAACATAGGCTAATTCCGACATTCCGAATCCAAAAATGAAGTCCAGTTTGATAAATAAAATTTATAAAATTTCAAAAAGTAGGTATTACTATTCACAACGGCTAGTTTAATTCGTTTTGGTGTGTGTTAGAGCTCGAGGTTGCGTACAACACACGCTATTGCATTATTCGAAGTGAAACGTACCGTGGAAGCTTGGGGTGTTACATTCTCCCCTCCTTCAATAAATTGCGTCCTTGAAATTTGAAATTTTTCTTTGAAAATAAAAGGTTGAAAAGAGAAAATAACTTTGTGGAAAACCCACATCGGAAATAAGGTTAATAAATATATAACATTAAAAAAAAGTAAGATAAGTACAAAGGTCACCCGATATAGCCCATTCTAGGATTCTATGAAAATATGGATATGGAGGAGAAACAAACCATCAAGGTCTGATGGAGAGTTATAGAAAACAGGATTAGGAGAAAGTTTAACTACAAGAAAATCACAAACTTGTGACTGGTTAGACGGTCATTGAATCCCCAGTTGGAAAAGTTAACCGACAACATTTTTGTTTTAAGTTACCTTTTATAATGTTGAGGAATTTATTTAGGAGATTTACTAAGAACTTAAGGGAATATACATACTTGTTATGTATACTTTCATTCGTTAATAAATTTTTACCAAAAACCCATCTTTCACTCTAAAAGGTAATAGAACTCAAAAATATTCTATTTATCCTAATTGTATAAGGTTCAAAATATTAACACAAACCATTAGATTAGAAAAAATATTTTATAATAACCAGGGACTTTGCGTAGTCCAGTGGTAGGCGATTAATCCCAATCGCACTATGGTTGAGGGTTCGATTCCCACAGCTTTGTCCGACATGATGGGTTGTCACTCGGTCTGCGTGTTGTCCTTTTTATAAATATCCAAAAATAACCTTAATAGTAGTATCCAATGTAAAATATAATCCATTCCAACCTTTATAGTTATCCAAAATACTTTTGTCCAACTCACAGTCCAGATTTTATGAGGAAGGTAAACATAATGAAGCTCTTTTTTTTCTGTGTAACAACATGTGAACACCTTCATCGTGTATTCTTTTAAAACACTGCAACATACTGAATTACCATAAATCCTTATTGATTACATTCATGATCCCTTATTCCTTATAGAAAACTAGATTTACTCCTTCTATCCAAAAATGTATACAAATCATTAATCAGTTTCAAGGATGTTAATAATATCCAAAATAATTTATCTGAATCAATCATGTCTTATTTCAAAATCACTATCTCGGTATCAGAACCATATTATGGTTTATATTTCTCTCAACCATATATTTTCCAAAAATTTAACCTACTGTGGAGTCACATTTCTTGGTTCCACACAATCTCAAGTCCTAGATGAAATAGTACTGCAGTACAATCCTTATATACTCCATAATTATTATAACCAGTACATCATTGATCCAACACTCAAATTACAAAATTATTTAATAACAACATAAGAAAACTAATCATTCCTCCTCATCTGTGGTAGTATCATAACTTGATTATTATCCAATAACATCATTTGGGGCATACTCTGATGATTTGAACATTGGTTTGCGTAGTGTCCCCACTCCTTGTAGATGAAGTATTGTACATTTGAAACCTTTTTCTTACCCTTGCAGTCTCGCACTTGGTGTCCTTTTTCTCCACACTTATAACAATCCCCCATTCCCTTCAAGAAAATTCCAAGGTGTTTCTTCCCACAGTTATCACATATTGGAAAATTCTTCATTTCCCTCATTCCTTTATCCATCATTCTCTCTTCCATCTCTTTCATATCTTGCTTCGCTTCAAATCCATAGGACTCAGAGAATTATTTACTTATCTTATTAACACATGATACTATTTATTCATATGTTGATAACACATGGGAGACTATTTCCCTTTGAAATGTTGGATTAATACCGTGAAAGATACGATACTTCTTACTCTTTGGATCATACGTATTGCTGGAGTTCACATTCCTTCCACTGGGCGCCATTTCTATACAATGGCATAAACTATATTAGTTTATGAATCAAAATACATAATTCCATATTTATAAAATACTTAACATAAATTGAACTATTTATCGTTATAATCCATAATCATAAAAAGGTTTTCATTGAGGAAGTATATACCCATAACCCTTCATAGTGGGTTATAAAGAAAATATGAATTATCCAAAGCATATCCCCCGGGAGTGTCGTAACCAAGAGTGCAGCAAGGTCCGTTGTCGTGCACCAGTTCCCGTTCGAGTCTAGCTCAAAGCGGTGTTTTCGGGTTTTACCCCTAGGTACATCTGTGCCAGAGCCGCCTCTACTTGCTCGTATCCATACAGGGACGTATTTCTCGGAAAACTCACAAAATCACTATAATACCAAAATTATAGGAAGTTCTTCTATACTAATCCTTAAAGTCTATATTTGGGATATGTGCTCTAATCAGAGTTTATCTAAATCTAGCTTCCAAGGTTAGTACTAAACTGCCTCTGATACCAACTGTAACGCCCCGACCCCAGCTACCCAGAGCCGGTGCATTACTTCGTAACATTGGCATGATCACAAAAGATCAAGTCTCGAAAGACCGATTAGTTTAGTATCCTTGGAATCACTAGATACATTCATAAACGTTACATTACATAATAATGTGAAAAACTACAATAACATAGTCTCCATAGTCCACACTTCTATCCTCTTCGGACAATCCCTGGAGGTCATTCATAAAATACTTCTTCACATCCTGGAAAATATTAAAACACTGAAAGGGGTGAGCTCAGATGCTCAGTAAGGATAATAATATTGCGGAAGCTTTCATAATAAACATTAACATTTAAGGCAATGTATAACTAAAACAAAATCCTTTTATACAAGAACTTCAACATAATATGGAAAAAGTAAAATGAGATAATGCCATTTACTTATTCACATGGATATTCTACTGGTCGAATAATCACATGCAATATCACTAACCACTTTCATAATGATGGAATGCATAATGCCAGACTATCATAACCACATAGCCAAGGCCTCGTGCCAAGGCCACAAACAAGATTTTTTCAAGGCCTCGTGCCAAGACACTAGTTTGTCTCATGAGACCTGCCGATGCATCGAGGAGCTATAGCGGGCTCCACCCGTCACTTATTAAGTCCAATGCATTCCTCATATGAATAGGTTTAAACATATCATAAACCATAACATAATCGTATCACATAAAACATGCATAAAGGAAACATAACATTTCCACATTCTAATCACAAGATATCAATACAACATATTGATATAATAAAAACACTTTCAAAACCATTTTCAATACCTAAATAAAAGAAAGGTAAAACATGTTATTTATTTTTCTTTTAAAAAAAGTGATGGCTTGTAGAGGAAGCTGAAACTCAAATAATGGTCACGGCAGCGGAGAAGTCGTTGTCGCCGCATAAGTACGGAAAGAAAAACATTCCCTTTTGTCGTTTAGCAAAACGCTTCATCTAAAAAAGATTCCTTTTGAATAAACGTAAAAGTCAAAGGGGTTTATACACCATATAAAAGAAAGTTGTGTATAAAACCAAATATGCCTCAATGAAAGGGGATTGAGACGAAGTCCTTAAAAAGATCATTTTTTTTAAATAAAGTACATCTATAATGTGTATTTACTATAAGTACACATAAATAATGTAAAAATACAAGATAAGACATAATAATATCATGACATAATTTGAAAGTAAGAGATTAACCCAAAGAATAGAAATTTGGTTAAGAAATTCCCTTACCTCGTGTCTGACTTGACTCAACCGTTCTTTAACCTCATGAATAATAAACTATAGTTAATATATACCTTATTAAGAACCATTTTCAATTTCATTATCCTTATTATATCACTTATTATAATGATATGAACATTATGTAATTATTTAAGTTAATAACGGTCGTTTTGTCGATCTTTGGTACTTGAGTCAACAATAAACTTCTTATAATTACAAGTTGTTTATATGGTAGAATATCCCTTATCCCCAGAATTATATTCATGATTTAGATGTCATATATATATTATATATCCAGTATATACATTCATTTATAATATTATGTAACATTTAGAGGTAAGAAATGAAATGCACCGTTCATGGAGACGGTAAGCCGTACGTACGCATTAACGCTACTTTCATTTCTATTTCGTATTTAATGGAATGAAATCATAATGATATAAATTTATTACAGTATAATATAGTGTATAATACCATTTACTCCATCCATTATACATCCCACATATGGCATTAACGATTCAAATCACTTTGAGGGGGCGGTAGTCCACACTTCCTAAAATGAAATTATCGCGTTTTACCCATAATGGAAATCATAAAGTATGCCATAAATGAGAAATACAGAAGCATAAGTAAAACATAAACATATTATATATCATATATAAAAATAATGACATCTTAATGGCCACCTTTTAAGGTGTTATATGAGTGTTGAACAATCATCGTTTCGTGAGGCAGAAATTCGCCATCCACAGAAACCGTATGTTCTTTAACCATTAGATGTAGGTGTGTGTAAGTGTAGCTCGAATCCTTCATATAACAACATCCTAGTATATTGAGGACACTGTTTTTGTTACAAAAGAAATGAATAAAAAGAGTTTAGGGGTTGGAGAAGAAAAATGAAACAAAACAACATTAGAGAAGACATTACCTCAAAATCGGGTAACTCTTTTTGATTTGAGACAAAGGTTTCCTTGGGAAGAGTTCTGCCCAAAGTGAGGCTTCGAGGAGTAAGAGGGGGAAGTTGGGAGAATATTTGGGCAGAGGTTGGCCGAACCAAAAGGCTTGAAAGTGTGAATAAGGTGGTAGAGGTGGGGGCCTTTTATAATAGGAGAGGAGGGGCTATTTTGGAAAGATTGAAATGTTACATTATTACAAAATGGTTTTCGGATTCTAAAGGTCCCAAACTTATATAATTCGTGGCTAAGGTGAAAAGGGTTATAAATCTACCCATCAAATAGTCTTTGGACAAGTGTAAGCCTTGGATTTTACATTATCTTCTCATTTTATTAAAATCGTTAAATAATGAGGTCATCACTGCATCATAATGATGTCATAAATAATTTAATTTATTTAATGTCTAAAAATTATAAAAAAATACTATGATGTAGGAAATCTTTTTATCTTTCTAATGAATATTTATAATAAAAATTTGGACTTGTGTAACCCCACTTAAAAACTGTTTTAGTAAAACAACTCATGTTTGTATCAATTTAATTTTAACCTTAAATAAATATATATTAATGTCATTTTCCAACTAAAGTGGCTCCATGGGGTCCCCAAGTTAACTCATGGGTTGTATTGGTCGGCCATGACTCATCAAATAGGATTAGGACAAGTGTCAAGCTCATCTCATATTATGAAAACATTATTTTTACCTTAAACTACACTAATTACCTCTAATCGCGATTAAGAACTTAAAAGATAGTATTCACCAAAAAATTATTTTAATCTCATTGAACCACATTTTAATTCTTAATGACAACCATGTATGTCGGATTTTTGAAAATAAAATCACAGAAGTGGTAATATTTCATTTAAACGAAAAATCAGTTATTTAACTACCACTTAGTGGTTTCACTATTCATCAAAAATTGAAGTTTTTCAGAACAATGCCAAAATTTTACCCTAAGCTATAATTGATATTCCGAATTCAAAAATGATGTCTATTTTACAAAATTCCAAACATATATGTTGCATTAGTTAATTTTATAATTAATTCCCGCTGTCACAACAAATAGCGTGTTTTTAAGAAACAATTTATATCAAAAGATTGGCAATTGTTTATGTCCAATTTCAATGTTAAATTAATTCTAATGACCACCATTGGATAAAATGGTAAAAATATATTCTAATTATACTTTAAAACCACTAAATACTTTAATTTATCACAATAATTTATTTTGACTAAAAAAGTTGTTTTAAGTATTTTTCACTATTCATAAAAAATAGAAGTTCTCAGAAAAATACCAAAAATTCAACATAGGCTAATTCCGACATTCCGAATCCCAAAATGAAGTCCATTTTGATAAATAAAATTTATAAAATTTCAAAAAGTAGGTATTACTATTCACAACGGCTAGTTTAATTCGTTGTGGTGTGTGTTAGAGCTCGAGGTTGCGTACAACACACGCTATTGCATTATTCGAAGTGAAACGTACCGTGGAAGCATTGGGTGTTACAGAATCCTTTTAATTTATATAAAATCTATAGGAGAAGATAATATTTTGGTATTAATTTATAAATATGACATAATTCCCACAATATATACATAAATATAATAAATCCACAATATTTATAGGATTACTATATCATCTATTGCCTCATGTATGAATTCCTTGATATATGTTCAAATTCTTAGTTTATTGATTTTTTATAAATCTATATAGAACCATAATATTATATATCATACTATATATGATTTATTTATAACAGTTTGACTACTATTTACCATAAATTCTTTATTAAAATGATTTTGTGAGAAAACATATTCATTTTCATTCCTGATTGAGTTCAGCAGTTTTGGTCCATTTCCTTTGATAATGGTTCCACCGAATAATTTTTCAAATAATGATATAAAAATCATATATATAATATATATATATATATATATTTAGAATCATCTATAAATTATATATATTGAAAAATGAATTATACTATTCATAAAGAAGATAGGCCATACCTATAGATGAACGCTGTTAGACTTTTTGACAGAAGTAATGAATGAGATTTGAATAATTATTCATATTTATTGAATAATTATTATATAGTATATAAATATATTATATATTTATTAAATATATTATTATTCTTATTCATGTTAATAATAAAATAACGATCACATCACTTCATGGAGGTGGTAGTCCAGACATACACATGAGTGGCGTTATTATTTTCATATTGATTGGATTTTAAGAAAGTACATATAATTATATAATCATAGAATAACATTTACATCCTAAAATTGATAAATAAAAAATAAATCCATCATAATAAACTTCCATATATTATGGTGATGGAAAATGAATTGTATCCCAATGTGTAGAGGATAGTCTGCACACACGTATAAGCGATAATTTTTCTTTACATTGGATGGAAAATAAGGTGGAAATAGTTGTTTAATAATAATTACATATTATTAAATTTAATATACTAAAGTTAATATTTTATGATAAATACCACATATGTTGAGGATATAAAAGTGGATGTAAATTTTATGTGATTAGTTAATAAAATTACATATTCTTTGAATAAACACTTTTTGATTTCATATTAAGGACTATAGAGTTGGACTTTTGGGAAGAATAAAACCTCTAGAACATGAATAAGGATGTTCATGATTGAATTTACTTATTATTTATATTGAGCTATGTGGATAAATGTGGACTAAATAAAATATAGATGGTGTCTCAATTTCTATAGAAGAGAAATGACACACTTGGAATTACTAAAAATATTTAAATATAACTGACTCATTTTAAAGAAAAAATATTATCAAGGGACATAGTTTCAAATAAAAATATTCTTTGTTAAAATTTTCATTAGAAAATAAAAGTTATATAGGTTTTGGTGTCATTTTAAACCATATATTTTTGTATTAGTCCTTTCTTAAATAAGTTAAATCTTTATCTTTGAAATGAATTTTTTAATATTAATAGGTTATAACTTCCATTGTAAGGTATAAAAGGTCACATAATAGGAAATTGTGTGTACATTTATACCATTAGCATTCTAATTGTCTTATTTCATGATAAATATTATTTTCAAATAATATAATAAAATATTTTGTTCATAAAATAATATTATTGTAATTTTAAAAACTATTAAAATAATTTGCCTTTGAAAACAACATGAAAGAAATGAAATTGAAATATAAAACATTCACACTTCTCCAATATGATATTTATATCTAAAAATTTCATTTATCAGAATAATTCTCCAAACATGTTATAATTTTAAATTTTTTAAAATCATTTATTTTATTTTTTAGTTATTTGAATGAATATTATATCAGCATTAGGTAACTATCTAAGGTAATTATTTAACAATAATATATTATCAATAAATAACTATGATAAATTTGTTTACGTTGTAATAAACATATAAAAACAATAAAATCCTCTTTTATTGGTATAGAGAATTTTTAGAGATATTAATTTCAATAGGGTGATATTTTATATTAATTTTATTAATAAAGTAATATTACAGTCATAATCAATGAAAAATCGTAGTATGTAACCATATATTTGAGACATTAATGGAATTTTATATAATACGGTCATCAAATGGGATAAATGATTGTTTTAGAGAAATTAGAATGCCTTAGCCAATATTTTTTACCATATTTTACCTGGTTTACCTTTAACGAGGTGTAAAACATTAAACATGGATACAATTCATAATTAAAAAAATGAAAGGCAAATATTTAACATATTAAGAATCATAATTCTAATTATAGAATCTAGTTTTCAAAATTTATTTTTCATAAGTGTTAGAATATAATTAAAAATTAATCCCACAAAATTCGATGAAAATATTTTTTCTAGTAAAAAAATTATCATTGGTATAAAATTTTTTTTACCGAAATCATACATAATTGGATTATTAATTGTAATAACCACATTAGTGCAAATAAATTTTCTGGGATGAACTTTGATTAAACCACCACATCTCTTTTATTAATGTTAAAAATAAAAACACCCATCCTTAAACCTATAACTCTCACACATTTGTTGATAATTTGTAATGGAATACTTCCCACCCATGAACAATTGAAGAGATATGGTCCTCAGATTTCATCATACTGTTATATATTTCAGAAAGTTGAGGAGAATGAAAATCATATTTTAAAGGACTATATGATGAATTTCGAATGATTGAACAATTTTTCGTAGATTTTTGGGATAGAAATATGCATAGGTTCATAGTTGGGAAACCTTTTGATGTCCATCATTAATTATGATATGATTCAAATGTTTCAAAATATTATTCATGTGGGAAATCGTAATATTACCCAGCTAGGATAAATGTATCATTGAGAGGGGGTGGGGTGAATCTATGATATATTTTCATTTGAGGTTTCTTTATTTTTGAAACTTCCTTTACCTATGATTAAATATTTGTCACATTTTTGAAAAAAAAATAATTACAAATCCATAAGAACATAATTATTTACTAGGTTTTCTACTAAATAAGAGTAGTTATGATCATGACATTGTTTGGAAATATTCCAATACCACACAATCCACTATAAAAAAATATGTCTGTGTGGATACATACAAGTAGGATATAACAAAACACTTGTGTAGCTCTATGATCAATACAATACTGTATGCTCTTATATTAGCCCAAATGATGTGATATAGGGTAGTGTAAAAATTTGATAAACATTCACCAATTTCATCAAACATGTTACTATGATCCCATATCTACTTCCAATTTTGATATGTATTAATATAATTCTTCACGTTCCCACCCTACAGTAGGTAGGATCTTCTCTATAATTCTTAATGACATTAAATATGATGACTTGGTCTAATTACCCATTCCGATTTCTCAATCAGGAAAATAACAATATGCCAAAATACCTTGAAAAAAATTATGAAAATGTTTAAAACTCTGTCTAGAAAACTGTATCTGATTTCTTGTTTAGATCTAAAAACCAGATATTATGATTTTCCTTCTTCTTCCACTCGTAAAACTCATCATGAAATCATTGCATGATATCTTCACAATATAAAACACACATCACTTATCCAACTTACTTTACACATAAAAAACATTTGAATCCTTCAAGAAGTACATAGTAATTCCTTTCTTTTATAGTTTCACCAAATGTTGTTTGGGTTGGAATTTGAAATATTTTTCTTGGATAACCAAATTTCATTAACAATGAGTTCCATTAACATTTCAACTTCATCATTGAATTATTTATCACTTCTAAACTCTTATTGATTCTTCTGAAAACATATTGAATCTTATCACGAACTCAACTGACTTGAAACATTTTGACCATTATTCTGTCTAATTCTATTTTTCTTTCTTATTTCTTTATTATAATGAAGTGAAACACAAGACAGTATATTTTTCATAAAATTTCCCCATAAAAACTAATTATATAAAAATATAATGGTCTACCTTTGTTATTATAACATATGTAAGTAATTAGAATCCTCATTATTTTTCTCCATACAATCTATAAGAAATAAATCATTTTGATGCTTTGTACTAAATAAAAATAAGCTACTTATTTTGATGATCCATACCAACAGTTAGACAATATCATTGAAAAGTCCCTATAATAATCACTGTTCCTACCCTGATAGACTTTTATTCCAATATTTTTCTTAAAACATAGTTTAATATTCTAAAGATATCATGAATTATTAGTATCACTTAAATAATATCTTCAAAACTTCATTTGAACATAAATTCTATAAAATTATACAAACACTTCTTCTTTTCTTCTCTTAAATAGTCATATGATACCATTTCTTATGATTTTATTGCTATCATCCTATTTAAAATAGATATTTCTCTAATTAAATCCGATATATTTGTGTTATTGATATTTTTAGGAGTATGTACTACTTCATGTTCAATGAATCTTTGCCAAATGTAAAACATATTAGTGTTCTTCTTTCATTAATGGCCCAATTGAAAAATGATTCAACCTAATGAAAGGGGTTGCCTACATTATTGATCTTAATGTGGTTTATTGGTCCCAAAAACTACCAAATAAATTCTTATTGGACCCAAAAACCTCCATTTTATTATCATTCTAAACAAACTCTAGTTACAAAATTGTATCAGTAATCTTTTCTTCCTCTAATAGTTTGGTGGAATATCATGTCTAATGACCTAGTATTATCAAAACCATATTTAAATTTCTGAATATGGTATGAAAAAAAATCCATCATTCACTAGCTTATATTCCCAAAAAAATCATTTTTTTGGGTTATTGGTATTAAAGAAAATAGTATCTTTTTCTTCTTACATTTAAAAAAAGTTCTCATCCTTCAAGCTATTCTGCATAAGGTGATATCACACAGTTAAACTGATACAGAAAAAATCGACATTGGAAACCATATTCATCCATAAAAAATTTCTTGTAGTCATTATTTTTTTGAATTTGAGAATATAATTATTTTAATAACATCATTCGACTTATATTAGAATGTTATTAGTACATTCATTCCAAACCTCAGTCTAATTTCCAAAAACATAGACAATTTTATCCCATTCTATAATAAATAATACATTAAAAGTGTCCCAAAATAATTATTATTTATGATAACTCCCAAATCATCAGACTATTTTCAGATTTGTATTGGATTTATTTAGACTCAGATTTAACTCCTCATTACAATTGAACTATTATTTACAAACTTATGGTGTCTCTAAAAAAACTAATTCATGAAATTATTAAGAATATAAAAACAAAAATGAAAAACTATCATATCATAATTGTACCACATTTTCTATTTACAATTAATCCTTTTGTCCATATCATAAATACATCAAAACATTAAAAGTAAGAAAATTTAATTTTCATGAATACAGAAGTGAACACAATGTAAACTAATAAACACCAAATTTATTCATTTACCAAAACGTTTTCCATCCAACTTGGTCCCAATAATTTCTCAGTTTTTAGTTTTTTTTCAACCAGGGTTCATAAATCACTAAAATTTTTAAACTAATTAAATGGATTGATTATAAACAATTATAAGCCTATGTGAGAAACTCAACATAGGAAATAAGAATAATTGATAGAAAAACAATGTTTTCTAAAAGTAGTGGCTCATGAAACATCATCAGATTTCCAAATATTATTTTTATTATTCTTCACATATTTGATTACTTCTACTTACCTGTAAATGTTTTTCCTATAAAAACATTAAAAATATATTATAAATTTTCTTACACATACATGCTAGGATTACATCTTACCCACAACTTCACCTACATACATGCTACGATAAAAGTTTTATCACATATCAATGGATTGATTTATGAAACAATTATCCACCATGGTAACATTGTCCAATGACAACATAAGAGAGGGCATAAACAAAAATACCTCAACATTGGAGAGAAGGAAGTTGGATTCCCATGTTTTATATTATCTTGTAATATTTTTCCTTCAGTATTGGTTTTTTGACTATGTCAGTAACTTAATACAATGTAATAACATACACCATCTTAAATTAATTCTTATCCATATTCTATTTGATGAAATGATATTTGATATAAATGCGTTTTCAATGGTAATTTTATATTGGGATTCTTGTATGGTTGACAGAACATTAATTATCATAGCTCAAGAGAAAGGGTAACCATACATCAACAAGTAAGTCTTCAAACTGAGTCTTCATCTGTATATGTTGGGTAATAACTGGAGTAGAAGAAGCATACTTAGACTAAACTATGATAAGAGTGACAAAATTTTGTTTCCTAGTATAAAAAATAGAACAAATTTTCCTCAAAAATTAAACTCCACCAAATTTGAATCATATATCATCATAATTTACAATCGAATAAGCAACTGAATACCCAAAAAAGTCAAAATCATTTAAGCTACCATACCTGATTCAGAATTCTTTTGTGCCTTTGACTTATCAAAGAAATATTTTTATAGCTAATATTTGTAATTTATTTAAGAATACTTCGGGATATTTCACATATTGTAATAATATATATATTTTCTAGCCATGGAGGATTCAAATACAACAAACATTCAATAATCTTTTGAAACCCATTATATTCAACTTCCTTAACTTCTTCATCACATGTAAACATGGATCCCACTAAAATTGGTATGGAAACAGGTTTTGAATTTTCCATTTGAAACATCATAACATATTCTTTACCATACATTTCTTGAAGAATAAATATATGTTTTATCATTTATGAGACTTGTAACCCAAGAATATATACCACTTCATCCATTATAGACATTTCAAACAAAATATTCATATCTTCATGTAATCATTCATTGGTTCATTCATCATTCCATGAAAAGATAATATCATCAACATAATCAATTTAAATAAGGGAAATCTTTTTTAATTTCATTTATTTACATTTTACTATCAAAAATTCCATTAATGAAATTCAAATTCCTAAAAAAAGTATCTAATTTTTAATACCATGATATTAGATCTTACATTATCATATATAAGTTTTCTTCATCTTTCACACATAAGTTTCATCTTTCTAAAAACTGCATCTGCATGGTTGATAATTATAAACTGTTTAATCACGTTATCTATTTAGAAAATCTGACTTCGCACCTTTTTGAAATATTTTGTAACATCATATTGAATCATTACAAATAAATATTCTAATAGTATCTAATCATGCAACTGAAAAAATATATCAGCAATGTCAATGAATGCAATATATGAGTAACTATATTCATTCAAACTTTCCACTTGACATTATTCTTATCATTTCACCATCTTCATTAAGCGTGTTCCAAAAACCCATTTTGTTCAAATAGAAATTTCATAATTTGTATTAGGTATATATTCCCTAGTATCATTCTTATCAATCTGATATAACTCTTCATTCGTAGCCTAAAACCATTCCATATACTCTAATCCTTAATTTACTTATTTCAGCACCACTTATGAATATAAATATATATGTGTAGTATTTTTTACATTATTATTGTTTGAGATTTTTAATGTTGATCAGTAATTATGTTTTGGGATTCCACTTCCCTCATCAGCATCAGATGAAATTTTTAATATTATTCTAAATCACTAGAAATTGATGATCATAATTATTCTTCATGAGTAGGATTACAATTATTTTTATCTTTATCGAAACTCTTAAAGATGAATATTTCATTATGTTCTTATTCCTTATATTGAGGATTTCTTTAGTATCTAACTCAACATTTTTAAGAAATTTAACATCAATAGAGTCAACTATTTTTACTATATTCTTTTTGAAAAATCCTTATCTACATCCTTATGCCGCATGTCCAAGAAATATTCCATCTTCACCAATCTGAATAATCATTCCTAGGCTTCCACCTTTGTTGTTTTTTTCCATAGGGACTCTAAAAACTCATATATGATTTAAATAATGAGTTTGGTCATAAAATGTTATTATGGGATTCATATTGGAGCCTAGACTATAGAAATATTGGTTTTGGATATAAAATGTTATACTCATGGCTTTCCTCCAAATGTAATAAGAGAGACCGTGTTCAAGTAAAATTGTTCTCCAAATTTCAACCAAACTACTATTATTCCTTTCCGAAAAACCATTCTGTTGTGGTGTGTATGGTTAAATTAATTCATTCCAAATACAATTATTATCAAGATAACAATAAAAATCATTATTTTTTTTATTTCAGTACAACTCTCTATTCTCAATATCATGAGTGAATAATCACATTACTTCTCATCTTTTATCCTGAAATATGTAACAATTTTTAAAGAAACTAATATAAGTTTCATATATAACACTAGAAATTAAATTAAAGTCATATATGAAAGTAATAAATTATTTATCTCTAGTTTTTTATAGTTTTCTCATTAGCCCATAGATATTATAATGACTATGTTCTCAGAACCGTTTTTTAAAAATGTCTTCTTTCCTATTCACATAGTTTGTAAAAACTCCTTTCTTAAAAATAATGTTACCCCAAACTCTTCTTCGTACACATTAGGAATAACACATACACTAGCTCAATTTGATAATTTTATAATTTTTTTGAAATATATTTCCCAATCATTTATTCTATATGAAATTTTATTCTATAATTTCTATGTGACATTTGTTTTTCTGTTTTCCAACTTAAAAAATGTTTCCTTTTATGAGTTGGTAACTTCAAATAACTTATTCATCCTCCTATATTTTTATAAGAAACCATATTTTGCGAGAGAAAAATTATTAACATCAACAAAATTTTGTGAAACACATAAAAATGTTGTATTTGAACCATTCAATAAATAGGGATTTCTTGGATTTTGACTTTTCATCCCAAATAATAGCGGATTGAAAACATTTGATTCTGAGGGATTCATCAATTCCCAATGCCAATGTTCCTTAATTAATGACATCTACATTATTCAACAACTTTATTTACTCTTCTATTTGATATTATCATCCAATATATTTGATCTGGTATCTTTAACCTTTTGTTGGGTTGGGTGCGGTTTCTAACAGAAGAGATTTTTATTTCTATTTAACATTCTTCACATTATTATTTTGAGACTTGTTATAAATTTATTTATGCTAGTAAAAAAACAATACAAAATTTTTCAAGATTTTCAGGTTGTTCACATTTTTACAAACTATCAACTAATGGTTAGAATATAATTTAAACCTTCAAAAAATACTTCTTTATTTTATTCAAAACATCCTTATATGATTTCTTATTTTAACAGGAATAAATACCCATAAAAGTTTTACTTATATAATTTATGGAATAATTAAAATGATATTTATTGATGTAATACATATATTTTTTAATTTTGAATCCACCACAATACCTAAAGTATCCATAAGAAGAATTATTTTCTATAGTAACATCCATACTATCCGAAATTTTTGACATCCTTCTCCTTAACCATCATATATTTCATTTATAAATGTTTTAGACCAAAATGATTTCTATTAAGAACTAGAAAAATCATTTTTACCTCAGATTTATTTACAACAATTTCAAAATAATAAACGGTAGAATCCTTTTTGGACTAAAAATTTTCAGGAAAATCAAAATTATCCAGATTTTTTGTTTTGGAATCATAGAAGACATTATCCTATTTAATTCTAATAGAAATAAATTAAAAATTATTATAAAGCATAAAGAATAAAGTTTTTACCTTTATTATGTTATCCCTTTCATTAACGTTAAAAAATTAGAGATACAGTTCTTAAAACAAGTAAATATACTCTCATCTTTGGAATGTTTTTTTTGATATATTCCAAATTATAATCCTTTTTATTAAACAAAAATTTAAGATATCCATCATTGTTATTTTCATTCACTAGATCTTTCATCAAAAGATAAATATCATCAAGTAATTTATCATTCTATTATAAAGAATACTATAGATGGTTTTCTATAGAAATTTATTTATTCAATTTTATTATTTCATTTTGAGGTCAATTAATATTCCACAAAAATTATTTCAATTGTAATTAAGTTTTTTATTCATTATAAAAAATCTAATAACACAAAATCAACTAGAAAAATATAATTTTTGTGTGGATATAGACAAGCCGGATTTATTATCACACTTTTATAGCACTATGATCAATACACAAATTCATGTGCTTGTTTTAGCACAATGATGTAATATAAGTTTGTGTAAAAAAGTTAATAATCACTCCCAAATTTATTACAGAAATTTTACTTTGTTACCTTATCAACTTTAATTTTTTGGTAGCTTTAAAAACAATTATTCACATTACTATCATGAAACAGGGAAAAAATTATATTGAATTCATAATGATACACAGTATGATGATTTATTCTATTACCTCAATATAATTCCTCAGTCCAAGAAAACATATGTCTAGATGAATAACATAGAAAAAATTTTCTAACTACCTTCATATTATGTCTAAGAAACTATATCTTATTGCTCGGTCTGATCTGGATACCATTATACGATATTCCTTCATATTCATAGGTCAAGAAAACTCATCTTGAAAACATTTTATTATATGTTATCTCTCTAAAACCATCATCACTTCTACCTATTTATTCACATATGAACAATGTTCTGATCTGTTAGGGTGCAAAATGTACTTCGTTCATTTTATAGGTGCACCAAAACTTATTTGGGATGGAATCTAAAAACATTTTCTCGTATAACATAATTTCATTAACTTATAGTTTTATTTACATTTAGACATGATCATTGACAACTTCAATTATTTTATAATATATCAAATTCTTCTCAGAAATTATAAAATATTCTCACAACCTATGATGGAATAAAAAATTCTAAACATTATTTAATATGACTATAATTTTCATTGTGATTTCTACATTATTCTGAAGAAAAATTTGTGATGTTAGATTCTTCATAACGTTTCATCTTACCAATAAACTGTATAAAAATATTATGGATTTTCATTATGATGAAAACATATGTAAGGATTTAAATTCCTCATTATATATATCTATATAATATCTATGAAATTAATCATTGTGAATATCGATACCAAATTAAAATATACAACTCAATATGATAATTTGTACTGACAGTTAGACATAAAACATTAAAATCATTCTACCATAAACATTATTTATACTTTGTTAGACATTAGTTGAATTAATTTTTACATAAACATATTAAAAAAATATAGAAATATGAAAACTTCTTAGTGTCACTTGAATAATATATTCAAAAATCCCTTTGAACTATACATTCAAAAAAGTCTTTAATCAATTATTATTTTAATATATTCTTCAGAATGATCATATTTTGTCAAATGAAGTATTTGGTATCATCCCATGTATAATGGTTTTATCATTCATTCACTCAGATGGATCAATTTTGTCGTCAGTTTGATGAGTCGATACCACTTCATGTCTTATTACTCTTAACCCAAATATAAAACATATTAGAGTTCGTATTTAGATATTGAACCAATTTCAAATCTATTAAAACTCATAAAAATGGTTGACTACATTTCTTATCTTCATTCAATTCATTGATCCAATAAACTAAAAATTATTTTCCCATTGGTCCCAAAATCTTTAAATTAATTACTAATCTGAACAAATTCTACATACAAAATATCATTAGCAAACCTTTCTACATCTGATGTATTGGTCACATATTGTGTCTGATGGACTACTATCGGCATCACTATCTTTAGTTTTCTAACTAAGATATAAATAAATACCTATAAATAGATTACTAATTTATATAAATATTTTTTTGATGTGGATTATTGGTCTGGCTAAGAACTAGCATATTCATTTTCAGAAATTTAAAAAAACAACATATCCATCAAATAATTCTATTTCTGATGATATCACACCGTTAAACTAAGACATGAAATCACTGACATGGAAGACATTCTTATTTAACATAATATTAATCATAATCATGAAATCTTCATGAATCTAAGAACATAATCCTTAGGAAGGATTCATCTGAATTATATAGGAAGGGTTTTATTATATTCCATTCATACCTCAGTCCAATTTCCAAAAATCTGGCACCTTTTCCCCCATTCGTTCATTAATATTTCCTCAGAATTATCCCATAAAACATATAATTTATGATAAATAAAATATGAAAATTTTATTTTTACATTAACATTGGGTAAATTAATACTCAAATACAACTCATCATTTAGTTGAAACATTCATTATGGACACAATGTTAGTCCAAAAATCATCTTCTTCATAAAGAAATTCAGAAACTAATGAAATTTATTAACAAAACTACATGCGATTTTGGATTATAGTACATCCTTTCATTGATATAATCCAATAAAAAAACATAAAAGGTAACTTGAGTTTCATTTCATGAACAAAGTACCACCCAATGTAAAATAATCAATGGAAACATCTTGTAGAATCCCAAAACACTTTCATCTAACATGGTCCCACCATCATCCTCGATTATTTCCTTCCCATAGAATGCAATAAGTGTTATAATATTTAAATAAAACCTCTATCATCACAGATGCATTTTCAACATATAGATATAAATTTATGATACAATTATACTCTATAATGTTTTGATTGGAAAAACGTTGATGATATCAAAACATTATTTATATTGGGTATAGATTGAAGTTCTAAAAAAATACCTGGTTCTGAAATATCTATGCTGAATTCTTCAAATCCCTCAATAGATAAAATGAAAAGTACATGGAAAAAGATCAGGTAAGATAGGAATGTTATGTTATGGGGGAATCATCCCCACCACCATGTCTTTTTCAAAAGTTTCCTCCATCATTGATTTGGTACTGAAAATTCATATGGAGAGAAGCTATGTTCCATGATATATTCTGTTAAACATGATATGAAAAATTATTATAAATTTCTATAGATTTAATTTCATATAATATGAAGTTGATTCCCTCAATATAAAAAACAAATAATTTCACATGATGATTATAACATAATGGATTGAATGACTTTAATCTGATAGTTGCCTCATCATCATTGTATGACTTTCTAATAGATCATCAGATCATGCCATGTACCCCAATTTAAAAAATGATTATTTTCAATTGAATATAATTTGGTCCTTTTAGACTCCAATTTGTTACAACATTGGAATATATGTATATGTGGGGTGGGGCCCACTCCCCTTTTTAAAATCTCATAATAAATCTTGACCTTCTTTCATACTTATTTTTTTAATAAATTTTAATACAGGTATACCCGAATCTTGAACCTCCTCAAAGTACCTATTTAACAATATTTATTGTATCAAAATACTTTTTACATAAATTTATTAATGTGGTTATTCCTATTAATTCCACCAATTTCAGTATATACTTTATAACAGCCACATTTACATAGTAATGTTTTAATATTTTGTCATGTTAGATTTAAAATAAGTATTTTGTGTGATATAAGCAATCAATGAAATAAAGATTATTTCAAAAAGAATATATTATAAAATATAAGGGTGTTACATTCTATCCACATATAGTAATTTTTTATATTAAATTATTTCACATTAATAAAAAAACTGAGGATACTTCAACCTCATCATATCATATGGTTGCAACTATGTTTATAAATATTATGGTTTCACCCGAAAACATTGAATAGTTTAGTGGTATTGTTTCATATTTATTTATATCTTGGATTCATAATATATACCATTGTTTTATAATATGATAGATCTATCTCCAACTATACGACCTATCAATTTAGTAAATGTGACGAATAAGGTGTGTACTTCGTTAGGAGAGATATTTAGAAAACATCATGGACATTACTGGGATTCATTGGATGCACGGAGTTATAAAATAAAATCTTGATTGTATTAATTATTTTAAAGAGAATGATATATCATTGGACCAAAATTACCTTCATTTCAAATCACATAACCCTCTAAGAAATAAGCATTCAAATGAAAACATTGTCATAATCTTTGAATTCTATATCTCCCCATTAATTTTCAACATAAATTTTTTATTAACATTGATATTCCATTATATACTGTTTAATACTTAAAAACATCCCAATTGATTCCTCACCATGATCAAGTTCAAATATATTTATTTCCCCAACATCAATCCAACACATTGTAATTCTATACTTTTTTCCATATAGATCCTGACAATGATCCATCTGAATTCTTGAATAAAATAAATAGTTATATTAAAATTTCACCGAAGGAATCTTTTGATTTATATAACCTAGGAAAAATATATAGTTATCTCTGAATATTTACTCTAGAGATTTAACGGTCCTCTTAGACTGACCAAATATCTGAGGATGATATGTAGTGACGAAACTAGACTCTTTATCCAGATTGTGGTGAAGGCTTCACTTCATGTTCAAGGTAAACCTCAGATCCTGACTGTACATAATGGAATTCAGTACCCTATGTAACCTTATACCTTTATAAATATTTATTTATGAATTTGGATCAATATAGAAATCTCAACTAATAAAAATGAAGTGTTCAAAATTCTAAAGTATATTTAATACAACCAAAATAACATTATAGAACATTTACATTTTGTGGAGTTTGAGGAAACAATCCATGAAAATATTTTCCCATTTCTATTCTGGTATGGGTAATGGTTTTAAGACCCCCATATACTTCATTCTATCATTTTTAAAATTCCAACATCCATCCACTTAGATTGTTACTTTGTTATCTCCCTTTTTATATTTTCCCACAAGAATTAAACTTCCTTATATTTATATATTTCATACATCCTAAAAAAATATATTATAATTAACTATGAGTTTCGTAAAATATCTCTGTTTTCTGTTCCTGAACCTTATCATTCCCATAATATATTGTTTAACTCTGTAAAATTACTCACCTTTTTGTAAAATTCAATATCTCTCTTCTTTTCCTTCATAATCTTCTCAATTTTGGATGGTTGAACATTCATTTTGAAAATTTAATTTATTTCTCATTTCCTCATGATCTCATGATCCATCTTGAAAAAAATCAATAAATATTGGATATTTTTTAATCCTCATCATGTACAAACTTATACGGTCATTCTGACTAAGACTGTCTTCCACATGGTTCACCTTCATAATGTGGTGATATATTGTGTAATTATAATCTTTGATCAACTCCAACCATCAATTTTTATTTTTATTCAATGATTTATCTATAAATAAACATTTAAATATTTTATGATCAGTATATATATATCAAAAAAATCACCATAAAAAATAATTCCAATATATATTCAACGAAAGAATATCACTACTACCTCAAAATCATTGGTAAAGATATTTTTCTCTTTAATTTGTAATTGATGATAGAATATGCTATCAATAAATAATTTCCCATGAAGAAAAATCCTTGTCTCTTATGTTATGCTTCACTATATATCATAAAACAATCTCTACTGTAGGGTAATGTATAAACATGCACACTAACCAAACTTCTCTTTTATTCTATGAAATATAATTCACATTAATATTTATATTAATACATAAAAAACTTCAATGAATACATTGTGACTGCATTATATATTCAGTAGAAATATCTCACACATTATCATTAGTTTCTATCAAACCCATGAAAAATTATTATTCTTGTTACCCATTTTTTGGTCTAAGAAATTTTCAATAACATCAATCTTTTGAGGATCCCCTAATATACCCTCACTTTAGTGTATATAACTCTAAAATAAAATATTCTAAATAAAATATTCACATTTGGTAAATTTATATTAAAACATCTCATTCCTTAGTGTATTTAGAAAAATTAAAAAATATTCTTAATTCCCTTTATTTGACATTTAATATATAATAGTATCATCTATAAGGACTACCCCAAACTTATTGATGTAAAATATAATGATTTTATTCATTAAATCAACTAATGTAGAAGGTGTATTTTTAAGCCCAAATTGAATTACTATAAATACCTAATAACAATAAAAAAATATAGAATGATGCATTGGTTATATCCTCATTATTGATCCTTTTGTATGACATCCATATTGATGATAAATCTTGAAAACAAATATATCTCCTAGTAATTGATCAAAGAGATAATCAATATAGGGTAGATGATACTTCTTCATAATAGTGATTTTTTATCAGTTAAGTATGATCAAGGAAAAAAATCATTGATTCATATTTATTCTTAAAAAAAGAATATGTCTACCCCCTGAAGATAAACTATGCTAAATAAACTCCATATTTAGCATTTCATAGAGTTTCTTCTTTAATTCATACGAAACAATTAGGGATATTCTATATTGGGTCTTCAAAATAATATGTTGTACCATGTATATGATCTATTAAAAGTTAAATATCATGATTTTGGGATAAAACAGGTAATTCTTTAAGAAATGCATGCACTCATTTTTGAACAATATGAATATTTTCACTATTGATTATATCCATAACCATTTGATACAAATAAGTTGAAAATGCCATAAGATGGAAGTAAACATAAATTGGTGTTCAGGTTAAACCTCACACTAATATGTGATGGAAGTTTTATTTATAATATTGAATGTAACATCCCTTCATCTACAATTGATATAGAATCAATAATGTTAGAGCCAATACATCACCTATATTTCATAAAACTCAACTAGAGGAATAATAACATGATTCAGAGGAATTATACTCCCACAAACATCTATTGGAGAATAGATAAACAATTGAGATGAAATCATCCAATAGTTATAATTTTTCAATACCATGTTAGTATCTAATCGGTGATGTGGTGATGTGATACCATTAGAAAATGGTTCATCTATAAAAGATTTGGTAAAAACAAAATTAAGAAAAAGATTTACAATATGGGAGTGGAAGATATGTGTAGCTTTTTACAAGTCACTATGATATTCAACATTGGTTTTTAAAATGGAATAATCATAACATTCTCCCCATTGACCAATTTTTTGGTAAAATACCTTAAAATTATCGAAATTGGTTAGAATAGATCCGCATCCAATAATACCTAAAGCACTACACGTTGATGGATTATCCCTTACCATTACATTTATCAGAACGATGGATTTTTTTTATACTAGAATAAATATACTTTTTAGTAATATACCGAGGTGCTTCATTCCATAAGAATCACTTGTTATAAAATTACAATTTCCTTTCTTCACTTTTCTAATTTTACTCATTTTATATCTTCTTCTTTATCTATCATTTCATGCCATAAAATAAGGTGATTTTTTTCAAAGCCTTTCTAGCACAAGATATTATATCCTCATATAATGGTAATGTTGGGGAGACTAGTTCCCTTCAAATGATGGAATGATCAACATTACTGAAATTTTTAATCTAGATAATTTTATCATATAAATATTATAGAATATTTCTTTGTAATCATGTAATGTTAGCATCATACATAGAATAATTTACTGCTTCTTTTTTCTTAGACTCGTTAATTGTCTATCCATATCTATTTTTTTAAGGGGAAAATATTTTTCTAGGAAATGTTGCTTGAAATCCTTCCACCCCATTGTCAATATTTCCTCCACATCATTACTATTTGGAAATCAATACCCACTATATATTCACATATAAGGCCCCAGCCTTAAACCTTAATTAATCTTGAGTTATTATAAGATTACACATTGAGGATCTTTTCAGGTTTAGAGTTTTAGAGAATTAGATCATATAACATGCATTACATTCCACATTTAAACAAAGTGGTTACATAAAAGATAGTATTCATTTTTTCCCATCAATAGAAACATATTTAAAATAAAACATGGATTCTTTCTTGACACTTCCTTGACACTATCATCATATCTTGTACCCTTCCCTTGATCTATGAAAAACTTTTCAAAATCATGGGATGAGCATAAAAAGCTGAGTAAGGGATATAAAAATACGGAAAGTAAACATGAGTACATGTATACATAAGAATGAAATCATACTTTACCCATAAAACATAATCACTTTAACATACCTCATAAAATCATGAATAAATCATATAAATCATAAGACATAAAAGGTAACTTGAGGCATTCATAACATTCTTACATAGTGAGTAACCCTCTTAGTTACGTTTGGAATACCCACCACAGTATATTCCCTAAATCTCTTCGGAGAAACCTTAACATTTCACTCCTTTGTGTTACCCAATCCATTGGAGAGCTATATCGGGCTCACCTGCCCTTAGTTTATCACGGAACCACCCGTCTTCATAACAATTCCCAAGGACCATAACATAATCTTATCACATAAAACATGCATAAAGGAAATACAACATTTCCACCTTTCAAAAACAAGATATCAATACAACACATTGATATAAAAACATTATGAAAACCATTTTCAATACCAAAATAAAATAAAAGTAAAACCTGGTATTTATTTTTCTTTTAAAAAGAAGGTATGGCTTGTAGAGGAAGCCGAAACTCAAATAATGGTCACGGCGGCGGAGAAGTCGTTGTCGCCGCATACGTATGACAAAAACATTCCCTTTTGTCGTTTAGTAAACACTTCGTAGAAAATGGACTCCTTTTGAATAAACGTAAAAGTAAAAGTGGTTTGTACACCATATAAAAGAATGTTTTGTATAAAAAAAAATATTCCTCAATGAAAGGAGATTGAGACGATGTCCCATACAAAGACGATATCCTTGGATTAAGGATAAATCAGTTACACAATTATGTGTGACAAACGAATACACGAAATATAAGTAGGTATTAAGTGTAAAACAATAAGTGGACATTCACACATAATCATAGAACGACATATTCAAGGTGTACAAGTTTATCCCAAAGAATCAAAATTGGGTTAAGAAGTTCCCTTGCAAAAATTCGACAGCCTAACGACATCACATCAAAATTCAGAAAAAGAGTTGATGAGAGATAAAAAGGGTATCTCATCACATGGAAATAAAATTTAAATCAACAAGGACATATAAGAACATATCCCAATGTAATAGTATGTGAATTAAAAGACGTAACAAAAGAAGTCTTTTAAAAATGGGAGGGTGAAAGGTTCCCTTACCAACATGGGTATCCTTCGAAACATACACCTCGTGAAAGAAGGACAATAAAACATTGATGTAAATACTCATAAATGAAAGTATATAACACAATTATTAAAATAATGGGAATTACATACACCACTCAAAGGAAATTGTGGAAAATGTAGCATAAATCCCACGGGAATAAAAGTGAGATGAAAAATCCCTGACGAAAACTCGGCAGCCTAATGGCGCCACTCAAAACCTCCAAAATTGGATTGATGAGATCAAATAGGGTCTCTGATCATTATAAAATAAAATTTCCAGAAAGAGGAATATAAAATAACATCCCCCATCATAACAAAGAGGATCTTAAAAGAAGTGACATAAATGAGAGTACTTAAAAAGAAAGAGAGAGATTAGATCTCTTACGAAAATTCGGCAGCCTAACTGCACCACTCAAAACATCCAAAATGGATTGATGAGAGGGAATACGGTCTCTCATAATATGAACATAAACATTACAGTAAGAGTAATATAGAAGAACATCCCAATAACAAGAACGATGAGCTTAAAAGGAATGACATAAAAGAGTGTACTTAAAAAGAAAGAGAGGAGTAGGATCTCTTACCTCGGGTTCAACATGACTCGATCGTTCTTTAATCTCCTGAATAATAACCTTGAGTTAATTTATACTTCCTTAAGAACCCTTTTCAAGTTCATTATTCCTTTTATATCACTTAATACCATGTCATGAACACTATGTTATTATTTAATTTAATAATGGTCGTTTTAACGATCATTGGTACTGGAGTCAAAAAAAATAAACTCTTTATAATTACAAGTTGTTCATGTGGTAAAATATACATTATATCCAGAATTTTATTCATGATGTAGATATCATATATATCATATATATCCCGTATATTCATGCATTTATAATATTACATAACATTTAGAGTTATGAAATGAAATGCACCGTTCATGGAGACGGTAAGCCGTACTTTCGCATGAACACTACTTCCATTTCAATTTCATATTTAATGGAATTAAAACATAATGATACATAATAGTATTTTAATTATAGTATGTTATCATATATTATATCATTAAATATATCCTTTATACATACCGCATATGGTATTAACAAATCAAATCAATTTGAGGGGGCGGTAGTCCGCACTTCCTAAAATGATGATATCGCGTATACCCATAATGGAATCCATAAAGGTATGCCATAAATAAAAAATAAAGAAGTTTAAGGAAAAAATAAACATATTATATATTATATATAAATATGGTGTCATTTTAATGGCCACCTTTGAAGGTGTTAAAAGAATGTTGAACAATCATCGTTTCGGGAGGCAAAAATTCACCATCCACGGAAATAGTATGTTCTTTAACCATTAGATGTAGGTGTGTGTAAGTGTAGCTCGAATAATTCTTATGAAAACATCATAGTATATGTAATATACTGGTTTTGTTACAAAATAAATGAATAAAAAGAGTTTAGGTGGTTGGAGAAGAAATATAAAACAAAAGAACACGAGTGAAGACATTACCTTAAAATCTGGTAACTCCCTTTGGCTTGAGCTCAAAGGCTTCCATGGGAAGACTTCTGCCCAAATTGAGGCTTCAAGGAGTAATAGAGGGATGTGGAGAGACAAAATTTTCAGGGTTGTCCGAGACAAAGGCTTTGGAAGTGTGGTTAAGGAGGTAGAGGTGGGGTCCTTTTATAAGAGGAGGGGAGAGGCACTCTTGGAAAGTAAATAAATGTTACTTTATTTTAGAATGCGTTTCGGATTTTAATGGTCCCAAATTGATGTGTTTCAAGTATAAGGTGATAAGGGTTCGAAATCATCCCATCCAATAGGTTTTGGACATGTGTAGGACTTAGATTTTACATTATCTTTTTATTTTATTTAAATCGTTAAATTAAGAGGTAATCGCTGCATCATCATGATGTCATAAATAATTTAATTTATTTAATGTCTAAAAATTATAAAAAATATATAATGATGTAGGAAATAGTTTTATCTTTCTAATTAATATTTATAGTAAAAAATATGACTTGTATAACCCCAAGTAAAAATTTATGTAGTAAAACATATCATGTTTGTGTCATTTTTACTTTGACATTAAATAAAAAGTTATTTATGTCATTTCCCAACAAAAGTGGCTCCATGGGGACCCCAAGTTG
Source organism: Viscum album (assembly GCA_963277665.1). Lineage (NCBI taxonomy): Eukaryota > Viridiplantae > Streptophyta > Magnoliopsida > Santalales > Viscaceae > Viscum > Viscum album. The sequence goes on from OY728166.1 coordinate 940,239,006, forward strand.
ACCCATGGATTTTATTGGTCGGCCATGACACATCCAATGAGGGTAGGACATGTGTCATGCTTATCTCAAATTAATAAAACATTATTCTAACCTTAAACTACACCAATAACCTCTAATCGCGATTAAAAACTTAATAAGTTATTATTCACCAAAAAATTATTTTAATCCCATTGAACAACATTTTACTTCTTAATGAAAACCATGTATGTCTGATTTTTGAAATTCAAGACACAGAGGTGGTAAAATTTCATTTAAACGAAAAATAGGTTTTTTAAGTACCACTTAGTGGTTTCACTATTCATCAAAAATTGACTTTTTCAGAAAAATACCAAAACGTCACCCTAAGCTATATTTGATATTCATAATTCAAAAATGACGTCTATTTTACAAAATTCAAAACATATAAGTTGCATTAATTAATTTAATAATTAATTCCCGTTGTCAAAACAAATAGTGTGTTTTTAAGAAACAATATCTATTAAAATATTGCCACTAGTTTAAGTCCAATTTCAAAGTGAAATTAATTCCAATGACCACTATTTGATTAAATGGTAAAAATATATTCTAATTTCAATTTAAATACAATTCAGAAGATAATCTAAGCATATAAATAAATTAGATTAAAAAAAGGGTTTGAATTAAAATACAACATTTTTCACTATTCATTAAAAATTGAACTTTTTCGAAAAAATACAAAAAATTTACACAAAGTAAATTTTGATGTCCCGATTCTAAAGTAGAATTTTATTTAGTCAAATATAACACATAAAATTGTCAAAATGTTGATTTAAAAGAGTTTCACCATCAAAAGGCGGTTAATCGACCTTCTAAAGAACATTAGAATGTTTACTCTTAAAAATTGAATTCATTCACATTTTTAATCCACTAACATTTATTGTAAAAAGTAAAAATATTTGACAAACATATATAATCATTTTGTAGTTATTTATATTCATTCTCGCCATTACAATAGTTAGGCGTTAACTACCATTTAAAATAATATTATTTTATTATTAGAGTGCAACGTAAGATTCCCAAGAAACTCGTTGTTGCGTATTGTGGAAAATGGATGGTCAGATCGATGAAAATAGGTTCACTTGAGGCATGACAGAGGAGGTTTTCGAATCTAGGAATTTCCTGAACACGCGTCGTGTTTCATAAAGAACACAACGTGTATGTCTGACTAAGTGGTGTCTAGGGTTCCTCGGTGTGTGAAGCGATGACACATCATGTTCTCAAAATAACATGGTGTGTGTGTCCTTACACAAGACTCGGTATTTAACCAGGGGATACACATACTTGGGGTGGGGTACACCGTCATGTACTCAACGACATAGCCAGAACAGGATGACTACATGGGTTACCCTGGGTACCATTCACAAGGGTTGTAACACATGAGTTGAATACATGTAAAGGCACATGAACTTTGTAAACAGAGTCCTACCAGGATAGAGGAACATGGCGTGTCACTCCCTTACATTCCATGTATATCTTCTTCCACACAAAAATCCATGCAACACGAGCCGTTGTTCATGGGTAGTACCCAAGGTTAGAGGACACGCCGTGTGACCATTCTACACACCATGTGATTTTTAGAAAATTTCTTGATCTTCATGTCCACCATATCTTGGACATGTTTCATTTAGGTTAGTGCCATGTTTTCTTGTTTCCCTGAATGTGAGGTATTGTTTCCTTTTTCAAGAGTATGATCCCTTTATCCAGAATTTTCGAGATAGAGTCAGGTATCCCTCTGAGTGGCCCAGAGCGAGATCCTCTATCCATTCATGGCCCTAGGTAGAGTAAGGTATCAAAATGACTATTCCCATAGGGTTGTGATCCTCTACCTAGCAGGTGAATCTGGATGAGTCACAGTATCCGCCAAGGCCCTGGCAGTGATCCCCATATGTGTATTGTGATCTTTCCCCCCTCTAGAGTGTGTTATACCATAAAGAGTGTATCTATCTCTCATGACTTTTCATGATGGACAGTACATCTCGGACGGACGTCATCTGAGCTATTAGACTGGTGCAGTGGGTTCTCCCTAACTAGTGCTTCGTAGAATCTTCAAACCAAATCCCTAGCGGGGGAATGTAGTTGTGTGACTTGTTTCTAGACTATAGTTCTGGGTTTTGAGTATTTCCAGATTGGGTTAACCTATTATATATTCATTAGACATGTTTTTTTAGAGATGATTATACCTTCTCATTGTGTATTAATTTGTGGTTTTCAAGGTCCTCTACTGAGTATTTTTATACTCACCCCTAAGCGGTCTTTTCCTACACGTGTCATGTGTTCTACTGATGAGAAACCTTTTGACGGAGTCTAGGGTGGACAAGGACAGAACAGAGAATTCTATGTTTTCTATAGTCCGAGATGTTCCTACAGCTTTGATAAATTGTCCCAGTAACTCTTTTTGTTTTCAGAATAGTCTATGTAGGTTTCGGAATCTAGTTTTTTATGGGCTTGTATTCTGTCCCCGTTTACATTCAATACTCTACTTTATGTCCTTCACTGTTGGTTGGGATTAGTTGTATGAATGCATTTGGTTCATTTGTGATTTTTTTACATTTAATCATTTTTGGGCTTGGAGATGTGTGCATGTGTACATGCACTTAGGCAATGCCTCCCATGATAGTAATATTCCTATTCGGTGCTAGTCACCAGCCCATGGCCTATTGGAGACGGTCTTGGGGGGTCACAACGTGTGCCCCACTAGGACAGTTTATGACAGAGTGGTATTAGAGCTTTTCGGTGCTACCATAGAACCAATAGTTTGTGAGTTTGGTTTGGGGAAATAGTGTTATGTGTTTGACCCTCATCATTCGGGCTAGAGACGCCAGTGTTGGTCTGGGTGGCCGGTGTATCCATACACCAGGACTCTGATAACCATCTTTCTGACTCGGTACATAAAAACACTAGTTGTGGGAAATAAGAGATTGTTATATACATTATATAGTAATGGGTTTTGTTTTCTATGTTCTTTGTGTAAGCTATTCAGATATACTCTTTGACCATGGTACATCATGTTCCTTTCATGATGCCATTGCGACACATACCCACTTGGATTCAATAGTCCGATCACAAGTATGACCCCCTCAATGACGATGCTTTGATACCAGGAAAAGTTCCCTAGGTGTGGCCTTTATGTGGTTCACCTGTTATACCACCAGAAGTGGAGCAGCTCGTGGTACGTGAAGTTCCGACAGATAAGGGGTGTAAGATGAGTGGACTGCATGAGTTCCATAGACATAGTGTAACACCCCAGGTAAATAAATAATATGACATCATTTTATTTATCCCTATTTCTGAATAAAATGTTAATATTAATTTAAAGGGACACTATGCTTGATGGCTTACCCAATACGCAACAATGAGTTCCTTTGAAATCTTACGTTGCACTATAATAGTAAAATAATATTATTTTAAATGGTAGTTAACGCCTAGCCATTGTAATGGCGGGAATGACCAGAACTAACTAAAAAATTATTATATATGTTTGTCAAATATTTTTACTCTTTACAATAAATGTTATAGGATTAAAAATGCGAATGAATCCAATTTTAAGCGTAAACATTCCAATATTCATTAAAAGGTCGATTAACCGCCCTTTGATGGAGAACCTATTTTAAATCCACTTTTTGAAACTTTTATGTGTTATATTTGACAAAATAAAATTCTTCTTTAGAATCGGGACATCAAAATTTACTTTGTGTAAATTTTTGGTATTTTTCCGAAAAAGTTCAATTTTTAATGAATAGTGAAAAATGTTATATTTTAATTCAAAATCTATTTTAATATAATTTATTTATATGATTAGATTATATTTTGAATTGGTTTTAATGTTAAATTAGAATATATTTTTACCATTCAATCCAATAGTGGTCGTTGGAATTAATTTCACTTTAAATTCAGACTTAAACTAGTGTCAATCTTTTGATACATTTTGTTGCATAAAAACACGCTATTTGTTTTGATAGCGGGAATTAATTATTAAATTAATTAATTCAACTTATATGTTTTGAATTTTGTAAAATAGAAATAATTTTTGAATTCGTAATATCAAATATAGCTTATGGTGAACTTTTGGTAATTTTCTGAAAAACTTCAATTTTTGATGAATAGTGAAACCACTAAGTGGTACTTATAAAAACTGAATTTCCGTTTAAATGAAATTTTGCCATCTTTTTGTTTTTAATTTAAAAAATCCGACATAAATGGTTGTCATTAAGAAGTAAAATGTGGTTAAATGGAATTAAAATAAATTTTTTGGTGAATAGTAACTTATTATGTTTTTAATCGCGATTAGAGGTAATTAGTGTAGTTTAAGGTAAGAATAATGTTTTAATAAAATGAAAGAAACTAGAAACTTGTCCTACCCTCATTGGATGTGTCATGAACGACCAATACAATCCATGGATCAACTTGGGGACCCCATGGAGCCACATTGGTTGGAAAATGACATAAATACTTTTTTATTTAATGTTAAAGAAAAAATGACACAAACATGAGATGTTTTACTAAAATAATTTTTACATGGGGTTATACAAGTCATATGTTTGACTATAAATAGTCATTGGAAAGCTAAAACGATTTACTACATCATAGTATATTTATTATAATTTTTAGACATTAACTAAATTAAATTATTTATGACATCATGATGATGGAGCGATGACCTCATTATTTAACTATTTAAATAAATTGAATGATAATGTAAAATATAAGACCTACACATGTAAAAAACCTATTGGATTGGTGGATTTCTAACCCTTATCTCCTTATACTCGAAAAAAATCAATTTGGGACCATTAAAATCCGAAACGCATTCTAAAATAATGTAACATTTCCTTACTTTCCAAGAGTTACCCTCCTCTTCTTTTTTAAAAGGCCCCCACCTCTACCCCATTACCCAAACTTCCACAGCCTTTGACTCGGCCAAACCCTGCCCTTTTTGTCTCTCCACATCCCTCTTTAACTCCTTGAAGCCTCACTTTTGGCAGAAGTCTTCCCAAGGGAGCCTTTGAGGTCAAACCAAAGGGAGTTACCCGATTTTAAGGTAATGTCTTCACTTGTGTCCTTTTGTTTTATTTTGCTTCTCCAACCCCCTAAACACTTTTTATTCATCTATTTTGTAACAACTACTGTATGTTCCATATAATAGTATGTTTTTATAATAAGGATTCGTGCTACACTTACACAGACCTTCGTCTAATGGTTAAAGAATATATTGTTTCTGTGGTTGGCGATTTTCTGCCTCACGAAACGATGATTGTTCAATATTATTTTAACACCTTTAAAGGTGCCCATTATGATGTAACTGTATTTTATATATGATATATATTGTATGTAGTTTTACTATATGCTTCTGTATTTTATTTTTAAACCATACCTTTATTCTTTTCATGTTCTGTAAATGCTATAATTTCATATGAGGAAGTGCGGACTACCGCCACCTCAAGTGATGTGACTCGTACATGCAATACATGGAATGTATAAAGAATGAAATTAATGAACATATGTGACCTATATAACATATATATTATAATGGAATTATAATATATATATATATATATCATTTATTTTTAATTCCATTAATATGACAAAGACAAAATGAAAGTAGCGTTCATGCGTACGTACGACCTACCGTCTCCATGAACGGTGCTTTTCGTTTTTTATCTCCAAATGATATGGAATATTATAAAATGAATATGTACTGGATATATATGATATTTTAATCATTAATACTATTCTGGAAATTATTTACTTATAACTACATGGGCAGTCAATTTTCAAACAATTTCATTTTTGACTCATGTACCAAACATCGACAAAAACGTCTGATATGAAATAAAATTATTAAACAATTATTATGACATTAAAATATGCGATACTAACTGAATAATAATATTTATAGGAGGTACTTATGAAATTATAAATTTACCAAAGTTTATTATTCAGGAATATAAAGAAACGAACAAGACAAGTTGGGCTTGAGGTAAGGGATCCTTACCCTCTCTATCTTTTTAAGTACACACTTTTATGTCATTCCTTTTAAGCTCATCTTTCATATGATTGGGACGTTTTTTTATGTTACTCCTACTTTACATATTATTTTCATATGGTGAGAGACCCTATTTTCTCTCATCAATCCATTTTGGATGTTTTGAGTGGCGCCGTTAGGCAGTCGAATTTTCGTAAGGGATCCAACCTCCCTCTTTCTTTTTAAGTACTCTTTTTTATGTCATTTATTTTAAGCTCATATTTCTTATGTTTGGGGATGTTCATTTATATTCCTCATACTTTAATTTTATGGTCATATTATTAGAGACCCTATTTTATCTCATAAATCCATTTTTGGAAGTTTTAAGTGGCGCCGTTAGACTACCGAGTTTTCGTAAGGGATTTTTCATCTCACTTTTATTCCCGTGACATTTATGCTAAGTTTTCCACTATTTACTTTGAGTGGTGTATGTACTTACCATTATTATAATCTTTGTGTAGTATAATATCATTTATGGGTATTTACATCTTAATTGTATGACCCTTCTTCCATGGGTTGTACGTTTCGAAAGTAACCCAACTCGGTAAGGGGACCATTCACCCTCCTCTTTTTAAGAGACTTATTTTTTTTTATTATGTTGGGATATGTTATTATATATCCTTATTGATGTAAAGTTTATGTCCATGTTATGAGATACCATTCACTCTCTAATCGACTAATTTTAGGAATTTTGAAGTGATGTCGTTAGGCTGTCGAACTTTTACAAGGGAACGTCTTAACCAAATTTCGATTTCTTTGGGTTCAACTTGTACTTCATGAACATGTCATCCTATGAATATGTGTGAATGAGCTCTGATTTTTTCACACATAATATCCACTTATATTGGGTGTATTTATTTTTCTCACACATAATTATTTTATATATTTATCCTTAATTTAAGGATACCATCGTTATAATGGATTTCATCTCAATATACATTTCCATTGAGACTTCATTATTTTTATCCACCAATTCTATCTTATATGGTGTGTATACTGTCCTTTGACATATTATATCATGAATCCCTTTATTCTAATGACATCATAAAGTTCAGATTAAATGTTATTCCACAATTATTTGTATTCAAGAGTCTCTCATTTTGTTAAAAACTCTATAACAAAAATAACGTTTTAAATGTTTTAAAGATTTATTATTCTAAACCCTTATCTTTAATGTCCATGTTTTCAAAGTGGTGTTCAGTATTTATTTATATGGACATTAATGTTTTAACAATTATAATTCCAATAAAATATTCAAAGTGGTATGGGACACTTTGATTCAAAAATATCTTTTAAATGATTTTTGAAAATGGATTGATTAATTCAATATCTTGGAATTAAGTATTTTGATTGAAAATAAAATGTTTTTATTGAAATGTTTATATTTTAAATATTTTATGTGTAATGATGGTACATGGAAATTTTACAGGTGGTTACGTGATAAACCATATGACAGGTGATGCCGTGAATACCAGGACGGGTGGTTACGTTATAACCTCCAATGCATTAGGTATGGAAGTCGGACGTATGGCTATTCCATTAAGTATGTATGGAAGTTTTCCGAATGGCTATTCCATTAAGCGATATGTGTGGAAGTCGACCTTATGGTTATTCCACTTAAGTATATTTATGTCCCAAGTTACCTTTGTATGTTATGTGATCTTTATATGGGTTTTATAGTAATCTTTTGGCTACAGAAGGGCAAGTAATGAACTTTTATTCAATGAAGAGTTTTTTAATACTCCGAAAAGGTGAAAAGTATTACTTTGATAATGTATACATGGATTACTTTTTGTTTTGAAAAACTAACAGTTTTAATTCTTTGTGTATCCCTTACTGAGCTTTTTATGCTCATCCCAAGTTTTTGAAATGTTTTTCACAGGACTTAACATGGAATAGGGTCAAGGATGGGATCAAGGGAAAGTCATGCTACCTAAAACATGGAACTAGACATGTTTATTTTTAAGGGTTTTTATTTTATTGAAACTTAGTTGAAGTTTCAACTTTGTAATATTTTGAGATGTAATAGTTATGTCCTAATTCTCTAAAACTCTAAACCTGAAAAGATCCTCAATGTGTAATCTTGTAATAACTCAAGATTAAGTAAGGTTTAAGGCTGGGGCCTTATAGATGGTATCAAAGGTCAGTTTAGATAACTTTAGAGGTTATGGTATTCTCTAAGCATAAGTGACAGAACCATAATGGATAGGATTTCAGGAAGAGTCATAGTTTTAGATAAAGTGAATGAGTAAGTATATCTTAGTGGTTATCTCCCTCATTAGTATATGATGGTTTTGTTGATATACTCATTCTGACATTTCTGTTTTTAGTGAATGGATGGATCTAGCAGGCACCATAGTGAAAATAGGTTTGAAGGAAACTGTGGTGGTTCTCTGATTAAGAGACTGGATGAAATGGGGTATTCAATGAGGAAACTCATGGTTGTTCTAAACCAACTATCAAGGAGCCATGATCAACCACTTGAACCTTGGTATGTTCTGTAATGCATCATGTATGAGATGACCAATCGATGTGGAAGTTCATGTACTAATTATAAAGGTAACCATTAGGGTTTATATGATCCTTACTTTTTAGGTAATTATGGGTTATTATATGTTATGGTGGAAAATGAAAGGCACGAGATAATCTTGAGGTTAAAATATGTTATGATTATTTTTGAAGATTTTATCTCGTTTTGGGGAATGTTTTGAGAATTCTACAGTTTTAGAAAAAGGACAACACGCAGACCGTGTGACAACCCGTCGTGTTGGACAAAGCTGCGGGAATCGAATCCACAACCAATGTGTGAGTGGTATTTATCGCATACCACTGGACTACGTGAAGTACCTAGTTATTTTAACTGATTCTTTTTAGTTAGATGATTTTATGAATTAAGAGTAAGCTGATTTTGGGTTATCTATGGAAATGATTAACCTATCATGGAGGATATGTGATTAGGTTAATTACTTTTCAATACTAGACATTAAGAGAAACTGATATTGTTTAGAGATAAATGTTACTATTTATCTTGGAAGACTATGTGACTAAATCAATCAAATATTTGGGTTTCAATCTTATTTTTGTTTACTTTGAAGAATTTTATGGACAATTTTTTATCAAATAGTCTTTGTTGAACTTTGGGTTTGGATGGACAAATTTTGGAGATTAAGAATAGATTTTCTTTTTATAAAGGGTTATCCTTTTCTGGATTATCTGATCTTGTACTAACCATTTTGGTTTTGGTTTTGGTTTTGGTTAAAGTCTAAAGACATGGGAAGTATATAGTTCTCTTTTGTGGATTAGGTGATTCTCTAGAAGTTGATTATAGTGAACAAGTCTTCCTAAATACTCGTCTTTTGGAGAAAATATGAGTTTGTGTAAGAAATATAATAAAAGATGAAAGTCAACATGATATGTAATTATGTGTCCTTATGACTAAATTCCTCAAGAAAAATTAACTTAAAACAACAATGTTGTCTATTATCTTTTCCTACTAGGGAATCGAATACCGTTTAACCCATCACAAGTTTGTGATTTTCTTATGGTTAACTTTCTCCTAAACAAGTTTTCTATCACTCTCCATCAGAACATGACCCTATGTTTTCTCATCCATTTCCATGTTTTCCTACACGGAATCCTAGTATGGGTTAACATGGGTGACCTCTGTACTTCTGTTTTTTTATTTTAAAGTGATTGTTTTACTGACTCTTGTTCCGATGTGGGATTTTCAATGATGTTTCCAAGCCGAATTTTAAAATTGCGAAGACGCAATTCCCAAAAAGGGGGAAGGATGTAACACCCCAGGTAAATAGAGAATATGAAATCTTTTTATTTATCCCTATTTGTGAATAAAATGTTAATATTAATTTAAAGGGGACGCTATGCTTGATGGCTTACCCAATACGCAACAATGAGTTCCTTTGAAATCTTACCTTGCACTATAATAGTAAAATAATATTATTTTAAATGGTAGTTAACGCCTAGCCGTTGTAATGGAGGGAATGAACCGAACTAACTAAAAAATTATTATATATGTTTGTCAAATATTTTTACTCTTTACAATAAATTTTATAGGATTAAAAATGCGAATGAATCCAATTTTAAGCATAAACATTACAATATTCTTTAAAAGGTCGATTAACCGCCTTTTGCTGGAGAACTTCTTTTAAATCACCTTTTTGAAAATTTTATGTGTTATATTAGAAAAAATAAAATTCTTCTTTAGAATCGGGACATCAAAATTTACTTTCTGTATATTTTTGGTATTTTTCCGAAAAAGTTCAATTTTTAATGAATAGTGGAAATTGTTGTATTTTAATTCAAAAACTCTATTAATATAATTTATTTATATGATTAGATTATCTTTTGAATTGTTTTTAAGGTGAAATTAGAGTATATTTTTACCATTTAATCCAATAGTGGTCATTGGAATTAATTTCACTTTGAAATTGGACTTAAACTAGTGTCAATCTTTTGATACATTTTGTTTCATAAAAACACGCTATTTGTTTTGACAGTGGGAATTAATTATTAAATTAATTAATGAAACTTATATGTTTTGAATTTTGTAAAATAAACATCATTTTTGATTTCATAATATCAAATATATATTAGGGTGAACTTTTGGTAATTTTCTGAAAAACATCAATTTTTGATGAATAGTGAAACCACTAAGTGGTACTTATAAAAACTGATTTTCCATTTAAATGAAATTATTCCATCTTTGTGTTTTTAATTTCAAAAATCCGACATACATGGTTGTCATTAAGTAGTAAAAGGTGGTTCAATGGGATTAATATAATTTTTTTGGTGAATAGTAACTTATTAAGTGTTTAATCGCGATTAGAGGTAATTAGTGTAGTTTAAGGTAAGAATAATGTTTTAATAAAATGAAATGACCTAGAAACATGACCTACCCCCATTGGATGTGTCATGGCTGACCAATAAAATACATGTGTCAACATGGGGACCCCATGGAGGCACTTTGGTTGGAAAATGACATAAATACTTTTTATTTAATGTTAAAGTAAAAATGACACAAACATGAGATGTTTTACTAAAACAATTTTTACATGGAGTTATACAAGTAGGATTTTTGACTATAAATATTAATTGGAAAGATAAAACGATTTACTACATCATAGTGATATTTTTATAATTTTTAGACATTAAATAAATTAAATTATTTATGACATCATGATGATGCAGCGATGACCTCATTATTTAACAATTTAAATAAAATGGAAAGATAATATAAACTCTAATACCTTAACATGTCCAAAACCTATCGAATTGGTGGATTTAGAACCCTTATGACCTTATACCAGAAACACATCAATGTGGGACCATTCAAATCCGAAACTCATTATAAAATAATGTAACATTTCATTATTTTCCAAGAGTGCCCCTCCTCTCCTCTTATAAAAGGCCCCCACCTCTACCTCATTACCCACACTTCAAAAGCCTTTGGATCAGCCAACCCCTATCCATTTCGTCTCTCCACATCCCTATATAACTCCTTGAAGCCTCACATTGGGCAGAAGTCTTCCCAAGGAAGCCTTTGAGCTCAAACCAAAGGGAGTTACCTGATTTTAAGGTAATGTCTTCACTTGTGTCCTTTTGTTTTATTTTGCTTCTCCAACCCCCTGAACTCTTTTTATTCATATATTTTGTAACAACTACAGAATATTAAATATAATAGGATGTTTTTATAAGAATTATTCAAGCTACAATTACAGACACCTTTGTCTAATGGTTAAAGAACATACTGTTTCTGTGGTTGGCGATTTTCTGCCTCACGAAATGATGATTGTTCAATATTATTTTAACACCTTTAATGGTGAACATTATGATGTAAATGTATTTTATATATGATATATATGGTATTTATGTTTACTATATGATTCTGTCTTTAATATTTAAACCATACCGTTATTCTTTTCATGTTGTGTAAATGTGATAATTTCATATGAGGAAGTGCGGACTACCACCCCTCAAGTGATGTGACACGTACATGCAATACATGGAATGTATAAAGAATGAAATTATTGAAATTATGTGACCTATATAACATAAATATTATACTGGAATTATAATATATATATATATCATTTATTTTTAATTGCATTAATATGACAAAGAAAAAATGAAAGTAGCGTTCATGCTTACGTACGGCCTACCGTCTCCATGAAGAGTGCTTTTCGTTTTTTATCTCCAAATGATATGGAATATTATAAAATGAATATGTACTGGATATATATGATATTTTAATCATTAATACTATTCTGGAAATTATTTACTTATAACTACATGGTAAATCATTTTTCAAAAAAGTTCATTTTTGACTCATGTACCAAACATCGACAAAAACGTCTGATATGAACTAACATTACTAAAAAAATATTATAACATTAAGATATGTGATATGAACTGAATAATAAAATTTATAGGAGGTCCTTAACCAATTATAAATTGACCAAAGTTTATTATTCAGGAATATAAAGAAACGAACAAGACAAGTTGGACTTGAGGTAAGGGATCCTACCCCTCTCTTTCTTTTTAAGTACACTCTTTTATGTCATTCCTTTTAAGCTCATCTTTCTTATGATTGGGATGTTGTTTTATATTACTCCTACTGTAAATTTTATGTTCATATGGTGAGAGACCCTATTTTCTCTCATCAATCCATTTTGGATGTTTTGAGTGGCGCCGTAAAGCTGCCGAATTTTCGTAAGGGATCTAACCTCTCTCTTTCTTTTTAAGAAATCTCTTTTATGTCATTTATTTTAAGCTCATATTTATTATGTTTGGGGATGTTATTTTATATTCTTCATACTGTAATTTTGTGGTCATATTATTAGAGTCTCTATTTGATCTCATAAATCCATTTTTGGATGTTTTAAGTGGCGCTGTTAGGCTGCCGAGTTTTCGTAAGGGATTTTTCATCTCACTTTTATTCCCGTGACATTTATGCTACGTTTGACACTATTTCATTTGAGTGGTGTATGTACTGCCCATTATTATACACTTTGTGTAGTATAATATCATTTATGGGTATTTACATCTTCATTGTATGACCCATCTTCCATGGGGTGTACGTTTCGAAAGTTACCCAACTCGGTAAGGGGACCTTTCACCCTCCTCTTTTTAAAAGACTTCATTTGTTATCTTATTATGTTGGGATATGTTTTTCTATATCCTTATTGATGTAATGTTTATGTCCATGTGATGAGATACCATTCAATCTCTAATCAACTAATTTTCTGAATTTTGAAGTGATGCCGTTAGGCTGTCGAACTTTTACAAGGGAATGTCTTATCCCAATTTGGATTTCTTTGGGTTCAATTTGTACTTCTTGAACATGTCATCCTATGAATATGTGTGAATGACCTCTGATTGTTTCACAATTAATATCCACTTATATTGGGTGTATTTATATTTCTCGTACATAATTATTTGATAGATTTATCCTTAATTTAAGGATACCATCTTTATAATGGATTTCATCTCAATTTACATTTCCATTGAGACTTCATTGTTGTTATGCACCAATTCACTCTTATATGGTGTGTATACTGACCTTTGACATATTATATCATGAATCCCTTTATTCTCATGATATTATAATGTTCATATTAAATGTTATTCCGCAATTATTTTTATTCAAGAGTCTCTCATTTTGTTAACAACCCTTTAATAAAAATATCGTTTTAAATGTTTTAAAGAATTATTATTCTAACCCATTATCTTTAATGTCCATGTTTTAAAAGTGGTTTTCAGTATTTATTTATATGGAAATTAATGTTTTAAAAATTATAAATCCAATAAATGATTCAAAGTGGTATGGGACACTTTGATTCAAAAATCTCTTTTAAATGATTTTTGAAAATGGATTGATTAATTCAATATCATGGAATTAATTATTTTGATTGAAAATGAAATGTTGTTATTGAAATGTTTATGTTTTAAATATTTTATGTGTAATGATGGTACTTGGACATTTTACGGGTGGTTACGTGATAAACCATATGATGGGTGGTGCCGCGAATACCAGGACGGGTGGTTACGTTATAACCTCCAATGCATTGGGTATAGAAGTCGGCTGTATGGCTATTCCATTAAGTATGTATGGAAGTTGGCCGAATGGCTATTCCATTAAGTGATATGTGTGGAAGTCAACCTTATGGTTATTCCACTTAAGTATGTTTATGTCCCAAGTTACCTTTATATGTTATGTGATCTTTATATGGGTTTTATGGTAATGTTTTGACTACAGAAGGGTAAGTAATGAACTTTTATTCAGTGAAGAGTTTTTTACTACTTCGAAAAGGTGAAAAGTATTACTTTGATAAAGTATACATGGTTTACATGTTGTTTTGAAAAACTAACATTTTTCATTCTTTCTGTATCCCCTACTGAGCTTTTTATGCTCATCCCAAGTTTTTGAAATGTTTTTCACAGGACTTAATGTGGAATAACGTCAAGGATGGGATCAAGGGAAAGTAATGCTACCTAAAACATGGAACTAGACATGTTTCTTTTTAAGTGTTTTTATTTTACAGATAGTTATTAGAAGTTTCTACTTTGTAATCTTTTGAGATGTAATAGTTTTTTCCTAATTCTATAAAACTCTTAACCTGAAAAAGATCCCCAATGAGTAATCTTGTAATAACTCAAGATAAGTAAGGTTTAAGGCTGGGGCCTTATACATCAACCCCTCTGGTTCCAAGGAGAGCCCAACACTCAAGAAGGTGAGGACTGTCTTGAGGTGGTGACTAGTGTTTTCTATCTTGTGTGGACACAGGAAGACTAGATGGTGATCCTAGGAGCAAGCCTCCTTCAGGGTTCGGTAGGAAGATGGTGGAGTCTGACCACACAAACTCATGACAAGGAGACCCTCATGGGGAAAGAGTTTGAGAAACTATTTACGGCGGAGTTCTCACCAGTTACGCTGAGATCAGTGTGTATCCAGGAGATTCTTTAGCTCTAGTAGGGAATTTTGACGGTGGCTGACAATTCATCGAGGTTCACCAACTTCGCTAGTTACTCGATGGATATGGTCAGGGATCATTACATCAGAGCTAGAACAATTGTGTGGGGTATACGATGGGACATTCTAGCTAGTTTCATGCTTCTTTGAATTCGGACTTATGCTGGAGGGATCTAGTGGGCTGTGGTTATCGAGAGTTTCTTGGCGGAGCAGAGACAACCGATAGCTGTCAACAGTAGGCAGACTAGTGTGGAGACCTCAACAGTAATGCGATTACATCATACATAGGGATCATGACATGGGAGATGCCACATGAGGACCCAGGACATGGGTTTGGTAGTCCATGGCTCTCAGGCTAGATCTATCCAGCCTAGGGAGAGACGATTCTACTTGTGCAACAGTAGGGGACATCTCGCTAGAGATTGTCTAACCCGTCATGCTGCTAATAGGGCAATGGTGGATGTACCACTGAAGAATATGCATTGAGTGGGGAAGAATGAACCACCGGGCAGCGGACGTGGCAGAGGAGTAGAGAGAGCTGCAGGAGGATATAGATGCTTCAATCTTCTTCCACCACCAACACCACCAGGAGGTCCGCACTAGGATTAAGGTGCTGGGGGACAGGGGAGGAGAAAGCTACATGTGGTTGAGGAATACAACCCAGGGACTCCAGGGATGATCTGAGGTATGAGATGTTTCTTCTCTACCTTAGCTGCTATAATTTTAGACTCATGTTTTAGTTATTTCTTCCTGGAAACATGTCTTGTGTGAAACGTTGAGATTCCGATAGAGCCATTGACTTGATCCTTATGCTTGGAGACACCTAAGGAAGGATACTCAATTATCACACACCATTACAGATAGTGTGATCTTAACATTGGAGAAGAGGTTTTTTGTTGGAAACTCTTGGTGGCAGCGTCAAAGCCTTATGAATTCATTCTCGGTATGGACTTTTTATCCTTGGTACATGCCCAGATTGACTGTTTTAGGAGAAAAGTGTGGTGTGTCGGTGGCAATGGGACAAGGTTTTCCCTTGATGGTGAAAGGGAGACAAAGGCAGCACAGAATGGGCTCATCCGTTGGAGGGTACAACCGATCACTCATCAGTTGTCTAGCCATACTACTGGAGCAGTAGATGTTGTTTTCATCCAATTCCCAGTAGTAGTGGAATAGTACGAGGACGTCTTTCCCGAAGATGTTTTAGGGCTACCTTCCCACTGCGAAATCAACTTTTTCATTGATATACACCCTGGGATGACACTGATTTCCTCATCAGAATATCAGATGGCTCTGGAAGAGCTTCAAGAACTGAGGGTGCAGTTGGAAGATTTGCAAAGACATGGTTTTGTAAGACCTACCATTTCACCCTAGGCAGCCCCAGTATTTTCCAAGAAGGTAGACGAGTGTTTGAGGTTGTGCGTAGATTACCCGTACCTGAACCAGGTGTCAATGAAGAAAAAGAATCCACTATGGTGGATCAAAGACCTCTTTGACTATATGAGATGAGAATAATGGTTCTCGAATGTTGACCTTGGGTCAGGTTACCACTAGTTACGAGTAAAGGATTATGATATACCGAATATGGCTTTCAGATACCGATCTGGTCACTATGAGTACTTGGTGGTGCCTTTTGGCATGACGAACACCCCCGCATTGTTCATGGGACTGATGAACCAGATCTGTCAGCCGTACGTAGACCAGTTCATAGTGGTACTAACCGACGACATCCTTGTTTTCTTGGTGTCAGATGAAGAGCATGTGAGACACCTACAGATGGTTCAAGATGTATTTCGAGAGAACCAACTTTATGGGAATTTGTCAAAGTTCCAGTTCTGGATTCAAGAGGTCCACTTTCTGGGACATGTCATTTCAGCAGATGGAGTAGCAATGGACTGATCCATGGTGGAGGCATTGTAAGCATGATAACCAACTCATAGCATGACAGAGGTGTGGAGATTCTTTGGGATGGCATGATAATACCGAAGATTAATTCTTGATTTATGCTGAATAACAGCATCGATGACAGCCTTGATTCAGAAGGGGAAACCCTTTAGGTGGACGGAGAAGTGAAAGCAGGATTTCGATCAGTTGAGGAAGAGCTTGATGAACTCCCCGATATTGAGATTACTAGAGGAGGGTGTCGAGTATGTAGTTTTATTCCATGCATCGGGGACAGGGATAGGATGTGTCATGATGCAGAGATAGTTAGTGATATCTGATGTTTCGCACTAGCTTAGGCCACATGAGCAAATCTATGAAACCATTTATCTCAATTTGGTAGTGGTTCTCTTTGAGTTGATGTTGTGGAAACACTACCTTATGGGAAAGTGGTTCATCATCAACTCTGACCACCAGAGCTTCAAGTACATCTTACCACAGATGGATCTTAATCTGAGACAGAGGCATTGGCTCAATTTCCTCCATGACTATGATTTCAAGATCCTCTATACTCTTGGGAAGGGGAACAATATAGAAGATTCTCTTAGCAGGAGATCAAGATCATAGCTACTGAGTGAGGCGACATAATAATTATCATTATTACAGTTATCCTTTATAGAAAGAGAGGATTCATCATACCTTCATTCGAGGGTAGTCACCCCTCCACTCTTACAGCGAGTTAGGGAGGCATTTCTTGGGGATGTCGACTGTGAGGCATTATGTATTCAGTTATCCTTAGGGCCTGCCCCTAATGGATATTCTCATGTAGATGAGCACATAGATCTTTTCAGAGGACGAACTTTATTTCTAGTGGAATATCAAGAGGAGGTCCGGTGGGAGTGTCATACATCACTCTTGGAGGTAAACCTTGGAGTGGCGAAGATGTACCAAGATCTCCAATGATAGTTCGGGTGGTCAGGAAGGAATATTGAAGTAGCAGAGTTTGTTTCGAGATACCTTACTTGCCAGCTAGTAAAGGCTGAGCAGCTGGTTCTAGTGGGCTTTTATCACCCCTAGAAGTTCCATAGTGTAAGTGGGATGAAATATAGATTGACATCATTACGGGATTACCACAGACGTCCAAGGGTAACAATTCCATCTAGGTGATCATTTCATGACTCACCTAGTTGGCCTACTTCCTAGCTATTGGGGAGAAGAGTTCTGTAGAGATATTGGGACGCCTATATGTGCAAAAGATAGTACGGATTCATGGAGTCCCCTCAATGGTAGTCTCAGATAGTGATTCCCACTTCAGATCCTTATTTTTGAAGGGATTGTAGGAGGCATTTGGAACATAGTTATTCTTGAGCATGGTGTACCATCCCTAGACCATTGGTCAGACAGAGAGGACCATTTAGGTTCTGATAATATGTTGTGGGCAAGTATATTGGACTTTTCCTCGGTTGGGAGGACCACCTACCACAGGTGAAGTTTGTGTACAATAATAGTTATACCTCTACCATTGGTATGGAACAGTTCGAGGCCTTATATGGGAGACCCTGCCTATCACTGCTTTACTATACCGACCCCAGAGAGTCAGCAGTCATGGGTCTAGATTTGGTGAGACTTACTACCAAGAAAGTGCAGATCATCCATGTGTGGATGAAGACTGCACAAATCCAGCACATGTCTTATGCTTATAGACGATGGAGACCTCTGGAGTTCGAGGTGGGAGACCACGTCTTCCTTCAGGTCTCACCTTGAAAAGGTTTTTAGAGATTTTTCCGGTGTGAAAAGCTATCTTAGAGATTCATAGGACCTTTCCAGATACCGTGAAAAGTTGGAGAGGTGTTGTACCTCCTAGATCAGTCTCCACAGTTTCATCAGGTACATAATTGCTTCCACATTTTGCAGCTGAGGAGATACGTGTATGAAAAATCGCACGTCATCGATAGGGGCATGCTGGACATTGTGAATGGAGAGGAATTTTCTCAGAACCCTGTGGATATCGAGGATCGACAGGAGAGGATCTTTCTTGGGCAGTTGATTAACTTGATCCCCATTTAGTGGAATCACGGGAATCTCCAAGAGTGCATGTGGGAGTGGGAGGCTTTAATCCATTCCCAGTACCCACATCTTTTTTAGTAGCCTTGTTTTGGAATTTTATGGACACAAAGCCGCAAGGTGGGGAGAATGTAATGTATTGGATTTTCCGTGTATTATTTTTCAATATTATATGGAATTAATTAGAGACCATACCTTTTGACGGCCTGTGATTTAAAGGCCCAGAGTGCCTGAAATATATGTTTGAATTAATTTATACTCCAAATAGAACATGCGAGCAGTTTTCCTGAAAAAGTGGAATAACATTTAAAATGGTGATTGGATGAGAAATATGATGCCACTTTTGTGTTCAGAATAGGAAATTTACCTTATTCAGTGCCAAACATCAACCAGCGCGGGTCATCTGTGAGAGTTAGTTTTTGGATGCTTTTATGGAAATAAAATAAAATAATAATTTATTTTTTTACAAGTATACTTTTAGAGTAGTGACATAATTCATTCATTTTAAATACTTTTTTATGGAAAGTTCATAGGGTTAGCCTCATAAATCTATCAATTGAGAGGGGGACTCTTGGAGCTTTGGAGGATTTTTGTTGGAAACTGATGAACAGAGACTGGTGGATCGTTACGCTGCAAGATCGAATATCAACAAATGAATTATCTCCCTCTTTATCGATGACAATGCTAGGGGTTTCTATTTTGATTCATCCTTTCCCAATTTTTGAAATAAAATGACGAACGCGGATCAACCCAAAAACATTTTGATCCGATGATCAAGCATTATTACAGGAGGATTTTTATTATGCGGTTTTTTGTGATTAATCCACGATTTTGAAACACATGTGCGGATTCTCTCTATATAATCTTTATAATAGGAGATGATAAACATTTTGATGAACAAAGGTGGTGGATCATTCCTCTTTTCTTTGTGATTTTGATTTCTTCCCCCTCTTTTTACCCAGCTATATTCAACTTCATCGTGTGGCGATGAACAACGGATCGTTACGCATCCGTTCAGCAATGAAACAATCCCAATTGGGAGATCCAACATCGGGATGACCTAGAGTAGGTGTGAAGACAATTGTGGACAACGAATCAGCCGATCGGAGGCCCAAAAACAACATAGATGTTTTCAAGACATTAGGGCAACCTTAATCATCATGTTTCGTGGAAAACAGACCGCTGATCAAAGATCAAGGCTCCACCTGAGGCGCGATGGTGGAGGTTTGTAATTCTGGTAATTTCTAGAACACACAACTTGTTTCCCAAAGAACACAACATGTAGGTCCGGCTAAATGGCGGTAAGGGTTCCGCGATGCGTGACGTGATAACACTACATGTTCTCCAAAAAACACAGTGTACGAGTCCTTACACATGACTCGACGTGTTTCCATGGGTTAATAGAAAACTTGGTGGGGGTGCACAACCATGTACTCCACCACACGACCAAACCACGATGGCTGCATAGGTTACCCCATGTACCGGTCCCATGGGTTGTAACACACGGGTTGAAGCTGTGTACGGGCACATGGCCAGCGTAAAATGGGTCTTCCCGGGATAGAGGAACATGGAATTTCACTCCCTTACATGCCGTGTATATCTTCTTCTACATTACAAGCCTTGCGACATGGGTTTTTGTACACGGGTAGTACCCAGGGTCAGCGGACACGGTGTGTGACCATTCTACTTGTGGTTTACATTTTAGTAAATGGACTGATCTTTTTGTCCACCGTATCATGGACAATTTTTGTTTGGGTTAGTGTGCCTTTTTCTCATTCCCCGGAAGGTCATTTATCATTTCATTTTTCATGAGTATGATCCCTTCAGCAAGACATTCCGAGATAGAGTCTTGTATCCCTCTAAGAGGCCCGAAGTGACATTCCTTATCCATTCTTGACCCTAGGTAGATTCATGTATCGATGTGACTATTCTCATAGGGAATCGATTCTCTATCTAGAATGTGAATCCAGATGAGTAGCAGTATCTGCCAAGGCCCTGGAAGTGATCCTAATCTATGTGACATGATCATTCCCCACTCAGTAGTCTGTTCTCTTGGAAATAGTGTATCTATCTCTCATGAATTTTCCCAATGGACAATACTTCTCCGTCAGACTCCATAAGAACCATTAGACTCATGGAGTGTGTTCTCATGGATGAGTGCTTCATGGAATCTTCTAACTGAATCCCTAGTGGGGGAATGCTGTTGTTTGATAAGTCTCTAGACTACGAGTCTGAGTTTTGAGTATATATGGATTGGTTTAACCTATTATATGTTCAATAGACATATACAGTGTTGAGATAACTGTACCTTTTCATTGTGAATTGAATTTTGGTTTTCAACATCCTCTACATAGTATTGTTATACGAACCTCTACATAGGCTTTTCCCACAAGTGTCGTGTCTTGTGCAGACAAGAATACTTTTGACGGAGTCCTGTACGGACCAGGACAGGACCGAGCATTCTGAGTTCCCTATAGGCTGAGGTGTTCCTATGGCTACAAGCAGCAGTCCCAGTAACACTTTCTGTTTTCAAGTTGGACTTTCAAGATTTCAGACTATTTTTTTTGGTGGGCTTGTATTCTGGCCCCATTTACATTCAGTAATCTAATTTTTGTCGTACTCTGTTGGTTGGGATTAGCTGGGTGGATGAATTTTGTTCCATATTGGTTTTTACATTTTAGAATTTTTTGTCTTGGAGATGTGTGCATGTGTACAGGTACCTAGAAAATTCCTCCAATGTTCGTAATATGCCAATTCGGTGCTAGTCACAACCCCTAGCCTACTGGAGGTGTGCTTGGGGGTCGGGGAGCGGGGCCCACTAAGAATGGTCATGACAAAATACATCGTTAATACATTAAAAATAGTGAATTCCACATTATTCACATTAGAAATAAATAATATTTCACTAACATTAAAAGATGTTGAAGGTTCTAGAGATTGAAAAAGATTCAATGAGGGAATGTCCATGTCATTTTTTATCATAATCGATGATTAATCTAAGATATACATAAATGAAGAATGATTTTTAAATCAAAATGGAATGGAATATAAATTGAAATTAAAATTTTGAAACAAAATTCTAGACCATCACATAAGGATTTATAATTAATTTTTGATGTTAAATAACTACCTTATGAATAATATATTATTCGTTAATGAATATGAAACTTTCACTATGATCTGCAGTCATTATGTCAAATGAATCATGGATATATTTTCTCCAATGTTGATCCACATATTACAAATAAACTCTGAGTGACACTATAGTAATTTATAATCTATATCACATAAAATCCTAATGTGTGTGTTTTTTATCTTGTATTTCCTCGAGAATCACATTGAAATTGGATTCCTCAAGAACTCTCTAAAATTGAGAGAGGGCGGTGGGGGAGGAGCACTCTATATTATTTTAAATTTCATTTTAGAGAATATATCTTGGCATTGAGAGGATTATTCATAGTTCTTGTACACATCCAGTTGGCAAGCATTACATATTAAAATAATATCATTTTATATAAATAATAATACAGTTAGTAAATAATAACTCCAATTGAAAAATTATGATATTCTTAATCCTTATCAAACACTATGTATATGATAATAAAAATAATAATATTTATTAACATACACAATATAATGAAATAAATTAAATATAATTTAAGAAAATAAATTGCTTAAAATTTATTCAAAAAATAATTAATAAATATTATCTCTTAACAAGACATTAAATATTGTCCATAAATTATTTCATAAAAATTATTGGTCCTTCAATAATAACTATATTTATAACATATATATATATCAATATATGATTTTACATTAAATAAATACATAAATATTATATTCAAAAAATATAAAACATTTATATTTAATGTTCTTCAAATAAATATATGACCGGATAACTAATGAATTGATATATTTGATAAATAAAATAACAATAATTATTTAACCACATAGGAGACTAATATGTATTAAACATATTAAATGATAAGTAATATTTAATATTTAGTTTAGTCTCTGGATTCAATTGTTGTGTGTCCCTATAGGCCTCTTTTATAGTTTCATTATGTATAGCCTCATAAAGTCCATTGTTAGAATCTAGAAACACATAAATCACCCATATGGATAAAAGTTAAAATCCAAATGACCTAAAACATCATAAGAAGGTATATAATATAATATTATTATCATGAAATCTATAATTAATAAGGTTTAGTGGTTGTTTAATTAACCTATCTATTCAGTGATTCCTTCTTTTAAATTTCATAAATGATCCTACCCGCATAACATCATTTCAATGGGTTAATTGGGGATATTTAATTTCATTAAATGTTACTGAGTTGTCAAATTTTATTAATGAAAAATGTAATGAATCATTTCCTACATTATATATTAATGAAATATAACATGTGAAACACCAGCCATATCATAATTTTCTTGGAAAATATAACGTTAATAAATTCTGGAATACATCAAAGCTCGTGAATGATAATATATATTAATACTAATATTAAATTCACATTATAAAGACACACATATACATATAGAAACATTCAATGACACATTTAAATGTGGATTTCCTATTGGAGTATCTTATTCTCACAATGTCTTACTCTGGAAAATACTATGGTAATTCAAATGTAGAAATTGTCTCAATGTTGGATGAATATCCACACCACCAATACTTTATAAAAAGTGTATTATCAAATTATATTATATGATTATAGGAAATTTATTTAAGAATAATTTCATGATACTTATGATATCTCAAATTATCACGGAGTTGTTATGAACTCATAGTGAAATAGTTACTCCTAGAACATTATCACATACTATGTCACATAGAAGAAAAATCATGATGTCATAACAATTTAATTATTCTTAAAAATAAACAATATAGGAAGTAAAGAATTAAATAGAATTTGGTTATAGGTATCTAACTCCAATTGTATCCCAATTTATCTAAATATACAATTTATCGATATTCAATTCATAACCAATCACATGAGACACATTCTTCTATTTTGATTACGATTTTGATCAGGGGTAAATTTTTTTTTCTTTTCTAGAAAATCATTTAGATGCTATTTCAACCATATTAGAAAAATAAATCAATAGAATATACTTTGGTATTATTTTATTCATTCACTCATGTGACTATTCTGCCTTTTTGAGATCCAACGATACAGTATAATCAAAATGTAATATGAAAGGGTATTTACTAATTGGTACCAAATCATGATCTTAGACAATAACGTGGATCTAAATTTCTCCTTTAGATGCATCAAAATACACAATATATTTTTAACCCATTATAGAATATGTTTCGAAATGCTAATTTTAATTTTTCCAACACAAAACTCCTCCATTGAGATTTAAGAATTATGCTGACAGTGACACCATATTGTTTTGATCTCTAAGTAAAAAAGAATTAGTATATCCCATAATTACAAGATCCTAGACTCATCTATACACCATGAACACATATTTAGTTCTTCCTAGATACATATGTATATTCATAAAAATAACCCAACGTTGTTCCATGGGGTCAACATGATATCTTCCAACCACGAACAATGCATAAAAAAATAAAAAAAAATACATAACAAGAATTATATTATCGATCCTACCAAATAAGTGTATGTGATATTACTCATTATCTCTGAATTCTATTATTATTGAGGAAACATTTTATTGTGATGATTTATTCAGTGTGATACAATAGTAATTCCTTTGACATATTATTCCATAAAAATTTTATTTACATCCAATCATTGTCAGTACCTTGAGCTAGTCGATGATGCTTCATGGATCTATCATGAATGATCCTAATCTCTATAGTGTATGCAGTTACACATAATTATTTCATAGAGAAGAACATGTTGAACCCATCCTAAACTTACTCTATGAACTGTATGCCATTTCTAATAACTTATAAAAATCAATATATACAACTATGATAATGATCAATATCTTACTAAACCATTTATAAACATAAGGGTCACATTATTTATCAATTAAAGTGAATTTTTTATATCTTCCTTTAAAAAAAGTATTCCACGATCTTAATGATATCATTAATCCAATAAATTATATTTATAATTCAAAAAACATTTTTTAAATACTTTGAATCACTAATCCTTCATGTTGGGTCATTTAGACATCTTCCTGATGGTTTCCATTAAGGAACAATACATTGATATCGATTTACCAAATTTCATATCCATAAAAAGATGTTATAACATGTAAAATATTTATTTATTTAAATATGGAAATTGGAGAAAACTTATTATCATATTCAATTCCATGATTTATTTGACCATTTATCCACTAGCTGTGACATTTAGGTATTCTAATTTCCTTCCATGTCTAGTTTTAGCTAGATTTTTTTAAACAAAAGGATTTAAAAAAACTAAAGGATTGGAAATAAAAAAATGGATTTGATAAATGGAATCCATCTCATAATTATTAGATTTCATTCATATTACTACTTCTGATATCATTACTTCTTCTTCATAGAATAGTTTTTCAATTTTGTGAGTGAATAATGGGTCACCTTCTTTAATTACTAGAAACAATTATAGTTCTATTTTTCAATATCTCTAGTACTTTTATACTGTACTTGTGTTTCAGGAACAACATCTCCCATAGGTACCTATCGAATATATTCTAGTATTGACGCTTGTTCATCTTGAGAAACAACTTCATCGATGGAAAACTTTCTCCCACTATACTTATTGTGGATGATAACACACTCAATTGGGGTTTTTTATTATTATATTCACTTTTTTCTTGAGGGTTTATAAAATAATTACCTGGTTTCCTTGGGATATCCTATAAATATATAATTTATGCCTCTGGGACCATTTTGTTTCCAAACTTCTCCTTAATAACACTTTAATTCCATATACATGTTTATGTGACAAAAATAGCTTTATTCCTCTCCTTAACAAGAATTAAGTTATGTTTCCAGTTTATTTGACACTCTGTTTACTGTGTATTCTATATTTTCTGCCAAATATGTAACATCCCAGGTAAATAAATAATATTAAATTCTAATGTTCATCAATATTTGTGAATAAAATTTTAATACTACTTTAAAGGGAATGCTATGCTCGATGGCGTACCCAATACACAACAACGAGTTTCTATGAAATCTTACGTTGCACACTAATAATATAATAATATAATAATAGTTAAGTTCTAGCCGTTGTAATGGGGGGAATGAAAAGAAGTAACTAAAAATGATTACATATGTTTTTCAAATATTTTTACATTTATCCAATAAATGATAGAGGCTTAAAATCCAAATGAATCCAATTTTATGAATAAATACTCTAATATTGTTTACAAGATTGTTTTACCAGCATTTGATGGAAATTTTTTTTAATCTAACTTTTGAAAATTTTATAAGATCTATTTATCAAAATAAAATTATTCTTTATGATTGGGATATTGAAATTTACTTTGTTAAATTTTTTGTATGTTTCTGACAATGTTCATTCTTTTTAATGAATAGTGAAAATTATTGCATTTTACATCAAAAATACTTTTTCATCTAATTTAAATATATGGTTAGGTTATCATTTTAATTGGTTTTAAAGTTTAATTATAATATATTTTTACAATTTAATTCAATGGTGGTCATTATAAATAATTTTACTTTGAAAATAGACATAAACAAGTGCCAAACTTTTCATAGATATTGCTTCCAAAAAACATGCTATTTGTTATGACAGCAGGAATTAACTATATGATTTATTAATGAAAATTATATGTTTTGAATTTGAAAAAATGGACGTCATTTCTGAATTTGAAATATAAAATATAGCTTAGGGTTAATTTTTTTTATTTTTCTGATATTGCTTTTTTTAATGAATTGTGAAAAATACAGTTTTGAAATCAAAACTGCATTTTCATCCAATTTATTTATGTATTTAGATTGTCATTTTAATTTTTTTTAAAGAATAAATGAATTATTTTTTATCACTTAATACAATTTTGTTCATTCGAAGTAATTTCACTTTTCAATTGGATGTAAAAACAAGTCAATCTTTTTGATAAATTTTACTTCTCAAAACCTCATCTTTTGTTTTGACAACGAGATTTACATTTAAATTAATTAATACAATTTATGTGTTTTGAATTTGATGAAATGGATTCCATATTTGGAATCCGATAGTCCAAAATATGTAATTAATACTCTTTTGTTTTTGGACATTATGAATAGTAATGACGGTAATTATCTTTAATTATCGGGTTTAATTAGTAATCAGGTAATTAAGGGTAAGAAAATAATATCATAAAAATATAAAATGACCCCAAAAAGTCTCCTAATGATATTGGTGGTATCATGGCTGACCATGGGATTCCTTCTTCCAACCATGGGACCCCGTGGAATCAATTTAGTGTGATAGTGACCTTTTATCTTTTTTTTAATGAAAGGAAAATGTAACCAAAGTTTGTAACACCTGAGTAATTTTTTTTTAATTTTGTCTACATAAATTATCTCTTAGACTATAAATAGTCATTGGAAATATAAAACTATTTCCTACATCATAGTATTTGTTTTATAATTTTTAGACATTAAATAAATTAAATTATATATGAGACTATTATGATGCAGCGATTACCTCGTTATTTAAAGATTTAAATAAAATGAAAAGATAATGAAAAATCTAAGACCTAAACATGTCAAAAATCTATTGGATGGGTGGATTTAGAACCCTTATCACCTTATCCTAGAAATAAATAAAATTTGGACCTTCAAAATCCTAATTTCATTTGAAAAAATGTAACATTTTATACCTTTCAAATAGTGCCCCTCCTCTCCTCTTATAAAAGGCCCCCATCTCTACCTGCTTACCCACACCTCTCACGCCTTTGGTTCGGTCAAGATCTTCACATTTTATCTCTCCAAATCTCTATATTAATCCTAGAATCCTTACCTTCAGAGGAAAGCTTTTCAAGAAACGCTTTTGGTTTAAACCAAGAGGAGTTACCCGATTCAAAGGTAAAGTCTTCTCTAATGCTCTTTTGTTTTATTTTGCTTCTCCAATCCCCTAAAATATTTTTATTCATTTATTTTGTAACAAAAACAGTATCTTCTATATACTAGTATGTTATTATAATATGTATTCGAGCTACACTTACACACACCTACATCTAATGGTTAAAGAGCATACTGTTTCCGTGGATGGCGAATTTCTGCCTTACGAAATGATGATTGTTCAATATTCTTCTAAAACCTTCAAAGGTGGCCATTAAGATGTCACTATATTTATATATGATATATAATATGTTTATGTTTTACTTAAGCTTCTGTATTTTTAACTTATGTCATACCTTTATGGTTTCTATTATGGGTAAACGCGATATCTTTATTTTAGGAAGTGCGGACTACCGCCCCCTCAAAATGATTTGATTCGTTAATGCCTTATGTGGGACATATAAAGGATATAGTTAATGATATTATATATGATATTATACTGGAATTATAATATATGTCTATATCATCATTATTTCACTCCATTAAGTAAGAAATATAAATGAAAGTATCGTTCATGCGTACGTACAGCCTACTGTCTCCATGAACAGTGAATTTCATTTTTTTTATCTCCAAATGTTATAGAAGAGTATAAAATGAATATTTACTAGATATATATGATATTTAAATCATTAATACTATTCTGGAGATTATTTACTTATAACTACATGAACAATCATTTTCAAACAAGTTCATTCTTGACTCATGTACCAAACATCGACAAAAACGTCTGATATGAACTCACATTATTAACTAATTATTATAACATTGTAATATGTGATATTAATTGAATAAAAATCATTAATGTAGGACCTTAATAAATTATAAATTTATTAAAGTTCATTATTCAGGAATATAATGGAACGAACAAGACAAGTCGGACTTGAGGTAAGGGATCATACCTCTCTCTTTATTTTTATGTACTCTTTTTATGTAACATACTTGGAGCTCCTATTTCTTATGTTGGAGGATGTTATTTTATATTCCTATTGCTGTAAATTTTATTTTAATATGATGACAGACCCTATTTTATCTCATCAATCCATTTTTGGAAGTTATATGTGGCGCCCTTAGGCTGCCGAATTTTCATAAGGGGATTTTCATCTCACTTTTTATTCCTGTGAGATTCATGCTACATTGGCCACTATTTCCTTTTGTGTGGTCTTTGTACTGCCAATTATTTTACGATTTGTATAATATAATCTCATTTATGGGTAGTAACAGCTTCATTTTATGACCCTTCTTTCATGGGGTGTAGGTTTCGAAAGTTGCCCAAATCGGTAAGGGAACCTTTCACACTCCTCTTTTTAAAAGACTTATTTTGTTATTTATTTTAATTTACATCTTTTTATTTTGGGATATGTTATTATATATACTTATTGATGTAAATTTTATTTCCAAGTGATGATATACCATTTTCTCTCTCATCATCTAATTTTATGAATTTTAAAGTGACACCGTTAGACTGTCGAATTTTACCAAGGGATCTTTTTTACACAATTTCGATTTCTTTGGGTTCAACATGTAGTTATTGAATATATCATCCTTTGAATATGTGTGAATGACCTTTTATTGTTTTAAACATAATATACACTTATATTGGGTGTATTCATATTTTTCACACATTATTTTGAGATTGATTTATCCTTAATTTAAGGACACCTTCTTTACAATGGATTTCATCTCATTTTACATTTCTATTAAGACATAATTGTTGTTATGCACCAATTAACTCTTATATGGTGTATATGCTGTCCTCTAGAATATTATATCATTAATCCATTTATTCTCATGATATTATAAAGTTCTGATTAAGTGTTATTCCTCAATTATTGTATTCAAGTGTCTCTAATTTTGGTAAAAACCCTTTAACTAAAATATCGATTTAAATGTTTTAATGATTTGTTCTTATTAATATCCATGTTTTAAAAATGGTTTTAAGGATTTATTTATATGGATATTAATGGTTTAAAATGTTAAAAGCTTCAAGCTGGTATCAGACACTTTGATTAAAAAATCAATTTATTTAATGTTTTAAATGGTTTTGAAAATGGTTTTTTTGAATGGATTCATTATTTCAATATCTTAAAAAGTTTTATTTTTATTGCAATGTGGGAATGTTATCTTTACATTATGCGTATGTTATGTGCTATGATTATGTTTTGTTTCTGGGGAATTGTTTATGAAAATGGGTGGTTCCATGATAAACTAAGGACATGTGAGCCCGATATAGCTCTCCAATGCATTGGGTAACACGAAGGGGTTAAAAGCTAAGGTTTTTCCGAAGAGATTTAAGGAATATATTGTGATGGGTATTCCAAACGTAACCATGAGGGTTACTCCCTACGTAAGAATGTTATGAGTGCCTCAAGTTACGTTAATGTCTTATGATTTCTATGAGTTATTCATAAATCTTATGATTTCTTGAGGTATGTTAACGTGCTTATGTTTTATGAGTAAAGTATGATTTCATTGATTCTTATGTATACATGCACTAATGTTTCCTTTCTTATTTTTTATATCCTTTACTAATACTTTCATGATCATCCCATGTTTTTGAAATGTTTTTCACAGGTCAAGGGAAAGGTACATGATATGAAGATTGTGTCAAGGAAGTGTTAAGAAAGAATCGATGTTTTATTTTGAATATGATTCCGTTGATGGGAAAAAAATGAATAATATCTTTTATGTAGCCACTTTGTTTAAGTGTGGAATGTAATGCATGATTTATGATCTAATTATCTAAAACTCTAAACCTAAAAAGATCCTCAATGTGTATTCTTGAAATAACTCAATATTAAGTAAGGTTTAAGGATGGGGAATTATAGTTGGTATCAGAGGATGGTTTAGATAACTTTAGAGGTTAGAGTGTTAAGTGAAAAGTAGTTTATAACCACAATGGTAATTATATTAGATAGAGTCGTTGTAATTATTCAAGGTTGGATTGAGTTTGAGATAACTTGGATAAGTTTATCTTAGTGTTTATCTTACTCTTTAGTACAAAATGATTTTGTTGATGTACTTACACTGACATTTCTAGTTTTAGTAAATGGATGGATCTAGCATGCACCAAAGTGATGATGGGTTTGAAGGAAACTATGTTGGTTCTCTGATTAAGAGACTGGATGAAATGGGGGATTCAATGAGAAATCTCGTGGTTATTCTAAACCAACTATCAGGAGTCATGATCAACCACTTGAACCTTGGTGAGTTCTCTAATGCATCATGTAAATGAAACAACTCGACATGGAAGTTCAGGTAATAATTAAAAAGGTAACCATTAGGGTTTATAAGATACTTACTTTTTAGGTAATTATGGGTTATTATACGTTATGATGGAATATGAAAAACCTGAGATAAACATGAGGTTAAATTATGTTATGGTTATTTTTGAAGATTTTATCTCATTTTGGGGAATTTTATAAGAATTATATAGTTTTAGAAAAAGGACAACACACAGACCGTGTGACAACCCGTCACGTCGGTCAAAGCTGCAGGAATCAAACCCACAACGAAAGTGCGATTGATATTTATCGCCTACCACTAGAATGCGTGAAGTCCCTGGTTATTTTTACTAATTATTATTAGTTAGATTATTTCATGAATCAAGAGTAAGTTTATTTTGGGTTATATATGGAAATTATTAACCTATCATGGAGGATATGTGATTAGGTTAAGACTTTAATAGCAACTGATGTTTTTTGGAGATAAATGTTAATTTGTACATTGGGAGACTATGTGATTAAATCCTTCAAATATTTGGGTATAAATATTAGTTGGGTTTACTTTGAATAATTTTATGGATAGATGTTTATTGAATGGTCTTTGTTTAACTTTGGGTTTTGTTTCATAAATTTTAGAGATTAGGAGTAGTTTTTTTTTAAAAAAAATATCCTTTTTGGGTATTATCTGATCTCGTACAAAACTTTTTGGTTTCGTTTTGGTTGATATATAATGACATAGGAAATATATAGTTCTCTTTTGCGTATTAGTTGATTCTCAAGAAGTTTATTATAGTACTCTTAATGCGAACAAGTCCTCCTAAATACTCATCTTTTAGAGAAAATTTGAGTTTGATTAAAGCGTCTAGTCAAAGTTCAATGTCTACGTGAAAAGTAAGTATATTTAATTATGGATTAGTTAAGCTCAAAAATAAATTTCTCAATTTAGAGTGACTTAAAACAAAAAATTTGTCTGTTAACTTTTCCTATTGTGGAATCGAATACCGTTTAACCCATCACCAGTTTGTGCTTTTCTTGTGGTTAACTTTCTGCTAGACATGTTTACTATCACTCTCCCTCAGAACATGTCCCTTTGTTTTTCATCCATATCCATATTTTCATACTTTGAATCCTATTATGGGTTAACTCGGGTGACATTTTTACTTCTCTCCCTTTCTTTTAAAGTGATAGTTTTACTAACTCTCGTTCCGATGTGGGACTTTCAATGATGTTTCAAAGCCCAATTTTGAAATTGCGAGTACGCAATTCTCCAAAGTGGGGAAGGATGTAACATCCCATGTAAATAAATAATATTACATTCTAATGTTTATCAATATTTGTGAATAAAATGTTAATACTACTTTAAAGGTAATTCTATGCTCAATGGAGTACCCAGTACGCAATAATGAGTTTCTTTGAAATCTTAGGTTGCACACTAATAATATAATAATATTATAATAGTTAACGCCTAGCCATTGTAATGGAGGGAATTAACATAAATAACTAAAAAATTATTTCATATGTTTGTCAAATATTTTTACATTTATCCAATAAATGTTAGAGGCTTAAAATCCAAATGAATCCAATTTTAAAAATAAATACTCTAATAATATTTAAAAGATTTTTTTTCCGCCTTTTGATGGCGAACTTTTTCTTAATCTTACTTTTGAAAATTTTTATAATCTCTATTTGAAAAAATAAACATATTATTTATGACTGGGATATTGAAATTTACATTGGTTAAAATTTTGGTATGTTTCTGACAATGTTCATTCTTTTTAATGAATATTGAAAAATATTGCATTTTACATCAAAACCGCTTTTTCATCTAATTTAAATATATGGTTACATTATCGTTTTAATTGGTTTTAAAGTTTAATTAGAATATATTTTTACAATTTAATTAAATGGTGGTCATTAGAATTAATTTCACATTGAAAATGGACATAAACAAGTGCCAAACATTTCATAGATATTACTTCCAAAAAAACCAGTATTTGTTTTGACAGAAGGAATTAACTATATGATTTATTAATTAAACTTATATGTTTTGAATTTGGTAAAATGGACAACATTTCTGAATTTGAAATATCAAATATAGAAGAGGTTTAATTTTTGGTATTTTTCGGATATTGCTTTTTTTAATGAATAGTGAAAAATACAGTTTTTAATTCAAAACTACCTTTTCATCCAATTTATTTATATATATAGATTGTCATTTTAATAGTTTTTGAAAGTAAAATTGAATTATTTTTTTATCACTTAATACAATTTTGTTCATTGGATGTAATTTCAATTTTCAATTGGATGTAAAAACAAGTAAATCTTTTGATAAAGTTTATTTCTTAAAAACCAGTCATTTGTTTTGACAATGAGATTTACTTTTAAATTAATTACTAAAATTTATGTGTTTTGAATATGATGAAATTGATTCCATATTTGGAATCAAATGGTCCAAATTATGTAATTAAGACTCTATTTTTTGGACATTATGAATAGTAACGACGGTAATTATCTTTAATTATCATGTTTAATTAGTAATCAGTTAATTAAGGGTAAGAAAATAATATCATAAAAATATAAAATGACCCCAACATGTGTCATAATTCTATTTTTTGTGTCATGTCCAACAATGTAATGCCTTTTTCCAACCTTGGTACCCCATGGAATCACTTTAGTTTGATAGTGACCTTTTATCATTTTTTTAAAAGAAAGGAAAATGTAACCAAAGTATGTAACACCTAAGTAAAAAAAATTGACTTTTGTCTACCTAAATGATCTTTTGAAATATAAATAGTCATTAGAAAGCTAAAAATATTTCCTACATCATAGTATTTTTTTTATAATTTTTAGACATTAAATAAATTAAATTATATATGAGACTATGATGATGCATCGATTACCTCATTATTTAACGATTTAAATAAAATGAAACGATAATGTAAAATCTAAGAACTAAACATGTCAAAAACCTATTGTATTGGTGGATTTCGAACCCTTATAAGATTATCCTCGAAATACATCAATGTGAGAACTTTAAAATCCGAAACTCATTTGAAAATAATGTAACATTTCATACCTTTCCAAGAGTGCACCTCCTCTGCTCTTATAAAAGGCCCCCACCTCTACCTCCATATCCACACCTATAAAGCCTTTTTCTCGGCCAAGCTCTGCTCCTTTTGTCTCTACACATACCTCTATTAATATTAGAAGCCTTATCTTAGGCATACTTCTCTTCAAGAAACCCTTTTGGTTCAAACCAAGAGGAGTTACCCGATTCAAAGGTAAAGTCTTCTCTAATGATCTTTTGTTTTATTTTGCTTCTTCAACCCACTAAACTCTTTTTATTGATTTATTTTGTAACAACACTAGTGTCTACCATAAACTAGTATGTTTTTATAAGAATGATTCGAGCTACACTTACACACACCTAATGGTTAAAGAGCATACTGTTTTCGTGGAAGGAGAATTTCTGCCT
Organism: Viscum album; assembly: GCA_963277665.1. NCBI lineage: Eukaryota > Viridiplantae > Streptophyta > Magnoliopsida > Santalales > Viscaceae > Viscum > Viscum album. The sequence goes on from OY728166.1 coordinate 940,273,722, forward strand.
CACGAAACGATGATTGTTCAATATTTTTCTAACACCTTAAAATGAGGCCATTAAGATGTCACTATATTGATATATGATATATAATATGTTTATTTTTTCCTTAATCTTCTGTATATTTCATTTATGTCATACCATTATGGATTCCATTGTGGGTAAACGCGATATCTTCATTTTAGGAAGTGCAGACTACCGCCCCCTCAAAATGATTTGAGTCGTTAATGCCTTATGTGGGACATATAAAGGATAGAGTTAATGATATTATATATGATATTATACTGGAATTATAATATATCTTTATATCATTATGATTTCACTCCATTAAGTTAGAAATATAAATGCAAGTAGCGTTCATGCGTACGTACGGCCTATCATCTCCATGAACGGTGCATTTCATTTATTTTTATCTCCAAATGTTATGGAATAGTATAAAATGAATATTTACTGGATATATATGATATTTAAATAATTAATACTATTATGGAGATGATTTAATTATAAATACATGAACAATAATTTTCAAACAAGTTCATTTTTGACTCATTTACCCATCATCGACAAAAACGTCTGATATGAACTCACATTATTAACCAATTATTATAACATTGTAATATGTGATATGAAATTAATAATAATCTTTAAAGTAGGTCCTTAAGAAATTTTAAATTGACCAATTTTTATTATCCTGGAATATAAAGAAATGAACAATACAAGTCGGACTTGAGGTAAAAGATCCTACCTCTCCCTTTATTTTTAAGTACTCTTTTTATGTAACTTACTTTAAGAACCTTTTTCTTATGTTGGGGGATATTCTATTGTATTACTATTTCTGTAAATTTTATGTTAATATGATTAGAGACCCTATTTTATCTCATCAATCCATTTTTAGAAGTTATATGTGGCGCTGTTAGGCTGCCGAATTTTCATAAGGGGATTTTCATCTCACTTTTTATTCCTGTGAGATTCATGCTACATTAGCCACTATTTCCTTTTGTGTGGTCATTGTACTGCCCATTAATTTACAATTTTTATAATATATTCTCATTTATGGGTAGTTAAATCTTCATTGAATGACCATTCATTCATGTGGTGCACGTTTCGAAGGTTTCCCAAATCGGTAAAGGAACCTTTCACACCCCTCGTTTTAAAAAACTTATTTTGTTATGTCTTTTAATTGACATATTTTTATTTTGGGATATGTTATTCTATATAATTATTGATGAAAATTATATTTCCAAGTGATGAGATACCATTTTATCTCTCATCAACTAATTTTATGAATTTAAAAGTGACGTCGTTAGTCTATTGAATTTTAACAAGGGAACTGTTTAACCCAATTTTGATTTCTTTGGGTTCAACATGTAGTTATTGAATACGTCATCTTTTGAATATGTGTGAATGACCTTTGATTGTTTTAAACTTAATATACACTTATATTGGGTGTATTTATATTTTTCACACAGAATTTTGAGATTTATTTATCCTTAATTTAAGGATACCTTCTTTATAAGGGATTTCATCTCATTTTACATTTCTATTGAGACTTCATTGTTGTTATGCACCAATTAACTCTTATATGGAGTACATACTGTTCTTTGTAATATTTTATCATGAATCCATTTATTCTCATGATATAATAATGTTTAGATTAAATGTTATTCCTCAATTATTGTATTCAAGTGTCTCTAATTTTGTTAAAAACACTTTAACTAAAATATCACCATAAATGTTTTAATGATTTAATCTAATTAATATCCATGTTTTCAAAATGGTTTTAAGGATTTATTTTTATGGATATTAATAATTTAAAATTTTAAAAGCTTCAAGGTGGTATGGGACACTTTGATTCAAAAATCTCTTTATTGAATGTTTTAAATGGTTTTGAAAATGGTTTTTTTGAATGGATTCATTATTTCAATATCTTAAAATGTTATATTTTTATTGCAATGTGGGAATTTTATCTTCCCTTTATGCATAAGTTATGTGCTATGATTATGTTTTTTTTCATGGGCATTGTTTATGAAAACGGGTGGTTCCGTGATAAACTAAGGGCGGGTGAGACCGATATAGCTCTCCAATGCATTGGGTAACGCGAAGGGGTTAAACACTAAGGTTTCTCTGAAGAGATTTCGGGAATTTACTGTGATGGGTATTCCAAACATATCCATGTGGGTTACTCCATACGTAAGAATGTTATGAATGTGTCATGTTACCTTTATGTCTTATGATTTCTATGAGTTATTCATAAATCTTATGATTTCATGAGGTATGTTAACGTGCTTATGTTTTATGAGTAAAGTATGAGTTCATTGATTCCTATGTATACATGTAATAATGTTCCCTTTCAGAATTTTTATATCCCTTACGAAGAATTTTATGCTCATCCCACGTTCTTGAAATGTTTTTCACAGGTCAAGGGAAAGGTACATGATATGGTGATAGTGTCAAGGAAGTGTCAAGAAATAATCCATGTTTTATTTTGAATATGATTCCGTTAATGGGGAAAAAATGAATACTATCTTTTATGTAAACACTTTGTTAAAGTGTGGAATGTAATGCGTGATTTATGATCTAATTCTCTAAAAATCTAAACCTAAAAAGATCCTCAATGTGTATTCTTGAAATAACTCAATATTAAGTGAGTTTTAATGCTGAGTCCTTATAGAATATCCCCATGATGATAATGGATGATCTGCCTAACACATCTTTGACATTATAATTTCTGGAAAGGAACAATACATACCTTTACTGACATCATTCTATTATGGTGTATAGGGATTAATATGTTGGTAAAAAATAAAAAAAACAGTTAAAATTTGATAATGTATTGGTTTATAAAATCACCATAGTGATTAGATTGGATATTATATATCTTTTTACCAAGATAATTCTTAAATTCATTCTAAAACACCATAAATTATTCAAAGGTCACATACATGTACCCCATCATGGAGATAAGACCATATCTTCTCCAGTCATCAAAAGTAGTTATAAATTAATAAAATAACTGACTTTTATCTACTAAAATATTTCATATAGATTAGTATTCATCAACAATAGATGTTTTATGGACTTTTCAATCTTTCTACTGAATGGTGGCGTGGTTATGTTTCAGTGATAAAAAATATGTTTTCATTTATATGTCATTAGAATACAAAAAGTCTAAATAAGAATATTAATAGATAATTTTTTGATGATTCTTATTTTTTTGGAAAAAATGGTGACACCACACTTGGTTTTATATGATTCATGTGTACACGATTTGTTAACTGTTCCCAATACTTTGTTTTCATAATATAATTTATAAATAAGAAATTATTTAGTTTCTCTACATCCATAAAAATTTGTGTTTGTAAGATATTTTTTCATTGTCTCTAAATATAATGATAAATATATCCATGTCAAACAAAGAAATAGATATGATGTTCTTAGTTATAGTTTGAACTAAATACAATTTATTCAAAATGAATATTCCTTCTGGATAGAAATAGATGGTTTTAGAATACTTCATCAAAACATGTGATTCTTTCTCCATTTTCAGCATAATGATCAACATATATTCATGACATATTTTAAAATAAACATGGATCTTATATTTTGATGTATATGTGAAAACCATAAGTTATATCTAACACCCAATGTTTAGATACAGAAATATTACACTCCATAATGAATCAAACAATAGTTTCCTATTACTTCTAGGTAATATGTTTCTTTTGCTGGCATCAATTCCCATATTTAAAAAATACTCCATATTTTATACATTATCTGCCTCTATATATTCCTATTCAAATATTGTTTGTTCTCCAAATATTTAGACATAATAATTTCACAAATCCCATTTTTATTTATCTTTTACTTCATTTTCACTAAAAGGATTGTTATTTTTTCATGTTCCATGTCCTTGTCTACTTAATGAATGAGAGTAAGATTATTTTATGGAACCTTCTAACAAATACCTGTGTTGAAATTCATAGTAAAAAGGTATAATGATTTATTTAATTATGAATGGATGATATATTGGTTTATATCATTAGGGAATGTAATACCCATGATGTAGAAGAACTCTATATAGAAAATAATCATGATTGCATAAGGCCCAGTGGGTTTTGAATCTCTACAATCACAGATGAATAGTGTATTAAATATCTCATGCCACTATAGTATCACTTTCACTAGAGAGAGGTCATGAAGGTCAAACATCATGTTATATGCATATCTATCCTCATTTTTCTTTATATTCTCAGTGGGAATGGATAATAAAATGAAAAAAATGAATTTATGTTATAACCCAAATATCTTGCATGAAAATTTTCTATTATTGGAAATTTGTGAAAGTGAGAAGGTTATCCTTCTCTTGTATGGATCAGATTGATGTGTTTGAATTCAGGGGGATTAGTATTTACAAAACATTATATAGTAAATTTTTTTATATTATACGATTTTTATTATAAAATTTATTAATATACAATTATTTTTTACAATATAATATCCATGGCCATTTGATTCATAATATCCAATTTCATTTTCATTCTAATAGAAGATACCCATATTTCCCTCCTCATATAATTATCAATCGATAAAAAAGTTATTTGATCATTTTTATAAGAATAATTTAGAAAAAAACAATAACTCAGAGTTCATTAATATGGTGAGTGGACTTCCAAAACCTAAAATCCTTATTTTCGATTTCATTAACCCATTTCTATCAGTTAGACAATGTCATAATTTAGAAATCAACCCCTGATGTAAAATATTTTATGTTGACCCAAAAATCATGTTATAATTACTTGATAAATGATATCTATATGAATATTCCTAGTGAATCACTTTGAACCCTGGTAATATTTTAACTAAACTAGTGGAATCCCAATCGAATTTATTGTGTATAATTGAGGTATTTTTATCTATATTCATAAATTTACCATTTTATCATTATTACATGTTTTTCAATATAATGTGTATTTAAAAAAGTTATTAACCATGTCTTAGATGTTATTGATACATAATATAATTTTATTTTAGTTTTATTTTTAATGTATATAAATTCATTAATTCATTTAATGATGAAAAAATCCATAATGAAATTAACCATGAATCATATAAAAAGTAAGAGAAGTATGATCACGATATTTTTTTATAGATAGTTTAACAAGAGGATGATAAAATGAAAATAAAATTATGGTTAGAACACCTCAAACCACATATTGATTCAAGTTAAAACATTCCACCTATCCAGCCATATATCACTATGATTTGTTTTTCATTACACTAATCCTAAAACACCTAAAATCTCATAGAATATTCATCTATTAGATAATATTTTATTCAAATATAGGTGGGAAGAATCGAAGGATTGTTTTATGGGGTTTACAAAAACAAACAATGGGCAGACATGAACAATAATAATGATAGGAGAGATAAGAGGACTTCTATACATTTTTTTAACAGTAAATTAAAGGGAAAATAATAACTTATTATGTTGTGGTCTATGTTCATGATAATATACCATCATGTGATATATTATATATTTATTTAACAAGATTTCATTCCAAATAATTTTTATCTAATATAATTCAAACTCAAATAAATTAATTTTTTTAAATTATAAAATTATTTTATACTAATTCACATCCAAACATTCTTATGATTATCATCCATAACAATTGTATGAAAATAAAATAAATTTATTTAAAACCTACTATGTACAAAATATAAACCATATATGTGACACAATTAGTACACATAAAACTATCCATCATGAATGATATTCATATATTGTTTACTCATTCATCGTCTAGAATACATGTTTTATCATTAAATGTAAAGGAATGTACTGTAAAATGAATAAAAAATGGAATACATGTTACATATGAAGAATATTATTTTTTTAATCTACACTGAGTAATGAAACTATTAAACATATACACAGTATTAAATTCCAAATATTATGATGAAATTAATTAGATAATATATATATATATATATAATATAAAACCCATCACATGCTGTGTAAGATTACAATGAATGACACATTGAAAATATAATGTTAAAGTCAGAATAGTATAATAAATTAATATAATGTTTTTTTTCGAAAAAGTAATATACATGTTTTGAACTATCTAGTTATACATCATTTATAAATATTCATTATCTATCAATAGTACATGCCTAAAGACTAAGTGTTTTGGTCTTCCATGAATATTAATGGAGTACGCCACATATAATTTTGATTGACATTGTGATGTTTTTGGGTTACATGATTACTAGTCACTTGATCAGTGTAGGAATCCACATGTCATGTCTTTGAATAAGGGGATACACGTCTTTTATGCATGTTAATCACTGTGTTGTTTGGATAACCAGGCATTAGGATGGCCTAATAAGCACGTGTTGTATTCCATACACACCACTTACAATGAATATATGATTCCAAAAATTATTTAAAGAGTCTTCTTACTTCAACAAGAATAGGTACCAAACATCTAACAATGGTTTACACACACTGTGTACATTTATTCAAACCAGAATGAAGCCACAAACCCTCTATATGAGTTCATTGAATGTTATTTATTCATAATTAATCCATTTTTAATATATCTGTGAAAATAGATAAAGAAGAAGAGATATTGTGATTTATATTTTATCAATGATTCAAAAGTAATGGAAAACTAATGATAATACATTAATAAATAAATGATAAAAAAATTATTATGTGATTGATATTAATCCACTTGAACATTTTGGGGAATGTTTATGTACCAGTGGGATCATTTAGAACACAGTCTTTTTCATAATTGATCAATATATTGATATTTTCATAGAAAAATAACATTGTGTCAAAAATAATTAACTAAATTATAAATTGACATGATAACTATGGAGATAAACACATGATTATATTAATGATTTATAATTAATTTATGTAGTTAATGAATATCATGTGATTAATTTTTTCTTTATTGATGAATCTAAAACTATTCTTGTGTGGTACCATTGTTTTGTCACAAGAATCCTGTGTCAATTCTCTCCAATACCGATCCACTCATGTACAATAGACCTCTGAGTGAGTTTATATGAATCTATGAGTTTTAGCTTTGAATATATTAATACTGGAGTCAATATTCAATGTTCTCCATAATAATCTCTTCTATGAATGAATCACCCAAATCTATATAGAATCAAGAGGGTTGGTGGAGGTGGATCACTCCAAATTATTAACAGAATCTTCAAAGTGAATCTCTCTATATCTTTAGGGGATTCACTAAATTTGTTCATCATAACCAATTGGTTGGTATTAGTGTCAGAAATAATATAATTGGGTTTAAATAGTGTTTGGTTTAGGAAATCATAGTTTAACATGTTCCATTATTATTATATGATTCCATACCTAACCACATATCAATAATAAAATATTATTATTTATTAACCTGAAAAAATATATAAAATTTATTAAATGTAATTTATTGAATCAAATATTTTAAATTTACTTAATTAAAATATATTATATATTATTTCTCACTATAAAATTAAATTAAGTATTCCATTCCCCCATAAAACATATGAGTCTTTGAATAATGAATATTTATTTCTTAAATAAATATATATCTGTATTGTTTTCAAATAAATAAATAAATTAAAATTATATTCAATAAACAGTAGATGAACATTTATTAATCATTCTGTAAACTAATATTGTCTCAAGTAAATTTTGAGTAAATATACATGATCTAAAAAATTAGAATAGTTTTTAAACCACATATGAGAATAATATGTATTTTTCACATTTATTAAATAATAAAATTTAATATCTATATGATCTTTTAGATACTTATTTAATGTTACATGCTAGGAACCTTTCTCTGTGGAATTATGAAAATATTCCCAAATGACAATGTTGACATCTAACAATACACTGATACAACCATATGGAATGATGCTAATGTATAAAAGAAATAAAAAATCATAAAAAATCTCAAAATCAAAGATAATACCTTTATCGCGATATCTTTAATCAATATGGTATCATACTAGAGTCATTAACCTATGTCCTCGAGGATTCTTTCCTAGAATTTTAGAAAATGAACCTTCCCACATAACTGTATGATTATTGATCTATTTATATTTTTTCTTTCTCATAAAAGGTCTCGATATATCAAAATTCATTGAAGAAATTTTATTAAAAGTACTTTATCTATTTATTCATCAAGGATATATTACTCATGATGTATCGAACAAGTCCTACTTTACCGTGGATATATGTGATCATGGTTTATTTCAATACTAAAAACTATGGAGAAATTAATATCCATTAATAATAATATAAAACCATAAGGATCAATATAAAAATATATATATTTTAATATCTAATAGAAAATATATGTATTGATCTCCCATGGGTGGGTCATGTTCTCAAAATATTTTTTAGTAGAAATTTCCAATGGAGTACACCATCAAAAATTCCCTCAATGCTGAATTAAAATCCACCCCTGATATTCAATATAAATTGTGTGTTATAAAAAAATATTATCTAACTATACAAAATATATCTACGAATATTATCCTAGAATTTATCGATTTTTTCATAATTGTAGAATGTCATTACCTTTATATGAGACAATTACTCTTATAAAATTATCACAAACAATTTAACATAGTAGAGCAATCATGATATTTTAATACTTTTATTAATAATCAAATTAAATAATATTGGTTATCATAAAGTATATATAATTTTGTTTTATTTAACCAAATACATTATAAGTATCATCTCCATCATCAACCACATAACTATCATTATCTTCAAGTAATGATAAAAAAATTTAATTCACTATTTTTATGAAATTATTAATATTGAACTGATAATAATATTTTGGGTTTTTTCTAATTTTAGAAACATAATTAATTATTATCACAATAAATATAAACATTAACTTGGTTCAATTTTGGGTTATTTAGGGAAAAATATATAATAGCATTACACGTGAAATATTTATGTGGAATATTCCCTCAAAACATTCTTTTACCTCATCCCACAATTATTGAAATTATATTCATGACTTTTATAAATATCATATAGTCATTTATTTTAAATTAATTACATGAGTATTTTACACTCCAAATCTGCCTAGAATGATATGTTGTATCATCTCAGCAATCCACTGGCTCTTGAATATTTTCATTAATATAGTAACTATACTAACAACATCATACTCTAATGAATAATTCATCTATTATTTCATCATCATTCATCTTGAGTTACTTATACTTCCATCCCCATACATATATCACTCCATAATTCACCATCTCATCTCCTTCAAAAATATTTTCCAGATTACCCTGAATGCATTTTTATTATCTTCATTCCTTTAACCTTGATGAAATTATGTCAAAAATAAATAACATGCCAAAATTAAAAGAATGAATATCATTATAAAAATTCTTTATATATATATATTCATCATCACATTACCCTAAAAATATTGAAAAAATAATCAGTATTAGAATCCAATATATTTTAGCTAATTGATAAAAGATATAGAAACGTCCAATCTTTCAAAATTGAATAATTCAGTAGGTCACATGTTTATCCCACTCTCTATTCAATGAATTAATGTTTTCTAGGATCACAATAAATAATTATTATTTAAATATTAAAATATATAGGAACACATTATAAAAATAGTTTATCATATATTAAGGAAAATAAGTAATAAATAACACTATTTTTAATTTCCTCAACAATCATTGTCAGTTCTCTGAGGGGGTCGATGAAAAATACTAAATTATTACTATTATAGTTTATTCAAAAATCAAGACCAATCATTTAATATAGTAATGAAATATACTAAAAAACTTATTAAACATAAGTAATTTAATAAATTTAGGAATATATGATATAAAATTTTAACTACTCAAGATGAGTAGCTATGCACATAGTATGATTTAAAAAAACTATACTCCTTGTTACCAAATAGAATCACTATTGTACAAATAGTGAGTTTGGAAATTGTCAATAGCCAATTTTTTTTTTCACAGACACCATTAATTTCATAATATTATTTAATATTCACTAAAATTCATTACAAATCTAGGAAAACGATATAATAACTTAAAATAAATAGTATAAAATATGACCACTAGAAACATAGTCATTAAATTGGGAAATATAAAAAAAATATGTATATTAAAATACCATTTAGAAAATAGGTAATATATAATCTATAAGCATGATTATTACTTATGGAACACCTTTTTTTGATCTTGGTAAAGTGGTGGAATCGGTGTTGGGTTTCCAAGGAAAATAACAATTCAGAATCTCAATTGTATAACTTGAGGGAAGTCATTTTTGGGAAATGATTAAACTTATTGGACACGCTATGAAACCCATGCTTGTCAAATCACATCCCAAAACTTACACTAATATTTATATCACCCTTAAGTATTAGGGGGATGTTATAATAGTCTTTATTTGAATAAATTAGCATTTTATCAATACGTAATTATTATTTAAAGAATAAAATGGTAATATCATTATAAAATCCATTTTCTGATTAATAAATATAAATTTTTATGTTATCAATTACTATAAAAAAATGAATATTTATCAATTTTAGATATGAATTTAATATTAATAAAAATAATTTATCATCTATAAAAAAAATATATATCTTGACTTTAAGTAAGACTACATTCACATTATATTTAATAATAAATGTTTTCTAAAAATAAGTATTCAGCACATTATGAATTGTTATTTTGAAACATTTATATATTAATTTATTTTAAAATTAATAAAATTATAATCATTTTTGAACTAAAAATTTCTACATATAAATATTATTAACTTGGATATTTTTCTAACGAGGTTCATTTTTGGTCAAAAATTGTAGTTTCTTTGAAACATCTAATATTTATGACAATATTACTATGTCCTAAAAGATTAAATAAATTATGTGATAAAATATAAAATTATAGAGTATCATTATGGGAATTATAAAATCATTTGAAAAATTAAAACCAATGTCCATCATTTTAAGTAAAAAATTTAAATTATACACCATTAAATATATTTTTTATATTTTCCTTTTATCCAATATTTTCAATGTGTGATTTGTTTTTTCATTTCCATGAAATACGAAAATAATATAAATTATTTATAATAAGTGAATTTGTTTTTTTAAATTATAAATAATGATTATTTTATCTCATATAAATTTTTTAATTTAGAACATATTTATTTATCAAAAAAGTATTAATATGTTATTTACGATGTCTATTTTAAAATGAAATTTTCACAATTATATAAATTTTATTTGAAAAAAAGTTTTAAATATTTGAAATAAGTTGTTTAAAATTAGTTAATATGTTCAAGTTCAGTTTTTCTCATTAAATTTTTTTACTAAAGCAAATGAAAAAAATTACTAATTAAAAAGAAAATTAGGGTTAAAGTAAAAAGGAAAAACATTAAACTATTAAAAGATAAACGGTTTCTCCAAAAAATGTTAATTATGGGAATCTAGAACCAGATGTACTTCCCATGTTCCTTTTTCCATTCCGGATCCATTAACTATTGAATTGTAACATTATATTATAGAGAATATATTATTTACCTAAAAAACAACCCTTCACATCACATATAAAATGAAAAAACCAAAACTACCTCAATAAAATCGTATACAATCAATTTAGTCATAAAAATTAGAATCATTAATCCTCCTAAAAATAAATCCATTGTCCAATATTATTTATTAATTATTAGTTAGCATAAGGTCTTTATTTCTATAGTGAATTTGAAGGAAAATTCATCCCTCGATATGAGTATTATCAACTTCTATACTTTTACATTCAATTTTCTTCTTTCAAATTTATTCTATCCATAATAGTATTCTTATATTAGAATAATATATATAATTTAATTTTATAATTTTAATTCTATAATAATTATCTATTCGTCTATCCCATCAATTAAGAAAAATGAAATCATCATTTGTGCATATGTGCATACTACATCCTCCTAGAAAACATTGGAATAATTTATTTTCAACACTGCCTATTATGACTCATAAATAGGTAATATTTGAATAAAATATGTTATATTTAAATAATTACATTAATTATAAATTAATTATTTTTACTATACCTATATTCCATCAATTTATTGAGAAATCATATAGTTAATCAATCTTACATGTGGAACACCACCTCCACGAATAACAAAATACATTTTTTCATCATCACCCACCATAGTTGGTTACATAAAATGATTTATTGAGTAAATATTAATTTTATGATGTTTTTTATTTTTTTTAAAAAGTGGATGTAACATTATCATAAAAAATTTCCTTACTCATGCTATCATTATGACACACTCACAACTTGGTTAGTTTTACCATTTACGTGAATGGTAATGTTTATGTGATAAATGACTTGTCAAAGTCATATATTGATAATGTCATGTAATAAAAATTAATTTTTTTTAAATGATTCAATAAATTTGATACTAATATTTAAAATATTTATTAATATACCACATTTTGATATATTAACATTGAAAAAATAGTTTATCAAATTTTACATTTTCACACACAGTATTCTTGTTGCTGACATAATAAAAATGATACTTACGGAATAATTTAAAAACAATTATTATTATATAATGAGTATTCTAGATGATGAATGTAAATATAATTGAATGATATATTTATAATAGATTATTACACCAAGAAAAATTATTTTAAAATAATATAATACTAGAAAAAATTCATAACATTAAACACTTGCCTTTAACCAAATTGTGAAATACTAAAAATATATTTTTTAAATGTGAAAATTATAACATAACCATTAAATTACTGTTATAAATATGAATAAACAAATTATAATTAATATTTACATAGGTTTTATAACATTCAAATATATTTATTAATTCATATTAAATATTTACTCTATTTTTTTAATGTAATTTTATTCAAAAAATATATATATTTTTTTTAAATGGATTTCATTTATTTTTTGAATTAAAATTAGATATACATTTTATAATATTTTTGTAAATTATATGGTATGATATTAACATCATTTTCCAATAATATGGTAAATATTATCTTATGGTTATTTTTTTGGAACTTTCTAAAATTAATTATTTCTTATTCAATAGTAAAAAAATTTGATTTGTGTAAAACTATAATTTCATTTCATAAAATAAAATATTTTAGAAGTCACATTATGTTTCTAATTTAATATTAATTAAAAATAAATAACATTTGATAATAAATAATTTAATTAGTTTCATTTTAATCAGTATTAATATTTAATTTTTTATAAGCTCAATTTTATGCTTAAAACCATTTTTCTAGAAACTAATTTATGTTCTTAATGAGGTTTCTATAAATTAATTAAATATTACACTATTGATTACTAATTTTATTGAAATTAATATATTATATATTCAAAAAAACATATTTTGACATTCATTTTTAACATTTTTACATTGCATGGAATAGAACTAAATTCATTTTTATACCTATAATTATATTTTCCAAAAAATTGTTTTTTATATTTTACAATGGTTATTTGAAATAATATTCTTACACCTAGAAAAATTTCAAATTTTTAATTGTATTAAATATATTTAATCAGAATAATTAATAAAATAATATTTGTTCATCTAATTTTATTTTTCATAAAGAATATTCAAAATAGTTAAATTTGGTTTTTATAGTATTAGTTAAAATGGATTTATGTGGGATATTAATATAATTATAAGGGTGATAATAACCAATAAAACAATCTAATTATTAAATTATGAATTTATTTATACCATATATTGTCTGATCATTAAATTTGTGTCCCTTTATTCCACTTTAATATGAACTGGCCATGTATTATAGATAACTTTTATGTAATTCCATATGTTTCTCTTCACTCACATATCAAAGTGTGAATGTTTGCTGAATTATTCACAAAATTAGAGACTTATTACTCAAAAAAAAGAAAAAAACATAATAGATTCAATAAAATAATCCTTGATCTAATTTTATTCCCATATAAAAAATATTTCAATTATTAATGATCAAGCTAATGGAGGTCTCATAAAAATGATTTTTAAATCATAACCGTGATCTTTAAATTTTATTTCATATCACCTGATCTATTATAATATTTTATACATTATAACATTATTAATTGTGTATCATAACCATACAAAGTTGTTATTATGATTATGTAATTACCATATCCCCCTAATATTCCCTCAAATAAGAATTGAATGTATTGCTCGAAGATATGTGGGTACTACCACCTCCCCATAGTGAAATGATTCATTTTACATCACCATATTTCATGGTTGGTTGTTTTTATGGATTTAATTTTTATATATTATATTTTAAAAATTATTATTTCTCAATAATTATAGTATCCTATCTATGTTTTTTCAATTTCATCATCTAGAAAATGATAAAATCACTCATGTGTACATGATAACTACCACCCTGATAAATTGAAGATAATCATTTTTCTTTTCCACTTTAAATAGACGGTAACAAGGTTATATAATATATATAAGATAAATTATATTAAATAATGATTCATGAAATTTTAATTATCTTTTAATATTCATTCTTTTCTTTTATAAAAAAGTGGGAAAAAATGTTATGTACGTGTGGATTAATGACTCCACAAAGTGAAGTAATTCATTTATCATTACTACATTATATGAATTTTTAAAAAGATATATGTAATAAATAAAAATGATACATATGAAATGATTAATGTTTTTAAATTTATTTAATAGCGTCAAAGGTTCATTTACCATTACTTCTGAACCGAAACATACATGAAAACAAAATTGTTAACACCTAGAAACAATAATTTAAATAATTAATTATTAATAAATGTGTATTGAAATATTATATACGGATCATATATGATATTATAATTTAGTGTATGGTGTTTTATATTTTTATAATAAATATGTATTTTTTATACAATAGTATATAGTTCTTAATAATCAAGTCAGATATATGGTAAGGGTTCATTGTCTCAATATTTCTTAGTTGAGAAATGTATTATTTTATACACATATTAAGGGTTTTTTGGTTAAAATGATACCTATTTTATCTCTTATATCATATTTTATTCTTAATTACTTGTATTTAAAGGTAAATTTTATATTATATTATCTTATAGATTTTGATTCAAAATTTCCTAATGTTGTATGGGGTTATTGTCTCAAATAGAATCATTTAGGACATATATTATTTTATAAAACTACCTTATATTTTAGTGTATCTACATAAAAATGTTATTTTATATCATTATGTTCATGGTATTAAATATTTCCTTTTACTGTATTTATTTTATTCTACTTATAACTAAAAGTTTAGAAAAATATTATGTGTTTTACATTATAATCTCATCTTATTGAGATGATTTATGCTTAAACTGACAATGTTAATGATTTAATGTACATCTTTCAAAAATATTTTTACCCATCTTATACGATTGTTATTTTTGATAATAGTAAACTTTCCTTCTATTTTCATCTCTCTTTGTACTCCAAACTCCAAAAAAATGTTCATATGGAAAAGATGACTTTATTTCTCTCTAAATTTAGTAATAATTTTATTCCAAAT
The DNA here is from genome assembly GCA_963277665.1 of Viscum album. Classification (NCBI taxonomy): domain Eukaryota; kingdom Viridiplantae; phylum Streptophyta; class Magnoliopsida; order Santalales; family Viscaceae; genus Viscum; species Viscum album. The sequence goes on from OY728166.1 coordinate 940,289,354, forward strand.
ATATAAATCACTGAAAATGATTTGAAGATTTGTTTAAAAATACACAAAAAATATGATATTTTATTTTCCCAAATTTTTTAATATCTACAAAAATATTCAATGTGATTATTCATGTCATTTTCAAAAAGTGGTAGTTTTGAATTTTTACCAAAAATATGAAAGAAAACATTGTTTTAATATACTCCACCTGAATAGTTTTTTCTTTTGTAATGACTACTCATTTATTTGAATCTTACGTGATATTTTTCCTTTGTTGTTTTAAAATAAAACTTTTTCCCTATTATTTATTAATCTATTGGATTTGAAATAAAGGATTTCAAAATGAAAATATTATTTTCATAAAGAAATATTTTAGTGATCTTTTAATATTATTTTCATCTGTTATAAAACAATCTGATGTTCATTAGGACTATCTGGGTATATTTTCCAATTTTTCCATCATTATTTTTTCTCTAGATTTATTATTAATACGATGATGGAATATTGATGTATTATAGTTTCATTCCACTGGGTTAATCATTGATGATATGATAAATGTTTTGATTTTCATGTCACATATAGATGAAGGGATTATAATTTTGGGATTGTAACATCAAAAATTCATTTTAATCAATGGAACACTCATGGAATGTTTTTTTGTTTTTCCTAGAGGTATTGGATGCCGACTTAATGACATGACATATATATGGACCTATAAATACACCTTTATAGAAATAAAGGTGTCCATGATCTAGCAAGTGAGGGACACCAACCTACTATTTTTCTAGATAGGGGTGACAACACATCTTTTGTAACAACATGCTAGCCAGTGAGGACCACATGATAGATGAATATATTTCTGAATATAATTAATAATTATTGTGATAATATATTTACTCCCTGGATACCCCATTTTATTAATAGTTTTATTCCCCATAAGAATAAATTTTAAGCACACTATCCTCCATTACCCATTGGATGTATTTGTAACTCCCAAAATCATCTATTTATAGATCGTACTATCTTACAAATTAGAAACCCTCTTCTAGAATGTATTTCTTTTTTATGAATTCCAAATAACTCTTTTATCTCAATTTATTCATCCTAATGTATATGATAAACATGGGGTTGTCCGGAACTATAATGGTTGATGTGGAGTTTCCATTCTAGGATATTTTCTCCCTTCTTTTGAGATCCATCTTTGTGGATTCAACGTTCTCCATATAAGGATCCACATTTTTTATTTTCTGTATTTTGATCTACGATACACCAAGTATGTGTTAATGTTTTATTTCTTCTTATTTTGATTTTGTTTCCATTGAATTCCAGTTTTATCCATTTATAATTATTGAAGAAATATATGATCATTTTAAATTATTAAATGATCATTTCTTGAAAGAATGTATTTTTAATGAAGGCATTCATATTATGAAAAAAACACCTTTTTTAAATAAATCAATTTTTTATTAATGAACGTGAATTTTATGTAATAAAATGCCTCATTTTAATGAAAATAAGTTTATTACTCAATATTATTCTGAATGGGTTGAAATCTCTGATTTCATTTGAAGTGCATTTTTACATAATTTAAGGATAATATGTAATTGTTGGTTTTAAAATTCATGATTCAAATGACATTAAAAATAATAATTGGATTGATTGGATTTCCGTACCCATTTTCTTAAAGGCCCATTAAGTACATTAATGTTTTAAAATAACTATGAATTATTGGACTTTTAAATCGGTGAGTTCAACTAATTTTTTAAAATTAATAATTTTTTAGTTTAGAAATTATGGATTATTTGTTAAAACATTTGGAACATCGTAAAATAAATACTCTTTTCATTAAAATTATGGAATAATCATTTATGTATTATTTTTTAAATATCCTAGTTTTTCGATAACATGATTACTGTTGTTGAAATTGTGGATAAACTTATAGAGAGTGATTTAGGGAGAGGGTGAGATATCGAACATGTATATATTGTAATTTTTATACCAGGAATGTCCAGCTAGAAGCAAAGCTTCTGACCATTGTAATATTTATAGTTTGCATTTATTCCATTGAGGATCCTCATTGCGATCCTTTTTTCCTGATGATCTATCTCACATATTTGACTGGTCATGGGTAACCTATATAATTAGAGGAGAGAACCTAGATTTGTGCTATTATTTATCTTAATAAGACTCTAACTAGAATCTTCTGGGTAAAATGTGGACTTAGACTAGAGATATCCTCCTATGAGGTGGGTGTGCTCTGAGTCTATAGGATTGTGTTTGTGATAGATTTCACAATTTCATGTAGTATGTCACGATGAATTTTTTCATTAGTGGACCCAATGATTTATCTAGTACATTACCATTTAATATGACCTTCACTCATGACATTGACATTTGATATATATGACTACAGAGTATAATTATTTATTCTGGGATACATAGAACCTAATGATAAATTCACTTTGTTTTTCTAACCTTGACATGTGATAATTTTTTTAATGTATTTTATGGAAATATTTTTTAATTTATAAAAACTCTATTATTTTTTAAAATGGAACATGACATGATTTTTACTTGTGGTTTCAAAAATATATTTTTAAATTGAAAATTTAGTTTTTTAAAATTTGTTTCCTTCATAAACATATTTTATGTATTTTACATAATTTTTTTAAATTTAAATTTTTTTTTGACATTTATAAAATAGAAAAAAAATTCACTATATTATTTTCAAAATTGAATATCGTAAATTTTTAGAATAAACATTTCATAAAAAATGTGGTGGAATCCCACTTGTGTCGGTATCTTACACCATTCTAATACTAGTTTGTATATGAATCCTTTATGTTCTGATATAAGGTTATTATTATTCTAAATATTCCACAATGGGGTTGATGTTTTTTGGCCAATGGAAGGTTTCATTGGATATGGTGGGCAGTCATGGAAAAACAGGATTTAGGTTGAGTTATATTTTTTTCTAATTTCTTTTTTTTTTGATGTTTTTTATTTTCTCTCTATATCCTAAAATATTTGTGTTTTTATTTGTTGATACTTACTAAATTCACATTGATTAGTTTTTTTTATTTTGGTAAAAATAAATCCCAAATATTGTTTCTTGATGCTAATTAACTTTTTTCATGTGCAAGGGCATCGCTAATTCTCGTAGGAATAGTGGTGAATTTGTTTTGATTCTACCTTAGATGGTATTCCTGGATTGTTTGATTAAATTTATATCAGTTTAGGGATTATCCTAAGTGAGATTATTTTCAATATTATTTTTAAAATTATTTGAGGTGGGTCATGGTAGAAATGAAACTAGAAATGTGTCAATGCTCAAGATTTGGTTTGCAAATAGGGTCTTGTTCACATTATTCTCTTGATGAGTATTCAGTTACAAGGGAATGATGGGATGTGAGAAATTATTTTGACTTATATGTTTCCTTGTGTAAATGATATTTTGATTCTCAATGAGACAACCTTATATTTTGGTAATTTCTTAAGAGATTAGGTTGGAATGAATGTGTGACCAAATTCAAAAGGACGGGTTTACATTATGGTAAACTTTGGGGAATTAATATATTAAATAAGGATACAAATTTGAGAACTATTGTAAAGTTAATTATTTATTTACCATCCGAAGAGTCCAAGTCATGCATATTTCAACTATTATAGAAAAATTGGAACCACATCCTTTTTATATCAATATTTCTTCAAATATATGATGTTTCTTTTGAGGGTTCCTGATTTTTTATAGAAGAAAATTGTTGTCGTCTATTTCATTACTTTTTTATTATTTATTTTTTGTTTTATCCCATTAGTTATTATTTTATATGTTTTCGAAAACCCGATATTGAATTCCCAAAAAAATAGTTCTTTGAAAAATGACTTAAAATATGAAAGAGGTTTGTTTTATATAATTTTAGGGTTGGAAATTTTATTGATGATTTGTCCAAGGTGTTTTGTTAAAACAATGTTTTGAGAAATGAATTTTTTGTTTTTTTAAGGGATTGAAAATGGAAATTGTTTCAGAATTAGAGTTTGGGATTAATATATTCAATCCTTGGAAGAAGATTCATTATCTATTATATGATTTGAAACTTATTATTAATTTATATCATTATATCATATTTTAAGGGAATGAGTGGTGTTTTATAAATTTGTAAATATTTTTTGGTTCCAAATAATTAATAATGTTTTGAAAAAAAATTATTATTGCCACGTTTTATGCCATTGGATTATATTGGTTCTATTTACAGTGTTTACATATACTTGAGTTGGAGGACCTACATTTTTTGATGTCTTGAAATTTATCACAAAAATATTTCCAATAATGTATGTAATAAACCATGATTTAAGTACATGGACACTACATTACTTTTTTGAAATACTTAATATATTACACAAACAGATTCCCAAAGACCATATTAGGTTAGTTCCTTAGGAAACTTGGAACACCTTCTTATTATTTGGTGATATATATTCATCATTTCCCATAAATATCATCCCATTTATTTTTCATTCCTAAAACATTTAATTATATTCTAGAGAAAAGGAAAAATGTTAAAAGAGTGAGATCAAATGCTCTGTAAGGATAATGAAGGAAAATATGAAATATAACGTGAACTCAAGAATGTAAAAACATGGAAATAACTTTTGAAATTCACACCAATCATAACATGTATAACATATATAAAAAATTGGGTCATAAAATAAAGTGTCATAGTTTATATGGAATAAATAATAAAGGAACATGAGCCATTGAAAAATAACATTTTCATAAAATAAGGAATTTTGGAAAACTCGCAATCATAGAAAATCATTACCATATTCACCAAGGCTCATTTCCAACATTGTCATTGCAGAAAAAGTATTTTACCGAACCATGTTCACTCCTTATTTTAGACATTTATTACTAAAGCAGTTTTACATATCGTTCCATCCCTATAAAACTGAACTGAGTTTACTTACCATTCCATCCTTGAATTATTGAACAGAGATCATTTCCCATTATAGCCCAATATTACTGAATAGAGATCAATTATCACACTTGTATCGTTTATCTCATGAGATATTAATAACTAGTCAATTAATTAGAGGGATATATATTTCCCACTCATCTTCTAATAAAATCATTGTATCATTTGTCAAAAAAACATAAATTCATTTTTCATAGCATAACCCATAGAATATAATGGGTTTAATAAACATAATATAATCATAATATAATCCATGTAAAAAAACATTTATATCATGTATATAATTCTATAATTAAAATAATCTAACTATAGTAATACTAGTGATATTATACTTGAAAAATAACCATAATAATTTATTAAATATTTTATGGAAAATAAAATTGATTGAACATTTGAAATTATTTCATGAGGAAAATATCCTTTCTTCAAAAAAATTTATTTCTCAAAATTCCACACAATTTAAAATAAATACATTCTTAGAAAATAACCGTGAAATATTTTAAAGGAATGTTCCTGTAAATAAGGTGTTATGAAACCATAAAAATATATTCATCCTGTATTAGTTAAAAAACATTATTCTCATTCTTTTTTTAGAAAAGAAAATAAAGTACATCGTTCAGAAAATGAAAGAAGGATTCCATTAAAAGAATTGTTTTAGAAACAAAAAAATGGGTAAAAATGAATTTAAAAATCAATATGATAATAGTAAAAACATTTTATAAAATCATTTTTTTATGAAATGAACAAGGATGATAAGTATACCCTAGTAAATACAAATATATAAACAATCTCGTATAACAAAGAGATTGAGAAATTATTCCATACATTAGATTTAATATCTTGTATAAGTATTTGATCCACTTTTATAATGATATAAATAAACCATTTACTTATTCTAGAATCTTAGTCGTTTGTTTATATTATATATGATCATATAATCATTCTTTTGTTAATAACATTTCATTATAACTTTTTATTTGGCTGTTAACTACTTCATTTTCTTATGCATGTTTTGTAGAATAAGATGTAGTTATACATATTAGGTCATAATTATATCATTAAAAAATTATATTAACATAATATTTATAATATTTATAATATTTATTCATTATATACAATTACATAATCATGAAATAATGGATATCATGTAGAATGAATCACATCACATCATAGAGATGGTAGTCGTACGTACGTGTGAGCGATAATATCATTCCCATAATTATGAAACAATATTCAAGTGAATGAAATATATTTTGTTAAATAATCCATATCATGTTATAATAATCATATATAGTTATTATTTTTATCATTATATCCATCCATGTGATGTGGTGGTGAATAACAGACCACACCACAATGTGGAGATAATAGACTGTTCGTACTCATGCTTGGTGATTTTGTTTTTCATAGAATGGATAGAAAGTGTAATATGATTTTTCTATATAAGAATATCTAATAATATAGGTGATACTGGATTTATTACATTACAATTCAAAAAATTTATTAAGATGGAGTATAAGAAGAAATATTTTTGAATGAATCAGTAGAGGAGATTACCTATTTTTTAATGATATCCCCTATATTTCCTCTTAATGGAAGTAGATTTTGTATTTATAGAAGACCTAAACATTTAGAATGTTACTAAGGAAGTTGAGAAGGAACATGGGTGGGGTATATCTGAGATTTAAGGCTCAAATTTAAGTGAATTCGTGATGAAGGCTTTTCTCTTTTATAATTGAGGTCAGCGGAACATTCAAAATATCAAAAAACACTAATATATAATAAAATAAAATCCAATATAAACACTATAAAATATCATATTTTAGTATATTAGTGGACATAGAATTGTAATATCATCAATATCAATTTTAAACAAGTTTTCCAATCATTTTAAACCATATCCTTTTAATAAACACTTATATATTATATTTAATTTTTAATTATGGTAACCGATATTTCAATATTAAAAGGGTCCAATACTTACTTATATGGTGCAAATTAGACCATAAATGGATACCATATAATAATTATTCAATATTCTAATGGTTTCTTTATGATTTTTAATTAATTTAATAATATATTATTTTTGTAGACTATCTATATTGTATGTTTTTGACAGTATTTAATTTATTGATTTTTAAAAATATAAATATAAGATTTTATCCCAAAAAAATATTTTATTATTTTTTTTAAGGGTTATGGCCATAATTAATGTTAATTTTATATTATAATAAACCCAAATTGTATTTATTTTAATACTTTTAAAAACATTTATTTTTCATCTCTATTAACAAAATAATTACCACATCAGTTTTGTGTAATAATTTAATATACCTATTTGTATAATAAAAACTAATAATAAAATACTTTGAAGTAAAAAAATACTATATATTTTATATGAATACTTTTAGTCAAAAATATCATTCATGAAATCCTCCATTAAAAACATAATATTTATTAAAACATGAATGTGACAAATTTAATATCACATTAAATAAAATATTATATCCTAAATAATATCTTCCCTTTGGTTCCAAAGTGTTAATAACTAGAATTGTGGAATATTTTTGTTAAGATATACTCTAAAAATAATATATATTCAAGTGTTTTATTTTAATTATCATTCACATTTTAATAAAGATTATTTTAATGATTTTTAATTAATTAAATATTATCTACATCATCAATGAATTAGAATTTATGGTTATTATTTATTTCGAAAAAATTACAAATAAATTACCGTGATAAATGAAAACATATTATACATAGAATAACTATTTAATGTCTATCTTAGATTATTTATAACCAAAAATTAAAAACGATATAATTTGTAAATGTTGAGTAAGACATATTTAAATTTTCTAAAAATAAAACATGTTTAATGTTCTAATCTTATCTAAGATGTTTCCAAATGATACCATTTTGATCAAAGGATGATTTCTGTCAAAAAAAACATCAAATTATATTAGGAAAAGTTTAATGATAGTTTTATTGTATTATTTTTATTCATAATTAAATGATTTTCCTTTTTTACATATTAGATATTTACCAAAGTTACTATTCATAATTCAAAAAAGTATAAGAATTTTATTAGATAAATTATATGTACCAATTATAAATACAGAATCCATTTTTCTAAATTCAATTCACAGAATATTCATTAATTAATTTAAAATTTATCCCATTTTATGAATGAGAAAACGTGTTTTAAAAGTTAAAACATTTCAAAATATTTAAATGTTCTTACATAAAAATTCTATGTAAAATTAATGAAAACGACCAAAATTATATTAAATGATAAAAATATAATAAATTTATATTTTAAAACTATTAAATAATATAACGTAACCACATAATTATTTTGAAAAATAATATTGTTTTCAATTAAAATCTAGTATATTTTTACTATTCATCAAAACAAAAAACTTATTAGAAAAATATTTAAAATTCATCCAATGTAATATTTTATATCCCACTTACTAATAAAAATTTTATTTTTTCAAATATAATATAATAATCTGTTAAAAATTGATGTAAAATGGGTGCACCATCAAAAGGCTTCAAAAATTCATTTTTAGAAAAATACTTCTTCTAACAAAAAAATTGAATTTGTTCATATATCATGTTTAGAGAACATATTAGATTGATTTTAAGAATTATATTGAATATATTAAATATATATTTAATTAATAAAACCTTATAGAGTTTTTTCTTTATTTTATAAACACACATATTATCATATAAATAGTTATTAAAAAAACCTTTGTTTTTATTTAGAAATTGTTTTATTTTTATTTATAATTAATTTCCCACCAAATAATTAATTATATAAAAACATGTGTAATGTATATATTCATAATTTAGTTAAAAATATTCATATCCACAATTATAATGGTGAGGTTATAAGGTAAAATACTAATAATTAGTTTTTCTCTTGAACTATGTCTTCCATAAAATGAATTCGATCAAAAAATAATTTTGTGTTTAGAATCCAAGAATATAATTACATATAATTCACGCTAAAATGGTGTTTCATGTAGTGAAAGCCTATCCTTATGTATCATACATCATAATGTATAAAACAAATTAAAAAAATCTACCTCATAAAAATATAAATGTGTTACATTATACTCCCCTTCAAATGAATTTCACACTTGAAAGTAGTCTCTTTTATTAAAGTACTAATACTATTATGTTTCTTTTGAAGAATCCAACATTGTAAAAAAGACTACACTATATTTCAAGAAGTAATAGATGTAAAATTACATTTACCTAAAGTAAAGAATAATTACATCTCTACATTGGAGAACATAGGTGAAGATTTGCGCCTGGATAAAAAGATTCAATAATTGTATAGATTGATAAGGGATCACTGATCATAATAATGTGGGTGATATATAGAATGTTAACAATTAAAAAACCATCAAATAAATAATTGTGATAGAATTAAATGATTTTATAACAAATAATGTTAATGAGAGACATTTTGTAACCATGGTTGTCTTGGCATGATTTGGAGTATGTTTTGTGTTTGTTGTAAATCCTCAGTGGATTTTCAGAATATGTGCTAGAAAAGTGATCTTACAATTCAATCAGATAGCAGTATAGAAGGTGGCGCCGTTTTCTATTATTAGCCAAATTTCTGGACCTCAAAATTATCTAATAGAGAAAAGTGTTTTTGGCAAAGAGACTTCTGCGCCGATTACTTAGAGGCTTCGAAACATGCGTGCCTTTTGTTTTTCAAGATCAGAAAATGAAAATATAGAAAAGTGAGAAGGGCACCCATGTTTGGACGTTGGCCACACAAGTGTTTTTCGGGGGCAGAGACTTGCGCGCCGAAACTCGCACGTCGAGGGGAGACTTGCACGCCATCGCGCAGGGTGTTCAAATGCCTATAAATACTGGTCTCCGCCTCCTCATTCGGGACAATGTTCAGAATTGGAGAAAATCAGTTCACCCATCACGTAGGTGTTGTGGTCGTGCAAGTGGTGGTGAGTCATGTTTGTTGAAGATGCGTGACAGTTTTTAGCTGCCCGTCCAAGGTGGTTTGGGCGAGAAAGGGGTTGAGTCACAGAAGTTTGAAGTCGAAAAAGTGATTGTCGCGCAAGTGGTTGAGGTAAACATGCATGCTGGTTTGAACGTGCACGCCAAGACTTGTGTGACATCTTGAAACTTGCGCACTAGGCTTGTAGAAGCACGCTAGTTGTAGTTGAAGTGCACCACTCTCTTTGGAGCTACACGAAAGCTGGAAGATTTGCCGATACCTTTGGTGTAAAATGAGTTTAGCTTATGGGTGAGAGTTGGACTTCAATGGAGCATCTATATACAATAAAGGATTAATCCTTTTCCAATGATGAAGAGACCTTCATGTCTATAAATTGAGTGGGACTTCACCAAGGGAAGTGAGATGAGGGGAGTCAACGGGAGTGACAGGTGGGATGCAGTAGGCTATCTCTAATCAATTGTAAAGACAGTGAGTTTGGGATAGAGTGACTATTCCCAAACCTTTGTAATCCAAAACGACTGAAGAATAGTGGAATTTGGTACGACCGAAAACCAGTCAGCGTATTCTCCTTGGACGTAACCCTCAGTGGTGAACAAAGTAAAATGTTATGTTTCATCTCATTGCATGTGAATTTTTTATTTATTCTCATGACCATCATACAAGTTAAACTAGTTTCTACCAACGTGAGAATAAGATCCGTCAGATTAAAAGAATCATTTTGACACCCTAATTCTCCCCTCTCCTCTCAGGGTGTCCCGGGGTCCTTCAAGTGGTATCAGAGGGAGGTTACTGGTGTTTGATCTATTTTATACCGCTATGGAAACTTCAGATAGTGTTAGGGGTGTTCCCCTCTTTGATGGAAGTAATTTTCAGATTTGGAAGAACAGAGTGAGATCTCATCTAAGATCCCATGGAATGGATGTTCTGTTTTCCACTATGCAAGGAATACATGTTACTGATCCAACAGGGCTGTTTATGACTGATGTCGATAAAAAAATTCATGATGCTGATGCTAAAGTGCAGAATGCTCTCACCATAGCCCATTATTATCAGATCTATCTAAAGGTGATGAGTTTCACCTTAGAAAAGTCCATGTGGGATAAACTTGAAAATATTTATGAAGGTGATAGTAATGTGAAGGAGGTAAATTTAAAAGTCCTACAAAATAGGTTTGATGATATGAAGATGCATCCTTATGAAAATGCAGACTCCTTCATCATTCAAATTACTGAAGTAGTTAGAGCAATTTAGGGTCTAGGTGAAGAAATCAAAGATGTTGACATTGTAAAGAAAATATTAAGGAGAGTTGCATCCTTTTACAATACAAAGGTGTCATCCCTCGAGGAGTGATATCTTTCCAAACATTCTTTGGATGATCTGTTGAGAATCCTAGTGGCATATGAAATGAGAGTCAAACCAGAAGATGCTATTACACGAGTAAGAAAGGAAATTGCGTTCAAATCCATAGAGAAACTGAAAATTTCAAAATATAGTAGTTGTAAAGATGGTGAAGAGAAAATAAATTCTTTCTCTCATTTCCAAGATGTTCCATAAGGGAAACGGGAAATTCAAAGGGAAGTTACCTCTATCTTGCTTTCGTTGTGGAAAATTCGGGCACATTGCTTCTCGGTGCATAAGAAAGATCGATGATGATGATAGTGATGCTGAAAACATTGAGAAGCCTCAGAAAAGGATTTTCAAGAAAGGAGATGTCAAATATTGAAATAAAGTTTTGAAGAATAGTTTCTTCTGTGATGATTAAGAAGATGATAATGAATTTTGTTATGAAGAAGAGCCAGAATTTAAAACTAGGAACTATGCTTCCATGATGGCCACTGTTGAAAAATCAGAAGATACAGGTGGAGAAAATCAGTTAAAAACTAGTTCATATCCCGAGTTGCAACTTAAGGATGATGTTAGTAAGCTTAAGAATAAATGTAAGAGTTGAAATAAGTGGAAATCAATTGTAAAAGAATCAATCAAATATGATGACCGACTTGAAGATGAAATTGAATGTCTATAAGGATTGGTGAATGTGCAATCTAAAACAATTGAATGAAATGATGATGTAGTGTATCTGAAGATGAGAATTTAAGAGAATGAAAAGGTAATCAATGACCTCACCTCTAGACTAGTGGAAAAGTTCAATACTGCTAAGTGTCTTGAAGAGGAAGTTGTTACTTTTAGTATTAAACTTAAGACTGAATCAATTTCAAAAGAATCAAGGAAGAAAATATAGTATGAAAGATTCTCAGATGTAGAATTACTAGAAAGAGCCATGTGTGGTTCATATGGGGTTGGAAAAATCTTGATTGTTCAAAGACCTGCTTGCATGGGAAAGATTTCAATTGGTTGTGAAGTTGAGACATCAACTGCAAGGAGTGAATATAGCCAAAAGAAAGACAAGATTAAAGTTGGACATGTTGAAACGTTGCCTAATGTGTTGAAAAAGAAGCCCTCAATCCAAACTAAAAGGAGAACTTAAAATTATCCTCAAACATTCAGAAATGACATGCAGTCTATGTATTCTCCCAAGGAGGAAGGTATGAAGAGAAATTCAAGTTAGAAGAAATTTCCTCTCATGCAGTGTATGTTTTGTGGCTATCTGGGCCATTCCATGTCATATTGCGAATAGGTTGGGAGCTACTTGAATGGGGATGATCTGGGACGTCAACAAAGAAGGCTGACTTCATATCCACCATCTTATTGAATAAATAGTTTCTATGGATACTGTTTTTGTTGTTCTAACTTTGGTCATAACGTAGTAAATTTTAGGCAGAGAAGGGACATGGACACCTCATACTGGAGTTCAAGACAAGTCAAATCTCATCAAAAAGATAGTTTTGCTCTTACAAACATGTTTTCTCCTCTCGAAGAAGACATCAACTATGAAGAACCAATGTACCGAGATGAGATAATTGAAAGGAAATCTTTGCTCTATACTCAATCCAATGTCTCATGGAATGAAAGAAACAAAATTGAAAAACCCAACCATGTAGAGGTGTCCCTCAAAGCTACAAAAAGCAACAGTACCTGGATTCTGGACAGTGGTTGTTCATCTCATATGACAGTTAATGCTTCCCTGTTAATGGATTTCAAAATAAAGGTTGATGGTACCGTACGATTTGGTAATGATGGATCTCTAAAAATCAAATTCAGTGGAAGAATTGAATTATCCAATGGAGAGCTAAAGAAGATTGAAGTCCTTTACGTAGATGGCCTACGTCATAATCTACTCAGCGTGAGTCAACTCTGTTACTCGGGACTTACATTTACATTTAATTAGAAAGGCTGCAATATAAAGGGAAAGATAATAAATTCACTTATGTAGGGATGCATAATAGAAGGAAGCTTGTATCAGGTTGATAGAAAAGAAAATTCTTGTTACATGACTGTTGAAGAAGAAAACAATTTCTGGCATTGGAGACTAGGATACATCAATGAACAAGACATGGAGAAAATCTCAAAATTGAGGATTTTCAAGGACATTGAAAACCTGAAGCTTGAGCATGAAAAGTCTTGTGATTTTTTCATTCGTGGAAAACTAGTCTACAATTCATATCGTCCAAAGAAGAAAATGGAATCTCATCTTCTTGATCTAATTCATACAGATGCATGCAGGCCGATAAATGCTGATGGAACTCATGGAGAAGGGTACTTTGTCCTTTTCATAGATGATTACAGTAGATTGTCATGTGTAATGGTCATTCAGAGGAAACGACATGTACATGACTGCATGAAAACATATTAGTGAATCGCCGAGAATTATACTTGACGAACAATTAAAGTGTTGTGATCTGACAATGGAGGATAATACACATCCATTGAATTTGAAAATTACCTGGAGAAGCATGAGATACAACATGAGGGAGCCTCTTTGAGAACTCCACAACAAAATGAATTTTTGAACGTAGGAATCGACAGATGAACAACATGGCACGAACTATTCTGATTGAGAGTCATATTCCACGACATTACTTGAAAGAGGTTGTTCAAGCTGCACCGTATATTCAAAATCTAACAAGACTTTATATGGGTGAGACTAAGACACCATATGAATTGTGGCATTGAATGAATTCCTATTTGAAATACTTTCATGTTTTTGGAAGTAAATGCATCATCAGAAACAAAGAATAAAATGAAGGGAAGTATGGTGATAATGCAGATGAAGGAATTTTCCTCAGCTACATAATGAAAAAAAATCCTACAAGTGTTTCAAAAAGCTATTAGGAAGGATTGTGGAAAGCATTGATGTTATGATAATTGAAGATAAATCCACAAATTCTTCAAGGATGTCATATGCTGATGTGATAGAAAGTGAGGTAGAAAGTGAACGTGGAGAAAATACAAATACAAAAATATGGGAAGCGGTAAAAAACACTCAGCAGTCACATCATGATGTTGACTTAGAAGAAGAATCTGAAGAAGAAACTATGGCTAAAGAGAATAAAACTGAACGTTATAGGAGAAATCGAAGAGCTGAGATTGATCTATCTAACATAATTGGGGACATGAGTGCACCCACACAAAAAATAAGGATGAGGAATAACACGCAATCTTCGTTTTTGTCAATTGTGGTGCCATCCTCAATTGAAGAAGCTGAAAATGATGAATCATGGGTGAAAGCCTTGAATGAAGAGTTAGATCAGATTGACAAGAATCAGACATGGGATCTTTTCTAGAGACCCAAAGGCCATAATGTGATTACTATAAAATGGATCTTCATGAACATGTTTGATGAGCATGGAAGTGTTATTAGAAACAAGGCATGAATCGTATGTAAAGGATACTCTCAGATTGAAGGTGTTGATGTTGAATAATCCTTTGCTCTAGTGGCTAGGCTGGAATCAATCCGGCTTCTCCTTGACATAACAATCCAATGAGGGTATAAAGTATATCAAATGGATGTCAAGACAACATTCATGAATGATGTACTTGAAGAAGAAGTCTACATCGAACAACCAGTGGGTTTTGTTCTTGGTACTGATTAAACAAAGGTATGCAAACTGAATAAAGCTCTATATGGTTTGATGCATGCACCACGAGCAAGGTATTCCTGGCTAGACTCGTATCTCAAGAAGATGGAATTCAAAAGAGGAGGAATAGACCACAATCTATATGTGATGATTTCTCAAAAAGATCAGTAATGGTTTCAGTCTACGTTGATGACATTAAATTTGGTGGCAGTAGGCAGAAATTGGGGGATGAATTTTCCAATCACATGAAATCAGAATTAGAAATATCTATGATTGGGGAGATCAAATATTTCTTGGGCCTGCAGGTGATTCAAAGGCTGGATTACACTTTCATTTCTCATGAAAAGTATGCAAGAGAGCTGCTGAAGATGTATAATATGCAAGACTCCAAAACAATATCAATTCTGATTGTAGGTGGAACCAAACTTGGAAAGCATGAGGAAGGGGTATCTGTAGACCCCACTATATACAAGTGGATAATTGGGATCCTACTATACCTGACAGTGACGCAACCAGATATTGTCTTTGCAACCCGTCTAGCGGCCCGATTTCAGAGTTATTCAAAGGAGGAATATATGACAGCAGTAAAATGAATCATGAGTTATATTCAAGGTACTCATAATTGTGGCTTATACTTTTCGGCTGGAAGATACAGTGAGTTATCAGTATTTTCTGATCCTGACTGGGCAGGCGAGGTAGTGGATAGAAAGACCACTAGTGGTGGAGCATTCTATACCGGGAATAAATGTGTTGGCTGGTTGAGCATGAAACAATAAATTACTTCTCTTAGTATTGCTGAAGCTGAGTATATCTCTTTTACAAAGGCATGCAGACAACTGCTTTGGATGACGAAACAAGTAACAGATATTGGTGATGATTTGAAGTAACCAATGGTAATTTAATGTGATAATAAGAGCGCAATTTATCTTACAAAAAATCAGGATCAACATTCTCTTACAAAACATATTGAAATGAGGTATCACTTTATCAAAGAAAAAGTTGAGCAAGGCGTGATTAGAATGGATCGTGTGGGAAATGATGAGAAGGTGGCTGATATCCTAACCAATCCACTGTCAGCGACAGTGTTTGAGAAGCATCGGTTGAACCTTGGTGTTCAGCCACCTCCCAGTGCATAAGGAGGTTACGCAATTCCCATATCCCTAGTTTTTTTAATTGTTTATAATATGTTAATGGATATGATGCAGGTTTCTGGGGGAGATACTTTCTAGGGGGAGTGTGTTTTGAGATGTTCAATGATAAAATACTGATCTTTTGGTTTATTTCTAATTGGGGAGAAGGAATAAATTCAGGTCATGTTTGGTATCACGATGAGAATTAGGTGATAAGATAAGAAGGAATTCATTGGAAATGTAATGATTTAGGTCATGTTTGATATCACAATGTGAATTCTGTGTTAGGATAAAAAGGAATTCTTTGGACATGTAATGATTTTGTTCATGGAAAATTTAAGATAATTACCTGGGCATCATTAAGAAATTTCAAAATACGGGATCCCAATTCACACTCCCCCTCTTGTTTTCAACACCGAGCATTGCTCAGGTAGACGTAGAGTGTTGGCTGAGTTAATTCCTGCATTTTTGGTTTGCATGTGGCTGGTACTCTATTGAATTTATTTACTGATTACCAACAAACCCAAATGGGGAGATTGTTGGAACCATGGTTGTCTTTTCATGATTTGGAGTATTTCTTGTGTTTGTTTTCAATCATCAGTGGGTGTTCATAATATGTGCCAGCAATGTGATCTTTCAATTCAAGCATATAATAGTATTGAAGTTGGGACAGTTTTCTAGTGTTTACCAAATTTCTAAACCTCAAAATTGTCAAATGGAGAGAAGTTTTTTTGGCAAAGAGACCTGTGCGCCGATTACTTGGAGGTTTGGAAACTTTCGCGCCTTTTGTTTTTAAAGATCTGAAAATAAAAATATGGCAAAGGGAGAATGGTGCCCATGTTTGGAAGTTGGTCGCACAAGTGTTTTTCGAAGGCATAGACTTGCACACCGAAACTTGTGCTCCAAGGGGAGAATTGCGTGCCACCGCACTTGGTGTTCAAATACCTATAAATACAGGTCGACCCCTCCTCTTTCGGGACTATGTTCAGACTTGGAAAAAATCAATGCTCCCGTTGCACTGGTGTTGTGGTCACTCAATTGGTGGTGGGTCGCGCAAGTTGAAGTTGCGCGATAGTTGTTAGGTGTGTGTCCAAGGTGGTTTGGGAGAGAAAGGGGTTGAGTCGTGCAAGTTTAAAGTCGAAGAAGTGAGTGTCGTGCAAGTGGTTGAGGTAAACTTGTGTGCCAGTTTGGACTTGCACACTGAGACTTGCATGTTGTCTTGAAAATTGCACACAGGGCTTGGAGAAGCGCACCAGGTGTAGTTGAAGCATGCCGGTCTTTTTGGAGCTACACAAAAGCTGGAACATTTCCCGATACCATTGTTGAGAAGTGAGATTAGTCTATGGGTGAGAGTTGGACTTCAACAGAGGATCTACATTCAACAGAGGATGTGTTCTTTTGCAATTATGAAGAGACTTTCACGTCTATAAACTGAGTGGGACTGCACCAAGGGCATTGAGCCAGGGGGAGTCAACGGGAGTGACCCGAGGTACACATTAGGCTATCCCTAAACAATTGTAAAGGCAGTGAGCCTGGGACAGAATAACTATTCCCAAACCTTTGTAATCCACAATGAGTGAAGAATAGTGGAATTTGGTTCGACCGAAAACCTGTCGGCGTATGCTCCTTGGACGTAACACTTAGTGGTGAACCATGTAAAAAGTGTTGTGTCATTTCATTGTAGGTGAATGTTTTATTTATTCTCATATCCATTATACAGGTTAATCTAGTTTCTACCAATGTGGGAACAAGATCCGGCAGTTTAATAGAAAAATTTAACACCCTGATTCACCCCTTCCCTCTCAGGGTGTCCCGAGGTCCTTCAAGACCCTTTTACATCATAATATATTTTCCTAATGTTGAAGAACTTACATGAGAATATATAGATTCATGATTTCGGTACAATCTCACCATTGGACATGCATTGAAAATTTTACACTTCATCTCACATTCAATGAAATGATGTTCAAATTTTCATTCCTAAATAATTAGTAGATCATAAGATCCATAAATAGAATGATAGATCATTCCATCAATATTTATCACACGAAATAGATTTTCACAAGTTATCAAATTGGCATTAGACCACATATCATTAGATAATTCTCTATTCTAAAAAAACATCATCCGAATTTTATCTTAAATATTCCATAAATTTATAACCATATAATCCTTCCAAGAAACTGAAAATCTAAAACATTAGAAAGAGGTTCACTAAAATGGCTTAACATTTATACCCCAAATATGATAATACGTCTCATATTTTTTAAATTTGAAACTAATGATGAACATAATAAAATTTACTCTTGAACCATATATATATTAGTAATTACCATACATTATTATTGAAAACATACATGTTTCTTTATACATGACTCTTAAATTATTTAAACATCATTCAAGATAGAAGAAAATACTCTTCAAAAAAATTGATAATTAGATCATTGAAAATTAGTATCATCCAATAATTAGAGGAAAATAGGTCTATAATCACACATCTATACCCACGAGTTCAAAAAATACGGGGATACACATTATTTTTCGGCCTATTCTCATTGTTTTGTTAAAACCATGGGTATACTGAAACTGATATTAGATTTTTATCGGGCTCCACCGCTGAATTTTTCATTTCTATCTCCGGTATCTCCCAGTGAAATGTCCTCCTCAATCTCTCCTATCCTCCTTGTCATCAACCTCATGCCCTCGCCTCCGCCTCCTCCTACAAGACCCCACCTCCTAGCCCTCACCCCCTCCCTCCACTTTTATTCTTCTATGGCCACCTCCATGGTTGCCTCTACCTCCGCCTCCCAGTCCCCGCCTGCACCTCCAATTCCTCTCCTCTACCTTCGACTTCTCTTCACGGCCCTTACCTCCTGCTACAACTCTACCTCAATACCATTGCCTCCACCTCTATGGCGGTCTCTGCCTCCTCCTGGTTGTTGTTGCCTCTGCCTCTACTTCCCAGCCCTCACCTCCTCCTCCATGGAAGCCTCTACCTCCACCTCCTCCCGACTGTGACCACCTCTTCCTCAACATCATTATATCGAGTTATAAAGAGATGGATTTTCATAGGGTATTATCCTTAAACCCTATCATACACTATTTTGAAAAATGAATATATTCTAGATGAGGGATAAATTGTGAGAGAAGATGTGTCTTATACACATGTTGTTTCCCAGTCTTCCCAAATTCCAACTCAAGCTACCTGTGAACATGAATTACAATTATTTATTAAAATTGTATGATAATATGGACCTCCTAAATGAGGGATATAGTTAAAAAATACAAGATATTTTTAACAAATCATACATATTTTGAATTTTATGAGGATCCATCACTAATCAAGGGTTACAAAAGGTGGCTAGAATTTGATGGTACTCAAAGACGGGTTTGAATATTATATAATCCAGATTCAATTCATTTTTTAAGCACATATGTCATATTTTTCCTTGAAATATTATTAGTGAATGATATAGTTTCCTTATATTTAATAATTTTATTACAATTAGGATCACCTTTATTTAAAAGGAAGGGATATATGTTATCAATTAACTTTCAATGAAATGGTATAGTTAGTAAAAATTCAGCGGTGGATGATGTTCAAGATTACCTATTACATTTCATATGCTTGTTTAAGTTAATACCTTATTTATCTCTTTAATTACTAAAATTGATCTTTTTTAGATGTCAAATATTTTGGACTGACTAATGTGGTAAATAATCAACCCAAAAGTATTTTGAAGATTCTGAAATTATGATTGGGTTACATTTTCATTAATATGATATCATATAATCAATATAAATTCATTGCTAAAATAATAATTCAATACAGATTTTAACTTCTTTTACATGTAATAGTATTATTAAAGTAAAATCCATGAATGTAAATTTATCTTTAAAGTGAAAATTTTACAAATATTTTGATACTAATCATTGGGATTTTATTTTATATATTCATAGAGTTATTAAAAAAATTAATGTTAATTGGTTGTTGTAACTTATAATAATAACATAATTGTTATGCCTAATAATGGACCCCTAATGGGGTATTTTAAATGATAAAGTGGTGTATGTCATGGTTAACCCTTGTTTACATTATTGTTTGGAATATCAGAATATTACTTAATATGATTCTTGTGAAAGGATACTGAAATTGTCTTTTTTACACCTATTTGGGCTTCAAGGTACTTACTTACACAATTGCACCAATTTTATATTAATGACCTGTTTATTTTCATTAAATTGGATATACATACACTTGAAACAAAAAATTAATTCCATATGCAATGTGAGAGTGTTTAAGGTAGTTTATAGCATAGAATATATATTTTCTCTATAATAACAAATAAATTTTATTCTAATGAAAGAATTTATCAAATAAATTATTGTTATAATAAAGATTTATTAAATTTAAATACCTTTTAATTAATTTTTTTGTTCATAAGTATGTTTATCCATTTAGTTTCCCAAATTATACTAAATTTTGAAATGACCTATAATGTCGTGTGTTAGTGGAGTTAGTGAAAGTGTCAAATATTGACGGAGTAGAGATCATGTGGTTTTGAAATTTAGAATATGAATTCGGGAGAAGGATACTTCAAATACTTTGGAGTGTTAAAAGTGATATTTCATAGCAGAAGGGACCTATGGAAAATACCTAAATCCAAGTTTTGGGTGTTGGGAAATTAAAACAAATAAATTTTTCATTAGTATAAGCCTTCAAATTCTTGGGTAGAGGCCCTACAAGTTTCAAAATATATCAAATGGGTAAAACACAAACCTTTTAGAGATTGATGGTTTTAATTGGAGATCTAGTGGTCTACTAGAGCTCTAATGAGGACCACCAGAATCATTATGGTTCCCCTAACCCCCTGATTAATGTAGGGGAATTTTTTCCCTTCCATTTTGAATTTTATAAAATTTATCCCATCTAGTATATCGCTATATTTTCTACATTGTTTAAGGTGTCATATTTTATTGTCCCCTCTCCATCCTTGTATTCTCCATGATTTTTCTCCAATGCCATGATTACAATTAGTGAAACATCTATTGTAGTAATTTTCTATTGAGTAATTTTAATAACATGTAATGTTTTATTATTGGATTCCCTATATAATTATTAGTTATTTCATGTATATTCCTAATTTGGGTTAATTTTTTCATTTGTTTGATTTTAAGTGAAAAGGGATAAATCATATTGTAGTAAAATATGAGAAAAACCCAATGGTAATGAGGTAGGTGGTTCCTAGTATTTTATCTCATTTAATATGTGTTTCCATGTGATCTATAATTGTTTACATTGTGTAAGTGGGTATGATTGAATGATAATTGATCCTATAACTTTAGTGGTAATGGATTATTAAAACCATGGCATATATTTTACACACGATGAGCCTTGGGTTTAGAGGTTTTCAATGTTTAATTCAATGTATGGGCATTATCAAAAAATAAAATATAGACCCATGATGGGTGTATGATGAAAATTTAGGACGAGGGAGAAATTGTATGGTATTACTTTAGGAGTTTGATCCTTATAATTGTAGTGTTCCATATGAGTTATGGGGTTATTCAAGATGATCATTCTTGACAAAATAAGTTCTTCAGGAGTGATGAATTATGAGCATAGAATAAGATTTCTATATTAGGACCTATGTGGTCTTGTGTATGAGAATACACTGAGGGTATTTATATTTGGTAGTTACCAATGTGTGTTTTATCCATGGGGCCTCAAGTATTGAAATGAGAGTAGAAATTCGTAAGGGTTATGTCAACATTGAAAGATGACTTGTGAAATGATTGTTGATTTATTGTCGATACTAAAGGTGGTCTAGAATGTTTGTGGAAGATAACTTACCATGTATATGTGACCATAATTTCAACCAAACTTTGGGTTTACATTAAGACCTTAAGACACAAAATTGATATGTAGGGAGATGTGTTACTATATCACATGGTAGATAACAGTTTTGATTTCTATTTCATTCCATGAAATATGAGATCCTTGATGGGTGGTTCAAAGTGATTGATTCATGATATTAGATATTAATTAAAAAATTGTTTTGTGGGGTTTCTATGTTATTTCATTCTGTAATTACGGCTTCTTACAAGGAACTTTTTATTATTATTGCATGATACTCTATTCCTTACTAAGAAGAATAGACGTAGAGGTCAGAACATTATTTTGGGGACCCCTTCTACTATGTTTTGGTGATCATATATCCCTATAATTATGAACATTATATTGAGGCTATCTTTAACCTCATATATAGTTTCTCTAATATATAAGATGGTGTGGATATATCATAGCCTTGTCATAATCTTGTGGGTGCCTTCTTTGTCATGATCATGGGGGCGGACGTGTTTCCAACCATATAAAATTAAATTACACTATATGTTAAACTTTTTCATAATAATCCAACCTCACTTACCTGATAATTCATTACAAAATTTCATGCTACAGAAATTTTAAGTAAAGAAATATTTTTCAAAAACGTTGGGAAGTTATTGGATTCTTTAGGATTTGATTCGTTTTTGGTGTTTATGTAGTGTTGAATGAAGCCATTTTGGATTCTTGAAACATCATAAGGTGCATTAATAATTCCTTGTGGATTATTGGTATATGATTTGGGGCATTTGTATAGGATTGTAGGTTATCATTAGATTGAATTGTATACAATGTATCATAATTAATTCATTGATTAAGGAATTAATGACTATACAATTCAACCGAGTATCAATGGGTGGTATTAAGTTCATATTAAGATGATATGACTTTTTCTAATGAATTTAATGAAATATAAAATTAATTTATCATATTACTCACATTCTCACTTCAAATCAATAACATAATATGAAAATTGCTCATTAGATAATGTTCAAAGTGATCAATAAGTATGTTGTATTAATTATGATCAATTTTTACTATAAATCCATTACATATATTTTTATACATGAGAATTTAAATATTTTTTGGGAATAGTATTTTAAATTTTATTGTATTTTACCTATTTAATTTCACTTACTATTATCCATAATTTTTTTCCCAGTTAAGTTCATTGAATTTATTCCCTTACTCTTATTGTTCATTGATCAAAGAATAAATCCAAAGACATCATTATTCTCTCCTCCTCTATCAATAAAATACAAAGGATCTTTGTCTCCTTAAGAAATTTCAAGTCTATTTTAGACCCCCCACCTTCTTTAACATACTCCATGCACTAAATATTTCCATAGAAATTATAACCTTTAAAAAAGACTCATGAATACCAGATTAAGAGATATATTTCCCCTCCAAATTCTTTCACCTCTAGTAACCGTTGGAAAAATATCATAGAATATGGTTGAAACCAGGAAAACCTTAAAGACTAAATTTGACACCTGCTCCACTTTGTAACCAGAAAGATACCCCCTGATCTTCATAAATCCATCATTTTCAGACTGATTCCAACATATAAAATTAAACACATATGTGTGTTTTTTTAGATGAAATAATCATTAATATTGGGTCATAGATTCATTCAGGGAATTATATTCATTGTCTCTTTCATAAGTGGATTGATTTTCAACTTCTTTTTGGAAATATAAGCTTTGAAACTACATTCATTTGAAAAATCCATATAAATATTTGGATTTGGTTTCCAATGAACTTTATAAATCATTCATGTAAACACTTATTTTCATGATTCCAATATATTTTCTATAATACCACTGCAATTTTTCTTGAATCCCATATCACAATGAATCTCCATTCTTCTAAATTAGCATAAAAACCTGTATAAGAAATGTTTTTCAAATCCCCCTTAATTTCTTCATTTACAACCACCATATGGTGGAAATATTTTACCATGAGAGGATCTATTTAATATTGTCTTCTTTAAGAATCTTCAAGATTATATTTGAAACACCACTCAGTTAAAAAATCATATTAGTGAAAATAATGTTACATGAATTATTAAATAATTCTACTTCGTTATAAAGTTGTCCAACCACTTCACCAAGGTCTGTTAACATCAGATACGGCTTGAAATTACATTTGGATTATTCTAATAATGCCTCAAAACTATTGGGGGTCAAGGTATTTGACTTTGACACCAGGATAATGTCAAATAAGTTATGATATTCACTGTTTTATAATACATTATCATGCACAAACATATTTCAGATTGTCTGTATAGATTCATCGTAGTTTTATCCAAATAAATTGATCAGACAATATTGTTTCATAGATTTTTCTGTTCATTAATTCAATAATACCCTTTCCCTTCAAATATTTATTGACCTATTTAAACAAGGAAAACAAAAAATCAAGGAAATAAAATTAGATTCTAACAGCAAATATCCAAGTTAACAGATTTAACAATAAATCGGCACAGATTCAAGCTTGTAGCCTTCAAGGAGATATATTTAAACACCTATTCACATGAATTATTCCTCAAATCCTCAATTATTCTTATTTTGATGAAAACATGTGGAAACTCCCTCTTGGATAGAATCTCCCCTAAATCAATGCACACATCAGTTTAAACAATATAGAGCATATGGAGAGGGGTTATCTATTGTATATTCATTCTATGAAATGTGGCTGGTCAATTTAAGGAAACCCCTTCCATTATTATTCCATGTTTTTATTTGATGTGAAATACTGGGACAGACATACTCATTTCATGAATTGTAATTTACCACTTTTCTAATGACCATATCACTGGTAAATAATTCGTTGTTTGAAACATGATATTTTGAGTTTTTTATCCCTCTTTTGCAATGTAAAAGATTCTCTATCATTTATCCAATAATGCTCCATAGTGGTACAGTTTAAATGGGATTGAAATGACACTGTGGTAACATCTTTCTATATGGTCTTCTTAAAATACCCATGGATTAGTACTGCATACTTCTTGAAGTCAAAACAAAACTTTTCTTTCCATTTTCTATTGTTTTATTCTTCCCCCTAACTACATGTAGAAAGAGGGGGGCCAGTGCAGGTGCATTTGAAATGAATGGTGCATTTTATTAGGGTTCATAATAAGCAGTCGGTACAGGTATGTGGGTCTTTGGTCTTGTAAAATACTATCGCTGGGAAATTAAATATAGTTCTATTCATGATATAAAAAACGTAATCTATTCAAGAAAAAATAAGGGCCTTCATGTAATAATAATATGGTACTTTGGGTCACGAGGAGGGGTCTCTATTCTAGAAAAAACGGCCCTTTTCTATACAAAATCATGGGCATTTGGGTCGAACATATGTGATCGTTGGGGGATAAAAAATACTGACTTTTGTTCCCTTAAAAAATCATTTCATTGAACCCTAAAATGTTAGGCCTTTAAATAGACAATTATATTGGGTCTTCATACCATAAAGCATTAGCCTATAGGCTACTATAATAATAATGAGTGGAATATGGATTCTTTAGTCCCTATGATGCACCTTTAGGAGCAATTGAGATCTTGGTTTGATTCTTGATATTCATTCGTTAGCATTTGGAAAAATTACAATATTTTTTAATAGGATTCACATTTATATCGTCCATTGATTTATGATCATCATTTGAAACAAATTGATTTTCATTATTCACCATATATTTTTTCCATACAGATCCTGAAGATCCACCCACATATCTTAAAAATGTTTTCTGTGAGGAAAAAACCACATTTGGAAAACATTTTTCTTATTACAAGTTTAAAAATGAAGTATTAGTATACTCTGCCTTATCTTCCATACTATGCACTAAACTACAACCTAGTGCAAGAAGTTTGTATTTTTGGAATCCTCTATAAGATATTATTTGGATTCAATAATAGAAAATGATTGTGATTCTTTGTCATTATGAATTTTTTTAGGACTTTTCTGATATGAACATTTTTCTTCTTTGAACACTTTGGCTAGCTCTGCTTATTTTTAATAGGTGGAGACAATGCTTTGTGGTTCCATTTTTTTGACTTATGGTTTTCACTATTTCACAATTGTTTCATAGGGGGTGGGGTATTGGTGGGGGGGTGTGGGGGTGTGGGGTTGTAGGGGGGAGGGTGATGGGTATAAGGGGAAGTGGGGGTGTAGGGAAGGGTATCCAAAGGGGGGGCAGTGGGGGTGTAGGTGGGAGGGGAATTTTACGTGAAGGGGGAATGGGTAGTGGGGCTTAAGGGGGTAGGGGTGTGGAGGTGAAGTGGGAGGGGTGTCTCTGGGGTTTCTATGGGGGGAGGGGGTATCCATGGTGTGTCCAGGGGGCTTTCTAGGGGGTGTCCAAGGGGACTGGTGGGGGTCCAGGGGGTCTGGGGGGGTGTTCCAAGGGGGTGTTTATGGGGGATGGTGTCTAGGGGGAGGGGGTGTCCAAGGGGGGTGTCTAGTGGGGGTGTTCAATGGGGGTGTCCAGTGGGGGTGTTCAAGGGTGTGTCATGGAGGTAGGGGTGTCCAAGGGGTGGTCTAGGGAGAGGGGGTGTTTGGGGGGTGTCCAATTGAGTGTATGTGGTGTGTATATTGGGAGTGGTGTCCAATAGAGGGGGGTGCCATAGGGGGTTCTAGTGGAAGGTGTCCAGTGGATGTCCAGGGGGGTCTAATAGTGGGTGGGGGTCTAGTGGGGTGTGTCGAGGGGTGGGGGTCTGTGGGGGTGGGGGTCCATGGGAGGATGTCTAATGGGGAGTCCATCAGGGTGTGTCCTGTGGGGGTAGTCTAGGTGTGAGGGGGTCTAGAGGGGTCATGTGGCGGTGTTCAATGGGTGGGGGTCTATGGGGGGGGTCCATGGGATGGTTTCTATGGGGGTGTCCTGCTGGCTGTGTCCTGTGGGGGGGAGTCTAGGTGTGAGAGGGTATCCAGGGGGTTTCCAGGGGGTGTCCAAGGGGTGTCTAGGGAATGGTTGTCCAGGGGTGCAACGAGGTTCTTTCCAGGTGCAGTGGGGGTGTTAAAGGTCATAGGAGTGTGGTTTCATAGTGGTTAAATTGTTTCTGATACGAACTTTTCCATGGTTTCACAGCGGTTTGCATTATAGTAAGCATGAGCAAGGTGAAACCAAGGTGGGAAACTTCTGATTCTGGGAAAACCATCTATACATGTGTGATGTGAAGAAAACTATCTATACCCTCGGTTTACTAAACCGTGGGTATATAATATGTGTTGTAAAAATGCATACCCACAGTTCTATAAACATTGGGGAGATAATTACGCCCACAGTTTATCATAACTCTGGGAAATATGAAATTTCAGGGGGCTATACCCACAGTTTCTGCAAAACCGTGGGTATAGGGAAATACTGATGGCTCGAGATCCCACAGTTCATGAAACCATGGGTATTGGGTCATTTTTCTAGTTGTGAATTTACTTATTCATATCTGACATGTCATTATCCAAATATAACTATATCATCATCATTTTCATGTTAAGGTCATCCTTCCCTTAATCATGCCATTTCAAATAATAACAACTTCTTACCTCAATCACTTTTCATGATTACTAGTACCATTCAGTATATGCTCATAAATACTTAATTGAAAACTATAGTGGATCAATACAAAGATGTTTCATAATTCCATAATACCATAAATTTAATTCCACAACATTATTATGGAATAAAATTACATAAAAACTAAATCATTTCATAACTTCATTTTCGTACTCCACATCACTAATATCAATCCCATGAGTCTTACCTTTATCTTTTCCTTAGGAGGTTTTTGACCTCAATCATCAAAATTAACCCTTGGATTTTGTCATTGGTCCGCATAATAACCATTTAATTTTCACATGAAACAATTATTTGTTGGTGGGTAACTCTTTGGAGATTTAATTTTATTCACTTTACTTTGTTAGTAAAATTCATCATGACCTTCTTTCCCCAACATAAAACATTTATCAATCCACTTAAGAAAATATACATACTATCTCCTTCAAAACATTGACGATAATTCAAATCTAATTTTCTTTTATACATATTTCCTAGAGATTCCATTGAATTCTACCTTTTTTTATTATCATAACCATATTATTGAGGGGTAACTTTCATCTACCTTTTTATATAAAGACTATGAGTAAGGTGAATTCTAAAAACTATGTTCTTGAACTCATTCCATTCTATAAAATCTATTTTCTCTTATTGTATCATATTCTTGAAAAAGTTACACTTTATATTTTCTTTACCTTCTAAGTGATATGTACCCAACATAAAATTTTTCAAATTCTAAATACTAGTGAATTTAAATTATCTTATCAATTGTACTGATCCATTTCTCAACAACTAGTGGACTGATCATTCCACTAAAAAAATACGTGTTTCATTAAAAAGGGTTCAATAGAATGTTTTCCACCCATTGGTCATTTGGATGAAAATAAGGATTCACGGATTAATATGGTTTTGTGGTCTTGGAAACAAGATTATGCATTCAAGCTCCCATTACATTCGGTTTCTTAAGAGGAGAATCATTGAATCTCCCTTCGCCTGCAGTATTAACGTGATTCCTTTGGGTTCCATCAATTCAATAATCCAACGTTCATTGAGTAAGAAACTATTAACATAATGAGGACCCATATAATCTTGAAAATGTAATTTTAGGATACCAAAATCATTATTAATACATGTAAATCTATGTTACATTAGGCTTATATTTTCAGACAACCCTATAAATATCCCTAGAAATGTCTCAAGGGATGTCACTATGTTTTCTCATCATAATTTCTAATGATTATGTAGTATTTTTTTATTATACCAAATATAATGACCCAGGAATGAAGTACCTGGAAATTACATTACTTTTGGAGAATCCTTAATACATTACATAAATAGAAACCCAAAGACTGTATTAGATTAATGCCTTTGGAAACGTGGTACTCATTTTTCTATTTTGGTGAAAGATATTCCTCACCTCCCATGATGATCTTCCCAATTATTTTTCCTATCTAAAATTATAATTTATATTTTGGGGAAAAACCTATGAAAAGTGTGTTCTTAGATACTCATTATTGGTAAACAAGGAAAATATCAAACAGAACATGATCATAAGAAATTAAAAACATGGAAATAATTTTGAAAATAAAACTAATCATTCAATTTATAACAAATATCAAAATATTGAGTCATGAAATAAATCATGGAAATTAAAATGTTATAAATCATAATGGAACACGATCCATTAGAAAATTGCATCTGTATAAAACAAGGAATTTTCAAAAAAATATATGAATAGAATATTATTTCCGTATTATCCAAGGCTAACTACCGAGACCATAATAGAAGAAAAATCCATTACTGAACCTAGTTCACTCATATTTCATGACATGTATTACTAAATTGGCATTACTTATCATTCAACCCTATATTATTGAACTGTGTTTTCTTACCATTCC
Source organism: Viscum album (assembly GCA_963277665.1). Taxonomy (NCBI): domain Eukaryota; kingdom Viridiplantae; phylum Streptophyta; class Magnoliopsida; order Santalales; family Viscaceae; genus Viscum; species Viscum album. The sequence goes on from OY728166.1 coordinate 940,318,747, forward strand.
AGTCCAATATTACCAAATCAAGATCATTTCTTATTCAAACACGATATTATAGAACCAAGATCATTTCCTGTTCTAGTTATGTCTATCTCATTGGATATAAATATTTACTCAAACCATTAGAGGGATAAATAGGTCCCACTTATCTCATAAAAAACATTATTAAATGTGCCACAAAAAACTAAAATTGTTTTTCATTGAATAACACAAGGACTAAAATGGGGTTTTTAAAATTTATTTTATAATAAAACAATACATGGGAATCAAATAGATCACATAAATAGAATTCCATCATTAAAAAAATAAAACCATAATAATAATAGGGATAATATACTTAACATATTGAAATAATAATGAATTACATATTATATGGAAAATAATTTTGATAGAACATTAGAAATTAAATCTTGAGGAATATGTCATTTCTTCTTCATGAATTTTTACTTTTCGATAAATTACATGCAATATTAAAAGAAAATAATTTCTTGGAAAACACCATTGTAATATTATAAATGATGATTCATAAAATATGGTCTTATTTAATAAAATAATAATCCATTCATTCCATATTAGTTAAAAATAATTTTTCTCATACTTTTTCCAGAAATGTACAAAAGTACCTTGTTAGGAAAATGAATGAAATATTACATTGAAAGCCATATAGTAAAAAATAAAAATTGGTAAAAATGAAAATAAAAATCTATATAATAATATTAAAATATTTTACGAAAATATTTTCAGAAAAAATGGTCATTGATGATAAATATAACCTAGTAAACAATTTTGTATAACAATCTGTGATAATAACGATATTGAGAAATTTTCCATAACCATTGGTCTGATATACATTTTATGTACATGAACCTATTGTATAATGATATAAATAATTTCATGGACTTATTATAGATTCATAACCATTTTTATTATATCATATATGATCATATTACCATCAGTTTGTTAAAACATTTCACTATTACCCATTATTTGGGTATTAGCTTCTTTATTTCCTTAAATTGGTTTTATTGAATAAGTACCTGTTATAATTATTAGGTAATATTTATATAATTAAAAAATGGTATTAAGATAATATATATCATTTTTATTCATTATATACATATATATAATCAATCTTTTATTGATATCATGTAGAATGAATTTGATCACATCGTGGAGATGGAAACCCATACACACACATGAGGGACAATATCATTACAATAAATATGAAACCGTATTGAATTAGATGGTGTATATTTTGATCCAAAATCCATATAATGTAATAATAATAATTTATAGTTATTATTTCCTTGATTATACCCTTCCAATTATGGTGGTGGTGATAAAAAGATTACACTACGACATGGATATTGAAAGTCGTATGTACGTGCTTGGTAATTTCATTTTTCATAGGATGAACATAAAGTGGAATATTATTGTCACATATAATAAAATATCATCATATATGTTATACTAGATTTATTAATTTATTATTGAATCAATTTGTTACGACGATGTAGAAGAAAAAATAATTTTGAATGAATCAGTAGAGGATATTTTCTCTTGTTTGATGAGGTCCCTCTAGATATCCACTTAAAGGCACTAAAATTGGATTTTTTAGAACAAAAGAACCAATAGAATGAAACTAAGTGGGTTTAAAAGGTAATTGGCTAGGGGATATCCAATCTCTAAGGCACAATACGAAGTGATGTATTGAGAGAGGATGTTCCCTTTAATAATTTAGTTGAGGGGAAAATTTGAAATATCCAAAAATATTACATTATAATATTATAAAAAACCAATAAAAATACCTCACAAATATCATATTTTCATATATTAGATGAGATATTGTTGTAATATAATCAAAAAACATATTTTAGACAATTTGTTTTCAATTTAAACAATATCCTTTTAATTAACACTTAGTTATTCTATTTAATTTTTTAACTTTTTTAATAAATATTTCAATTTTAAGTGGGTGAAATATTTACTTATTTTTTGTCAATTACAACATAAATCAATAATTTAGATAATTTTAACCATATAATAATATAATTACAAGATCAGTTTTGTGTAGCATTTTAATATAATTTTTTGTTGAATAAAAAATAAAATAAAATAATAAGAATTAGATATATATCCTATATTTTTCATAATAATACTTATAGTAGAATATATATTATTTAAAACGCTACATTAAAAATATTATATTTATTAAAATAAGAACATGACGACTTGACTTCACTTTAAATAAAATATTATAAATGTCATAATATTTTCTATGTGACTCCAAATGGTTAAAAACTTTACTCTATGATATAATAGAAGATATATAATCTAAAAATATTATTTTATCATGTGTTTTTTTATTTTAATGGTTATTATCATTTAAATAAAAATTATTATATTGATTTTTCATCATTTAAATAAATTTTTTATCATCAACGTATCAGTCATTAAATAAATTATTTATTTCAAAAAAATTAAAAACAAATTACCATGAAAAATTAAATCATTTTAGATTTAAAATGTGTATTTATAGTAAAACATATGTTTTTATTACATTATATTAAATATTATATAATTAGTAAAATTTGAGTAAGACATATTTAACTTTTCATAAAATAAACAAATATTAAATGTCCTAATCTCATCTAAGTGGCTCCCAAAGGATACTATTTCAACCCAAGGATGATTTAGGTAAAAAAAATCATACAATGATATTCGGAAAAGTGTAACAATAATTTTAAAATATTCCTTTTATCCTTAATGACATGATTTACCCTTTTACCATAATAATATAAAATTTATTTAGTTAGTATTAATAATGCCAAAAAATAGAAGAAATATATTTACATAATTTTTACCTTTTGATTATAAATATAGAATCCATTTTTAAAACAAAAAAAATATATATGTTTCAGAAATTAATATAATATTAATTTTTTCTGTCCGATAGAGAAAACAATTTTTAAATGATCAAATATTACAAAAGATCGAAATGTTCATACATCGAAATTCAAATAGAAAAAATTTCGAATCACCTAAATTATAATAAATTATTTAGATATAACATGTTTATATTTTGAATACATTAAATAATATAAATTAACTAAATAAAATTCTTTTATGAAAAATATGTTTTCAATTAAAATTTAGTTTATTTTTACTATTTATAAAATCATGAAACATATCAAAAAAATAAAAAAAATTCGATGAATGTAAATTGTTATACCCCCTTATAAATGATAAGTTATTTTTACAAATATAATATAAAGGGTTTTAAAAACTATAATTAAAATGAATGTTCCATACAAATGTGGAATAACTGCATTTTTTTGAAAATTAATTATTTCCTCTAAAAATGATTTTTTATATCATGTTTAGAAAATTTATACTATGATTTTTAAAAAGTATATTAAATATATTACATAGGTATTTCATTAATAAAATCAATCAAGTGAGACTTAATTATTTGATAAACTCACTTATATTAATTTGAATAGTTTTTGAGAAAAAACATTTCCTTTTATTTAATGAGGGTTTTTTTATTTATAATTAATTACTAATACAATAATTAGATATAGATATACATATGTAAATTATATTATCATAATTCAGTTAATATTGTTAATATGTGCCATTATATTGGCTAGTTTATAAAGAAACATAATAATATATAGTTCTTTAATTTAAATCCATCTTGTTTGAAAGGAATTAAATCAAAAGAACTTAAAGTTGTGTGTGATAAAAGCCAAGAATAGTATTACATATACTAAAACGTAATATAGTGTTTCATGTAGTGAAAAAGTATCTTTGTGTAGCATACAAAAAAAATAAATCAATGAAATTTTTTAAAAAATCTATCTCATTAAAATCTCAGTGTGTTACAAAGATGGGGTGTAAGATTTCTAGTCCTATCAGTGATACAATCATTCACATTTTTTAAGAGTGGCACATCACGTTGATGACATTAGACATACTCAAAATATATTTTTTTATCAGGCATTGTTTTATATTTTAATTACTAATAAAAAATTATTTAATGTTTTCCACAATATTATTGATGTCAGTGGTGTTCTCCTATATAAATAAAATGGAATGAAGTAGTTAAATTATTTGTTTACTCTTAAGACTCCTGATGCAATGGGAGTCAACAATATCTCACCCTTTTGGGGGGGGGGGCTCGCAAAGAGTGGTAGGAAGTCTTTGTTCCAACATAAATTCATGAAATAGAGTCTTTGGAATTCTGTATGTGACACTTTATTCAAGGATTGAAAGCCGAGGAACTAAAGGAGGAGAAAGATTATGAGCTCATGTCTCTCTAAAAATGTAAGGGATTTGTTCTATAGTTTGATGAAAAATTATTAATCTTGGTCTCCTTCTTACAAAAACATAATGGTGATGACACAATTTTGGTAATCTTTTTAAATGTTGATCATTTCCAAAAACAAGGAATTATCATATCATCGATATGTTTGACCTATAATCCAAAGGTTCTTGAAAAAAATAATTTTATGTTGAGGAAGTAAAAGAAATGAAACATGAAATGGAGGATAAATCATTCATGGTTAGTGTCAATAATTATGTCCCATCTGGTGGTAATATAATATTGGTTGATATGGATAATCATTTTAGGGAAATTAGAGGCATCATGTGAGCTTCTAGTATGGATCTAATATTCATTTTATGAAGTCATGTTTCAAATATAAGAGGGGTTTTGACTCTTTTGGGTGTTTGGGTCACCATGAGTTGATTTTTTTTCATATCATACCAAAAGTGGAATTTTCCATATGTGGTTATCAACTCCTATCTCTCAATAGGAAAAATCTTCAAATCAATGGTTATCCAGTCATAGGCCTCAATGTAAAGCTTTATTATGTTGTGGAGGAATAAAAATAGAAGTTGGTGAAAGGAAAACATGTTGTTCCCGATGCTAGGGTATAGAATATTTGAGTTTTTATTATTATAGGTAATTTCTTTTTGAAAAAAATATTTTTATTGTGAATCCCATGTGGTTTACATTAACTTATTTGTGTATGTTCTTATATGGAACATCATTTTTTTCCATAGTGATGGTTTTGTTTCTTGACATCTCTTTTGTCCCTCTTTTTTGATGTTCTCTCTTAAATATTTATAAATTTATTAAGTTGTATTAATTATTTATGGTTTTTTGATATCTTTGGGATGAAATTGAATATTTTTATAAAACATATATATAAATTGTATTTTTGGATTTTGATACAGATTCTATTTCCTTACATGAGTTTCCTTATATTTTTAGTGTTGTATACCAATTGGGATGGTCATTTTTCATTTTTATACTCTCATTAAAACCATCTTATTTTAACCATTATATTGATTAGTTGGACAATATCTATATTTTAATATCATTTTTCAACTTTGATGCACAAACCTAGTTGTTTTTATCTCTTTCAATTTGGACATGGATTGATTTGGGTATGTTGTTGGCTAACTAGGTCTATCTGGATTCATGTTGGACTAAGACCCCAAAAGTGATGGTGTGTGATTTTTTGAGGACATCAAGTTGTTAGGATTTTTTTCGAAAATATAGTGTATTGTAGTTTAATTACATTAGGTTTAAATCCTTGTTAATTCTATTCCTTTCTTATCAGTGGTTTGATCATGGAGGGACCTTAAGGTAGATAACTCCATTAGAAATTTTTAGATGTTTTGGGTGTTCCTTTCAATTGAAAATATGGTTTCTACTCCCGATAATTACCTATATTATGTTATTTATATTTATTCATTAGATTCAAAGGACATGTTATTGATTTCTAGCATTATCATGTTCCACCATTTCAGATAATCATAAAATGGTGAGGAGACCTATGATGGGTCTATGGTTCTTTTATGAATCTCTCCACTCAGTATTGTTGGTTTGTTGATTAGATATATGTGACGATCCTAGAGGATCTTATTTTTGGTTTTTTAAAATTTTTGTAGTCCGTTCATTTTCAGTTTCACTTATTTTATATAGTGATTATTACTCTATTTTAGAGACTATCCACATCAAAGGATGAATAGGGTTGATATTTTTTACATCTTAATTTTATTCCATTTGGACAAGGACATTTCAAGCATATAAAGAGAAATAATAGGAAGAATCTTTAAATTTTAAATTTATTTAATCAATATACCACTTCATGGACATGTTTTAATGTTGCTCAGGGGGTCCAAGGATGACCCAAAAACATGTGGTTGGTGTATAAACAGAACAACAACTTATGAGGAAATTCATGGTACTTTTGTGAGTTAGCGATGACCACCAGATGGACAATGGGGTGGACTTGGGTTTAAATTGGTCATTTATAACAATCATGTAGCCGATGATATTATTGGATGTCAGAAATCATTACAACTGTATTGTAATTTAACCCAAAAACTACTTTTTTATTTTAATAATTTTCTCATCCTTTTATCTAATTTAACACTCTCAAGACCTGGTAGCTTTTGGGGTGAACTTATTTCTTCCAGCCTCATCTCAAATAAGACTAATGTTCCATTAAAACCATTCATTCATTTCTTATATGTATTTATCTTCTGTGAAATTGATATTAGTTAATATCTTTGTTTATTCCATCTGGAGACTATGGAATCATTGGTTTTTATTTTACCTAGAATTGTTGATGTGTGATTTTGACAATATGATCACTTCCCACATTTCCCTGGATTCCACTATGTTAATTTGGTGTTCTCCCATAGAGGCAACTCATCATGTATTCATTGAGGGTTGATGCTGGATATTCAAAGTAGTTTTTTCATTCCATTAGATCTTATTGTTATTCATGTATTAAATTAATTTATCTTTTTTCTATTAGAAGTTGGCTAAGCAAGATTTTATAATAATTAATCACATGTAATTATATTTTGGTAATAAAATAATTTGGTTGGAATAACTTCATATTTAGAAACCATTATTTTAAAAAGAAATAAGTTTTTTATTGATCAAGAGGATTTTCTTTTATTACAAGTTAAGAATCAATTTAATGAAAATATCATAATTAGTTTATATTGATCCAAATTGTTTGAAAGGTGTGATTTCAATTGAAATATATTTTTAATAATTAAAAGTATAACTTTTGATGAAGTGTTTTGAAAAGATTTATTTAAATTAAATTTAAATTAATAAATGGATTCATTGTATTTTCATTCCCTTTTACTTGAAGAAACATTTGGAACCGAAAATTTTTATTTTAAGGGAAATTTGGATGTGTATCTTTTTGAATAAATGATTTCAAAAAAACATTTATTAAATTTATTATGTTTTAGTTTCTCAATTTTAAATCACTTTATATACCATTTAGAACATTGTAAAATAATTTTTTTACGAAAATTATAGAATGCTAACTTATTTTCAATTTTTCTAGGTTTTTAGATCCCTGAGGAATTATATGGAAGGTGTCGAAACCAGTTTATTACTGTTTTAGGTAGCATGGGGTTGAGGATTATATGTTAATATTGTATTGGTTGGAATATTTATAGCGAATGTTGATTTCATCAAGGATCCTCAGTGTAATCCACATTGCTCAATTATCTCACTCACCTATTTGAGAGGTTATAGGGATCCTATTTAATTAAATAAGATATCCTATATTTATGTTATACCATTTCAGACACACAACATAACTAGAATAACCCTAATAGATTACATATTCATACTAGTGATGTGGTCCGTGGATGTAGTTGTGGGTCGAGTTAGTAAGCTTCGGTTTATAATAGATTCAATATTTTCATGTTGTCTACCTTGGTTTTTTATTTTATTTTCTGGAACTGATTATGTATCTAGGAATATCCAATGACAAATGATCTCAACACATGAAATGGATAATTAATATTTTTTACCATAATTTTTTGATCATTACTTGGTATCAATGTTTCCATGTTTAATTACATTTTATAAATCTTCTTGACTTCAATGTGGTTTTCTCTTTCCTTTTGAATTCAAATTGTAAATATCCTTTATTCAATTAAACATGGTGAATTATCATAGATTCAATATCTATTTTTATCCGAGGCATTATATTCAATTTTAAATGTTTTATATGAAATTTTTTATAAATTATTTAAATGATATTTATTGTTAAAAATGTGGAATTGTATTATTTTCACGTGAGGTTTTGAAGAATGATATTGGAATGGAAAAGGTAGTGGTTTACTTTTGTTCCTTAATGATTAGATTTGTTAGCCCATATTTTTCATCCTAAAAGGAAAAAGTTTTACCTTTTTTTATAAATGAAAAAAACATATTATTGTGTTATTATTTTCAAAATGTCAAATATAAATTTTAGGGAACTAAAAATGAATATATTCTAGAATCCATTTGCACTCAGAAGAAAAAAACACCATATATTTTTTGGTGTTTTCAGCATTTATGTTCTGATAGAATGTGATAATGGCCAATTCATATTCCTTTATAGTTTTTCCTTGGTTGTATGAGGGATGGTGGCTTGGGATATGGTGGGTGGTCATGGACCACTATGAGATTAAATGCGTTAGATTGTTTTTGTAATTTTAGATTTTAGTTATCTATATGGTCTCCTTGTAACCTCATACGGTTATTTTTTGTGTATTTTTTTTATGATTACTAGGTTTTAGTTAATTATTTTTTATACTTCATTGGGTGTATTCAATCCCAATGGTTATTTTTTAATTCCTAGGTTCTTGTATCGAGCTTGTGGGGACTTGGAATGTCATTTTAGCCAATGTACATTTGTTTCATATACTAGTTTAGAGTTTATTCTAAGGTGGTTATTTACAATGATGGGTGGGTCCATAATATACCTCTAGTTAATTTGATAAATATTAATGTTTTATTATTCCAATGGCTACATGGGAGGTGACCCATATCTAAATGATGGTGAATGTGATTTTATCCCATTCCCAAAGGGGGAACATCAGAGGATATCCCATTACCACATAAGGTACATGAGTGATTTTACCAATCATAATATTTGATTAATGTCTTCATGGGAATTCATGGTATTATATTAATATGTCCATTATTATTCAACAATTTATTCACCTATTTTATATCATGTTCTTATGCCAATATAATTTTATCATAGCTCAGGATCATTGATTCCCTTGTGATTTTTGTACTATAAACTACCATGAATTATTCTATAATTATTATTTCAATGACACTAAATCATTATAGTGCTTGAGATTAACATAATGATATATATTGGAAATTCTTATAAATTAATAAAATATATGTATCTACATTTTCAAAAACATCATAGATGATTATATATAATGTATTTAAATTATAAAAAACTTAATAATATTTTGAAATAAGTACATTAGTTAGTTATGTTAATCATACAAGAGGTTTGAAAATGGTCGAGTTAGTGCAAATTCAATGTAACTGTTTTCAACTTAAATCTATATCTTTTAGACATTTGTTTTTACCTAATTTCAGCCATTTGGTTTCAATACAACCTATTTGAGATGTCATAACATGAATTATATTAACATCATAGAATTTTAATAATTAAAATCCATATCTCTCTATGGATTTTGTTTCTTTGTGACGTGTTAATGTTATGCACGATTTTTCTATTGAATGGAGTTGCATTTATTTATTATCCCATGAATATTTGGTATGTTTTTTCTTTGTAATTATTTAAATATAATAATCCAAGTCATGCTATTTTCTTCAAAAGGCTTTTGAATATAGTGTTACCCCAATCACAAGATTGTTTGGTAACTCTATTTTTATTCTTTATTTTTTGATTATTCTCTTGAACGTATTTCATACAATATGGTTAAATTCATCATTTTGATGGTAATTTTCTTATTATATCTTTGTTATTATTATTGACACATAATGTGCACATAGAATATTTCATACATCATGGAGTATGTTTACATTATGGGATATTGAAAACACATATCTCATTTCCTTGAGTTATAGTATTTCATTAATAATTTCATTCTTCCATACTTGTATTCTCCCTCCATAATATTTTATTATTGGTAATTTTAGAAACCCCTCTAGGGAAATTTAGCATTACTATTGAGAAGGTTTTATTAAACTTATAGAAATGTTGGTTTTCAATAAATGTAATTTCAATATACAAAAAATCTTTCTCTCATAATCAAATGTTTTATCATGGGATCCACATTTAATATATAAAACATTATGTAATTTTAAATTATATATTATCATCAATTAATTTTAAATTTAAAAGGACTCAATATCTTTAACATTAATTTTTCAATATATAATTTTGAAAGTGATTTTTCACATAAATGATAAAAATTATTTGTAAAAGATATTTTAATCTTCTAACTTGATATTTATTTTCAAATTAAAAGGTACTTTACATCTTTGTATTATTATTAATTAATTTATAAATTAATAAATTTATATATCTATAGTTTGGGGATTAAAATAATTGTGTAAAAAATTGATCTTTGATCCCATATTCTATTTTACCATTCAAATAAATATTTTTGATGGTCATTTTTCTGGGTCAACATCATTATAGGCGACCTTTCTTGAACAATAAGTGTGTTCTACTAAATCTGTCCAACTTCTTTTTCAGTATGGATTATATAATACTCATTCATATCTAATAAATGATCCTTAAATACGTTTTTCTTATCTAACCATACTCGATGAATAGGAATAAAATTTCATTTAATTCTATTTCATTGATAAAACACTATATTTCCATCCATTGGTTGAAGGGAATTTACTTAGATTGTATTTGTAGATAGATTATGGAAATTATTTACTTTTTAGATAACCAATATATATAGTTTAAATACAGTATTCTATATTATCTTGATATAAAGGTTTTTAAATATAATTTTATTGAATATCATTGGAAAAAAATTTATTTTCCATGGGTTTATCATGCTGATAATTTCCTTATACAAAAATTTGAAAAGTATATAAAACACATTTTATTTTGATGGTTTCTTTATGTTGTGATATGTGATTGATGTTTATTTATCACTCATATTTATGGATGATGATGGGTGATGTCCAATATCACCCTATGATGAATTCGTTAAGAGTTTATATCTCTTGAGATGTGTATTCACAAGTACATTTTAGTTTCTCATACAAATTGGGACTAATGGTGTGAATAATGAAATTTTCCCCTTATTAATGTATGCTCAATATTTTAATGATGAACCATAGTTTGAAACTTATTCAGATGACTACTTTATAGACTCATTATTTATGTATATTTACCCACTCTTTTTATTAATTTCTTATTGTATATTTAGGTTTATCAATTATTATTGACCTAATATTTATTGGGAATGATTTTATAATGTATATTTATAATACCCATATCTTTATCTTATACTCAGTTATGATATTTTATTTATATCTCTTTAGATTAACCTTCCTGAGAATTTTATCTCATCCCTTTCTTATGATTCCATATCCCTGGGTTATGATGATTTGAAAAGAATTAATTCAATAGATGTATTTCTTATATGGGATATTTTTCACAGATGTTGGAGATATTTTTTGTTTCTAAGAGTTTCATATTTAAAAAAATATGGAATTGGTGAGAATAACCTGGGATTTGTTAATTAATATTTTTTTCATAATTCTCTAAATCTATAATCCTAAAATTTGTTGATAATTAATTTTAATGAATGTTCTACTTTAAGTAAAGTAAATTTGACGGCCACATCTAAAGTATGTAATAATTAGTATAAGAGATGGTTGAATATTATATTAAAGATTATGATGACCATAGTTGGGGAGAAATTTGGAGATTTAATTGTCATAAAATGTTGATAAGTTGATGTTGATTATAATTTCAGTGGGATATATTATCCTTTAGTGCTATTGAGGTTATACTCTAAGGATTTGAATTGGAGTTATTAATAAAAAACCTGAGAATATGTTTACGTATAGGAAAAAATTAGGTTTTTTTTAAAAATAGGCATTGTTATGTTCTTATAGAAATACAAATCACTTAATGGATAATATACATGGATGTAGGAACTGGTATTGATATACCTTGGGTTATAACATGGAAAATGGTATATTGGCTGTAAACCAAATCATCTCCTAGGGGATGAAAAATAGGCCTAATGGTATACCCTGTTTGATAGTCTTATAGATATGATTTGGTTAATTCATAAGTTCTCTATGAACCATTATGGATTATTTTAACATATTTTTAATTTTTTATGTGATCCTAATATGAAAATTACTGTTGAACAAGATGGATTATGTGATGAAACTAATAAGTTGAATCAAAAGTATCGTATAAAAAAACATTTTATTGGAAAAAAAATATTTAATTTTTTTTACATATTTATATTTTAGATACTTTATTAGGAAATTTAGATTTATTTTTACATTGAAATAAGATTAAAAATTTAAGCTAAATAGTGTACATATCAAGAAACCCATATGTATTATATCTAAAGAGTGGTGAATTCATAAATTACAATATTTTATTATATGATTTAAAATTTAGTTCCATGTTTTACATAAGTTATTGAGGCCAATATATTAATATATATTAATTTTTTTTCTATTATCTATTTTTATTAACTTGTGATATTTTGATGTATTTAATATATTGTTAAGAATTATATGAAACAAAAAATCATTTTTATTTAGTAGATTCACATTAATGTGGTTTAATCAAATAAAATAATACTCATAACCTAATGATTAATTTAATGTCATTGATATAATATTATATCCAACTATAGAAAATCATATAGTATATGATGGATAACTCTTAGGTAAAATTTATTATTGATTTTAATGTAATAAAGTATTGAGTGATTTTTGATGAGGTAAGTATTATATTATTTATAATCAGGAGATTAATATATGATTTATATTATTTTTGGGGTTAATATAATTTTTAGACAATGGTATATATTTCTTAGTGTGAAATTTCATGAACTATCGGTTAATTCCTTTATGGAATTGAGGATAAAATTGATTTTTTAATGAATATATGAAGTTTTTCTTGATTTTATGCATCATCTATATATAGATTATTTTGTGAGAGGAGTGTTTTTGGGAATATTTTATTAGGAAATATACATCCATGGGAATATAATTATAAAATCTTTTTTAAGGAATGAATAAAAATATCATGATATAGAATAATATAGTAAGATATCTATCTCATTTGATGTTTTAACTTGAGTAATAATGTCCATAAAAATATTAATTAGTAATTAGTAGTTTTAATTGGAAGGAAATAATTTATTTATGGTGGTAGGGTGTAAAAATTAAATATTTTTGTATATACCTCCCATTAGTTAAATAATATGTCTCATGGATTGAGACACATAAAATAAAAAACTAAAAATAGTCATGATAGTTTAAAATAAAAAAATATAAAATATAACCATTGTAAATAGAGCTATAAAATTGGGGGGGGGGTAGAAAATGATTAAACTTGTCACAACCCGTCCTCGGGGCCCGTGTCGTGACTACGTCAAGCCCGCCTTTTATAGGCCAGGGGCTGGAGACTAGCACCAAAGGAGTAAATCCCAATAACTGGGAAGGCATTGCCTTTACAAAAGTAAACAAAACAACATAGAGTACAAGCGGAAGTAATACACTAAGTATAAAAGAAAGTGCTAAAAAGTAAGTGGGCCAGAATACAAACCCATCTGAAAGTACAGCTACAACTGAACGAAAGTAGAACAGAAAAGACAAATAGCTGGAAGAATAGAAGCAGCTCCTGGGTTGTCCACCTCAGATCCTACCTGAAGTGTAGGTACAGATAGCGCAACTCCTGGATTGTCCACTATAGATTCTACCTGAAGGGTAGGTACAGATATCCTCCACAACGCTCTCTCCCGTCTACCTCCTACGAGTATCATCTCATCGGGAAGTCTACCTCTGGATACTGACTCGTAGTGAGGTCCACCTCCAGGTACCATCTAGTCCTCGAACACTCGGCCTCTGTCAGCGATGCCCATCGTCTGCAACCAACACAATGAGTTGCAGGCATAGCCCGTGCAGGGGTGAGTATACGATACTCAGTAGGGACCCTGATACCCTCAAGGTCTCACTAAATCCAACAAGGATAACTACAATGAAGGATATCAACAGAAAACCCTTACTTAGTTATACGCCCATACTTATACCTATGTTATCAAGTAACCCATCTTAATCACGAGGAAACACAAAGGTTATGGAATCAACCGATAACCACTACCTAGGTATATTCCCATACATATACCTAAGTTATCAAGTGACCAATATCAATCATGAGCTAAACACAAAGGTCATAGACTCAGCTCAAAGTAAAATTTTCATTATCGAAATTGTAACTGCTGAAGAGCTCCGTCTCTGACGAGTACATTGATCCTGTCACAACTCCGAAGTACTGCTCACTAACCTAAGAATGCTGAGGTACTCCTCCTGTCGAGTACCACATGTCAGCCACCCAAACACAGTAGTGCTTCCCACCGAGATCTGCCACCCAAACACAATAGTGCACCCCCCTAATAGCCAGTAGAGGTACTACTTCTATTGAGTACCGTGGGACTGCACCCAAACACAGTAGTGCTCCATCCTCCATGGGTCTGCACCCAAACATAGTATTTCTCCGTCCACTGGGCTAGTCGACTCACTTCAAGTCGAGTCGGTCAAACAGTCGTCAGGTCTCAGCCGGTTACACGGTCTCCGTACTCCGTACGCTCGTCTATGGGAGGGTCCGCTCAACGAGCTACAGGTCGATACTCCAAGTATCTCAAAGTCCAACGAAGAAATATCTCTAAGGACCGCCTCGTCATAGGGGTCTCAACGCAACAGACGACATGTCAATCGGACACCTGGTCTGTGAGTTATAAGCCTTTTCGTCCCAGGGGCCTGGTTGGCTTCGTGTACGAACCAACCCGACCATATCTCAACTGTACCTCGAACTCACATAGGGTATACTCAGAGGGACCATATCTCGACGTGATCACCAACGCCGCTGATGGTTCGTCAAACGGACGTCTGGTCTGAGAGTTATCGTCTTTTCGGTTCTAGGGGCCCGGTTGGATTTTGGGTATAATCCAACTCGGACTTACTCCAACTGCATCCAAACCTCTGGTGAATTATGCCAAAAGTTCCCTCTCATCAAGTGGATTCCAACAAAGTTGACGGCACGTCAACCGGACGTCCGTAGCTCATGTTATAAGCGTTTCTGCTCCGAGGGCCCGATTGGTTTTGTGTTCGAACCAACCCGGCCATATGCAAAGTTCTTCGAAACCTTAGGTGTAATATACCTAAACGACCATCTCGATCCAAGGATCTCTATGCAACTGATGGTGCGTTGATCCGAGGTCTGTATCCCAAGATATGATCGTTTGTACGGATCTATCCGAAAATAGGGGTTTTGGGCCCAGACCGACCCGGCCCCAGACCCCCTGGGTCGGCCCGAACCGGGTCACCCAACTCGGGTCCGGGTCCGGCCCATTCGGGCGCGACCCGGTCCCGCTGGCACTGTACTACCCTTCCCATCCTGGGCAGCCGGTTGGCCTGGCGCTAGCGCGGCGCCCGCGCGGCCTGCGGCCAGCGGAGGGTTACAACCCCCCGGTTGAACTAACCGGCGCGACAATAAGCCATGCCTCCCAATCCGGAACAGCTTCATCCATTCCGGTTTCTCTTCTACCGCGGCGGCGGTGCGCCGCTGCCTTCTGCGGACCACCGGACATGCTCTGGTGGTCCGTTTCTCTTGTCGTCTTCGCCAGCGGTCCTCCTGGGACCCGATCTTCACTGCGATGGGTTCAAATCTCCTCTACGGCCCGTCCCGTCATCAATCGTTGATCCGCACGTCAATAAACAAACTTTGGAGTCTTCGATTCGCCTCTGTGACCCCAACTCCGACCACGGTTTCGGTCGGCCTCAACGGCGCGGCACGACGGCGCCCCGCTTCTTTGCCGTGTTCCTCTTTGTTTCTGTGCGGTGTCGTTGCACCATGCTACCTTTTTTTATGCCATGAAAAATACAACATCAAGGGGGAGGAGAGTCCGTCGTGTTCGTGCGGTTCGGCCCCCTCTCATTAATCATATATCAAGCGGCTAAGAAATTTACGTTGGACGACAAACAACATTTATGAACAAAACAAACCCCTACATCAATGAAGTCGTCGAACGAGGTTCGTTGCGGAAAATGGTCGTCGCAGATAACAGTTTCATGGAACGATGCTCTATAAGCACCGTCGGCATCGCAGTACACGGTGTCACAGAGAAGAGGATCTTCGGCGTTGTGGTACATGGCATCACGGAGAAGAGGATCTTCGGCATCACGGTACATGGCATCGCGTCGTCGATCTCCAAGGAATCAGGGTTCTTCTTCGTCCTTCATCGGAGGCCGGTGTTCTTCGTCGTTCTTCGCATTCTTCAACAAGGAAGAACATTCTTAAAGACTAGAGGTCTCTTATTTGTTCCACACAACGAAACAATAATAATAAAATAAGGATTCCCTTATTTTATTCCTCATGTCAACCCTTTCAAAATTCAAAAATAATCCACGAATTAATTAATGTGTGTTTACCAATTAATGAGGAATTTAATAAACCAAACAAATTCGAGAGTTGACTTGCTATTAAGTGGGGTTGTGGGTGTGTTACTCAATTAATATGAGTTTACAAGAAAACATAAGATGGAGGTGAGGAGTTATGGAAAAAGTGAAGGGGTGGGGCTCGTGTTGGCCCTACCTCTCCTTCATTCTACCAAGGGAAGTAAGCAAACCAACGGGTCACACTCAAACTCCCACACCTAGGAGTTAAACCACATAAGAGAGGGAAAAAGTGTTGTGACACAACACTTAAACCACTTAGAATTAAATAAAATTAAAATTTTAAAACAATTATATTTTTATTCCACACTCTTTTTTTAACAACTCCTCTCGAGAAAACACAATTCCAGCAAGGGTCTTCTTAAGCAATTACCGGCGATGCGGTTTCATCGGTGCCCTCAGATTTCGATTCCGAGCACCGGTTCAAAAGTTATAAAATCCTGCTCATTCGTTCACTGAACGTACCTGAGCTAAACATCGGAAATTGATTCCGGGCACACTTGGCCTCAGAATCAGGTGCCGTCAGAAACCGCATACTCGTATAATTCCAAATAAATTAAGAAAAAAATTTCCATGAAATTTCCGGGTCTTTACATTACTCCCACCTCAGGGCTTTATGTCACCGTAAAGCTATAACACAACCTAGGGAAACAAAATTGGTACTGAGCATGCATCTGAACCTTCTTCTCCCATGTGCTCACCTGGAGGTTCCCGTAATGCCAGTGAAAGCGCACCCGAGGAATCGACCGACTATGTATGATCTGATCCTGTCGATCCATGATCCCCACTAGAACCTCCATGAATGTCGCCCTGCCATCGATGACCTACTTCTTGAGGTCGATGATGTGTGAAGGATCATGCACGTATCTCCTCAGCAGAGATATGTGGATGACATCAAGCACCTGGTGCAACTGAGGTGGAAAGGTCAAACGGTAAGCCACCTCACCTACCCTACTGAGGACCTAGAAAGGTCCGTTGAACCTCGGAGATAACTTGTCGTCTCTGCCACATCTCCATAAACCTTGTCGAGGTGAGACCCATATAAGGACGTGATCGCCATCCTCGAACTCTATAGGCCTCCATTTCCTAATTAGAACTGAAACACAAAACTCCTACTGCCATGAGGGTATGGTTGGTCGACCCAAGAGTGATTGACCAAACCTTCCTATGAATGAGTTTATCATGTGCTGCCTGTGGATTCCTTTTCGCCGACCAAGGAAAACCCATCCCGACGTTGTAGTTAGACCACAGCCTTTTTGCCTAATACAGTCAATCTGGGCATGAAATGTGAATCCAATCTATACTGAGACCAACGTCGTAAGGCCTCGACGTTGCCACCAAGAGATTCCAACCGAAACTCTATCCTTGAGGGTCAGACCACACTGTCAACGTAACTGTGATTATCGAGTCTCCTCCCAATGTATCTCCAGACGCAAGGGTCAAGTCTACGGCTTAACAGAAACTCAAGGTCTGGGACAAGATTCTTGGAAGGAAGGAATGAATCATATCAAGGTCTGTTACTACGTTAGCTATTAGTGGACACAAAATTTCCCTTGAATCATTTTTAGAGCCATTGGGTCACACTCCTTGATCGCATGCAGCCACACTCTTCCCCTGCCCTCCAACTCCCTGAGCCTGGTGGGGACAACTAAGGAGGGTGGTTGGAGCATGTTGAAATGTACACCACCTCATGATGCTCTCATGGCTCTGCATCCACGTCTACTACTTCACAGACTCATCTCTCCTTAATGATTCCTCTTCATGAAACATTTAACATGACCGAGTCTCTAATACTGGCGCCAGTTTCCTGTTTCTTACTACACTGTGCAGTCTTCATCCACTCCTGGATGATCTGTACCTTCTTTTCCTATGATCTGAAAGAGGTGCTAAGATTTCCCCTTTTCCGAAAAAAGAAACTCGGTCTCATCCCCTGGATGAATCACACCCATTGCATAATACAGTCAATCCTAACATGAACGATGCATTCATGCCATGGATGACATCGTAAGGCCTCGATGTTACTACGAAGCGATCCAACCGTCACTCTCACCTCCAAGGGTCGAGTCACACTGTCGGCATCAGTGTGAGGTCACTGGGTCTCCTCTAGTAGAAATCTCAAAAGTGCTGGTCAAGTCAACATTTTTAACTGGGACCTCTCAGTATCAACCAAACAAAAGGACAGTAAAGAAAAAATCACAAAGATAAGTGTCTTTTATTATTTCAACTCATAGTACAAGACCAAAATACAACAGCAACATGGAACTATAAGTACCAAGAACATAATGGAATCCACTAGTTCTTGTCCTATACACCTCCTTCTAGAGCTCTACTACCTTGTCCACTGCTCAGCTGTTGCTCAAGCACCCGCCGCTTCTTCTGTCTCAGTGGCCCCTCCAACGCATGCGGATCAACTGGGCAGGGAGTCGGACGGTCACGTGCCATGTAACACTTCCTGCCGCAGAAGAAACACTGCCCGTTTCTGGCACGCCTGGCACTAACTCCACCCTAGGATCCCCGCACTACCGATCCTATAATCGGAGATTGCCCATCTGCTGGTCTGGTCCTCTTGGACCCCAGCATCATCTGTCTACTACCTACAGATGACTCATCTTTTGATGGAAAATCCTACAGCAAAGGCAGTAGCTCCTGAACATGCTCGGGGTGTAGAGTCACTGGTACAAACTACACCCTGAAAAAGGTCTTCAAAGTCTCCCCATGAGAAGGTCATCTCATCGCAAAACTGGAGCATCTGGATCCACCATCTGCCTATTGTTGCCTGAAGGAGGCTGGCAGCAAAGATCACCATGAAGTCCGCTGGTGTACCCACTATCCTGAAGACCCTCACCACAGCCTCCAGCCAATCCTCAGCCGCCTGTGGGTCTGTCTCTCCCCGGAACCTGGGTGGCCTCTGGCAATGGAACTCGTGCAGTGCGCTCAAGCGGCGTGCATCGCCTGCTGCTGGGGCTGGTGGCATCGGCGGGCCAACGTATCGTAGTACCGCTAGTGCCTTCGCTGGTGTCTCAACTATAAGAGGGCCATGTACGGAATCCTCGTCGCTCGGCAGGCTGTCAATACGTATATCTCTCGGGGTTCAGGCTGATCATATGTGATAAGGCATCCTAAAAGAAACATACGTGACACGGTCAAACAATATATACCTGGTGAGCTGACCTGGTTTTAGCTGTTTTAAGGGCAAAACCTTTGAAAACACACACGCAATTAGTGTTTTCGTGCACTGAGTCAGAAATCAGTAGTCAGGGTCCTAGTGTATGGATACGTAGGCCGCCCTCAACAACACTGGACTCCCTGAACTGAAAACCACACTCGATACTATTGACACTATTGCTTCACAGAAAGAAAATATCAGAGTTATAAGTTCTGCGATAGAACTGACTCCTCTGTTACCAATTTGTCACGACCCGTCCTCGGGGCCCGTGCAATGACTACCCCAAACCCGCCTTCCACAGGCCAGGGGCTGGCGACTAGAACCCAAGGTGTAAATCCTGATAACTGGGAAAGCATTGCCTTTTTTAAAGTAAACAAAACACCACAGAGTACAAGAGGAAGTAATACACTAAGTACAAAAGAAACTGCTGAAAAGTAAGTGGGCCAGAATACAAACCCAACTGAAAGTACAGCTACAACTGAATGAAAGTAGAATAGAAATGACAAAAAGCTGGAAGAATAGAAGCAGCTCTTGGGCCATCCACCTCGGATCCTATCTGAAGGGTTGGTACAGATAGTGTAGCTCCTGGATCGTCCACCACGGATCCTACCCGAAGGGTAGCGACTAGTAGCCTCCACAACGCTTTCACCCGTCTACCTCCTCTGAGTATCGTCTTTTCATGAAGTCCACCTACGGATACTGACTCGTCGTGAGGTCCACCTCCGGGTATCATCCAGTCCTCGAACACTCGGTCTCTGTCAGCACTGCCCGTCATCTGCAACATACACAACGAGGTGCGGGAATATCCCGTGCAGGGTTGAGTATACGATACTCAGTAGGGACCCCAAGACCCTCAAGGTCTAATTAAATCCAACAAGGATAACCACAATGAAGGATCTCAACAGATAACCCTTACTTAGGTATAAGCCCATACTTATACCTAAGTTATCATGTAACCCATCTCAATCATGAGGAAACACAAAGGCTATGAAATCAACGGATAACCACTACCTAGGTATATGCCCATACATATACCTAAGTTATCAAGTGACCCATCTCAATCATGAGGTAAAAATAAAGGTCATAGACTCAGCTCAAACCATGATTTTCATTATTGAAACCATAACTGCTGAAGAGCTCCGTCTCTGATGAGTATAGTGTTCCTGTCATGACTCTGAGTTACTGCTCACTAACCTAAGACTGCTGAGGTACTCCTCCTATCGAGTACCGTGGGTCAGCCACCCAAACACAGTAGTGCTTCCCGCTGGGGTCTTCCACCCAAACACAGTAGTGCACCCCCCCTAATAGCCTACAAAGGTACTCCTTTTGTTGAGTACTGCGGGTCTACACCCAAACACAGTAGTGCTCCATCCACCATGGTTCTGCACCCAAACATTGTAGTGCTCTGTCCACTGGTCTAGTCGACTCACTCCAAGTCGAGTCGGTCATGTAGTCATTAGGTCTCAGCCGGCTACACGGTCTCCGTACTCCATACGCTCTTCTCTAGGAGGGTCCGCTCCACGAGCTACAGGTCGATTCTCCAAGTATCTCAAAGTCCCACGAAGAAGTATCTCAATAGACCGCCTCGTCATAGGGGTCCCAATGCAACAGGCAGTGCGCCAATCAGATGCCCGGTTTGTGAGTTATTAGCATTTTTGTCCCTGGGTCCCGGTTGGTTTCATGTACGAACCAACCCGACCATATATCAAATGTACCACGAACTCACATAGGGTATCCTGATAGGAACCGTTTCTCGACGTGATCACCAAATCCACTGAAGGTTTGTCAAACGGACGTCCAGTCTGAATGTTATCGGCTTTTCCTTTCAAGGGGCCCGGTAGGATTTCGGGTTCAATCCAACCTGGACATACTCCAACTATGTCCAAACCTTAGGTGAAGTATGCCAACAGTTCTGTCTCATCAAGAGGAATCCAACAATGTTGACGGCACGTCAATCGGACATCTGGAGCTCAAATTATACGTGTTTCCACTCTGAGGGCCTGGTTGGTTCCGTGTTCGAACAAACCCATCCATATTCAAAGTTCACCAAAACCTTGAGTGTAATATACTAGAATGACCGTATCGATTGAAATATCTATACAAAAATGACGTTGCGTTGATCGGAGCTCTGTAGCCCAAGATATGGGTGTTTGAACGGATCTGTCAAAAAATAGGGGGTTTGGGCCCGGACAGACCCGGCCCAAGACCCCATGGGTCGGCCCGAACCGGGTCGACCTGCCCCAGGTCTAGGTCCAGCCCGTTAGGGCACGACCCGTCCCAGGGGGCGCGGCATGGCCCGGCCCGGCCTGGGCGGCCGGTTGGCCTGGCGCTGGCGCGGCGCCCACGCGGCCAGCGGGGAGCGGGGGGTTACAACCCCCCGGTTCAACGAACCGGTGTAGCATTAAGCCGCGCCACCCAATCCAAAACAGCTTCGGCCGTTCCGGTTTCTCTTCCACTGACACGGCTCAGTGATGGCAGTTTGCTCCAGCGGCACGCTGGTGAGGCGCACCGCCGTCGCCTTCTGCGGACCACCAGACGCGCTCCGGTTGTCCGTTTCACCTTCCATCTTCGCCAGCGGTCCTCCCGGGACCCGATCTTCACTACGATGGCTTCAAATCACCTCTTTGGCATGTCCCGTCATCACCCATCCATCTGAACATCAATAAACAAACTGCGGATTCTTCGATTCACCTCTATGGCCCCGACTCTGACCACGGTTTCGTTCGGCCTCAACGGCGTGGCACAACGGTGCCGCTCTTCTTCTCCTTGTTCCTCTTTGTTTCCGCGCGGTGTCGTTTCACCGCGCTCCCTTTGTTTGTGCCGCGACAAAAACAACATCAAGGGGGAGGAGAGTGAGCCATGTTCGTGCTGTCTGACCCACTCTCATTAATCTGATATCAAGCGGCAAAGAAATTTACGTTAGACGACAATGAACATTTATGAACAAAACAAACCCCTACCTAGATGAAGTCGTCGAACGAGGTTTGTTGCGGAAAAAGGTCGTCGCGTAAGACGGAGTCACGGAACGATTCTCCGTAATCACCGTCGGCGTCGCGGTACACAACATCATGGATAATAGGATCATTAGCGTCGCGGTACATGGCATCGCGTCGTCGATCTCTAAGGAATCAGCCTTCTTCGTCGTCCTTCGTCGGAGGCCGGTGTTCTTTGTTGTTCTTCGCAATCTTCAACAAGGAAGAATGTTCTTAAAGACAAGGGGTCTCTTTTTTGTTCCACAAAACGAAACAAAAATAATAAAATAAGGTTTCTCTTATTTTATTCCTCATGTCAATCTTTTCAAAATTCAAAAAGAATCCATGAATTAATTAACGTGTGTTGACCAATTAATGAGGCTTTTAATAAACCAAACGAATACGAGAGTTGACTTGGCATTAAGTTGGGGTGCGGGTGCGTTACTCAATTAAGATGAGTTTACAAAAAAATATTAAGAGGGAGGTGAAGAGTTATGGAAAAGTGAAGGGGTGGGGCTCGTGTGGGCCCTACCTCTCCTTTATTCTCCCAAGGGAAGTTAGCAACCAAACGGGTCCCACGCCAACTCCCACACCTAGGAGTTAAACCACATAAGAGAGGGAAAAAGTGTTGTGACACAACACTTAAACCACTTAGAAAGAAATAAAAATAAAATTTTAAAACAATTATATTTTTATCCCTCACTCTTCTTTTTAACAACTCCTCCCGAGAAAACACAAGTCTATAAAGGGTCTTCTTAAGAAATTAACGGTGCTGTAGTTTCATCGGTGCCCTCAGATTTAGATTCCGTGCACCGGTTCAAAAGTTATAAAAACCCGCTCGTTCGTTCGCTGAACGTACCTGAGCTAAACCTCGGAAATTGAATCCGGGCACACCGGGCCACGGAATCATGTGCGTTCAGAAACCGTATACTCATAAAATCCCCAAGAAATTAAGAAAAAAAATTCCTTGAAATTTCTAGGTCTTTACAAAACCTTTCATAAAATCAAAACAAATATATATATAATTGTGGATAATGAGAAATCTTTAAAAATCCAATTTTTTGAAATTTGGAAAAAGGTGACATCATTGAGGTTTACCAATGACTAAGCCCATGATGAACTCTGATAGGCATGGTTTGAGAGAAATAAATTATGGGGAAAATTGTGCTTATATAAATTTTTGTGAAAACCATTTTAGTTGAATCACAACCCATGATAACTAGTAGCTATTATCTTTTCCATAGATCTTATGTTGTGGTTACAATGGTGTTTGTAGCAAGAAAATAGGATGATATCAACATGTGGTTATTTTCAACAGAATCAAGTGGGTGTATCAATAAAAACTCGATATTATGTTAAATTCATATTTAATTTATTCATTCATATATTAAATTGAACTTATATAAATTTTACTTAGGTATTTAAAATTCATAAAAATAATTCATCACTGATCTAATAGATATTTCTTGATAATATAAACAATATTCACATTATACCAAATGATATGTTTTCCTAAAAAATATTTTTGAACCCCTTTTAACTTTATTTTTCAATTTTTTTATTATGATTTAAAAAGTTTAAATTAAAATAATAAAAAATAATTATTTTTTCAAAATACAAAAAGACAAATATTTTTATTTTTGAGCTTTTTCTGAGAATGCCTACTTCTAACAAAAAAAATTGTTTTTAAAATACTTTTAAACATTATGACTATATAACTAAGACCAATAGTATTAAAATACTCATAAGTGATAAAATATGGAATTAAGGAGTTAAATTATTCATAATAAAATATTCTTTGAAATATGTTAAATATATCCATTATTTTTTGGAATAAATTAAAATGTTCCTTTAACAAGAACTATTATTGATTAGTTAAATGAATAAATCTTTTTCAAGGATATATTATGTTATAGAATGTCTAGAGAGCCTATTAATATTATTTTGTTAATAATTAATCAATTTATCTCATTAAAATTACAAATAATGTAAAATTTATCTTTTATAAAACATTCTTCATAAAATTGTTTTTTTTTTCTAAAAACTTTTTTTATGAGATTATGTATGTTTATTATAAAATTCAAAATTTTCACATCAAGGAATGTTTTCTTATAAAATGAATTTCAAATTCTAAATTAGAATTCTCAAATTTTGTTGTAAGTTTAATTTCAGTTTGGATCATTGTTATTATTTTCTAGGTTTAAATAATCAACCACCTCCATAAAAGTATATTATGCTAAAAGAAAAAAAGATAAAAGAAAATTCCTAAAAAACGTGAGCTTTTATACTAAATGAGTTTATGAGGTTAATACAAACTCAAAAGAGTTTCAACTCTTAATTTTTCTATATTTGGAGCAATTGATATTGGAATTGTAATATTAAATGTTTTTAAAATATAGTGTTTGTTTCTAAAACTATATTTCCCTTTAAATATAAAAGGCATACTATTACCCTCTAATATTTTGATTTTTTATTTTTTTCATGTGTTTGATTTCCCTATTGGGATTATGTTTTCTCATGGATTGAATTTAGAATTGTTTTTGTCACTCTGGTGTTGCAAGGTTAGTGGCATGATATGAGAGATGTTATTTTGTAAACCATGCTCCCTCTATAATTTTGCGATATTGGAAATCACACGGTATGTGTATGGTTTTGTAAAAAATTCCACATAACCGCATAGACACTATTGTTATGTTTAAATGGAAATCATATAGACTATAAATTTTTTACGAAATTTTGTAATAAACCCATGAAAAATTCTTAATTTGGATAATGTTTTTTTTATTTTGGGATTTTTATATAGTATCTCTCAAAAAAAATCCACCAACTTGATCACCTCATCCATTGTGTAATGTCCATGGCCTTTTTTAAATGATAGTTTTTTGAAAAATAAATATTTTTCAAATATTATATAATGTCATAACTATAGAAAATAAATAGAAACCACCAATAATTTATTACTCTAAAATTAATCATTAAATTAGTCTTCTATGAAACAAATTAAAATTCCAAGCATTGCAACTGGAAAAGAATTTAAAATTCAATAGCTAAAATATGAATGTATGGATCACCCCAAGCTACTAAAATCATCTCCCCACTAAAATTGATATAGAAATAAAATAAACTATTAGTAAAGTAGTAATAATCTTATAAAAATGAATATATAACCTTATGTAAAATTGAAGTTAATTTTTTGTTAACGAATGAGGTTGTATATATATTTTAAAGACGGAAATAAAACCTTTGGTCAGATATGACCATTTTTCAAATATGACCATTGGTCAACATGATCATTGGAAATAATAACCTTTGGTGAATGTTTTTTAATTATAATTTTTGTATATAATTATTAATGAAAAAATGATAATTTATATAGAAAGTGGAACTAATGGATTAAACTAGTAGAGTCGTATCATTTGAATCCCAATTTTCTGAACTTGGGAGGCATGTTTCATTTCTGGGGTTAATAATTGAAGAAACCCAAGTCATGATTTAGAAATTGGAGCTTGAATGAAATCTCATACATGAGAAGATCATGTTTTTGTAGATTACCACTTAATTGACGAAACCCAAGTCAAGTGTAATTTTACTGTTATAAATAAAATTATTTTCCTTAAATTATTTTTAACAATATATTTTCTAAATAATATATATTTTTATTTAAAATTAATTTGATAATTTTATTTTTGGATGCAAATAATAAATAAATGTATACTCTAGAATATATATACAAATTTTATAAGAAACCAATGTACTATTAATAGAATTATTTTTAATTGAATATTATTTTAAAAAACATGTATTTAAATAAGAAATGATAAAATTATTTTAAAATATCATGGGAATATTTTTATAACTGTCATGTATTTTATTATGCTTAAAAACATATATTTTTTAAAATAAGGATTTTTATATTTGAATGATATATTTTTCAAATTTTGATAATATTTTTAATAACATAAATATCAATTTTTAAATCATCAAACTGAAATTATTATTTGGTGAATTTTTTAGAATTTGATAAAATGCTTTTGTTTTATCATGAATACTAAAAAACATAGTTTTAGGGTTTCTATATATTTTATAACATTATATTGATGTCACAATGATAAAATAAATAATTAAAGAAAATACACAACCATAAATATGTTATTTTATTAATATATTATATTTTACTATATTTTAATCAATTTTTAAAACTATAAATTTTTTTCCAGAATCTAAAAAGAATAATTTAATTTTAAAAACATTACTTTGTGGAATATTCAATTTTCAATGATAAAATATTTTAAAAATGGAATTTAGTTTGGGGGTATTAAAATTACATAAAATGGTCCTTAAATTTCCAAAATCTTGTGAAAAAACAATGATAATAAATTGGTATTTCTTTTTACACAACCTAGATTTGCAAGGCCTTTATTTGAAATTTATTAAACAATTACTTTACTCTTTCTAAAAATACACACAAATTTTCTCATTTAATTTCACTCCAAATCAATTATCCATAATTTATTGGGTATTTTTACTCATAAGGTGTCTTTCTAGGGTTTTCTCATGCCACAAGGTCCAATCATCAATTTTTTGGAACAACTATTCAAAGTAAGGTAAATCTCTACATATCTTTTCCATTCTCGTTCAATTTTCATGTGGTATATATTATAATTTCCAAAATAATTTCATTTTTTATTTATATTATATCATGATTCTAATAATAGTCTTTTATGAAGGGGTTATCTTTTTCCCCACCCGTTTTTCACTTTTCTATACTATGTTTTATACCTATCATGCTGTAGAATTTTTTCTCAAATGCTTATATTTTACATGATAAATTTTTATTTTCTTTTTATTTGAATACCCAAAACTATTTTATTTTCAATAGGTATTCAAAGAGATATAAAAATGGTTTTTTTCTGGGATTTACATAACAAAATCTAAAACATCCTATCATGGGTTTAAAATGATATAATGATCATGTCTTAAAGCTATTTTTATGGCATGATTTTTGAATAGAAACGAATTATTTATTCTCCATGAGTTATTAATGAAGTAATTTTTATGATCTATTTCTTTCATGTGAAATTAATACATATGAATGGTGTTACCATATACTAATCCAATGTATTAAGAAATGGATTTATTTTTTAGAGATGACATGTTTCAATATACCTTAGGGAATAACCATGGGAAGTTTAATTTATGATATCGTGAGGATAAACCTTGGTGATATGTTTATGAAAGTCTCATTTAAATGTCATAGCCACATTTTTTTATTTATTCTTTCTCTTATTATTATTATGTGCCTCCTTATCATTCCTTGCCTTTATGAATTATTCTTTTATTGATATGTATCTAGATTGAAGGAAAACTATATGTCATTATTATTAACATACTAGGGTTCATGGTCACCCATTTTCGTGGATATGTGTCCCTAGGATATTTAATGTTATTCACATATCCAAGAGTTAACCCATGTATATTTCTTTCAAGTGGTTTTAGAAATAATATTTTCTTTTTTCATATATTATGTACCTTTTGTTCAAGTAACTATTCATGAAAAGATCCTATGTTTAGTACCATGTAATGAAAATTTAAATAATAATAAGGAATGATGCCAGAGTTTGAATCAATAGAAATTTTAGTTATTTAGAAATATTTGGACATGAATAATTTTGGTGTAACCCTTGGGACACATCCAGATATAAGAATACATCATAATGTTTTTTTAAGTATTCATTAAGTCATTTCCATGAAAAAATACATCCTTGTTTAGATACTACCACTGTATGTGGCTATAATATAGATTTTTTTAGAAGTAACACCCAAAAAACAACTTTGAGCAACAGTCCAATGGGAAATGGTGTATGAAAACATTCCTTAATAATCACTTGGTTTGACAGTCTCAGGGGATTTTTTGGTTTATCACAATTTTTTTATGTACCATTATTAATGATATATATAAAATGTAATTTTTGTTATAGGTGATTAATAATGAATTTATTAATGATATTTTAAGACATAAACCCCCTATAGAATTATAAGATTCATAAAAGTAACACAATTATCACTATTGTTTTTCTTCTTTTATAAAAATCATGGGAAATTGGTGTTACCACATAAATGATGAGTGTGAAGGAAAATGCACTGATGATGTTCTGATGGAATATGGAATGGAAAACATCATGAAGATTATAAATCAGCTAATTTGAGTTATTAAAAATAAACATGAATCAAATAGAGAGATCATATTATCCTCATAGGGAAAAACCTTCCATTGAGTTCTTCATGCATCAACGAACACCTTATTTTAGTGGATCTTCTGACCTGTTGATTGTTGAATGATGTATAAGCTCAATAAAAAAGTATTTTTATATAATCTGTAGTTTGAATTAAGATAATGAAACCCTGATTGTATACCACTTAAAAGGAGAAGATGATTAATGGTGGATATCGATTAAAAACATGGAGTTAGGAAGGGAGATAAATGATATTACTTTGGAGGAGGATATATGAATTTTTTTAAAAATATTGTCCCTATTTGATGTGAATGAAAATTGAGAAAGAATTCATAGATCTAAATCAAAAGGAAAATTCATTAATGGGAAGCTATTTGATGAACATTACAAGACTTTCACGAAACACATATATATTTGTTATAGATCCTAAGGGAATGGTTGATATATTCATTGGGGTAATAAGGCCCCATCTATGGAGGAATCTAGAAAGTGGAGACGACGACAACTATGATTATATATTGTGGAGTTCTATGGAGGTTCTACGTGAGGTCATAGGGACACAATGATTACATATATCAAATGAAAAGAAGATATTAATGAATCTAAACATATGGATGATATTTTATTATGTAATACAAGGAAACAAAATTGAACTACCCATGTATAAGAGGTGTGATGTAGAATTAAGGGAACAACATGCAGGGGAGTGAAATTTCTACAAATGTCTAAGAGATGGGAATATAGATCAGAATTTTCATGGTGAGGTGAATCCTCAAAACCTGAACACTAATGATAAAGGGAAGATAGTGAAGGCTTAGTTATATGTTCAATGCCCTCAATAGTGGTTATTATTAGAAAATTTCGAATCCACGTCTAAATCATAAGATTATAGAGCGGTACCCCCATTAACAACAACCTAGTACAATAGATAAAGGATGGGATTTTTCTATCACAACTGCTAATATGAAGGCCCTAAAATATGTGGTGGATATTACAATGATTGTGCTCTAAAATATAGTACCTAATTTTTATGATTATAGTTATATTAATTCTTTTATTTCATCCAGATATTCAAATAATGTAGAATCATTCCCTAAAATTCATGAAGTAGAGTTATCAATCAAGACTACATGAGGGATTGGCTAGAATCAACTGTGTGTAGAAACTCTATTATTAAATATGGTGTGTAAAATATCATTGAAAACCTGTTAGTCATCCCCAAGGTGAAATTTGACACAATAATAAGGATGGATTATCTCATTATTCATAATTATACGATTGATTAGAAATGAAAGGAATGTATAGTATTCTTGATTGGAAAACTTATAGTTATTTTCAAATTAGAGATATCTCAACCTGAGCTTTGTCTATAAGGACCTACCATGGACTTGGTTTTGAACATGATCAGGTAAGAGGTTGATGGAAATTAAAGTATAAATATAGAGATTCTATCAATCATTCAGAAATACAGGGACATATTTCCAAAAGTGTTATATAAACATCCCCCAGAGAAACGGGTTGAGTTATCTATTGTACTCGTACAAGGATTATTAATAAAAATTTATATAATGGAAATCATAGAGTTAAAGGAATTATAGAGAAAAATTCATAATCTTTCTTAGAATGGATATATCCAACCATGTGTCTCTCCTTATAGGGGATAAATTCTCTTTGTATAAAATGTGGGTTGATAAATGAAACTATGCATTGATTATAGAGAACATAATTGAATAAAAATGAAAAAATAGTTCCCTCTCCCAAGGATTGATGATTTAATTAACCATCTACATGGGGCTGAATTGTTATCCAAGATTGACCTTTAATGTGGGAATCATCAATTGAGGGTAAAAAATAATTTATTCCAAATAATGCTTTCTGAACACGATATGGGTACTATATGTTTTTTATTACCCCCTTCGGATTGACTTATGCTCTTTCTATATTTATTGATTTTATTAATAGACTCTTTAGGGAGTACATTTTAATAAATTTGGCTGTTTTTAGTGATGACATTTGGATAGATTCCAAATTTCATGAGGGGTTTGACGATCATCAATTATTATATTGAAATCTATAAGGAAGGAGAATATTGTTGGAAAATATATAAATTTTGAATTCGGGTTATAACAAGTTTAATTCTTGTGCAACATTTCCACCAAGGATGGAATCACATTTGGACCTAGGAAGATAATGGTTGTGGATGAGTAAACTCACCCTAAAATGTGACAACTGGGTCCCGGTGACAACACAGACACCCCCCCCCCCCCACTTTAACATGGTCGTCGGGTCCTGGCCCACCAGTTGCCCCGTAGACATGTGGTCCTCACCCAGGGGCCCTCCCATGTGCCTGAACGCGTCATCTGACTAATGACAGTCCCCACAGGCCAACACATTTTTTTCCAGTGTGCTTTGTCCTCACTCGCACATATCCCAGAAATATTTCCAGAAGTTCACCCATCATGATCACTACTCCAGGGTAAAGACATTTAACTGTAGAGTTCTAATCAGGCGGGCTCCCAAAAAAGAAGGTGCACCTTGTTGACAAGAGTCATATCATTTAGTCATTTAACCCTTTTTCATTCAAGGTTGTAAAAATCACCCCCCCCCTTTAGAGAAAAACGTCATCATTAAGGTTCCTACATCTCAACCTAGGTAGTGCACTGCACTTAAGGCCGAGTACCACCTCTGATACCAAATGTGGCAACTAGGTCCCGTCGAAAGCTCAAACACCCCGCCTTAACATGGCCGTCAGGTCCGGGTCATCCAGGTACCACTAGTTGCCCCGCAGACACGTGGTCCCCGCCGTGGGGCCCACCCACATGCCTGAACGGGTCATCTGACTAATGATTTTCCCCACAGACATGTCGGGCCCACCCCAGGGTCCACCCACATGCCCGAACAGGTCATCTGACTAATGATTTTCCACACAGGCCAACACATGTCCTTTCTAGTGTGCTTTGTCCTCACTCAGACACACCCTGAGAATCATTCCAGAAGGTTACCCATCCTAATCACTACTCTGGTCGAAGCACGCTTAACCATGAAGTTCTAATGGTAGGCTTCTGTAAAGGAAGGTGCACATTTTTGACATAAGTCATATCATTTAATCATTTAGCCCATTGTCATTTAGGGTTGTTACAATCACCCCCCCTAGAGCACAACGTCCTCATTAAGGTTCCTACATCTCAACCTAGGTAGTGCACCACACATAAATCATGGTACCACCTCTGATTCCAAATGTGACAACTAGGTCCGGGTGACAGTGGGTCCTGTCCCACCAGGTACCACCAGTTGCCCGCAGACACGTGGTCCCCACCCACGTGCCCGAACGGGTCATCTGACTAATGACAGTCCCCACAGGCCAATAAATGTATTTTCCATTGTGCTTTTTCCTCACTCGCACACATCCTAAAAATCTTCCCAGAAGGTCACCCATTATAATAACTATTCCAGGCCAAGCACAATTAACTGTAGAGTTCTAATCAGGTGGGCTCCAGAAAAGGAAGGTTCACCTTGTTGACCTGAGTCATGTCATTTATTCATTTAATCCTTTTTCATTTGAGGTTGTTACAATCACCCCCTCCTTTAGAGAACGACGTCCTCATTGAAGTTCCTACATCTCATCCTAGGTAGTGTACTGCACTTAAGGATGGGTACTACCTCTGATACCAAATGTGACCACTAGGTCCCGGTGATAGCACAAACACCCCGCCTTAACATGGTTGTCAAGTCATGGTCTGCCAGGTACCACCAGTTGCCCCCATACATGTGGTCCCCACCTTGGGGCCCACCCACATGCCCGAACGAGTCATCTGTCTAATTATTGTCCCCACAGACATGTGGTGCCCACCCCATGGTCCTCCCACATTACCAAACAAATCATCTGAGTAATGATTGTCCCCACAGGCCAACACATGTCCTTTCCAGTGTGGTTTGCCCTCACTCACACACACGCTGAGAAACATCCTAGAAGGATACCCATCCTAATCCCTACTCCGGGACAAGAATGGTTTACCATGAAGTTCTAATCAGGTAGAGTCTCATAAAATATGGTGCACCTTGTTGACATGAGTCATATCATTTATTTCTTTAATCCATTGTCATTCAAGGTTGTTACAATCACCCCCCTTAGAGAACAACGTCCTTATTGAGATGCCTATATCTCAACCTTTGTAGTGCACTGAACATAAATCTGGGTACCACCTTTGATGCAAAATGTGGCAACTCGGTTCTGGTGACAGCTGACGCACACCTGTCGTTGGGCGTGGCAAAAACAATTTAATTTTTCATAGTGCAGCATTGAGGCTGACCAGGGTCATCTCACTTAAGGATCTTTCTCAGTTATTCACTCACATAATATAATTAACATAAATTATTTCTCATTGTTGTTTTATATTTTTCCACATAAATGGAATTTATGAAAATAAATGAAATGCAAAAATTCAATTCAAATTAATATGAAATTCTAAACAAAATAGAATTATGGAAGAAAGGATGTTATCTCGAATGATGATGCATTGTATCCCCATTAAATGAAATCTTCACGTGTTTCACCCTTCTTCAATGTTGTTAATAATTGTCTTGGGCATTTCCCCACAAAATCTCAGCGGATTTGGACAAATATTCCGAGAGGTATTTTGATTTTACTCTTACCATTTATTCTGTCCGGTCAGACTCGCCAAATCACCAACCTCCGGATTAGGATGCTTTAATGACCCCATAAACGGCCAATAAACACAGTATTTATTTAATGAAAGATTCTCCAAAACATATTGCGCATCTCCCAACCGAATTTCACAACATTGGGGTCCACCATGAATGAGTTATGGACCCTTCACCAAATATTGGCAGAACTGTGAACTGTTTTCACGCTCCCAATTGTGAGCTTCTTTTGAGCTTCCATATGGCCGATTCAACTTTTAGTCTAAAAATACTAAATAAAGACCAAGATTTTTAGAATCTGGAAAAAAAGAAATTTTCACTTTGGATTATTGTAGAGAATTGTATGGCCAAAATACAGAAAAACGTTAAAACAGTTAGAAATTCGAAATGGGTCATTTTTACTATTAAGCTCAAAATATTACTAATATCATAAAAAAAAGACAATTAACAATACAATAACACTATGGTGGGATTATAAACAATGATTTAAAGTATAATATATATGAAAATGTGAGCTTAATCACTCCCCCACACTTAAATATTTCACTCCTAGGCAATCATCTTACATCCAAATCAATTTTCACACAACAATCAAAAACGAGAAAATATAAATGATTTTATCCAAAATAGAATTCCATCATGTCTCATATATGAATAATAATTATCTATAATTTTCATTTCAATCACTAAAATTGTTTCAACCTCATAAATAAATCAATGACCCAATCAAAACCTACCTCACATTGAATTTTATGTCACTTTTCATTCAAGAGAAATTGATTTAGAGTTGTGAACATACTTGGAAATCACATGTATCACCATAGTCTTGTGAAAATTCCCATTTTTCCATAGTGTGAAACATGAAAATTAATTCAATCATGAGGGATTTAATTAATGGGTCAAATGATTCTATGGCTTATGGTTGGTGGGAAAATTGGTGAAAAAGTTTCCGGCTAGAAAGAGGAGGTTGGACTCTTATGTTCAATGCATGATTAATTCAAGTGAAAACACAGGAAATTTCTCACTCAATCCCACTTGAAAATATGAAAAAAACACCACACCCTTTTATTTCATGGAACATGAGCAATGAATTTATTATATCAAATGATATCATCTATGTTCTCCTTTTTTTCAAATATCCAGAAAGGCACAGCTTTATTTTTATTTTCTTTTTTCTAGGAGGATGAGCTGAAAATTGAATAAAATTACTGAATGACCATTAATTCCCTGTATTTTTGAGAGGGAAATTAGTCATAAATGAATGTACAATGAGGAATTTAAACTCATCTCCATTTTTTCATTTTTTAAAGGGGAAATGGATGAAACAAATAAAGCACAATGAAATGACAACACATGCCCAATTCTCTTATTATCCACTACCCAACGTATTGGCACACACCCCAAATCACCAATAAATGATAAAAATCCCAATCAATGCGCACAAAATCCCCATTCCCCACAGTCAAACATGAAATAACCATGCAAAAATACTAAAAGTTCGGGTAGGTTAGGAAAAATTGGCTTTGAATGTGGCTTAAACCTATATGGAAATTCATGGAATCTAATGGCTCACAAAGGATAAATGTAAAGGTGGGTCTCAACATAAAATGTGGCTATCCAAATAGATTCCCCAATCATTTCAATCAAATTCCATGAAATCCAATGCTTCGAAAGAGAATTATTCACAAATTCTGGTACTCACACAAAATTCAAGTTTCTATCACGAAAGTGTGGGTATTAGGAAGAAAATGTAAAAGTGGTTTAGAATACCTCATAGGATTGGAAAAATATTTTGATTCATTGTTTCATGAGCATGGATTTCCAAAATCAGTCAATCTCAATGAAATGCTTGAAAATCCATTTCAAGGGAAAAGAATTCATATCAAAAATCATTTAAAATCCATTATTTCAAAAATAATTTCAACTCTATCAAAATCATTTGATGTGTGAAAAGTTATAAGAATATTAATTAAAGATAAAAATATGTTTTGGACCAAAAAATGAATGGAGGTTAAATGATAATCATAAAAAGTGATATCCCTTTTAATATAAAGATTTGGTCCTCTACCTCTATTTCTCGGGGCTTCCTTCTTCCTTTATGATCCTACAAAAGAATTATTATTCAAGTAACGACAAGGATAATGTCATTAAAGATCAAAAAAATATGGAGGGGCCAAATGTTAAACTATTTTTTTATAAATGAAATTCAAATCTAAATTACTAGGAAGCATGTAAAGATAAATCTTGGTATGATCCCCCCAAGTGGGCCCAAGATTATTTTAATGCCTCCAGAGGGAAGTACTAGATGTTATCCATAATCTATCAGTGGATGATGCTTCTTTGATATGAAAAACCACATTTTTTTCTTCCCATCTTGATTTACTTTTTTCGTGAGGAGGAGAATTCCATGTACAGAGTACACCAGATCCTCCCCCTTCACAATTATATACCTCTTGCATGGCGTGGGTAGGTTGAAGTATGGAACCTACTCCTCTTCAGTTGCTACCTGTGCAACATCTTCTTCAAAATATAGTGGTTGTTCTAGATGTGCTGCATGAAAAGAATAGTCAAAGGAAGATTCAAAATTTAATTTTGAAATATGAACTTCCAAATCCTCCCTTTTGTGGTAGGAAACATATAGATCTGGTTCTTCAGGCAATGCCACTTGTATCTCTTCAAGGACATCCTCAAGTGGATGATCAATATCTTTAGGGAGCTCCAGGTATTCCTCAACAGGTGCAATTTCTTCTTCTTCCTCTAAGGCATAGAAAATACAATCTGGTTCTGTAAAACAAGATGGAGTGACATAAAATTCAGATTCAATAAAACCAAAAGTGATAGAGTCAATGAAATGTTCTACTCCCTGAGTTGGTTCAGCTTTAATCTTTTCTTGATTTCAAAGCACCTCTTGGAGTTGATTATCACTGGATGGAGGTAGGTAGTCATACTTCTCAACCTCGAGTTTGGATTCAACTTCATTTATTTCTTTAGTAAAATTAGGGAAGACCTGTGGCAATTTCTCCATAGCATTGAATCTTCAAATGTCAGTTTTGAGTTCAGCGGCCATGGATATCATATCTTCAATTGAGATCCATTTTTCAAGTCCTCTTTCCTTTTGTTTGAACATTATCATTAAATCATCATCCCTTCGTCGGAGGGTCTCCTTAGTGTAGTCAGTTTCTTCTTCGTGCACCTGTGATTAATTATTCCATTCATAAAAATTGTAATCTGAATGAATCATGGAAAAATAAATTTTCCGGAATTTTTTTATATAAATAATGAAAACTATCTAAATTTTGATAATATAAAAATTAAAGTAAACAACTGATTAGCTCCCTAGAAACGGTGCCAGTTATGACACACGCCTGTCATTGGGCGTGGCAAAAGCAATTTAATTTTTCCTAGTTCAGCATAGAGGCTGACCACGGTCGTCTCAGGTGAGGAGCATTCTCTGTTATTCACTCACTTAATCTAATTAACCTAAATTACTTATTTTTTTGTTTTATATTTTATTAAATAAATGTAATTTATGAAAATAAATGAAATGAAAAAAATTTAATTCTAATTAATATGAAATTCTTAACAAAATGGTATTTTTGAGGAAAGGAAGTTCTTCCGACTGATGATGTGTTGTATCCCAATTAAATGACCTATTCACGCATTCCACCCTTCTTCAATTTTGTTCATAATTTTCTTGGGAGTTTCCCCTAAAAATCTCAGTAGTTTTGAACAAGTATTCTAAGAGTTATGCACGTTTTACTCTGAATATTTATTCTATCCAGTCAGACTCGCCAAATAGAAACCCTCCGGATTATGATGATTAACGACCCCTTAAATGGTCAATAAACGTGGTCTTTCCTTAATTAATGTTTTTAAAAAAAACTCCTTGTTCATCCCACCACCTAATTTCACAACATGTGGGCCAACCATGAATGAGTTATGGACCCCTCCCCAAAAGTCGGTAGAACTGTGAACAGTTTCCATGCTCCCACTTGTGAGCTTCTTTTGGGCTTCCATATGGATGATTCAACTCTTACTCAAAAAATATTAAATGAATCCCTAGATTTGTAGAATATGTAAATGGAAGAAGTTATTACTTTGGATTAGTGTAGAGAACGTTATGGGAAAACTAGAGAAATATGTTAAAATAGTTAAAAATTCGAAAGGGGCCATTTTTACTATTAAGATCAAAATATTACTAATATCATAAAAATGTGCCAATTACACATACAATAACACTATGGTGGGATTATAAACAATGATTTACAGTATAAAATATATGAAAATGTGAGCTTCATCAACAGCATAGACACCGCGCCTTAACAGGGCTGTCAGGTCCTGGTCTGCCATGTAGCACACGTTGCCCCGCAAACACGTGGTCCCCACCTTGGGCCCCCCCACATATCTGGACGGGTCATCTTACTAATGATTGTCCCCAATGACATGTGGGGCCCACCCTAGGGTCCTCCCACATGCCCGAACAAGTCTTCTGACTAATGACTGTCCCCACATGCCAACACATATCCCTTCTTGTGTACTTTGTCCTCACCACACAGACCCTGAAAAACTTCCCAGAAGTTCACCCATCCTAATCACTACTCCGGGCCAAGCACGCTTAACCATAAAGTTCTAATCATGTAGGCTCCCATAAAGGAAGGTGCACCTTGTTTACATGAGTCATATCATTTAATCATTTAACCCATTATCATTCGGGGGTGTTACAATCACCCTCCACCCCTTAGAGAACTACGTCCTCGTTGTGGGCCCTACATATCACAAACCAGGCAGTGCACCACACTTAAGGATGGGTACCACCTCTGATACCAAATCTGAAAACTGCATCCTGGTGACATCATAACCACCCCACCTTAACATGGTCATCAGGTCCTGGCCCGCCAGGTACCACCAATTGCCCTGCAGACACGTGGTCCCCACCAAAGGGCCCACCCACATGCCCGAACCGGTCATCTAAATAATGAAAGTCCACATAGTCCAACACATGTCCTTTCAAGTGTGCTTTGTCCTCACTCGCACACATCCTGGGAAACTTCCCAGAAAGTCACCCATCATGATCACTACTCCGGGCCAAGTACAATTAACTAAGGAATTCTAATCAGGAAGGCTTCTGAAAATGAAGGTGCACCTTGTTAACATGAGTAATATCATTTAGTCATTTATCCCATTATCATTTGAGGGTGTTACAATCACCCCCCACCTTTAGAGAACAATATCCTCGTTGTGGGCCCTCCATCTCACAACCCATGCAGTGTAGCACACTTAAGGCTGGGTACCACCTCTGATAAAAAATGTGGCAATGAGGCCCCGATGACCGCACAAACAGCCCACCATAACGTGGTCATCGGGTCCTGGCCCGCCAAGTACCACAAGTTTCCCCGCAGACATGTGGTCCCCACCAAAGGGTCCACCCAGGTTTCTGAATGGGTCATCTAAATAATGACAGTAACCATAGGCCAACACATTTCATTTCTAGTGTGCTTTGTCCTCACTCGCACACATCCTGGGAAACTTCCCAGAAAGTCACCCATCATGATCACTACTCCAGGCCAAGTACACTTAACTACAGAGTTCTAATCAGGCAGGCTCTTGAAATGGAAGGTTCACCTTGTTGACATGAGTCATATCATTTAGTCATTTTACCCTTTATCATTTGAGGGTGTTACAATCACCCCCCCCCCCATAGAGCACAAAAACCTCGTTGTGGGCCCAACATCTCACTACTCGTGTAGTGCACCACACTTAATGCTTGGTACCACCTCTGATACAAAAAGTGGCAATGTGGTCCCGGTGACCACACAACCATCCCACCTTAACATGGTCATCAGGTCCTGGCCCGCCAAGTACCACCAGTTGCCCTGCAGAAATGTGGTCCCCACCAAAGGGCCCACCCAGGTTCCTGAACGGGTCATCTAAATAATGACAGTACCCACAGGCCAACACATGTCCTTTCCAGTGTGCTTTGTCCTCACTCGCACACATCATGGGAAACTTCCTAGAAAGTCACCCATCATGATCACTACTCTTGGCCAAGTACACTTAACTATAGAGTTCTAATCAAGAAGGCTCTTGAAAAGGAAGATGCACCTTGTTGACATGAGTCATATCATTTAGTCATTTTACCCTTTATCATTTGAGGGTGTTACAATCACCCCCCCTAGAGAACAACAACCTCGTTGTGGGCCCTACATCTCACTACCCGTGCAGTGCACCACACTTAAGGCTGGGTACCACCTATGATACCAAATGTGACAACTGGGTCTCGGTGACAGCACAACCAGCCCACCATAACATGGTCATCGGGTCCTTGCCCACCAAGTACCACCAGTTGCCCCACAAACACGAGGTCCCCACCCAATGGTCCACCCACGTGCACAAACAGGTCATCAAAATAATGACACTCCCCATAGGCCAACACATGTCATTTCCAGTGTGCTTTGTACCCACTCACACACATCCTGGGAAACTTCCCAGAAGGTCACCAATCATGATCACTACTCCAGTCCAAACACACTTAACTGTAGAGTTCTAATCATACATGATCCTGAAAAGAAAGGTGCACCTTGTTGACATGAGTAATATCATTTAGTCATTTAACCCTTTTTCATTATGGGTTGTTACAATCACCCCAACCCCTTTAGAGCAAAACGTCCTCATTGTGGGACCTACATCTCAACATAGGTAGGGAACCACACTTAAGACTGGGTACCAACTCTAATACCAAATGTGACAACTGAATCCCGGTGACAGCACATACACCCCGCCTTAACATGGTTTCCACCCTGGGGCCCACCCACATGCCCGAACGGGTCATGTGACTAATGATTGTCCCCAAAGGCAGGTTGGGCCCACCATAGGGTCCTCCCATATGCTCGAACAG
Organism: Viscum album; assembly: GCA_963277665.1. NCBI lineage: Eukaryota > Viridiplantae > Streptophyta > Magnoliopsida > Santalales > Viscaceae > Viscum > Viscum album. The sequence continues at coordinate 940,359,215 of OY728166.1, forward strand.
GTCATCTGACTAATGATTGTCCCCACAAGACAACACATGTCCTTTGAAGTTGTTATAATCACCCCCCTTAGATCACAACGTCCTCATTGTGGGCCCTACATCTCAACCTAGGTAATTCCCCACACATAAGGCTGGGTACCACCTCTGATAGAAAATGTGAAAACTGGGTCCCGATGATAGCACAGACACCCCGCCTTAACATGGCCGTCAGGTCCGGGCCTGCCAGGTACCACCAGTTGCCCAGAAGACACGTGGTACCCACCCTAGATCCCACCAACATGCCCGAACTGGTAATCTGACTAATTATTGTCCACACATACACGTGGGGACTACCCCAAGGTCCACCAAAATGCCCGAATAGGTCATCTAACTAATGATTGTCCCCACAGGGCAACACATGTTCTTTCTAGTGTGCTTTGTCCTCACTTACACACCATAAGAAACATCCTAGAAGGTCACCCATCTGGATCACTACTCCAGGCCATGCACGCATAACCATGAAGATCTAATCAAGCAGGCTCCCGAAAAGGATGGTGCACCTTCTGGACATGAGTAATATCATTTAGTAATTTTACCCTTTATCATTCAGGGGTGTTACAATCACCCCTTTAGAGCACAACTTCCTCGTTCAAATTAGGTAGGCTCCCTAAAAGAAAGGTTCACCTTGTGGACATGAGTCATATCATTTAGTCATTTAACCATTTATCATTCTGGGTTTTACAGTCACCCCCCCTAGATCACAACGTCCTCATTGTGGGCCCTACATCTCAACCTAGGTAGTCCCCACACTTAAGTCTAGGTACCACCTCTGATACCAAATGTGACAACTGGGTCCCGATGACATCACAGACACCCGGCCTTAACATGGTCGTCAGGTCCTGGCCTGCCAGGTACCACCAGTTTCCCAGCAGACATGTGGTACCCACCCTGGAGCACACCCACATGCCTGAACGGGTCATCTGACTCATGATTGTCCCCACATACACATGGGGCCCACCCCAGGGTCCACCCAAATGACCTAACATGTCATATGACTAATGATTGTCCCCACCTGCCAACATATGTTCTTTCTATTGTTCTTTGTCCCCACTCACACACACCCTGAGAAACTTCCTAGAAGGTTACCCATCCGGATCACTACACCTGGCCAAGGATGCATAACCACGAAGTTCTAATTAGGTAGGCTCTAAAAAAAGGTGTGCCTTGTTGACATGAGTCATATCATTTATTAATTTAACCCTTTATCATTCGGGGGTGTTACAATCACCCCCCTTTAGAGAAAAACGTCCTCGTTGAGGGCCTTACATCTCACAACCCAGTCAGTGCACCAAAAATACGGCTGGGTACCACCTCTGATACCAAATGTGACAACTGGGTCCCAGTGAAAGAACAAAAACCCCACCTTAACATGGTCGTCGGGTCCTGGCCCACCAGGACCCACCAGTTTCCCCACAGTCACGTGGTCCCCACCTAGGGGCCGACCCACGTGCCAGAATAGGTCATCTGACTAATGATAGTACCCACAGGCCAACACATGTCATTTCTAGTGTGCTTTTTTTTCTCAGTCACACACACCCTAATAAACTTCCTAGAAGGCCACCGATCCTAATCACTACTCCGGGCCAAGCAGGCTTAACAATGAAGTTATAATCAGGTAGGTTCCCGAAAAATAATGTGCACCTTGTTGACATGAGTCATACCATTTATTCATTTATCCATTTATATTTCTGGGGTGTTACATAAAAAATAACTGAGATTATCATTTTCCATTGTTTATCAGGATATTATAAGATATTTGTGAAAAAAATCAGGACATTCTAATACAATAATCTTGTTAACTTGGAAAGGGGATAATTTCATCTGGATACCACAGTTTGAAGAATGTTTCCATAAAATAAAGAATAGATTGGTTACTATAACTGTGTTAACTCTACCCTCTATTAAACAAGGATTTGTTATTGATTGTGATTCATATATGAATGATCTTGGGTGTGTCATCCTTAAATATGATAATGTGAATGATTATGCATCCTAATAGTTAAATCCTCTAGCGTAGAATTATCCTACGCATGTCCTTGATCTTGTTGTGGATATTATTTATCCATAAAATGTGGAGAAACTGTCATTATATAGAGAAATGTGATATATACACAGACCAAAAAATATTGAAGTATATTTTAACACAAAATGAATTCATGATGAGACAAAGGATATGGTCGGAGAATCATAAAGACTACAACTATTCATTTATTGTCACTCTATAAGAGAAAATAAATTCATTGATGCATTAAGTATGAAAGACCATGTTTTGATATAAATTATGAAAACACAAGGATATAAATTGATCAAGGACCTTCAATAATTAGACATGGGAATCATATTGGAAGAGACATCATAAACCCCATTCCAAAAGATATATCAACCATCAATACTAGAGAAGAATAATAAATATCAAAGAGATTACCTTTTATTATATACCAATACAAATGCAGTAAGGAATGGGAATCTTCTTGATTTCAATATTGATCAAGAATGTGTACTTAAATTTCATAATACGAAATGTGTCCCATCTAACATAGATATAAAGAAAGTGATTATGGATGAAACTCATCACTCTATATTATCTTTACATTTTGGAAGAACAAAAATGTGTTGGGACCTTCACGATATTTATTGGTGGGACAACATGAAAAGGGAAATTGCTGACTACACTATAAAGTGCATGGTATAACATCAAGTGAAGGTAGCGTGACATATTCTTATAAGGGTATTTCAACAACTACCAACTAGAACCTGGAAGCTGGAAAATATCACAATGGAATTGTCACTAGTCTCCCATGGTCTTCCAAAAGAAATGTGAAATATGGGATATACAAGATCGACTCACCAATAATTCCCATTCCATCATTATTCGAGATGATTTCTATCGTGAAGAAATTTTCCATGAAATATGTAAAGGATGGTGTGAGGATGAATGAGGTTACAAATTCAATCATTTCTACTCATGATATATGGTTCACATCAAAATGTTGGATAATTCTAAAACACCATATTAGTTATGAATTGAATCTTACTATAGCCTATCACCCCCAAACTGATGGAAAATATGAAATAACTACTCATACACTTGGAGAAATGTTACAAACATGCTCAATGTAATTTAACGGTGTATGTGATCCACACCTCCCATTTTTTGATTTCTTATACAACAACATCTTCCGCTCGAGTATACATATGGCACCATATGATGCTCTATATATGAAAAAATGTAGAAATTTCCTTATTGGGATGAATTTTTGTGAGAGAATGATACATGGGACATATCATATGCAAGATATGATAGAAACGGTTAATTCCATGATAAAAACAAATAAAGACAGATCATAGTTGGATAAATATTTTTGTTGACTGTCATCAAAGGTATTACGAGTTTGATGTTATGGGGGAGGATTTACTATAGATTTCACCAAGGAAGAGATGCATAGGATTTAAGAGAAAGTGGATCATTGCCTTAGGGACAATGAACCCTTTAAAATCATTTATTTTATAGAATCATTTGACTATAAACCTTCACTTCCACTAAATATATCTCAAATTCATTATATATTTCATGTATCATTCTTTAGGATGTACGTAAAAAATCCCTCACATGTAATGAATCTGGAGGTGTTACAACTAGTACATGAATTCTTATATGAGGAGGAACTGGTGGGGATCTTGGATCGTGGATGAAAATCTCTATAAAACAACACTACCCACCTCATCAAAGGGGTTTAGAGGATATACATATATATAATGATGTTACATGAGAACCACATTATATAATGAGAATGATGTACCATAAAATTTTCTCAAATATGAAAATTAGTTGAAATTTCATTGAATAATTAATTAATGGGGGAAGAATGTAATGATCAATAACATTTTTAAACTATATCTATTTACTGAATAATGTTTTTCAGCTATTGTATAACCACACACCATTAGAATATAAAGAGAAACAACAAATTTTGACCTCTTAAATAGTGATCATTATATTTTCCATAAATTAAACCAAATATGACTAAATAGAATATAATATGACAAAAATATAAAATAGAACAACTAAATGGGGAATGTATGGATCCCCCCAATATAATAAATCATTTACCACACTAAAAAATCTACGTAAATAATGAAATTTAAAATCAATTAAAATATTTTGGAAAATAAAATATAACCTTATGTGGAATTTTAGTGAAATTTTAGTAAACTAATGAAGTGGTATATGTATGGTATAAAGGGAAATAAGACCATTGGTCCAATATGAACATCGTTCAATATGAAAATTGGTCAATAAGGCAGTCAGAAACTATAACCTTTTGTGATTATTTAAATATCATATTTAGTGTTTATATTTAGTAATGAAAATGGATATTTGATACAGAAAAGAAAATCAACGGACTCAAACATTAGAGTCGTTCCGTTTGAAGCCAATTTATATAATCTTGGGATGGAGGTATTATAACAATTGGTTCACCCATTACCAAGCCTGTGCAAAGCAACAGTATGTGAAATTTGAATGAAATTTTATATGGTATAATTTCAAGTTAGTGGAGGTTACCTCCAAGTCGATGATAGCCATGGTGCCCCATGGAACTGCTACAATTTCACACCATATGCATATAGTGCTTGCATGTGTAATAAGGGTTTCCATGTATATATTATAGTTAAATAAAGTCTAAATTAAATTGTATAAAGAATGTTTTTATTCCATCAATTACTTTTGTGTATAAATCTTTAGTAAAATAAATTTTTATTTGAGATTAATTTGATAATTTGATTTTTACATGAAAGTAAACCGTATATGTATTTTCCTAGAAAATATTTATAATTTTTATAATAAACCAAGCTATTGGAAATAGATTTTGTTTTAATGTAATAGTATTTTTAAAAACATTTATTTTAATATTAAATTATAATATAATTTTATAATGGAATAAGAATTGTTTAATAAGTATGAAGAAATTTATTGTGATTTAAAAACTGATATTTTTAATAAATATGAATTATTTTATTTAATGGTAAATATAAGCACATTTATAGAATATTTTTGGTAAAATAAAAATAATTACATAAATTATAATGTTTTTATTACGAAAGGGTAAATTTATAGAATGTTAAGAATATAAATTACTGTTTTCAAGAATAGTAAAAAATAAAATTTTAAGGTTTTTGTATATTTAATGGAATTATATTTATGTCACAATGATGCAAGAATTAACTAAACACAATCCATGACCTAATATATAATATTTTCTAAATATTATTTTTCTTAATATATTTTAATAAATTTTTAATAAAATAAGTGACTTTCCAATGAATAAAAAACATTTGTTTTTTAAAACCATTACATTGTGGAAAAATTATTTTTCCACGCCAATAGAAGTACATTAAAATGAAGTTAGGTTCTGATGGATTGTAATAACATAAAATGTGACCCAATGTCTAAAAACATGGAAAAATCATGGGTAAGATTATTTTTTTATTTTTCCACAACAATGATTACAAAGGCCTATATTTTGAAAGTATTAATCAAATTATCAACTTTTTCTATAAATACCCACCCATTTGTCAATTTATTTTCAATATAAATTAATCCTGTACAACATTCTATTGATTATTTCTTCCCAAATAGTTCCCCAAGGTGTCCTCAATCCCCCATGGTTTCACCATGTGTTTTTGGAACAACTATTCAAGGCTAGGGGAATCTCCACTTATCTTTTCCATTAATATTCCATTTTCCTTTAGTATGTCTTTTAATTTACAATCTACGTTCATTTTTTATCTTTATTGTATCTAATTTCAATAATATTATTATTTTAAGAATGGAATACCCTTGTCTCATCCCATTATTCAGTTTTCTAAAATCATTATTTATACAAATCTTATTATTGAATGTTATTCTCAAATATTCCACTTCTACATGAGAAATAATTTTTTCCTTTTCACTTGAATACAAAAACCCATTTTCTAATCCATAGGAATTCAAATAAATTTAAAAATATATTTTTTATATGTGTATTTACATATATAACACTAATATTTCAATTCATCAGCCAAAAATGACACAATGATCATGTCTTTATGCTCTTTGGCATGATAGTATTTTAATAAGAAATGTTTTCATTAGTCCACACTATTAATTAATGAAATTATTTATTACGATCTATATATTTCAAATGAAATTAATACATATTAATGGTGTACCCTTATATCATTCCAATAGAGTATGCAATGAATTTAGTCTCTAGATATGACATGTTTTATGATACATTGTTGAATAAACTTGGTAATTTTCATTTTTGACAATATTGTTATATGTTTTTCAATTTCTCATTTTAATGCTATATACACATTTAAATGTTATGATTCATTTAAATTTTATTTTCACATTCCACATTATCATTACATATCTTTATTCCTCATTTTATTATTGTTATGTTTGAAGATCACATGCTATAGGTCTCTATTTCTTATTCCCATACATGGGTTTCATACTCACCCAATTATATGATGTGTGTCCCCATGATATGTGAGGTAGTTGTATTAATATTGATTAAACCCATGAATATTTACTTAAAGTGGATTTTGAATAATTTTTTATGACTTCATATATTACAAACATTTTTTTGAGGAACCTAAGAATGATAATATATTATGTTTCTTACCATGTAATGGAATGTTACATAATAAAAATTTGGGATGTCACACACTAGGCCTGAACCAGAACATTCTTTCTCTTTTAATCATATCCAATGTTGATTTGGAGTGGGTTATTTTCATCTCTTCATCAGCATTGAATGGTATGAGCCTATTATTCCATTTGTAACATGTTTCCCCTGTTTCTACACCTTTCCACCTACCCCATATTCCATTTGGGCTGATTTTAATTTGTAGGGTTATCTTAAATTATAGATTTTAGTGTATATAGGATGTGATCCCTCTCATATAGCCTATAATTAAATCCCTCATCAAAGTGGAAATGGTTACACATTTCTAGGTTTTTTTTCATTATAAAACCTTTTCATAATCAGTTTCTTAGTTACTTGATATATTATAATTTTTTTGAACTAAGATACTGATTTTTATGTTTCCTAGTTTTGAGTTATAAAATAGTATCCTTATTATTTTTTTTCTATTGAAAATATGATTTTTTAACTGATTAAATATATTTTAAATGTTATTTTATCTAGTAAAGGTGACTGAGAAAATGTTATTGATTTAATGGGGTAAAAAATATGTTTTTTGGTAAGTAATGAAAAGTTTTATTTGTAAAGAGATGTTATCATTATTAAAGAGCGGGGTTTATTGATTTAAAGAGACTTCCCCTTGTTTTTAAAAGTATATTCCTAAATTATACATGGATTTACATACATTAAAATTAGGTTTCCTTTATATTAAATAATTTACCACTTTTTAATAATGATGTGTGCATATTTTTAAGGATTTATTCATTTTGAAATGTGGTGGGAATGTCCACTTGAGTTTTTTATTGTTGAGGAATACCTTATTTATTTGGAATTTTTTATCTAACATTAGTTGTCTATTTATACAAATTCATCACATTTATAAAGTTAATTCAGAGGTGGATTTATGAAGTTACATTATCATTTTGATTTGGTGTAATTTTTTTTATACACTATAATTTTCATGAGGTCAAAAATATATTTTAATAAGGGATTTAAAATTGTGATTTTTATATGTGTAAAGAGGACACCATATTGATAATGTTTTTTATGTTTCTTGTTTAGTTGATGTTACAACATAGTTATTGACACTTAATATCTATTATTTATATATATATACAGATTCTTCACATAAAATTGTTTTCTATAATCTTATATGAATATTCATTAAAAATAATAATTATAAATTTACATGAACTATATAGGGTTAGTGTCATTGTAAACAATGATACATATAAACTGGTTAAAAATTCATCAACATCTCCCACTTAGTTAATCACATATAGAATCCTTTCAAGACATATAATACTTAAAACCATTATCAAAATACTAGAAAATATAAAATATAATAATGTTTTATCTCAAATTATCTATAAAGGTAAACATGTTATATTTCAATCATTAGAAAGAATAAGGTGACCATATGGATATGATAACATAATGCAGTGCATGATCTCAACATAAAATATTATTGCCTAGAAAATGTTATATTATATGATCAAAAATAAATTCATATCCAGGATCATGGAAAATAAGGGTGTCAAAATAGCATTCCTATATCATGATTCATATAATAAGCAAGTGGAATTATAAGAATATGCTATCATAGTATGTTTTTTAAAACGTTTTTCATATTTATTTATATGCATAATATTTTGAGAAAATATACAATAAAATAATACACACAATTCAAATGTCAAATAATATATTCAAAATCATGTCCACACATAAGATTTTGAGTACAGATAAATTGAGATATTTCTTATGAATCAACATGTGGACAAAGATATTCAAAATCATGTTAACAATTATTCTTGTAAGCATATACAAAAAAGGAAAATACTCATGTGTAGGAATATGAAAAAATCTATTCCATGTCATACACATGATTATCATTATCATATCAGATGATACAAATATCACAATACCCAATTAATTTGAGGTATTCAATGGACCCAACCATAATATAATAAAAACATATTCTAATGTATACCAAAAAGTGATTAAGGAATTTATCTTTTCATTATAACATTACCCACTGAAAAGAAAATGTTTCATATCAATATTTTATCATCATAATAAATAATCATATGAAGAATGAATAATGATAGTATCATTTTATCATATCCCTATGGAAATGTAATAAACATCAAAGTATGTCATCATAGAAGAAAATTGTAATTAAAAGATCACTAAAAACGTTATATTGGAAATTACTCCTTCCATTTTGAAATAAGTTATTTTAAAATCTATAATATTTAAAAAATATAGAGGAAAACATTTTAATTGAAAATAACCATGGAAAATTGTAAAGTAATAATCAAAATATTTAGCAGCCATTGTGATAGTAAATATAATTCGTTCTATAATCATAAAAATAACTATTCACTTCACACCATCAGTAATAATATACCTTGCCATGAAAAACAATACAAATGAACTTTAAAAATTTATTTAGAATTAAAAAATTGGATAATTTTTTTCCCAAAAATCTTTAAATAATTTTATAATTCATGGTTATAGAAGAAGAAGTTTATTCGACTGAATAAGGAAAAATAAGATATCTTTTCTTAAAATCATTTTGTAAACCATTATAATTACCAAAGAGAGGAAAGTAGTACTATTCGATAAAAATTTCATCAATAAATAAAGAAGAAGAAAAATTAAATTGATTTATATGATATGGATCATATAATTTCATCAATGGAAATTCCATCATACGTAATTCTAAATAAATGGGGTTGAAACATTAATCCCTTAACACATTAGTAACATTTAAATAAAACAATCCATGAAAGAATAAGTACAAATAATATTTTTATTATCCTAAAAATATATTTATAGATGACATATCATGTAAAAAGATTACTATTTACCAAAAATGTTTAAGTCTCATAATATCAAATATGTCTAAACAAAACAAAATTTAGATGAAAACTCCTTCCACATTGTTTGACATGCTTCATAAGTACTCCAACCTCTGATATAAAATAATAAGATTAGTGATAATTAAATTAAATAAAATTTAATATAGTTATAATATCATATATGATACACTTATAAAATTCCAATACACATTTATTAATAATTTCTTATTTAACCATCTATTTCTGGTGTTAATTGATTCATTTTTTCAGAAAGATTCTGTTTGGAAGTCCCAATACCTGATCTTTTATCATTTTGACATCATCTATATAATATTAATAATTATATAAATGTCAAATTTATTCCATATATACATATTTATAACGATTCATAAAAAATATTTGTTGAAAAATGCATTACCTCAATATGTAAAGATAGTAGTTTATACAAATGCAAAAGGGTTTCTTTCCTATTTTTTTATGGAATGAAAGAAATAAAGGTAATTGATAATTATACATTAAAAATATTTATTATAAAATTAATATCTAATATATTTATTAAATAAATTTTTTTTATAATCTATATAAAATTAAAATGAAAAAACTGATCACATTTATTCGTAGAGGTGGTAGTCAACACATATACATGAGAGAAATTATCATTTTCCAATGGATTTAATGATTAGAATAGAGATATAAAATTATAATTATATTAAAATAAATATTTCATATATATAATATATACTTATTAAATTTAACATAACATTCAACTATGAATTATGGTTATGGAAAATGAATCCTTTCACTCTGTGGTGGTGATCGTCCACACAAACACACAAGTTATAATTCATTTTGAATTTAATGGAAATGTGGGTGGACAATGGTGGTCCCATAATAATAATTATATTTTTGAATATTTATGATATTTAATATATTTTATATTGTTAGTCCCTTAATATTAATTTTGCTATATAAAGAAGAAAATTGAAAGAGGTCATGTTAGATGATTACTCGTTCATCCATATACCTCTTTTATATCCCATCTTGAGGACCCTTAAATGATTTTTTAAGAGTAAAAGTTCCCCTAACCTCAATAATAAAATGGACACTTTCATTCTCATAATTTCATCAATTTGAGCCTCTTTCCATATATATACTTAGAGAAATTATATTTAACTCATCCCATTCTAGATTATATTGATCCTTGTATCATAGAAAGTCTAATTACATGTTTAATAAGGAGTTTCTAAAGGATAAAATATTTATGAATTAAATTACTCATTCACACTATTAAATTATTTCTCATCTATACCAAATCCTCACCACCTATCCAATTATTAAACATAACTCTAGTGTCATATATATAATATAGTTTTATTTTGTTAATGAAATATCCATCATCAAATATCCTATTTTATAATATGATTCCAAAAAACAAAATTTTCATCGATAGTGTGTAAATTCGCCACCATAATGGATGATGAGTTGGCATTTACCATTGTCACATTTATCACATATATAGATTCACACATATTTTTTAAAATTACAAACTTATATATATATATTTTATATGGTCTCAAATTCAGGAATTAATATATGACCATGATAATAAAAAATGAAAATAGTTCACGATGGTCGATAAAATATCCCTAAAATGGACTTTTATCATTAGCATTTTATCAAATGAATCATTCTCAAGATGAAAAAATGGATTAATGGGACTATTCAATCTTTGTGATGTCTATTAATAATATCGATTTCCACTTATGGAGTATTATTTCTATTTTAAAATAAAATCTCTAATAAACCATAAATGAAACCATGAAATGAACCCACCGAAAACAATGGAAATAAAAAAATATTATAAATAAATGGGTGGACAGATTTAACAAAAAGGTCATATAAGGTTTTACAAATAATAATATATTTCAATAATAAATTAATAAAACTCTTTAAACTGTTATAAATGAGGATTTAATATTTTTTAAGGATATAAAACCTAAGTTAATGGACTTTCCTTTTGAAATACTCTTTAATGTCACTTTATACAAAATTTGAAACAATTGTTCTCTAAACATATAAGGAATGAGTTTATTTTCATTTTTTAATGAAATCATAATGTTTTGAAGCCTAATTTACCTGAATACAAGGTTATTTTAAAATAAAATGTTTTTTTTTCTTGTGCACAGCAATCTTTTGAAAATAATTTATTTTCCTCAGGGAATGTTTTTATGATTCATGTATTCATGTTTTATGAATATTTTCTTTTTCATGGGAATGGTTTATGATACTAGGTTTTTATGTTATAAAACAAATATGTGTCTGCCCATGGTATCTCTATAATTCATCTGGTATTCTGGACGTTGACTATAATGGTTATACCATGTGTAACTGTGATAGGGATATCATAAGGTATCCACAAGTGTTACATTGTAATATAGTCATGATGGTAAAAATCATATGGTATTCAATATGGATACAATAAAATGTAATTATGGGCATTAAATGATTCCAAAATATATCTAAATGGTTCTTTATGATTTCTATGTTTTATAGAATCCTCATGTTTTGAAAAAGTATGTTTATATTACTTGTACGGGTGAGAAGTAAATATTTCATTTGTTTATAAGTATTCATTGGATAATAGTTATAGTAAAGACCCAATCTCGATGTACATCTATATTACATATATTTTTTGGAATATTTAATTTATGACACAAATAGATAGCCAACGACCATATTATATTAGTTTCTTTGGAAACTCGAAAACATAAACAACTCGTTTATAAAACATATACATCATCTCTTTCATTATCTATTATAACATGAACCCCATTTTGATAAATCTTACTTAATTCTCCTATTCATATCCTAAAGAAAAATGATCATGAAAATGGGGGATCTCAAATTTTCAGTATGATTATGAACAAAAAATATCTTACAAAACTTAAACATAAGATTGTAAAAACCTGAACACAACTTAAAAGAAACATACCAAAATTAGGAGTAATGAAATAAATCAATTTAGTTAACAAATCATAGATCATAACAGAAAATTAAAAATTATAAAATAACATTTACATAAAACATATAATTGTGGAAAACAAAGAAGAACATATTATGTTTTCCATAATATCCCAGGAATTATTTCCAATCCTATCATAGTGAAAAAAGTCAATTAATGAACCAGGTTTACATGTCATTCCAGCCATGTATATATCATTAGTTATATATATATATATATATATATTTATCCAATGAATTACAGTGGGATATTAGTCACTACAATCTCATTATGAAATCATTCTTACATTTTCCAGAAAAACATAAATCATTGATAATAACATAACCCATGAAATACAATTGGTTTCTTAAACATCATTCCATCATATCATAATCCATATAAAAAATCGATTTCATAAAAATTATTGTATCATAAAAACAATCAAACTAATTAAATAATATAGATATAAATATAACCCTATTTCCTCTAAAATGGTAAACAATATTGAAAAAACACATGAAATTAATTCTTGGGGAAATATCATTTCTTTGAAAAAACATTTTCCTTTATCAAAATGTCACTCGATTTTAAAATAAATGAATTTATTGGAAAAAAAATTAAATAATTTAGAGAATGATTCAAGGAAATGAGGTTTTATTAATATTTAAATATCTATTCATGTTATATAATTTATGAAACATTCTTCTCATACTCTTGTTAGTAAAGGAAAAAACTACCATGTATGAAAAATAAAAGAAATATTTCTTCCGTACCATTTAATAAAATGTCAACAATGGCTAAATTAAACCTTAAAAAATTGTATAATATTATAAAGAATATTATATATTTTTTATATATGGATGTGGATGATAAATATACCCCTATAAATACTTATGAATAAACAATCTCTCATAATAATGAGAATGAAAATTTATCCCTTACCTTTGGTTTGATTTTTTACAGATGTGTCCGAAACTCATTTATATTGGTATTAAGAATATTATTAACTATCAATAGAACCATAATAATATTTTTGACACCATATATGATTAACATCTGACTTTATATAACCTGTTCCTTTATCACTTCAATGTTAATGCAACATTTGGGGTTATAATAGTTATATTTATTGTAGATGTTTTGACTTTTTATTATTGATACTATTACATAAATCATGATTTACTTACATCAAAAATATAAAAAATGATTTCTATGTCATACATAGTCAGTATATAACTATATATAACAGATAGATAAATGAAATGGCATACATTGTTTATGGAGATGATATGTCATACGTACGCATGCACAATGTTTCGGATTCCATATTGACTTGAATGAAATAAATGAAATAAATTAAATAACATATATATATATAGATATAATTCTAGAAGAATTATTATGTTATATATTTCATGATTATTTATTTTATATCTATTGTATTCATTATTTAATGGTTAATGTAGAGAATTAATCTCATAGCATCGTGGAGACAGTAAGCCATACATATGCACTAGAGATGATATAATTCCTTTGATGGTTAAATATTATAGAATTGTATGATATAGGAATTTCAAATAATTATTATTATGTTATATTTAATATTTTCATACATTATACTCATCAGTAATGCCATAATAATTATCTATAGTTGAATTACAATTACACGATGACGTGGAGACGGTAAGTCGTACGTACGCAGACTTGGTGATATTATTATTCGTATGACGGCTAAAAAGAGGTTTAAGGTTGTACCATATTTTTAATAAAACTCATAATTTATATAATAGTATATTTATTTATTTATTATGGGAAAAATGTAATAATACAAAGTATAAAAAGAAAATAATTTTGATATTGTTATTAAAACAATTTACTATTTTTTGAGTATATCACTTTGATTTTCACAAAAGGTCCCCAAGGATGGATTTATTCAAACCTTTTTACATCTATTACTAAAGAAGGGATGTTGGGGGATTATTTGAGTAGAGCCTAGATGATCCAAAGATATTGAAAGGTGTGATTAACTGTGTAGAGGCGGTGTCATTTTTTAAGAGGGTGGGGGGAACTTTACTACTGTCTTGAAATATTAATTTATTAGAAATTTAATTTCGGTTTATAATGTTCCCAAAATAAATTATTTATAGGGAATGATGTGTATGGGAAGAAATACACTCAAAAAATAAAATTAAAATATATTTTTTTATTTTATTTTAAACCTAATCAGTTTGACTTATCCTTATTTAATCTATTTAATTTTATTTTTGTTAATAATACTCAGAATATTAAATGGTTATAAACATTCACTTATGTGTTTTTAATTGTGTATAATTGGACACATTATTAAATTTTACTGCATATAATTTTTAATTCATAATTTTAAATATTTTTGTGATTTTTAAATAATTTAATCATTTGTTAAATTTCTAAAATATCAATAGTGTTACTTTTGAAACTATTCATTTATTTGACATTAAATAAAATCCACATAGAAGATAAATTTGAACTGCATTATTTATTACACTCTTAAAATTAAATAGTAACCCATAAAATTCTTTGATTACATTAATTATTTGACATATTATTAATTTTTATTATTTTTAAACCCATTTATTTGATATTTCTATTAATAAAATAATTTCTACATCAATACTGTGTCATTATTAATGGAAATTATTTAATGTCTAAAAATTATATATAAATTTAAATGATGTATATAATTTCATTATCTTTATGTAAACTAATTATGTTTGATGTTTTTAAATATTATCCCAACATTAAATTCTTATTCTTATAAGTTATATGAGAGTGACATGGTGTCACGTTCTATTGTTATAATTATAATTACATCACTATAAAAACAGTCAATTAAATGAATCAATTCCAACCCGTTGATGATATTGGTTGAATGTAAATCATCCAATAGGATTTGTAAGGTGTTACGGTAATTTTATTATCTTTTTCATATTATTTTTTACCCTAATTTTCCTGATGTACCTTTATATGCGGTAAATTCAAATTACCGTATTTACTATTCATAATATTCAAAAAAATAACCTACTGAAATAATTTCGACCCACTGTTTCCAAATATGGAATCCATTTTTCAAAATTCAAAAGACATAAGATTTATTAATTAAATTCAAAATAATTCATATTTTCAAAACCAGAAAGATGGTTTTTAAGAAGTAAAATCTATCAAAAGATTGACATGTGTTTATGTCGAATTTAATTCTGAAATTATATCCAAAGATCACCATTGGATTAAATTATAAAAACATAATACAATTTCACTTTAATTAAAATTAATAAGATAATCTAGCTATATAAAGTAATTATATGAAAACGATTTTTTGAATTAAAATGCACTACTTTCCGCTATTCATTAAAATAAGAATTTCATCAGAAAAATACCAAAATTTCATCCATGAAAAATTCTGATGACCCTAAATAAATGAAGATTTATATTTTGTCATGTAAAATAAATATAAGTGTTGAAATCTATATTTGAAATGAGTGTTCTATCTAAAGGTGGAAAAGGTACATTTTTTTAAAAAAATATTACTTTTATTTGAAAAAATGAATTTTTTCCTATATCATGTAAATGAAATAAATATGATTGAAGTTATTGTAGTATAAAATTATAAATCGGTCTAATAAAAGTCATAAAGGATAGTTTATTTCCCATTAAATAATAATATTTTAATAATATATTGCTGTTTAGTGAAACTCAGTATTGCGTACAACACAAGATATCGAAGAAGGTCACTATTGTGAGTAACGCAAGCCAACTCAGTTTTTCATGTATTTAAATCATCCATAAGTGTTACTTATAACATAATATAAACCTAGTTCATTTATTCAATGAACAAAATTTGTACTGAGTGTTTTCTATATCGTACGACAATTCGATGTTTTTTTTGCAAATGAGAAGTCTATTTAATGTGAAAGGAATGTTTGATTTAGTGAATTTTATGATATAATAAAAATTTTATCTTATTCATAAAATGGTCTATAAAATATCAGGTTGTTACATTATACCCCTATTAAAATTAATTTCACCCTCAAAATTTTTCGGGGTTATAAAAGGCTTACTACATGAATGCATCTTTCATAGAAAACCACATTGTAAAAAATAAAATTAAAAAACAATTTTAAAATTGAAATTTAGAAACATAAAGGCCACCCTAAGTAACTGATCACTAGTTTTCAACATACGAGAACACACGTGGAATGTAAAATCAAGGACTTGGAAGAAAAATCTCGCCATCACGTTTCTATGGATAGTGATAGAGAAAAGTCTTTAGAGAATGTTGAAAACTAGATAGCCATTAATCTATGTTGATTTAAGGGAACATCTTATTAATTAGATCAGAATGGAGTAGGATAATGTTTTTCATTTTAAAGATCCTTTTTAAAGGTTGAATAATTTCTTAGGTGTATAAATACTTATTTGATTTTGATACAGTCTCACTATTTTTAATGTTTTGAACAATATCCACTTCATCTCTAATTTAATGAAATGATGCTGAATTTCTCATTATTGATGTGTTATAAAATCATGTGATATAAGGACAAGTCATTACATATGTCTAAAAAAAGGTTAACATTGTCAATCAAATATGAATAAGTCCACTTATAGTGATATAATACATTAATCAAACAAAATTCAACCAGAATATAACTTATACTGTCCAAAAATAGATAACATTACAATCTTGAAAATATAAAACATTATAAAGTGTTGTATTGAATCAACTTAACAATTATCTCTCATAGATCGTAAGGTATTTATTAGTTTTCATGTACCAATCACGTGAATTCCTTACTCATGCAATCTCTTGAAATAAGATAAAAACATGAATTACCATAGAACCTTATTGAAAACATGCATTCTGTCAAAATTAACTCATTCCACAAAAAACAATACCGATAATTATATATACTCAAACCATGATATCAATTATTTTCATATATAAGTCATGAGGTCATTAATACTATTAAACATATCAATATCTCATAATCTATTCATTATGTGCATAAGATGGGCTTTATAAGAATATTTCAATCAGTTTTCTTGTATACCGGTACCATATACATATGTAAAACAAAAATGGACCAATACATATATATTCAAATATTCCATAATATGATAAAAGATAGTCAACAACACTATTTTTATTACAATTAAGAAAAGACTTAATAATTCAACCACTTCATTTTCTTACCCAACAATTCAAATAATGATCACATAAGACTTCCTATTGCCTTTTTCCTTACGAGGCTGCAGATTTTGATCACAATTAACCCTTTTATTAAGGATTTTTTTATCATAAGGCCATTTTTCCTTTCACACGTATAATTGATGTATTACTGGTGTGTTCCTTGTAGTCTTTTAACTATTCACATCATTATTATCCTTTTTTCCCATTACATCGGCACTCAGCTACTCAATATTCTTATTTTACACACTTGTAACATTTTATAGTCCCTTTAAAGAAATCTCCACAATGATTCACTCAACAATATTAGCATAAGGAAGCATTCATCATATTTCCACCATTTTTTTGAGATTTACCCTTGAACTCCATCTTCAGTTTCTTATCAAAACCATGAGATTGATATGTAACACCAACTTCTAATTTTACCATGATAGCAAAAAATACAATCTCTTCATAGAAACTAATGTCGCTTATAGATAATTCCCTTGCAAGATTTTGTTTTAAGACACTGAATAATAAATCAACTTTACATTCAGGTTGGATGATTAATCCAGAAGCATACTGTGCCTGTTTTAAAAAATATTCCTCGAATGTAATAGTTGATTTATCATCTTTCTTCATAATCTCAAGTATCTAATTTTCCATCTTTTCATGGAGAATATTTGGGATATACTTACTAAAAAATATATTCTTGTACTCATCCAATTCTATTTATTCAATTTTATCTTGTTTCCTTGTATTCTTTATAAGAGTCTACCACTGACATTCTTCACCGTTTTAATGATATACAACCAAAATGACTTTTTCATGTTCAAAACTATGAAGGACTAAAAATATATTTTCAATGGTATGTATCCATTATTCATAAAAAATTTGGTCAAGAGTCCCACTGAAGGAATGTGTATGTTTCCATATAAAGGACTCAACAGATTGTTGTTCCCTTCTCTTCTCTTTTGGAAGTCCATAATGATTCATATGTTTTGTAAGTATATAAATAAGGTTTTCATTCCATCTCCCATTAAATTTGGTTATTCATGATAAAATCATTGCATTTATTAGTTCATTAATCATTAACAATTTTCCTTCGGGTTCCATCCATTTTCTAAAACCCCATACAAATAGTGTGGGGGAAAAATAATACAAGGAAAACAACATAATCAAGGGTTGGAACATTTAATCACTAACATAATACGATTAATACATGGTTATTAATTATTTTTAACATAATTCTAGGACTATAACGTATAGTTACACTTACACATTGGTACATCCATAGAGAAACCTTATAAATATATACAGGGATATCCCTAATATTTTCACATCATCGTTTCCAAATGCTGGCTAAACTTTTCTTATGAAACAAACTCTAAAGACCCAACCATAACGTAAATGGAAATTAAATTAATTTTATAGAATACTTAATACATTACATAAAAATATGACAAAATATCATATTAGTTTAGTGAATTTGGAAACTTGAAAACATAACCACCTTCTTTATAAAACATCCACATCGTCTCCATATTTATCCTTCATAACTTGAACCCCTTTCTGACACATCTTACACAATACCCATCTTCATATCACAGGGGAAAAGAATCATAAAAAAGGGTGAGGTAAAATTCTCAGTAAGGGTAATCATGGAAAATATATTGCAACACAAAAAAATAATCATTTAAAAACATGAACATAACTTTTGAAAAAAAATCAAAATATTAAGTCATGAAATAAATCTTGGTAGAATGTAAGGCATATATCAGAATAGATTATTCACCATGTTAAAATAACAATGGAATGAAACATGGAACTATTGAAACCCAATAATAACATAATATGATTCAATTGTAGCCAAGGCAAAGTTTCCAAGATCATCATATTGGAAAAAGCCCATTACTGAGCCGGGTTTACATGTCGTTCCAGCCATGTATTACTGAACCAGATTTCCTTGTCATTCCAATCATGTCTATCTCTTGAGAAATAAATATTATCAAATGAAATAGAGAGTGATGTAGGTCCCTCTAATCTCATTAAGAAATCATTCTTATATGTTCCACAAAAAAAATAAATCATTCATAATTCCATAGCCCATAAAATAAAATGGGTTTCATAAACATAGTTCCATCATAACATTATCTATATAAAATAAATGTATTTCATAAAAAATACCTAAATAATAAAAACAGTCATATCAATGTAATAAAATGGAAATAAAACTATACCTATGTCATTTTAGATGAAAAATAATTTTGATAAAACACTTCAACTTAATTATTAAGGAAAATATCCTTTAAAAAAACATTATCTTTTCTCCAATTGCCGCACATTTTTAAAAGAAAAAAATTTAGTCAAAAATAAACATGAAATAATGTAGAATAACTATTATGGAAATAATTAATTATAAAGGATAAATTATTTGTTCATTACATATATGTTAAAAAACATTCTTCTCGAACTATTGTAAAAAAAGTCAACAGTTCCACGTATAGAAAACAAATGAAATATTCCTTCCATACCATTTACTAAAACACCACCAATTGGTAAAATTGAATTAAAAAAATATGATATGAATACATATAATATTATATATTTTGGAAAAGTGGATTTGGATGATAAATATACCCTAGTATATACATATGAATAAACAATCATAGATAATAATGATATTGAAAAATTATCCCATACCGTAGGTCTGATTTATTATGTATGTGTCCAAAAATTATTTAAACTAGGTTTAAAATATTTTTACCTTCTAAAATATCCATAATAATATTTATTAAATCATATATGATTCAATTATGACATTAAATTACCCGTTCATTTATCAATTCAATGTTAAATAAACATTTTGGGAAATAATCGTTTTATTTATCATACATGTATTGACTTGTTATTCTTGATATTAATACCTAGAGAGTTTTTTATTTACATAAAAAATGTGATAGATTATTTATATATCATATATTTTAGTATATAAATTTATATAATAGATAGATAAATGAAATTGAATACACCATTCATGGAGACGGTAGGTTGTACGTTCTCACGATCACTTTGTTCAATTTCCTTTTTGAACCGAATGGAAGCAAGTAAATGAAATATATAAATATATATACATAACTCCATTATAATTAATATGTCATATATTTTATTATTATTAAATATATATACGTTATAATCATTCATGAATGGTTAATATAGAGAATGAATCTCATCGCGTTGTGGTGACTGTAATTCGTACGCACACATGAACGATGATATCATTTTCTTGATGGTTAAATAATATGGAATTGGATGGTATATTAATTTTAATGAGTAATAATTTTTCATATTCATAATTTAAATCTATGATTATTTTTAGTATGCATATCCAAATTAAAAATTGTTGAATTAAAATTACCCAATGACATGGAGAGGGTAAGTCATATGTACGCTCGCATAATGATATTGTTATTCGTAAGATGGATAAAAGGTGCTATAATGATATCCTATAATTATAATAATAACTCAACATGTATATGATACTATATTTATTACATTATTATGGGAAACACATTATAAGAGCATGTAGATGAAGCAAATAATTTTGAAAGAGGTGATAAAACTATAATCTCTTTTTTTAGTATCTCATTTTGTTTTGCTCAAAAGGGCTCCCTAGGATGGATTTCTTCTCAACATGTGGCCTCTAAGTGGGAATTAGGGATGTTGGGATATTATTTTATGTATAGGTTTTATGAAAAAATTGTCTTTAGAGATGTGAATAATTTGGTAAAGGTACATGCCTTTTATAAGAGGGTGGAGGGGCACATTAGAAAAGACCTTAAATATTATTTTATTATAAATTTATTTTATGTTTATAATGCTAACAAACAAATTATTTTTTGGGTTTGAGATGATTTTGGGTCGAAATACTCTCAGACAAAAAAATTATATATTCTTGAATTTATTTTAAACCATATCATTTTTATATATCATTATTTAATCAATTTTATTTTATTTTAGATAATAATATTATAAATATTAAATGGTTATAAATATTAACCTACGTGTTTTAAATTGTCCATAATTGGATACATTATGAGATCATAGAATATATTATTTTCACTTTGTAATATTTATTTATTTTTGTCCTTTTTAATTAATTTAATCATTTTTTATTTTTATACAATATATATATTGTTAATTGTGACACTATTCATTTATTTGAAATAAATTAAAATAAAAACATAAGGTAAATTAGAAAAAATATATATTTAATACACTTATATAATGTCATAGTAACCTAGAAATTTTTTTGAGTGAATTAATTTGTTCATATTTGATTTCTTTTAATATTTTTAAAACCATTTATTTTATATTGGTATTAATTAAATAATTCTACACCAATATTGTCTCAATGTTAATCATAACTATTTAATATCATAAAATTATAAGTAACATCACATGATGTAGATAATATCAATAGCTTCCTGGAGACTTTTTATGATGATGGTTTTATCAATTATATCCCTAAATTAAAATTGTTATACTTATATGATATATGAGTGTGACATGTTGTCAATTTCCTTTTTTTATTATAATTACATTAAATTCATAGAATAAGTCAATTAAATGAATTAATTCTAACCCAGAGGTTATATGTTTCTTATTTAGTTCATCAAATAGGAATATTTAACGTGTTTTGGAAATTTAATTATCTTTATCATATTGTATGTTACCCTAATTTACATGATTTTCCATTAACTGTCGTTAATAAAAATAACCACAATTATTATAAATAATATCGAAAAAATAAAAGTAACATACTAAGATAATTTGAACCAGCTGATTCCAAATATATTTCATCCATTTTTCATAATTTAAAACACTATTTTGCATTAATTAATTTAAAATTAATTCTCATTGCCCAAACCAGAATGTGGAGTTTTATGAAGTAAAAACTATCAAAAGATTGACATGTGTTTATGTCCAATTTGAATATAAAATTATATCAAATGACAAAAATTGGATAAAATGAAAAAAAAATTAAATTATACTTTAAAACCAATTAAAATTATAATCTATTTATATAAATAAATTAGAGGAAAATTATTTTTTTATTTAAAATGTATTATTTTCCACTATTCATTACAATATGAATTTTATTAGAAAAATACCAAAATTTCAACCAAGTAATATTTTGATGTACCTCTTCCAAATAAAAAATTTATTTTGCCTAATAGAATATATAAATGTGTTAAAAATTATATTTCAAATTGGTGTTCCATCATAAGGTGGAAAAACCACATTTTTTGGAAAATAATTCTTTTATGCGGAAAATTGAATTTTTTCTTATATCCTATCGAAAAAATAAAAAAGATTAATTTGTATGTTATATAAAATAAAAAATGTGGTTAATACTATTCATAACATCTAGTTTTTATACCATTAAATAATAATATTTTAATAATATATCATTATTTAGTGAAAAGTTTTATTGTGTACAATGCAAGCTATCAAGGAAGGTCTCTCTTGGGTGTAATACAAGCCATGTTTGTGTAAAATATTGTGTATGATTCCTTGGGTGTTAGTTATAAAATAATCTAATTATAGTTTTTTCATACATTGAACAAAATCAATATTCAATGTTTTTTTATCGTACACCAACTCGATGTTGTGTGTAATATACGATAAATCTGTTTAGTGTGAATGGAATGTTTTACTTATGGCATTACAAGATATAAATGAATATTTTTACTTATTCAAAAAATGGTCTCTAAATTAATGGGGTGTTACAGTTTCATTCTTTATTTTTAGTTGCCATATTGGTATTTTATTCTCATCCGAAATTTTAAAAAAATTAAAAGGGTTTAGGGATAGGTTAGAGACAATAATAATCCATACTGATTATTTTGACTATTTTTAATGAAGGAAACTTTTATTGATATTTAATTACATTTTTATTTTGTATACATTTTATAATGTTTTAATATTATCCACTATGTATTTTTATGGGTTATTATGTGCAAATTATAACCTAATTATCTAAAACTATAAACTAAATTACACATTGGTAATGAAAGAAAATTAATTCTATTCTAAACCCAATTGAATATGTAATGGTTAAGACTTAGTCCATGTTATTTTTATCAAATCTTGTTTTAGATAACATTTGAGTTTAAGATTATGTTAATAGAATACCATAAATTATGTTTAATTTATGGTTATGTTTAAATTAAATATAATTTAATGATTACCACATTTCTTCATCTTTGTTATGTTTTTATAGAATTGATTTTCGTAGATAAAACATGGAATGTGAAGTAGTAATGCACTAAGAGGATTCTATCATTCTGAATCCTCAACTGGGAATGGTGGGAATTGGAATTGATCAGTTGGCCATGGTAATGTATTTGTTGATTAATACTATAAATAGAGGTGGAACCCATGTATTATAACAAACGAAGCATACATGAAGGAAACTTATGATATTGGATTATTTTATGAGGAAACAACCTCCTAGATTCAGTGGATATTTTGGCCTTTTGGTGGAAAAAGTGTGGATTAAATACCATTAAAAGATATTAAATGTCATGGGGTGTTTATATAATCAAAATTTTAGTTTTTAAATTTATCATTTTAAAGAGGATCTATGTAGTGGTTGTCAATGGTCATGAATATCTGGATAATATAAGAGGTTGATGCATTTTAAAGGGATGAATTTGAGAATATTTTAATTGAAAAATATTTTTTCTAAGGTTTTTTGACATTATAAAGAAAATAAATCCCATGAAATGATAAAAAAAAGTTGTAAGATTCAGTGTTTTTGTATAAAGAAAAAATCACTCGAGGATCAAGGTATTCTCCAAATGTTATATAGGATATTAATAGTAAAATCAACAATTTTTATTCGGGATTGAAACCAATATTTTGAAGGGAATTTAATTCTTGTGAATTAAAAATTTATTGGAATCCTTTCTGATGTGTTGACAGGGTCTTATTGGATTTCTTTTATGATGAAATTTACTCTGAAAACAAGAAAAAGAATTCTTCGATATAGAAATAATTGACTATGAATCAATAAAATAAATTGCAATGTAAGAATGTCTAGTTTTCATTTTTTGAAAAGTGGGGTAAAAAGAAACATAGGGAATGCATTAAAAATTGAGACGTTTGTATACTGTTGAACGTTTCTATATATGACATGATATTAAATTGAAAAATATTGTAGTGTTTTTATGTTTAATAATAATAAGAAAACTGTAATGTTTTTTGAATGTAGTGATATGGGGAATTATACACATACCTACCCAAAGAAGGAAATCGAAAAAGGGAATGACCAATAATTTATTAAGAATGTTACAGTGATATACGTTTCGACTAATTAAAATGAATTTGGACAATAAAATGATATTTTATCAGGTATATTTCATTTTTACTAAGAATTATAAAATGTCTTGTTTGATAATGGGTCTAAAAATTCCTTTATTTATGAGAGCTTCTCTAGTAAATTTTAATTTTCACCTCAATAAATGAAACATATCCTATGATAAAAATACATGGTAGATATTTTAATGTAAAATAGAAATATAATAAAATCCATGTTTTTGTCAATAGAAAAACATTATTTAAAAATGTTTTTTGTTTCTCAATTATAATAATGTTTGAAGTTATTCTGGTTATAAATTTGATTTTTGTTTACTATGATAAGGATCATTGTAAATATAAATATTTTATTTTTAGAAATAGTTTTAGTCAGAATACATGAATTAATCCGAACCATTTATAACATATCAATAAATGTTAAATTTATAAAATATTTAAATCAATGTTAATATAAATATATTTTTAAGTACTTGGGAATTGTTAAATTTTATTATATTCTAGTCGTAAATGAATACATTGATGTTTTTCATGATGAGTTTCCAAGTGTTATTATTGATTGGGAAGCTAAGTTTAACATTGAAATAGTTCCTAATTACAGTCAAATTTAAAAACCCCCATATTGAATGGCTCATGTTGATCTTATTTAATTGATAAATAAGTTACAAGAGTTTCTAGATAAATGTTTCATTCATACTAGAACATCATGATTGGTTCCCCTATTTTGTTTGTTAAAAATAAATACTCTTCCATGAGGCTTGGAATTGATTTTATAGGTTTATATAACAATACAGTTAAGAATAAGCATCTTTTTTCTAATATCAATTAATTTTCTTATCTATGCTAGAGAGATTAGAATTTTTCAATGATTGACCAGAGATCAGGGTGCCATCAACTTAAGGTGAATGAGGATGTATTTTTGAAAATAATATATACTAAATATGTTCATTATGAGTTTTTTTTGTTATTCCGTTCTCATTGAAAAATTCCCCAACAATATTTATTGATCTTATAAAGAAAATATTCCATGAATATTTGGATTATTTTTTGGTTTTTTATTAATAATATTTTTTTTTCAAAAATATATTAGGATCATGAAAAACATATAAGGATTTCCTAAAAAATATCATATTGAATAAGTATTATAGAAATTTTTTAAATGTGATTTTTTATTTTGAACGTATTCTATTCCTTGGTCACATTGTGAATGAAGATGATAAAACATATAATCCCACTAAAAAAAGTGGTAAAAGAATGTCCCAGACCAACAAATTTTACTGATATCAATGATTTTGTAGATTATTATGCTATTACTAGTGGTTTTTTGAATAATTTTTATGATTATCTATCCCATTAAATATGTTACCTCAAAATGGATTTAAATTTGTCAATTTAAAAGACTATAATGTTTTTATTATAGAATTAAATAAGAAGATTTTTAAATACACTAGTTTTGTACATTCCATCTAGAAATGGTTATTTTATCATCTATAGTCATGCTTCATTAAAGTAAATTTCTTGTGCTCTAATGTAGAATGACTAGGTAATTTTTTATTTTTTATGATAATTAAAACCAGATGAGATATATGTTTTACAATTATTTGGAATTATCTAGTGTTGTTTTTAATTTAATAATTTGGATACATCATTTATACTGATTCAAGTATAAAATATATACCTATCATTAATTATTAAACTATATATTTAATCAAATTGAATTGATCATGAGGCAGTGAAGATGGATGTAACTAATAAAGTATTATGATTTGTTGATCAATTACAATCTAGGAAAATAAAAATATGTTTTGGACTCATTAAGTCAAGAACATCATGAATTATTAACCATATTACTTGTAGAACATGACCTTTTGATAAATTATCTGATGAATTTTTTATTTGATGTTATGGGTATAGTAAATTCATTTTTTTTATTTTATCTGTTGCAATCATATATTTTGGATAGAATTATGTATTCTCAAAATAAAGAATATGAGTTATAGAAAAGGGAATAATTGGTTGAGAAAGGTATGTTACATGAATTTAATGTTCATAAATATTTAGTATTGTTACATGGAAAGAGATTTGGTGTACCATTTGATTCCCATTGGAAGAATAAATTCTTATGTGAAGGTAATTGTTCCCCATTTTCAACTAATCATGGAAGAACTGTGATATATATAGAATTTCACGGGTATTTTTTAAATTATGGATTGAAAATAGATATATTTTTACAATGAAATGTTTGGAATTTTTAATAGTATAATGCAGAGTTACAAGTGCCAAAGGGGATGACATAGCCTTTTCCTGTGCCATAGTGGAAATGGGAAGCAATATCCATATATTTTTTGGTGGTATTACCATTGACCTTTTGAGATAAAAATGTGAGTTGGGTTAATATTGATTTAATAACTAAATCTTCCCATTTTCTTCTTAATCGAGACACATTATGTCTATACAAAATTTCTCAGTTTTTTCATATTGAGATTGCTAGTTTACATAGAGTTTATATCTCTATTATATCTAATCATGATCCAAGAATCACTTTTATCTTTTGGAGAGGCCTTAGGAAGTCATTGGGATCAAAATTAAATTTCAGCACTACTTTTCATCCTCGATCTGATGAATTTTGACATTGAACAATTTAGAAATTGTAGGATATGATTAAAAGTTGTTCAATGGATTACAAGGGACATTGGGATCATCATATTTATTTAGTGGAGTTTTTATACTAATAGATTTCATTCTTGTATACAAATGTAACCTTTTGGGAATTATATGGAAATATGCGTCAAACTCTAGTGTTGTGTGATGCAGTTAGGGAATGGAAATTAATAGGACCATAATTAGTTTAGTAACTGGACGAGAGAGTAAATATGATCCATTAACATTTGAGGATAGCTGAGCTCAAGATGAAAATTTCAATATATAAATAGAGGAAATGGCTTTATTTCTAGGTAGAGGATTAGATTTTCATTAAAATATCTCCATAAAATGTGTTCTGAGTTCTGGAATAAAATGAACGATAAGTCCACGGTTAATTTGAACTTATGGGTTCTTATAACATGTTGGAC
This sequence comes from Viscum album, assembly GCA_963277665.1. Lineage (NCBI taxonomy): Eukaryota > Viridiplantae > Streptophyta > Magnoliopsida > Santalales > Viscaceae > Viscum > Viscum album. The sequence goes on from OY728166.1 coordinate 940,387,462, forward strand.
CAGTTTCCTACTAAGTAGCTGACATCTGAGTTTATCCCATGGACATAATTTGTTTCATGTTTTGATGTTAAGAAAATATTATATAGATTAATCTCATGTTTTAATTCATAAGGATGTTCATTTTGAAGATATCCATTCACATGAGGAAAATAATGTTCTTATTCTTGATCATATACAACATTTATAGCAAAACAATGTAAATCACCATGATAAGGTTATTTAGAGAAACCACATCATTCAAAAGCAACATGGGAATCTAAAACTATATGATTGAAAGGTATTTTCTTTTGTTTAATATGTGAATAAATTGTGTGTATATAATTTCAGAATGGGGGATGTAATAACCCAGGTAGTAATAGAGTAATTTTTTTTCATATTTATTCGTATTTATTAATTAAATAGTTAAATTCATTATGTGAGGTTTTTATTAAAATATTCACTTATATTAAACTAATTTCATACATGGTTATATATAAATTATTAAATCTAAATTTATATAATTTTAAATTTTAAAAAATAATTCATTTTTTGAATTCGTTATTTCCTAATTTTCATATTATTAAATTTTCAAATTTTTTTAAAATGTTAAATTTTAATGTATGGTAAAAAGTGCAGTATTTTTTGTGGAATCATAAAGAAATAATTATGATATTAAATTTATTAAACATTTGTAATGAATAAACTATGATATTATAATAGAAATATTTTTCAAAAATAACTCATAACATGTAAATTATAATTTATTTCATGATAATTATTTTTCTTTCAATGTTGATGTAGTGCTGACACAGCGTTGATGAAGTCAAATGTGTAGACGTATAGATAATAATTGAGTTATAAAAAGTCTTTTAATATGTTTTTTAATATTTATTATGTATAATTGATGTCTATGGATGATATGTTTAAATTTTGGAGTTATATAAAATGATGTTTTTCGAAATACCTCAACAATGATTGCTTAATGTAAGAAAAATCCAATTAAAACATTAAAGAGGTTATATTGAAAAGGATATGAGTAAATATATATAATGAATGAATATAAAGGGTGATATTAAATCTTATTATTTTTTATGATAATATGTTATTTTTAATTTTTATATGTGAACTAATAAATATTAATTCTAATGAAATGATTATATAGTGCTTGTGAAAAGAGAAGAAAAATAAATAAATTTATTTTAATAAAAATTTTAAGAACCATAAACAACCAAAATGTTTAGTAAATATTTTTGGATGAGTGATAGTTAGACATAATATTTTTCTGGATTGAATTTAGGACCTTTTGGATTCACATAGATCAATTTATTCCCCTTATAATATTTTAATTAAAAGAATGTCATGTTTTTCACACTATGGTTTTTAATAAGTTTTATTTTTTAATATATATTTAACATATTCTATATTTGACCATAAATAGTATTTTGAAATATAAATGATTTTTCTTAATCATGATAATTTATTTATAGTTTTTTGGGCAACAAATAAATATCTTAATTCCTTCCGCAAAGAATATTCAATATTTTTTAATTTAATGTAAAATCAAATAAATGATATAAAAAATATTAAAATAAATATAAAATAACGTAATAAAGTTTATCCATGAATAATATAGAGAAATATAGCATGTATAAGATATTATAAAATACTATTTTATCAATTTTAGTCTTTTTTGATGTTCCTTATTTCATTGTAATGAATATTGTTAAATTTAAAATAAATAATATTTCATCAAAAAAATAGTTCATTAAATTATTTAAAAACAAATAAATAATGAATAATGAAAAATCAGATAATATTCAGTAGGAACAATAATTACATGAGGCTTTTAGGCCTTTTGGAAGTCTTTACACGTATAATAGCCATACTATTATTTAATCAATTATGTAATTCTTAAACTACTCCTCAAATCTATTATAATATTGGGCTATTTTCATTACATAATTTCATAACCAAGAGACATATTTCTTGAACATCCTATAAAAAATTGTCTTCTCATCATAACATTTCACATTTCTGATTTTTGGGTCTCACAAAAGACTAATTCCAAGTGCTTTAAGGTGGTTCTCAATGAGAAAATATTCACGAGGAAAATTCCTCCATCGTCTCTTATAAATTTTTCCCCACATCTACCTTATCCTCAACCCTATAAAATGTTGCATGATAAATCTAGTGTTATATATATATATATTATTTTTACTATTTTAATGAAATATACATGATCAAATCGTTTATTTGACCATTTTACTCTTTAAAATGACTTTGTTACCTATGGTGAGCCAATTCACAACTTTTGTGGACAATCAGTTATTGTTTCCCATTACCGAATTCATGGAATGTTTAAATTAAATTAGAATTATATAAAATAGAAGGAGTATTTATGTTATATATGTTCTCATATTCTATAATTAATATATTTTTATAATATTAATCAAAATGAAACTAATTCATGAAGGCTAGAAAACCCACCAAAATATACTAAACAATTATGATCAACATTTTATCAAATTAATCATCATCGTATATGAATGAAAAACGAATTTTTGGGACCATCTAAGAATATAAATGTGTATTAGTACCATTTAATTCCACTTGTGGAGTTTTATTTCCATTATACATGAAAATGCATAATGAACCAAATAAGAAATCATAAAACAAATGCACTTGAAACAATGGGAAACAATTATTAATAAATGGGTGGGAAGATGTTACTAAAAGATAATATAAGGAGTTATAAATATGAATATAGTTTTATAATAAATTAATAACACACTTTAATACATTATAGAGGATTACTATAATGGTTTGTAGGAATTAAAATCTGTGGTATGTGACTTTTATTTTAAAATCATTTTTATTATCTCTTTTTAAAAAATCCAAAAAAGAATTGTTTTTAAACATTTATAGAATGAGAATATTTCTCCATATACATGATGAATTAATTTTTTGATGCCTAATTTTCAGGATTACATGGTTATCTTCATAGAAAACGTTTTCCTTTTCATGTTCATGGTATTCTATCAAAATATTTTATTTTCTTCAAGGAATTGTTTTATGAAGCAAGTTTTCATGTTATATGATTATGTTGTGGTTTATGGGATTTATTTTTGATGATTGGTGGTAACATAATAAACTGAATATGGATGGGTATTTGATATATCTAAAATGTATGGATTATGTTTGAAGTTTACTCCATTGGTTATTCCAAGTGTAACTATGATTGTTACATCATAAGGTAGTCATGATGGTAGCATTTTCAAGAAGTTGTGACGGTTTATAATCATATGATAGCCATGAAGATTAGAACTATACATAAGTGTGGTATTTAAATTATCCCCCAAGTAATATAAATGGTTTTTTATGCATGATATGTTCTATGGAAAACTCATGTTTTATTAAAGTAATTATACGTTACTTTTAAGGGTGATAAGTATATCATTCATTTGTTGGTATGTAATCACGAACTAATGGTTTGTTTCCTTATTTTTATTTTTTGTACTAATATTTCTTATTAAACATATATTTTGAAGTGTATTTAATAGTGTTTATGGATAGGAAAGTGAAATGAAGATTCCATTATGAATGTTTTGAAGATTCTTTATGAGAGAAAATATTTTCTAATCGTAAAGTCATTTAAAATATGAAAAAAAATCGTTATCATTTTAATAGTTTAAATATTATATACTTGTGGGTTTATATGATCAAATTATAACCAAAATTTCTGAAAATCTAAACCTAAAAGATATTTGGGAATGATTGAAAATGATTTCTAGTTAATGTCACTAGAATGTGTAATTTTTATGGTCAGACCCTAATAACAATAATATATTAATCTTGTTTAGTGAATCTTATAAGGTAACTAGGAAGAGGTAGAAAAATCTAGGTGGCTCAAAAGTGTATAGATATGACAGAGGATGTATTCCCTGTTATAAGTGATAGAAGGGGTACTCTTTTATGTGTTTCAAAATGTTAAAATATTTTAAAGTCACATTCAGGTAAAATTTGTTCTATTTTAGATTAACATATATGTTAATATGATAAAATAGCTACATAAACTCACAAAATATAGTTTAAAGAAAATTGGCCATTTTCATGGTCATCTCTTTAGTTTAAACCTCATTAACCCTTTTCATCATTAACCTTTGTAACACATTTTTAAATAGCAATGGGTCATAAATTTTCTTATATGATAAAATTGGCACAAAAGTGGTTTTGGAATGAAATTTTATACCATATCTCATCCCCTTGTCCTATTTTAATATTTTTGTGATTTTTAAATAATTTTATAAAAATTTATTAAGTAAAATATAATTTATGTATTTTTTAGGCTAATATTTTAATTAGTAATTAATGTTTGTAATACATTAATGAATTTAAAATATAAAATCTTCAAACAATAATTATACATTATTTGAACTATAAAATTACTAGAACAACACACTTAATCCATAAAAGTTACATTTGATGTTTTTAAAGTAACGTACATGGATTTTCTATTGTGAAACCATGTACTGTGTTATTTTTGTGTATTAATTTAAGTTTAATATACCATATATGAAAAATAAAAATAAAATAAAATCATAAAAAATTAATCATGTTTAAATAATCTTTTACATTCATTCGTAACAATATTTTATTCTAATACAAAGATATATGAGAAATTAAATGAAAGAGAGTGGAATTTTACAATTCTATTACATAATATAAAGGAAGTGTAATTATTAAAGTAAAATGGTAACAACATTACATTTATTCTATGTCATGATAGATTTAATTAAATTAATCAAAAAAATTAAATAATGGATGTTTTGTGATAATTTTGAGAGATTATTTCATATTATTAACTATGTGTTAACCATTCTACCCTCAATAAGTTTGAAATATATGTACCATGATTACTATCAATAATGAACAAATATAAGAGGGGAAAATATTCAAATTATAAAAAATCGTGCCTAAAAAATAGTGTATCAATTTATCATTATTCAATCCTTGTATACAAAAGAAATCAATTTCAATATAAATGAGTAATAAAAAAATGAAAAACCTGATTTATAAAAATACATGTATAAACATAAAAATTAAATTCTATTAAAATTAGGAAGACATATAAATAGAAAGGAATTAATAAGAATATTCTAAATTCACTATATCATATAATATATTAATAATTAATCTATAATATTGTGTGAATTTTTAATTACTTTATTTTTTGAAAATAAAGGATAATATTTGAAAAATAATAAATTTTTACCATTTAGTAAAAAAATAATCATAAAAAACACAAAATTTCACCATAGCATAATTTTGATGTGACGTTTTAAAAAAAATATTTTCATTTTATAAAAAATAATTTCTATATTTCTTATAATTAAATTATAATGGATGTGGGTAATCGTTTTTTAATAAATCATTTGAATTAGAATTTAACTTTACAAAAAAATATTTATTATTTCTTAATAATTAATTAATAAATTTGAATATGATAAAACTATTATACATATATTTGATAATTTTTTCACTCTTATTGACACCCACAAATTCAATGGAATAGTTATAACAACCATATTTAAATAATCATATTTTTATACTGTATCACAATTATCTTGAATCTAGATGTTTAGTGTTATGAAATCTAGCATGTTTTCTATTATATAAAAATAAATATTCATGGTGTAAGAGTTTATTATTATTTGAATAAATTAATGTTTTTTTAATTTTGATTTGTTTCTATACTATTTGGACAATGGCTCTTTACTAATGTGTGTGTATTATATTTCAGAAGTATTTTATTTTCATGTTATTTTGTCAGTGGGGTTTATTTTATCCATGCTATTGATATTGAATTTATAAGGGTCCACCTTCATTAAATATGGTATTACTATCTCTAGGTCATTATGTTGGGAGTCCGGGGATATTGGATATGCTTTATTGAGGCCTTCACATCAGTTATTAGCCCCTAGTTGATTTTTGTAATCTAACTAGGTACTACCACTATTAGTGTAGTCGAGATTGATTCAATGTAAAATATATGTGACCGTTAAACCCTCAGAAGTTGGTTTCTCTATTTAATTTATATTAATCACGTTATTAGTCCCTATGTTTTTTCCTCGTGATATTAATCCTATGTAATTCCTCTTTAGTGTGTATTGTAATGTTAGTTTCTTATCTATTTAATTGTGATTATTCTATTGTAAGGGACATTTTTACATGATAATTATTATTAAAAAAATTTCATTATGTTATTATTTTCATTTTTATGAACTTTTTGAATATTATTTTTTTATGTTCTCACTTTCCTACACTCATGTTGTTTGTGTGTCTGTGATGTGTTTTAAAAATGGAAAAGAGATGTTTATTTTAATAGAAATTGTTGTGAGGTCATTGATTTTTTTTAAACCATGTCTTCATTTGGTTTCAAAATATTATTTTTAAGGGAAAATTTTGGGATTAACTTGTTTCATTTTGAAATGATTATTATTTTTATTTGAAAACATAAATGGTTTGTTTTTTAAAATGAAATTATATTCCAATTTCTTATTTGACGCATGATTTTTAAATGATTTGTTTTAATAAATAATATGTTATATTTTAGGTTTTTTCAGTTTTTTATATGGAAATAAAATCTCATATTATTATTAGTTTTAAACTATTTGTCATAGAATTTTTTTAGAAATGGAATACTATATAATCATAGTGTTAACCTACTATGTTGTGGATCAAAATATAGAAAAAACATTGGTGTGTCTATATGAATCATATTTTATATAGGTTATCTAGTAATGGATTTGAGGTTGGTTTTCTATCAATATGTGTTAGGAAATATGAAATCCTTGGGCAATAATGGTGACATGAGAGTTGCATAGTGGTGATGTGGGGGTTTTGTCTCCTGAGTAAGTTTAATTGGTATGGTTCATGATATATATAATCCTTATAGGACACCATATTTTGTTTTTTAGTCGTATTTTATTATTATATTATAGAATATTTATATAAAATAGTTTATTCTATCAGAAAATTAATATTTAAGGTATTTTTTATCTTTATATTTAGGCACCTTCTGTTCAGAATATGTTTTCTAATTTTTCATATTTATTTTGGAAAGGTCATCCTATTTTTCAGGGACCTCATACCAGGTTTCAATTTCGAACCACTTTTGATCCTAGATTTATTGATGATTAAATCATTCCCATGTTCCTGTGAGCCCCTGTTTTCTATTATTATTTCATGGAGATCGGGAATATTCCTTATCCATTATGCTAGAATACGTCAAGTGACATGTTGGGACACTCTTTTTATGCATATTTTTCAGTAAATTATAGTCATTTTTAGAGAATTTTTAAAAACAATTCTCATGAATATTATTATTTTATTAAATTATGTTAATATGTTAATGTAAAAATGGAATGGATTTAAAAGTGGTTTTTAATTTTTACTTTTTATTAAGAATAATTTTTTAAATTATTCGTTGATAGCTTTATCTAATTGTGCTAAAAAATTTCTATGTATTTTATTATTTTGAGGTGTTATAAAATTGACTAGATCAATATAACCTTAAACTAGAGTTACATATTCCACATAGCATGGAACAAGATGATTGATATAACATGATGCCCTCCAGGAGGGCATGCATGAGTGGTTGGGTTATGGGGAGAAACCTACATCATATATAGATGGGTTGTATCCCATGTGGGCGCCAACACATGTGTCATGTCCAAGAGGATAAGAGAGGAGTATCTAATTGGGATGAGGTTCTCCTTGGTGGAAATATGGGTCCTCTATACCTCCACTGACATCACCAATCCATATTTTCATGACTTAGGTGATACAATACAACAAATTAAATCTATATTTCTGATATGGGATAGCCTCAATGGGTTAGAGTTCACTATTTAAAAATTCAAAGCCATGTTTACTGAATCCCTTATGCCCTACCTCAGACACCCTTGCATCACCATCCACTCCACCTCCACCATTAATACATTGTCCTGACACCATCTACTATTGAGGAACCTCTATTTTTTGCAACAACCCAATTCTCAAGCTCTATTTATTTCACCTTGAAAAGGCCTTTGACTAACCATTATCATCCATGGGGCCTATATTGACTACCATGAGTGATTAATCTGTCCATAGTGATTATTAGATGGTGGATGATATTGATTACTCCACGATCGTCACCCCACAACTACTACAATTACCTCAGCAGTTGAATAAAAACCAATATATCCATGTCACCATATACAATTCAACACAAAAAAATGAATCCATGTTTCCATTATTTCCACACCAACTACTGATGAATATTTATTCCACACTAAAATAACAACAACTATGATCCTCATGTGTATATTTGAAGATATCGTAGGACTTGGGGTAATTTTTATGGTTGAGGTACTCCGAAGTTATCCTATAATGAGATTCTTTTTACAATACAGTTACTCGAGAGACACCAATGGCAACCTACTAGAGATGACCACTATAGAGGCTGCATCCCCCTTGTCATTGTTTTTTTATTATGTATTATTTTCCCTTTATTATTCTTTTATTCTAATAAATTCTAATTCATATATACATTTTTTACAATATTTTCCCACTCATTTTCTTCTCTTTCTTCTCATTTTCTACTTCTTCCACTTTTTCACCTGTTTTTTTCATTTGGTCTATTGTTTTTTCAAATATCTTTTGTTATGTTATATTTTCTTTAGAATATTTTTCTATATGTATTCTATTGTTTTTATTTTATTCTTATTCTTTATATATTCATTCTTTCCACCATGGTGATCTCTTACCCTCGTAATGAGGGGCTGACCTGAGGCTTGGACTGGCGGTGGTTATGTGTTATTTAAATATTTCAAAATGATAATTTATTATTATGGTATATTTGAGTGGAATTAATGGTTGTGGATCTTTTACACCATTATATGAAACTAACATATATTTCTATTCTTTTATTTTTTATCTTTTCCCTTCCTTACAGTTGACCATCTCTTCAGATGATGGATTTGAGAAGATTAATAGATTAAAAGACATATATTATAGTTGGGTCATTGAAGATGTTACACTCTGAATTGAGGTGTTCCAATGACCTTGATTACAAGAGGAGGTGTTATCTTTTTTTTTATAAATACATTCATGTTTTTGTGACTTCAAAATAAATTTATGGTAGTTCTTTTCTGATATTACATACCTTAACCATTAGAATAAATATTAAAAAATAAATAATAATAATCATATAATTCAAAACCATACATAGGAACACGTTTTTTTCTAATCACATTATTTTTAGTATTTCATGTTAATTTATTTTAAATTTTCATTCTTCATGTATTTTTTATATTTTAAAAAATAAAAAACCTCAAAAAAATTTCATTTATTTTATATAATATTAAAAAATATATATTCTATGTGAATTAGATTATGTGATTAAAAACCTATAAATCTCCTCAACCGCAATGACCCTTTTCATCCATTATATTGTAATAAGAATTTTTTATTATTTTTAATCTTCCATGCTCCACGATTGGTGTTCCATCAAAACTAGTTTCATTGTTGGGGGGGCAATAAGTGTTTATTTTCCTTTTCATTTTCATATATTATATTATTTTCAGTTATTTTTTATAAAAAAATTAAAAAATATTATTCCATGTTGTATTCAATGGATTTTTATTCAGCATTGACTGAAAACTCATTGGTGTAAGAATATGTAACTAAATGAACTTGGAGTTTCAATTTTTCTATACATATCAGGGAAGCATGATAAAAAATCATTTTCAATGATAAATTCAAAGATAACATCTCGGATCATAATGAGACCCTCTAAGAACCATTCATTGAAGGATTGGATTGGGGAATAAATAAACTCCCAATATACTTCTCAGAATTTTATTAGTAAATTTATAAGACACAAGTATAGTTTTCCTTTCTTTATCAAAAAAATTCTGATGAAATTCCCCATGAAGAAAATTAGGAACATGATTCTAATAATAATCTCAAATATGATATTGACTGGATAGATTATAAGTTATAATATCTGTAGGTAAAATTTACTGGATAAATGAGTATTTTAATGCATTACTTGTGAAAACTGTGCATATCCTAGAAGATAATCCACTTGTATTTTCATATTGTTATCGGCACATAAAGGATTTTGAGGCAATGATTCTGTTGTATCCTTGTCCCAACCATTTGAATAACTAGATACAGGATGGCCTGCAATAAATGGATATTTTTTTGATGAGTAAGACATTCCTACTTTTTACGTGTATGTGATCAACAATATCTTGATGACTTCTTGGATGCGTATAAGGCAAAAAATGACATCCACATTGAATACAAAGTAGATGATCCCACACTGTTACACATCTATCTTGCCATGGAAAGGGAAGAAGTCTTCCAAATGGTCTATTTTGATGAATTTTTGCAGGAGTTAATCTACTTTACTCCACTTATTGATATCCAACATAAAGAGTCACATACCATTAAATAAGTTATTGGGCAGGAACCAACTCATAAAGATGATCTTATTTTGAAATCTTTTGTTTTATGATTATATTAAATATTATTTGATAATAACTACTGAATACATTTAATTTTATGATTGGGTCAGTCATAATTCTTCTTTAGAGGATGATGAAGAAGCTACACCTTTACATAATTTGGAAAAAATGGAGATCAATGATTTTAAAAAACATGAACTTAAGGAAGTCCATAAGGATGTATAAGTAACAGAGAATGTAAGGTCCCTAATCTGCCCTGATTGACCCTATGTATGTATCCATTGATTGAGGATCCTTTCAGTTGATTGGAGGAATTCTTGATTTGTTTGGATTCTAAAAGAAAGAAATATGAATAATTATGTATCGTGTAATAATTACACAACATGTAAGTAACATTCAAAATTTGTATGTTTTAAAGGTTAAATAATAAAAAAGAGAAGTGTTTTTTGGTAGAGACTGAACCCTGGGGATTATGATACTTGAAAGGGGATTACACAAATTCTAAATCTATGATTCTCTACATTTTATAATGGTTCATCCACTCGGGTTAATCAGAATCCCTACAACTGCTATTCTTCCGTCTCACTCTAGGTAACTTGGAAAACCCCTATTTTATTTTTTGTAGATTCCATTATCATGGATCGATCCCTTTCTTCCATAATATTATACTTCTCTAATACAAGGTATGTTCTAACTCCATCATTTAGGATTCCTTCATCTTTTCTCTCACATTCATCTTCTCTATTTGATGACACTTAATCTTAATGTTTGTAATGGATTTTTTTTGTTGGAATTGTTGTGACACGACATCCTCGAGTGCGTAAGGTTATTGTGGGAGAAGATATTGGGATCTTCAGTGTTGTTCCATTCTCATGAAATGAATATTTACAACATTTTGATTAGAAGATTAAATGATTCTATATATTTACGTGAAATCATTGCGATAATGTAATTTATCCACTTGGTTCAGAAAGAAATTTACATAATAATTAAATAAACTATATTAATGAAATGGTATTGATTGCATGCAATGTTTTTATTTTGAGTCGAGATAAGGATTTACGTATTGTTTTTCTATATAGTGTGATATTTATGTGGTACTTTTTATTCTTGACATAACATGTGTAATTGGTAATTAATTGAATCATATAATTAATTGGTAATTAATAGAAAAAATTAATTAAAGAGGAATGTTAATTAATCTTTTGTGTGGCAATCTTAATGATTAAAGTATTTTTAAATGAATCGATCTTACATGTGTTAATGTAATTGAATAAAATGTGAATAATGTTTATTCATGTTGATAATTGAATTAAATACATGATAAATTAATTTTTAATTAACTTGTGACAAATTGTGATAACATGCTACTTAGGTTTCCTAGTGTCGGAACCTATGAATAATGAATTATTTAATTCAAATGGAATAAGAATTAGTTATGTGATAAAATATAATTCCTTGTAGGTACAGAGTTTCCCACTTCCTTATAATGGTTGGGTGCCTTGTGTTTTAGAGTCATGGGGGATAATTGTGTGTGAAGGATGGATACCTTGCTTTACGTCCAAGAGACTAATTTATATGTTTATTTCCTACTTCTTGTGATGTGACGTGAGTCAGGGATGAATAGAGCTTGAGAGATATTGTGGTATATATGTCTGGGAGGCTGAGATGTGATGTAAGCGAGGGATGGATGATCTTGGAGGGATGTTGCGGGTTTATGGGTTTGGGAGGCCCAATTTTTTTGGCATTAGTAGTTTGTTATGATGGAGGGAAGCATCGAGATATGCATATGGGTCATAGGGTAGACCGTGGGGAAGATGTAATGGGTTTATTATGGGCTTACCTATTGATATGAAAGCTAGATGCTAGTTTGAATCGATCATTTGGCTGAAGGGAAGGTTTTGTGTTTATCTAATTTTATTTCTCTACTACAGGAAGTAGATGGATAAGTTTGGTTGTATACAATTTTGAATATGTTAAGATGTTTTCCAAGAGTACCTGTTAATATGGAAAGTTATTTTTTGAACAAATGAATAAAATTTTAACCCTTAGGGTTAGAGACTTCAGGGATGCAATACTGGGGTTATAATTTTGAGATGTTTTGGACATGGTTTTCTTAATCATGGAGGGCATAGAACCATATTGTGATGATGATGATATGTAATTTTGATTTTTTATGGGTTAATTAATTGTTAATTAATTAATTAACAAAATGTGAAACTTGAAAAAATGAATAATATAATTAAATGTATCTATTTAAAGTAATGTGTTTTTATAGTATATCTGGACTTAACAGTGGCTATCGGGAGTCTGAGTTACATTAGCTGCAGTTGATTCTAAGACTAGGTTGTTACTGTTAAGTGGGTGTGATCTATATTATATCATGTACATTTTATGTCTATATATGCTACTCCACATTATCAATTAGGTAAACTAACACCTCAGAGATTCTGATCCCTAGGGTCATTTCCCTAATATCCCGATGGGAGGATGGATGGATAACTATCACATTTGACACCAATATCTTCTCAGCATAGTTTCTTCTGCTTTTAAACATGGTAGTTACTTTCCCCTACATATGTGTGTATATGCATATAATGGTTTATAGTTATTTCACATAGACGTATTATCGATATAGTTTCCTAAGGACTACTATATGTATAACATGTATAGGTTATGATGGATGGAGAATCCTTAAACTGTGTAGTGGCTATGATGTCTTGAGTTATAATACCCTAGTATGATACACATTATATAGGATGTGGTGTCTCAAAGAACCTCCCTGATTACTTCTGGTTATTTGGAACTTGTGGTGTTTTTCATGAGGTGTATGTTTTTTAGACTCTCATGGGTCTCTGCAGGCAAGCATTTTGGAGAGAGATGCACAAGACATGCGATATTTGAGAAAATGCAGAAATCCAATGGGTATTGGTATAGGTACACCCTTTATATTATTAATTTTATCATATAATCTTTTATATGACACTTGGTGATAATATCCATGGTGAGTCTGGGAACTTAATATACCCATTTTGGTGAAGAGTATGTTTCAATGGTTGTTCAGTCTGCCTTAGCATGCTTTATTTACCAGTTACATGAGAGGCATTGGGGAGTATCCTATTGAGTATATTGTTATACTCACACTATGCATATATAAATTTTTTTAGTTTAGTTAGAGCAGTTTGAAGATTAGGTTAGTTACTACTACATTAGGATTTTTTGGAGCTCTTTGGGATTCATGATCATCAATGCCATTACATTTATTTTGGTACTTGATGATTTACATTCTGATTAAGTATTTATTTCATGGAATTACATATGTGAAATTAGGAATTTATTTTATATTGTAGTCTAAGAAGGTGTTTTCTGTGTCTGTATTCGCTTTATATTTTGCATGTGTTCAGTTAGAGAGAAATTCCTCTCATATGAGTGTTCACTATAACCTTAGTGGTAGTCACCAAACAGAATCCTACTAGTGGAGAGGATCAGGCATCAGTATCCATCATCCCCCCTTTATGGACTCGGATGGGTGAACATTATGGGGAGGTGGTTTTGATAGATTTTTCAAAGAGTTCTGTTGAAGGATTAATTAGATTTCGGAGTAAGGAAAAAGTGAGGTTGTGTGGGATGGTAGAATAACAGTGATATAAATGTTAATAAATAACTGAAAACATTGGATTCCATCTTAGAAACAAGAATTTAGGGCCCCATGTGATATGAAGAAAAATCCTTTAAGAAGTAGTGGATACTAAAATGAGGTATTGTTGGTAGCTAGGTAGAGACCTAGGAAAGTATAATGCATCATTATTCTTATGAATTTGTTTGAATGCGTTGACCATGGGATATGAAACCTAAAATAAATAAATTAACATAATGAATTCTTGTTAATGTCTTACATATTCTAGGATATGAGCTCTATCTATTTGTTCATTTGCCGGAATGATCCTAGTTTTAGGTCCTCATCATGTTAGCGCATTAGAAGTTTATTAGATTGCGCCAGTAGAACACAGTAGAGTGAGGGTTGATGACAATTATCTTTTCAGTATAAGTCATTGAGAATTTCACTGGCAGAGTCTGATGGGGTATAAGGGAACTATTTCAGATTCAGTCCAAGAATACATGTTGGAGAAGGTTGATATATCCTTTAGTTCAATTTGTTCTTGGAAGGAGCACTGGGTATCATTGGATTTGATGATTCTATATGGTGAAGTGGGGTAGTGGTGATTCTTTCTCAGCAAAGATTTTGTGTAGTCAAAAATCTAATGGGAGGTGTTTTGACAGTAGTTTATAGTTGATTTTCATTCCTTTATTGCGAATGAGACCATTTTTCTAGGATCTTATTACCCTTCGATATGGGAGCTCTAGTGTGTGAGAGTTCATGATATATTTCAGGAACCTTATGAGATATGATTCATACTTATTTCCTAATGAGAAGACCAGGGGGATAAATTTATAGGTGTCTTTGCATATAAAGATACAGCTCCAGGTCACCCCATTTATGTTGAATATGTATCATGAGGTGCTGGAGAGAGTATAGGTCATCAAGATGATGTTAGCTAAAATGAGATCATCATTATAGGAGAGTATCCAGGATTCCTCATGATGAAATGATATGGCCTAGGGTTCTTATTTTTTAGGATATAGGATTTTTAGATTAGCTGACGGTAGGTTCTAAAACTTAATGTCTTATTTATTTTGGTGTAGGAGCTCTCAGATATTTTCCATGGGAAAAAATCATGTTTTGTGTGTGGAGACTGATGACTTTTTTTTGAGATTAACCAACCTTCCTAATTATCCAAAATGTGTTGGGGGATATACTTTAGGCTCCTCAACTAAGGTAGCCCTAGTCGAGGAAAAATAAACATGTTACTTATGTTTCAATCAATAGAGATTATATGGGAATGGATGTGGTCATCCCCATGATGTTCCTCATCCCTAGATTTCATAGCATGACCGTGGAGGTGGTCCTCAGCATAGTCTGAGTGGTCACGGAGCAGGTCATTGTCATATTTATTCATTAGAGTTTCTAGTAATGGTCGATCAAGATGATGTTCTAGGTAATATTTTCTGGTTTTCTACTTTGGTTAATTCCTTTTTTGATCCATGAGTGACAAACTCCATCACATCACTTTCCCTTATCCTTACTATCGAATTTTAGGTAAAGAGACTTTCATTACCGTTGGTGTTGACTGTTCCAATTGGAGGATGAGCTGACATGTTTTATGTATGTAGAGACTATGATATACTATTAGAGAAACACTTCTCTAGGTGATATTTTCTATGATACGGTATACCACAATATTACATCATCCTCTGAATGGATTGGTTGTGTTAGGTGTAGGCTATCATGGATTTTATAAGGAGTCAGGTTATGTTATTTGATGAAGATAGAGAGAGATATGATTCTTGGTTAAGGACACCCTCTGATGGGTCAATGTTTTATTCTTTTTCATCCATGACGACTATGTTGATGCTGAATTCTCCGGATGTTCAGTATTTGATATTTCATAGGGTCGTAGAAGTGTACCCTAAGGCCTTTCTAAAAGACATTTTTGTGTTACCCCAAGATAGGCGATTTAGTCTGGGATATAACTATATCAAGGAGTGTCTCATATCATGATGTCCTTATATATGATAACATATTATATGTTTAAAGAGATGAATATACATATCTACGGTCTATTGTGTTGTGGATTTCTTCGGAAAATTGTATCACCATAGGGTGCACCCATTGTGTTCACAATGATGGTTGAGGGTATTTTTTGGTTGTGTGTTGATTATCATTGTTTGAACAAACTGACAGTGAAGAATCACTATCCTCTTCCACATTTTTATGATTTATTAGATCAACTGAAGTGTTTTACTTTTTTCTTGAAGATAAATTTGTGATCAGGATATCATTTGATGCATGTAACAGGATGGGGATATTATAAAGGCCTCGTTACTTTGTCTTCAGGGGAATTACGAGTTAGTTTTGATACTATTTAGTGTAATTAATGAAAAATCATTTTTCATGCTGTTAATCAATTCTAGATTTCGTGAGTTTATAGATACGTTTGTGGTGGTTTTAATGGAAAACATACTTGTTTACTCCTTATCTGAGGAGGCTCATGTAGAGATTCTATGTTCCATTTTTCTAGTTCCTCATCATAGAAAATTATTGGAAAGTTTTAAAATTGATGTTTTTGGTCTCGAGAAGTCAGTTTCCTGAGTCATGTTGTAGCGCAGTAAGGAGTAGTTCTGGATCCAATTAATGTATAAGAAAATGTTTCTTCATATCCTCCAAGAATGTGGTTGATCCGTGAAGTTTCCTAGGTCGTCCATGCTATTATAGGAGGTTCATAGGCGATTACAATCAAATTGTGACTCCATTGAGAGTGTAGACCAGAAAGGATCACATGTTCTTTTGGACTGATTAGTGTCATATATATTTTGATTATGTGAATGAGTAGCCCTTTAATGCTCTAGTTCCGTGTATTGTAATAGAAGGAGTTCGGTTTAAGATTAGATATGGTTCTTCACATCTTAGTATGGGCAGTGTTATACTGTATCATATATCAGTAGTTTCTTATGGGTCTTTTTAGGAAGGTACCCAAGAGAATAACTATTCCACCCACAATCTTGAGTAGTTGGAGGCAGTGTATTCACTATATTCGAGGATACATGAGCTTATCTTTGAGATTTTTTTATCTTCACCGATCATATTATCCATAAGTATGTTTTCTCCCAACATGAATTGAAATTACAGTAGATTAAATATAGGTGGTTATAACAGGACTATGACTTTAAGATTACAAACACACCTAGAAAAGATAATTTTCTGGATGGTGTTCTGAGTAATAAGTTTTTTATTGATATATTGTGTGAATATTGTGATTCTTGGAGAGTGAAGGAAGATATAACAATATTTCATCTAGATATGATTGAATTAGGTGGAATAGGTTGTGTTTTTTAGATGATTGTGCAGTAATATCTGGTGAAATAGGTCAACAAATCCTAGTTGGTGGTACTTGAGGTGGGGGTCTAGATAGAACAAGTTGTTTGTGTTGAATCTTCTGATGGTTGGTCTGAATATGAACCATATAGAGTGTTGATTTAGGGAATGAAATTCATTAATTTGGAAATTCATGAGATTGTTCTAGGAGATATTCATAGTTCACCCTTAGCTGTGCATCCTGGCATCAAAAATATATACTGAGCTTTGAGATGTCGGGTTTTGTTTCATGGGTTGAAGCATGTGGTTTCAGAGTTTGGGTCTTGAAATTTAGTCTAAAAAATGATGAAGGGTGATAATTGTGTTTCTGGTGGTTTTATCTAGTAATTATATGTTCCTCAATGTTAGTGTGAGGACATCTCGAAGGAATTCATTACCAGTTTACCAAATGCTCAAGGAGTTTATGATGTTTTGTGGGTGGTGGTGAATAGTTTCAAAAACCCATCCAACATTGTAGCAATCATGGTGTTGAGTTGAGAATAGGTTTTTTCGAGGAATTATCTTGGGGGGGTGAGACTCTGTGGACTCTTTTTGATGATCAGTTATTATTGAGATGATATTTTTACTAAAAGGGAATGGAGGGGTCTCTAACATGATTTTGGTTCTCATCTATGCCTCATTTCAAATTTTAATCTATAAATATAATGTTATACATAGCGAACAATCCAGACTCTTGAAAACATGTGGTTCTCACGTGTCATTGATTTTGGAGGTTTGTGGATGATGTACCATCCCTTGGATGTTTTGGTTACAAAAATATATTTCACTCCACCTTTGGTATGGCACCATTTGAGGCCTTTTATGGATGGACTTTATGTTCAGTGTAATGATTGACTGGAGTAAATGATTCACCAACAAATTGGGTGGAACTGGTATAGAATTCAACATTGAATGTTCAGGTAATTCAAGAGAGGCTAGAAGCCGTAAATGACAATCAGAAATCTTATATAGATCATAGGAGGAGACATATGTAGTTTTACGTTGAAAATATTCTTTTCTTGAAGGTGACTTCCCATAATTAGTAGAAAACGTTTTGTTGTGGGAGTATTCCTTCTCCACAGTCTGTTAGAACTTATAGAGTGTTATCTCATTGCATCCATGGATTAATAGATAGAAAGTCCCCCCACAACTGAGTTGGATAAATTTTTTTTCATATGTTACTCCTCTATCATTATCTTTGGGAAAAATCTCACATCACCAATTAGTGAGAGATAGATGTTGAAGAGGAAGAAACATTTATAGAGCATCTTGTAGAGATATAGGACTACAAGGAGAAGGTGTTTAACGGTCTTGTTATTCCCATGGTTAATGTCCTTTGGAGGCACAATGACATGCAAGAGAGAATCTAGGAATTTAAGTCACAAATACATCCTTAGTATCTAGATTTATTTGTTTTTTAACAATAATATTGTAACATTATTCGTTTTATTGTTGTCAACCTTTTCAAGTTTATGATATTGATTTCTGTTTTTCTGGTTGTGTATTGATCTCTTTATAGTGGTATCTCACCCAAGATTTTGTTTATAAGCTATTTTTTGTTGTTTTCTGGTTTCATATTGTACCATGTGTGAGTTGGATGAGATCTTGTGGTGGAGACAGCCTTGAAAGGTATCTCACCTGGCAGTTTTTTGGATGATCCTCTATGATGGTTTTATATTCTTGATGATGATAATTTTTTGAGAGATATATAATATAATGGTGTGAATGTACGTTTGTCGACCCATTGTTCATTTCCAAAGACCGATATTCTCATAGGAGGATTGGAGGATGTCAGGAAGGGATCATCTACTAAATAAAGGAAACAAGAATAATTACATGTTGGGAAAAAATTTCATTTCATGTAATAAAGTCCTGAAATGTATGTTTTAAGGGTTTAATAATAAAACGATTATGTGTATTTTGGCAGAAGCCAAACCCTAGTGATTTCATGAAATTAATTTTTATTACACATCATATAAATCCCTGATGTTATACATTTTATAATGTTTCATCTACTCTTTATTTTTCACAAACCATATGGATAAAGCAGCTACACAACTTTCGAGGTTACCTAAAACTTTCTCTTCAATGTTTTGGTGATTTATTTTTTTCTTGTATTGATCCACATACTCCATTATTCGATCCATCTTCAATCCAAGATATGGGTTCATGTATTTTTTTCTATATGTTCCCTATGATTCCACTTTTCATTGTGATTTCGCTTGATCTCCATGTTTCTAAAGGAGTTTTTTTGTTTGAATGGTCGTGGTATGTTGTCCTTGGTTGGATTTAGTTCTTGTAAGATAGGTGATCGAGAGATGCAGTGTTTTTCCATTCACATGTGAAGAATGTTGAAACCCTTTTGAGGCATTAGATTCATATCTTCTATATATTGATGAAAAATTATATAGATTTTGTGAATTATCACCATGGATCATAATGAAGTTAACCTGATAATTAAAATAATTAGATTACATAATTGGTATCGATCACATAGTGACGTTTCTATTTTGTGTCATTATAATGGTTTGCCTTTGGTTTATCAATATTGTGTGATACCTATGTTGTTATTATTTTTTTATTTTATCTTTTGGAATTGGTAAAGAACAAAAAAATAGAATTAATTTATAATTAATCGAATAAAAGAATTAAGGATTCATGTTTAATAAATATGATGTGTTGTAATATTAATGTTTCCGCAATGATTAATTGAATAAATATTCCAGACAATAATGGAACTAAATAATGATGTATGTTGATACATCATTAATGTTTACAGAATATGTGATGTATGTTGATACGTGTAGATATTGTAATTAAAGGAATGATAAATTAATTGTTTAATTACCTTTTTATACCTTGTGATAACTTGCTACTTTTGTTTCCCATAGTTATAACTTATGAACAATTAGTTGGTTAATTCAAGAGGAAATTTTAATTAGTTTTGTGATAAATTATAATTCATTGTATGGATTGAGTTTCTGGATTTCATATAAAGGCTATGGGATGTGTGTTTTGGAGTTATGGGGGTTCGTGGTGTGTGAAGGTCGAATACCTTCCTTTAGTGATAAGATCTATATTTCTTATGTTTGTTTCTTGCAACTTGTGATGCGTCATGGAATTAGGATAGCTAGCCCTAGAGAGTAATTGTGGTATATAGGCTAGAGAGTCTTGAATGTGATGTAAGAGTGCGACAGATGATCATAGATGGTTGTTCTAGTATATGGGGTGGGGGTCCTAGTTGTTATGGAAGGAGTTGATGTTGATGACAAAGGGATGAATTGGGATATGAATGTGTGTGTCAAGGAGGACAACAAGGATGACAGAATGGGTAAAATATAGGATAAAATATTTATATGAATGCTAGTTACTTATATGAATTTGTATTTTTGGATGATTACTATGTTTTTTTATTATTTGGATTCTTTTCTCCACTACTTGTGGGAGAATGATGTTTTTGGCTGTATAACATGTTTGGTATCTTATTATATTTTCCATTAGTAACTGGTAATAAGGAAAGTAATGTTGGTCACAAATGAATAAATGTTTAACCCATGGGGTAGGAGTTAGCTGGAATTTAATGCTGAGGTTATAATTATGAGAATCCATGGATTAAGTATTCTTATACCTGGATGGAATGAAACATTGTTGTGATTCTGATGAAATATAAGGTGGAAAATTTTTATGGTTAATAAATTGTTCAATATTTCATTAACATAATGTGAAACTGATGAAAATGAAAAAAATATTTTAATTTGGCTCTTTAAATGGTTGTGTGCTTCTGTGATATCTTTACATAGTAGTTAAAGATTGGAGTCTGAGTGATATTAGCTGTTGTTGAGTCTGAGGCTTGGTTATTCCCATACTCTTATTGTGAGGCATATTATATCCCAAATATTTTTTATTAATATATTCCACTATATCATACCGATTTTCTAAACTGAGTCCTTTGTTATTATGATACATGAGAGGGTGTTTTTTCCAAACATCTCTGTGGGGGATGGAAAGTTGACTACCACTTTTGGCCCTACTCTCTTCTCGTGGTAGTTAGATGTTCTGGTATTCTGGAAAGTTAGTATTCCCCATATATGTTTGTAGAGGGATGTAATGGATTCTTTTTATTTCAAACACAAGTATTCTAGATATAGTTTCATAAGGACTACTATAGGTATAACACGTATGGGCTTAAATGGTTTGGGATACATACTCGTTTTATGGGATTTGATGGACTGGGGTATAATAACCATTGCATGATACATGTTATAAAGGCTGTTATGGATTATAGAAACTACATGTTTACTTTTAGTTGTATTGACGTGGTAGTGTGTTTCATGAGGTGCATGTTGGGGTTCTTCACCCAGTTTTCTATATGCTAGCCTTTTAGAAAGAGATATTTAGTGCGGACGATAATGGGGAAAAGAAAAAAAGTAGTGGGCATGTTTTAGTAGGGTGCCCATGATTTTATTTATTATATTCTATTCTATTTTATGCTATAAATGTAGAGAGTAACTATGATTGTGTTGGGAATGTTTATATCTATTTTGGTGACGATTTTAGATTATCTTATAGTTTACTATGCATTAGCATGCTTTCATTAACTTTTACATGAGAGGCTACAATGAGGTTCTTACTGAGAACACTATTATAATAACACTGCGTACATATAATTTTTTTAGTTCAGTCAGAGAAGGTTGGATGTTAGGATGGTTACTTCTATTATTGGGTTTAGTAGGAGCTTTTTTGGCTTTGTGGCCACTGTTGACATTAATTTCTTGTTGCTACATTCAATTTTCCATTTATTTGTATTAGATATTTCTTTTAATTACATATGTTTAAATTGAATTTTCTTTTATATTTTAGTCTTTGTGGGAGTTGGTTGGTGTATGTATTATATCTTCCATTATCATGTGTTCTCTTAAGGGGTAATGCCTCTCATTTGTGTGTTTATTATACCATCAATGTCTATCTTCAACCCAGATCCTACTCGAGGTGGTTCTCAGGTGTCAATAACAATCTTATCTCATTGATGGACTAGGAGGGGTACACATTTTGGGAAGGGGGTCTTAATAGAGAATGAGAAAATCCGGATACTAACTAATCACATATAAAAGGATACTTTTTTTAATGATAATTCATATTTAAATTTTATTCAAGTAAAAGTTATTGGTTACAATCCCTTTGATCATTCAATTCATGAATCCACTATAGAGAATGCACTGGAAAAAAATGAGGAGGTTTCACATGTAGAATCCGTGAAGGGGGATGATCCAAAACTCATCATAACCCATAAATTAAATCTCTTTGTCATTATGAAGGGGATGAATCTGGTATACTCTATCAATGGATAATTTCTCACCAACAAAAAATATGTGAATATTGGGAAAAGAAATATGTGGTGGTTCAAATATAGGAATATCCAACCACCACATGAATGTGTATAATTTCTTGTACTTCCCTCAAGAGGTATTAAAAATGTGGGTCCCACTTATGTGTTCATAACAAGATTTATTTTTAATTTCATTATAATAATTTCAATTTTATCCTTATAATTAGTTTAGAATTCATCCTCACACCCCTATCAATGTTTGACCTTTAATGACATGATCCTTGTGTTTGTTTTATTAGTATAATTTTGTAGGATCCTAAAGGAACAAGGAAGAATCCAAAAATTAATGGAGGAGGAGTATTATATTCAATTTAAATTGGAGTTAACTTCTATAATTATCCATTATACATAATACATTTTTTTGTGAAAACCTATTTTGATCTTATAATTTTGAAATTGTGTGACTGTGATTGAATTTTGTGACATCCCCAATTGATAAAGGGTTAAATGTCTAAATGATATTACTCATGTCAATAAGGTCCACCATCCTTTTCGGGATCCTGTCTGATTAGAACTCCACAGTTAAGCATGTTTGGCCTTGAGTAGTGATCAGGATGGGTGACCTCCTGAGATGTTTCTCAAGGTGTGTGTGAGTGAGGACAAAGAACACCGGAAAGGAAAATTGTTGGCCTATGGGGACAATCATTATTCAGATAACCCATTCTGGAACATGGGTGGGACCTACGGTGGGGCCCACGTGTCTACGGGGAAACCTGTAAGCGGGGCCCAGTTGTCACATTTGGTATCAGAGGAGGAACCCAACCTTATGTCCGGTGCACTTCCTGGGTTGAGATGTAGGGCCCACAATGAGGTCATTGTGCTCTAAAGGGGGGGGGGGGGTTATTGTAACATCCTCAAATGATAAAGGGTTAAATAACTAATTGATATGACTCATGTCAACAAGGTGCACCTTCCTTTTCGAGAGCCTGTCTGATTAGAACTCCACAGTTAAGCGTGCTTGGCATGTCGTAGTGATCAGGATGGGTGACCTCCTAGGAAGTTTCTCAGGGTGTGTGTGAGTGAGGAAAAAGCACACTATAAAGGACAATTGATGGACTGTGGGGACAATCATTAGTCAGATAACCCGTTCTGGCATATGGGTGGGACCTACGGTGGGGCCCACGTGTCTATGGGGTAACTGGTGGGCGGGGCCCAGTTGTCACAAATTTAGGCTTTACATGAAATATCAAGGATACATAACATTCATATGGCTCCTATAATTCCATTTTTTATACTTAAATGTTAATGAAACTGATTGAGTAAACTGTAGAATTTAATGCTGAGTATGAATAATGGATATTAAATAAATAACTCATGATTTGATGGAATTACTTGATTCCATACAATAAAATTTTCCATTATTTTTCACAGTAGTAATTTTTAAAAGTCATGAAAATTTATTTTTTATTAGTATTCATTATATATATTATTTTCCAATATCAAATTTTTCATTAACAATATTATTTCTATAAATACATTTATTTAATTATCCTAATGATATTTTCTAAGTAGTCATGGGACATGCCACTTACCCAAACATTCACGGAAACATGTCACAACATATTATTATGTGAAAACACATTTAAAATGGGTGAGATTTTTTTTATTAATTCTTATCCATGAGTCCTACATTTATAGTAATCCTTATTTAGACCATATGGACATTTAATGACATTGGTAGGGATGTTCCATGTTTTAAGCCATTTTTACCCATTTTTACCCTCTTGGTATTTTATTGATATTTTGATGATGAATTGTGGAGTTAAGGAAGTCATGATGAAATGTATGATCTACATTTTTAGGGAACTGTGTGAGGTATCTAACTTGATCAATGATAATGTTTTTGGATTCATAAATTGTAATTTCAATCATTTCCCTTCTAGATGTAAAATAAATAAATAGGAATGTTATGTGACATAGAAGAATAAAAATAACCATTACTAGACTGACAGTTTTTATCATATGTGGTTAATTATTAGATGTGAGGTTTATTCCAAGAATTAGTTTTGATATATTAAAAAATTATGAAAAAATGTAATTTGAAAAATATATTAAATTTATAGAATTATATAAAAATTCAAGAAGGTTCACATAATTCATTATGATTTCATTATTCATGACCTTATATTGATATTCGGAAGTGGGTGTTGTTATTTTTAAGGGTGTAATTTAATTAATCTATTACATTTTATATCATGTTTAATACATTAGTGATAAACCTCCTATTTGAGATTTACATTTTAAATATCAATTAATACCAACCATAAGGCTCATAGAT
Organism: Viscum album; assembly: GCA_963277665.1. Classification (NCBI taxonomy): domain Eukaryota; kingdom Viridiplantae; phylum Streptophyta; class Magnoliopsida; order Santalales; family Viscaceae; genus Viscum; species Viscum album. Next base: position 940,412,595 of record OY728166.1, read on the forward strand.
AGTATAACACTTCATTACAAAGGCATCCTATTTTTATGTTCCTTTTATATCTACAATGGCGATGAAGTAGTTGTTTTACAATATTATGGATAAGGAAAATGTTTTTAGGATATGAGACTAAATATTTTTTAATTATTAACATTTTCAATGAGAAAAAATATTCAATAGTGAGGTAAATCATAACTTGGAATAATAAGTAAAAAAACAGAGGAACATGAATGGATGAATGATGTTCCAGAAATTTAAAAAGACTGAAAGTAAAATACATAGTTTAATTGTTTTCATTAAAAATTTTGAAATTAAATAGATATTTTATTCATATTTTGAGATATTGATTTAATAATGACTAATTTTTTATAACATTTCTTTGAGATATGAATTATAATATCAATGGTGCCCTCTAATTTTCTATTTCAGATTTTATATTAGAGGAAAAGCATAGTTTATGTGTGGGGGTATTTCACACATTATATTTGTTTTAAATTTTATGAAATTTTCTAAAACATTGAATATATTCTATATAAAAAAACATTAAATAATTTTTATTATTAAATTTTTGGAAATTTTTAATCTAAAATTTAAATTCATTTAGAAGTGGTTTTTAGTGTTAAATTTTTTTAAGAATAATTTTATGAAAAATTATTTAATTATTTTGGTAAAGTGATTTCAAGTATATATAAGTAGTTATTTATTTTAAGGTGTTAAAAATTAGATAGCTCAATCTAGAACTTATATAGAGGTCCACGCGCCACTTGGATTATCCTAAGAGGGCTGACTGACCATGCATTCCACCGGTAGGTCCCTTTAGAGTGGCCAGGACATGGGGAGGAACATGTGACATGTATACATGGGTTGAATCCCATGTGTGCACCAACCCAAGGAGAATAGTTATGAGGAGATGGGAGAAAAATCTATGGTATCGGGCAGTGCATGGTTGTAACGAGGGTCCTTCCGCCGCCGAATGTCTTCGTTGATCCATGATTCCATGACATGGGTAATAAATTACAATAGATCAAATATGCATTTATAATTTGGGATGTCCTCTATGGGTTATAGTTCACTATTTTATAAATATTAAGCCAACACACATGAATATCAGGAACCATTCATTGTACACCCCCGTGATACAATCCTCTCCACCTCCACCACTATGCTTCAAGACTACGACCATCTGCATACATGGGAGCATCCATTACTGCCACCCTCCAATGCTCGGATTATCTCTCTTTCACCATTATAGGAAATCTAACCTCCCCTAATCAACCAAGGGCCTGTTGTGACTGCCATTAAGTCATAAATCAGCCATTGTTATGGTCTAATGAATGATAATATTGCTACCTGTAGCACCACTATAGAAGAACCCTCATCACTGCCAATCACAACCACCATATATACATCTCCATAGACAATTCCAAACACCCCGAATGAATCTATTCTGCCGTGTTTACTTCACTAGATGCCTTTGAAGATTTTTTCCATGAAAAACTAAATATAACCATGATCCATGGATTTATCATTGATGATATTTTGGGTCATGGGTTTATTTTGACATCTGAGGTACTGATGGGATTTTATTTAAAAAAGAGGCCCCAACCACTGCCATGTGTCGAGAGATGATAAAGAGAAATCTATAGATAATGAAAATACACCGGATGCTTCCAATATTTTTGTTGAAATTATTTCTTCTTAATTTTTTTGGCATTATAATTATTTTATTCTATTAAATTATTATTCATGCGTAATTTTTTTAACTTAGTGTTTACACCCATTTTTTTAATCTCCTCCACCTCATCCTTTTCTTATTATTCTTATTCGAATTTTAAATTTCTATCTATTATTTTATTTTATTTATTTCAATATATTTCATTTCATTTTGTCTCACTCTCTATCTACTCTATTGTTTTTATTTTATTCTTATTCTTATTATCATCCTTATTTTGAGCATTGTGATCTCTTAACCTCGCCAATGATGGGATGATCAGAGGATTGGTTTGGAGGAAGACATGTTTTGTTAATTTTTTTGTTAACATTTGATTTATGTTTATTGAAAATGTGAATTTCATTCGTGGTTGTGTCGACTTTCCCCATGAAATTCAACTGAAATCTATTCATTTTATTTTATTTCAAACATTTCTCTCCTTTCCGGATGATCGTCTCTTTACATGATATTATTCAGATAAAAAATGGATAAAACGACATATGATGGAGCCGTCTCTTGGAAGATATCACACTCTCAATTTAGGTGTGACAATGACCTTGATTATAGGAGGAGGTGGCGTATTTATTTATAAGGAATTTCATATTTAATGACATCTAAATTATAGGTCAGTATATGATTCATGACATTTAAAATATGAATTATCAATCTAAATTTAAACGAGTAGAAAAAAATAATGGATGAATTAAAAACCAGTCCTAAGAACATGTTCTTTTTATCTAATCAAATTTTGTTTATAATTTCAAGCTAATTTAGTCTATATTTTCATTCATCATGTCTTTTCATTATTTTAGAAAATAAAAAAACAAATATTTACCATTTACTTCTTTTAACAAAAAAAATAAAAAAAAATTTATTCTTGGTTAATTATATTAATACAGTAATAAAATATGAAACTCCCAAAGTGATACAACCTTTTATAACCACATCTATGCACTAGGAAAATAATTTATAACTTTCTTATGACATACACTGCATAGTATTTCCATCACATGTCATGTTAGTTTGGGATATTTAATTAAAAATAATTATTCAAATACCACATCTTGTTATTGGTGGTAAAGAGTGATTGAATGTAATACCATCAAAAATATACTGGTGTTTATGGATGAGTGATTTTCAATTTGTTCCCCATCCAAGACATTGATAATCCATTGGTGGTAAAAATACAAATTTTCATTAATAAATTTACATGATTTTTTTTCATACATTTTAATGATGTTTTCTATTTCACTATTATTTAAATGTGTATAGAGATGTCTCAGGAAACTCTTATTTATATTGTAAATATGATGATATCTAGTGGTGCACAACTAGGGTTCAAAGTATGTAAAACAAATAATATTCCATAAAGGATGTTCTAGATAATATTTAGTTGAACGCACATAGTTGGTGAATGTATTGAAAAACTGTTCGGCCAAATTATGAGTAATGGAGATATTTAGGATTCTTCTTATTTCAAACAATTTATTTGGTAGCCTCAAAACTGTATTAAGGTGATCTGTTTCATATGTGTGAGTGGTCTGTTGGTATTAAAATTAATTTAACCATGTTTAGAATATTGTTTTTGGAAATTAAAATTTAATTAATATAATGTTTTGAACATTAATATAAATGATTTTATAGGATAAATTATTTTTCGATTGTCCTGGTTTTCATGGATTTAAATACATGTGTTTTTAAATATGGAATTCATGGAATTATTTATCATTTATTATAGGGGAAATTTTTATTCAAGAAATTGTTCCCTTTTTATTATGTGGGTTTAACTATATTTAATGATTTTAACCAGTTTGGTGTTTTTTAATGTAATGTAGGTTGTGAAATGAAATTTTGAAATGAGTTTTAAAATGGTGGATTTTAACGTAGTTTTTTGATCTGTTCCTTTCTCCATATTGATTGCATTTTTTGGGGATTAGAATAAATATAGTTTTATTATAATTTATTAGAACGTGACACTCGGAAATGAATCGACATGTCTTGGGGAAATCATTTATCTAGTTTTCTATGTGATCCAAAAGTAGTTATTCTATATTTATTTTATACCCAAGATAATGATGGAGTGACATTTCCTAGTTCTTCATAGGTTTTATGTCAATTTATTTTCATTCTCAACAACCACATACTAGTGTTTAGTGATGATCAAGGATCACATGATGTGATTAGCTGGCTAGATAAGATCAAAAGTATCATTGATTTACAAGGTAATCCATAATCTTCTAAGGTGACGTATAATAATATTTTGTTTGACGGATTGTGTGTTGATTGATGGAACCATTCAATCAATGCCCACATGTTAGAAATTTTCCCATAGGGACACTACTGGAATCAGGACCTATACTAACACTTATTTCCCAATGGTTTAAAAAACCATTCGGATAAGTATTTATAGGTTTGGTTTTCCCAACAGTTTCGTTAAACTGTTTAGATAAGGTGTTTTAGGTTGGGATTTCCCAACGGTTTTGTTAAACCATTGGGAACGAAAAGTTTTTAACACCCAAATTAGGGATCCTCATCCCGGACCATCCCCGAACTCCGCATATTGACCCCCTCCCCCCTCCCCGATCTATATCTCCTCCCGACCTTCGCTTCCGCCTCCTGGCCTATGCCTCCTCCTCCACCTCTCATCCCCCTCCCTCTCCTCCGGCGGCGTTCCCCTTCCCCTCTCGGCTCCCTCTCCGATGACGATGTCCCCATACCCTCTCGGTTCCCAACGGCGTTCCCCCTCCCCTCTCGTCTCCCTCTCCTGGCGACATCCCCCTCCCCTTAATCTCCTCCGAAGATGTCCCCTGGCCCCCTCTCGAAGGGCGCACAAGACCCACCGAACACCCTACGGGACGTCCCCACTCTCGGCTCCCTCTCCTCCCAATAGGGTTCTTCATCGGTATTTTCCCATTGATATAATCTTCCTACTATTTATCTTGGTGAACTAAAATTTTTTTATATTGTAATGGATTTCATTCTCTAACACTTTTTCAGGTATGTAGAATTACAGTAGAAAACACCGCCATGGCATACCGATTTTCCCAGGGAGCTCTCAATTCCATTTTATTTTCATTTTTTTTTTGATATACATTCCCACAAACATTAAAAATCACTACCATACCACTCTCACCTTTATTTCATTTACAGTAGGGAAACTACCTCATTTTAATTGTGGGGGGAGTTTCTCACAGTTTCACATGTGTTGCACTTGTATTTTTTTATTATACATAGTTGTCTATGAGACATTTTTCAAAATAATAAGAATGATTTAAACATGAGAATCATTATGCCCTTGTTATTAAAAAAATGTTAAGTTTAAAAGTGCCCAGGACCATGATTGACTCATACTTATATTTTTTTAGAATGATTTCTATGTTTAGGGAATTAATTCAAATTCAAAATCGTCGAAATAAGGACTAATTGACCTCTTACATTGGATTTATGCCCTTTGTGATTGACATTTTTTTTGATTCCCACTACCCAAGAGGACTCTAATCCTTCAATATCATACTCTTATCAGGGCATATTTCTTGATAGATGCTAGGGGAATGTAAATTAAATATAAATTTCACTGATACCTTATCTTAGTGATGACTGAACAAGTATAAAACTAAAATGATTTAGGACTCTTTCATAGACAATTTTTCCCTAAGACCCACCTGACATCTATCCATCATTCAACACATAGTTTCCTTTAATGGCCTATTAGAATGAAGCAATTTCAATCCTATTTCCATTCATACCCTACTTATTGTTCAATGCATATATATATCTTTGAACAAGTGTAGGTGGGACATTCAAAGATCATGGGATGCATCCACATCCAGGGATGTACGATATGCTCACCAGATTATGTGGTTGTGATCCATTTACCATTTGTTGTTTTTTATTCGTAATATCTTCCATTTCAAAATACAAAAAAGAAAAGAAATGAATTTTGTTATGGGTTGTTTACTAAGAAGGTAAAAAATCACAATTTTCCAGACTGATTAATCCCTCAAAGGATTATCTATGGTTCGGTGATGGATATGATATATATCCTAAGAATATATTTTGATGTAGATCACTTGTATACTGTAATACCATGAAGTGTGAGTGTGAAGAAACATTGGAAGATAGAGGAGCCTTCCATGAGATGGAATCGTTTTTCTAAAACATCGTGTGGGAAAATTTCTAGAGTATATTGGAGTTATGATATTACCCCAAGTGTCACCATGAGATAGCATAAATAACCCCAAGTGTCTCCAAGTGTCTCCATACATCGTATCATCCTCCCATGGGATGGCCACTCACCCAATCATATCAAACCTATCCAAGTCTATCCTCTCAGTCACATAGTATAGACTCATCTCTCGAGGATTATCCTATGCCTCGATGCACATCTCATCATCCAACTAGACCAAGAGGATTATTCAACTTATGATTTTCCTAGTCACAAAAGAACAACATGTCGAACCCATATACATTATATTATCAATAATCCGGTCAAGAACCTCCTCGAAATCATGTATTATAACCCATCCCCACTAACCAGGATCCATTCTAAGCTAAATCACACCAAGCCTCTTGGCATTATAATGCCAATCTGTCCGACAATACCCAATACCCACAATAGCATCTTATCATTCATCTCTTTAGTTGAACTCTTGAATCATTAAATGGAGTAACACCTTTCATAATAAATTTTATATACTCATAGGGACTATGCCACTCTAATAAACTACCAAGATTCCAATCCATCCTCATATGTATTTCCTCATCAAACGCTAGATGTACAATTGAAACACATATCACTACAAGGCCAAATCCTCTTAGGAATATTTTACATGATCTAAATCCTCATCATTAGTGACATCAATCATATTAAAGCACATAAATGTCAACTAAACCCTACATTCCAAGAATTATTCATGTGGACATGCCCCTTGACAACAGGCTAAGAACTAAAACCATAAATAATAATGCCAATACATGCATCATTTTTAAATAAATATCTCAAGTGTAAACATAAAAACCAATAATAATAAGACCTCATCCCTTGTATCGAACAAAACCAAACTAAGTTGAAACGCGGGCCAAATTGATTATATGCCATTAATAGGAAGAGTAATTGTTAATTAATAGGAATGTACTATTTGATAGTATCATTTTGAAACATTGATCTATTTCCCCTTTGCTTGCACGAACATGAATTGAACCATGGGGCGCTGTGGTACATATATGTTGGGCGGTGACAGGTATAGTCACAAGATACATGTATGTTTTTGTTTAGTTTTTATTTTATTTTCTTTATTGCATTGGTCACTTAGATCTTTGACTGCTTTCTATGGACATAGGGTATGTATATTCTGCGAAGGGGGCTACAAGGAGTTCAGATTGATTCAGTCCAACGACTTTGATCCGAGGTACGATTATATAGTTACTACTTGTCTCAAACCTCATGTATTTGAGGATTTAGTGTTTTTGACTCCATATTATGTTTTCAGTAGGGCGTTGGATCATTTCGTGTTTGTTCGGGTGGATTTGGTTCTCGACTGCCAATCTAGGTAAAGATTTAATGCAATTGGATGGTTTTTCACTGGTTATGTAGCGTCCTTCATGTGTTTTAAGGTTATTAATATCCTTTGTGTAGTTCGTTGGTCCCTGGTCGTTGGTTTCGAGTCGCCAAGTCATGGGAGACTCGCCTGCGTGTGCATAGGTAAGTAAGTATATGTATGTGGGTTCCCGCGTTACGTGTATAGTCACCCATGGCAGTTATTATGCACGTTTGGGGCTAGGTGTGCCCAAGTATATATATATAAATTCATACGCAGGTGGTTGGAGACTGATATATGCTTATATACATATGTTCAAGGATCCCCTTGCACATGCTCATGGCCATGCTGGAGTGTGCATAGGGGCTAGGTGTCCCTGCATGTGTGTGAAGGTGCATATTGTAACACCTGAGACTTTTATGTTATATAAATCATCAAAGGAATCTTTTTCTACAGAACACTTGCTTGGCATGCTTTACACGAAATCGTGACCTTCCTCGATAGCTTGCGTCGTACGCAATACCAAGTTTCACTAAACAACGATATGCTATTAGAATAAAACTAGCCGTTATGAATAGTAATAACCACTTTTTGAAATTTTATAAATTTTATTTTTCAAAATGGACTTCATTTTTGGATTTGGAATACCGAAATTAGCCTAGGGTGAAATTTTTGTACTTTTCTGAAAACTTTCAATTTTTGATGAATAGTGAAACCACTAAGTGGTAGGTTAAAAACTGAATTTTGCATAAAACGTAATTTTACTGCTTCTGTGAATGGAATTTCGAAAATCCGAGAGACACGGTTAATATCAAGGACTAAAATGTGGTTCAATGAAATAAAAATAATTTTTTGTTGAATAGTAACTTTTTACTTTTTTACCACGGTTAAAAGTAAATAGGGTAATTAAGGGTAAAAATGATATTATTATTACCCTAACACATGTCCTAATTCTATTGGACAAGTGTAATTCGACCAAAAACAAACTTAGGAATAAAATATGACCATTTAGGTCCACTTGGATTAGATTAGGACATTTATTATTATTTAATTCAAAGAAGAGTTAAAAGAGTTAAAATCAAAGTATATTTACTAAAACATTTTTAATATAGGGTTGTGCATAAGATAAATTCGATTTTAAATATTAATTAGAAATCTAAAAAGATTTCCTACATGATGGTATTTTATTTGTAATTTTTAGACATCAAATAATGTAATTTATTTATGACACAATGATGATGCAGTAATTATCTTATTAATGAAATATTGACATAATTGATATTATAAATACCAAATTAAATGTAATTTAAGACTTTTTATGAATTCCACTAATTTTCTAGGTTACTATGATATATTATTGTTGATTTAATAAACTTGGTTCGAACATATAATTCTGTTATGACTTTCAAAAAAATCATATATCAAATAGTGTCAAAATTGACACAAAATGGTTTTTAGATCAAATATTATGATATTAATTGTTATTTTATTCCTAAAAATCTAAGGTTCGGCCAAATGACTTAGATAAGGATATACGTATTAATAATATACAATTTGGGGTTCTTTTGGCATGTTATAGTAAGTGTATTAATCATATATTGAAAGAAAACAAAAAGACACGGTAAAAGTTAAATTTTTTAACTTAGAGTTAAATCTAATTGATAAGGTTAAAATAATACCTTAAACTTGTCTAAATCCTATTGGATGATAGGATTTCGACCCATTCCCACTTTAGTTTCTAAATAAGACCCTTTGGAACCATTATAAACTGATTTTGACTTTAATATAAAATAATATTTTGAGATATTCCTAAGGGGCCCCTGTCCTCCCTTATAAAAGGGCACCTCCTCCCCCTCCTCCTCACACCAATTTGAGCACTCAAGCTCGGCCAACCCCTGCCATTTTCTCCTCTCCACTTCCCTAGAATAATCCTCGAGGTCCTGGTCTTCTTCAAAGACCAATCTTAGTTCCCTAAGTGGAGGATTCAAAGAGGCGTTCCAAAGTAGAGGTAATATCCATTACCGATCTTTTCAATTTCTTTCTTCTTCAACTTCTTCTTCTTTAGTTGTTTCATGATAAAGTAATAACATAAGTATTACTTACATACTGCTATGTTATTATAAATATGAAACAACCCTAATTCACCTTCTATCCATCCTACGGAAAAATGAAATCACTGCGCGTGCGTACGTACGGAATACCGTCTCCACGCCGTGGTGTAATCTATTTTCCACCATCACCTTACAAGGATGGGTATAATGGTGTAATAAGTAACTATTTATGATGTAATATTGATACTGAAATAATATATATATACTCAAATACAATTCCACGATCATAGGAACGATATCATCACTCGTGCGTACGTACGGAATACCGTCTCCATGATGTGATGCGAATCATTCTACATGATCATCATTAAATAGTAATTATATAAATGAATTGAATGAATAAATATGATATATGTTACACTAATACCATTCTGGATATAAGTTATCTATAACATTAAAAGAATAATAATAATTTATTCGGCAAAACACGCATAAGAACCAAAGGCAATAAGGACCCGAGTAACAAGTAACAATGAAATATTACTAACAAGAAGCTAAGAATATAACCATATATGATATCATATCAGTATGTATGATTCTGGAATAAGTCAATAACATTATTTAAACCATTATACAGGAGCTTCGGACACGTACAAAGCAAATTAGACCTAAGGTAAGGGAAATATCACAATCTCATTTTTATCCGAGATTGTTTATACATTGGCATTTACTGGGGTGTATTTTATCATCCACATCCATGTTTCATCAATATGTAATATTATTTCCATCCACCTACAATTGTTTAAATCCATTTTTACCCTTCGGTGAGTTTTTAGTAAAAGATATGAAAGGAATCTTTTGTCGTTTTTCGTACGAGGTACTTTTTGACTTTTCCGACAAAAGTACGAAGAATGTTTTTTTAACTTATACGACATGAATGGATTTTTAAAACAATATTTCCAAGAATATTCCTTTACAAGTTTTCAAGTTTATTTTTAATCAACTTATTTTAGTTTAAAACGGTATGACATGTTAATAAAGGAAAAGTATTTTCGAAGTAGAAAGGATATATTCCTCAAGAATAGAGTTCAAGTATTTTATCAAAATTATTTTCCATCTAAGATAATAAAAGGGTTCTGTTTTTATCCCTATTATTACATGGATTTGATTATGTTGTGATGGAAATATTTTTATGAATTCCTTTATCTTATTTGAATTGATTTATGATGTCATGTTGTTTAAGAATCCCATTTTTATTACGTGGGTTACGCTATGATGTATGGTTTATGATTATGTGGCACACATAAGAAAGGATTCATTATAAGATGGGTGGGACCTATATCTCCCTCCAATGCATTGGGTAATGATTTTATATCTCATGAGATAGACATGGCTGGAACGGTATGTTATACCGGTTCAGTGAAACAGGACTGGAATGAGGGTGACTCGGTTCAGAAAGGGACTTTGTCCACTAAGATAGTCTTGGAAATGATTCATGACTAACAAGAAATGATTTTCCATGATTATGTGTGCATGCCACAATGTTTAAAGTTTCATGTTATGATTATGGGGATCTCATTTTCACTTCTATGATGTGTTCCATGTTAAGATATTATGATCTCTCTTGCAGGTTATGATTTTCAAAAAGATATGATATGATTTTTATTTCCATTATTTGCCCTTGCTGAGGATTTGAGCTCACCCTTTTTGTATGTTTTCTTTTCCCCAGGTCAGGAAAATGGATATTAAGTAGAATGTGCTAAAAGGGACCCTAGATATGATGAAATAAATGGGAGACACTATAGAATATTTATGAACCAGTTGTTTATGTTTCCCAGTTTCTAAAGACACTATACCTATACGGTCCTTTGTGGTTTTGTCATATGTTGTAATATGTGTGCTTCAATTTTGAAGTATTAACAATGTATGTAAAGTATGGGTCGTTATAGTTGGTATCAGAAGAAAGGTATAGTCAACCTTTGGAAACTAGGATGTGAAAGCCTTAGTAAGAACCCTAAGGATAAGTCTAAGCATAGAACACAATCTTAGTGTTTTAGAAATGTCCATGAATAACCTAGGATAAGACCTTATGTGTGAAAATTTTATTCTTGAATTATGTGGTTTTCCTATTATAATTAGTGTTGCTCACACTATTCTTCTTGGTTTTAGTCAATGGCTGGAACCCGAAGGAACCGTGTTAATGCGGAATGCGATGGGCAATGCAATGATTGTCCCCCTGAGCATCCAAACGATATGTGAGCTAGAATGAAAAATCTTGTAGCCATGATCACACAAATTTCTCAAGCTATGAATCATGCAGGACTTCCAAACGAGCAAAGGAAGGAGAAACATTCTGTTGAATCCTTCATGAGGCAGCGTCTACCTTCTTTCAGCGGGTCTACTGATCCATTAGTTGTTGAACAAAGGATTAGTACTACTGAAAAGATATTTTCAGTTCTTCAATGTTCTGAACATGATAAAGTCATCCTAGCAGTGTATCGTTTTGAAGGATATGCTGATCAATGGTGGAATCTTATTAATAATACGAGGCAAAGGGATGAAATTGAGTCCATGGAATGGGACGAGTTCAAGAACTTATTTTTCAATAAGTACTTCCCTCGTATTCTCCGAACAATGATGGAGAAAGAGTTTATTGAACTGAAGCAAAGGGATGATGAATCTGTTGGTATCTATGAAGGAAATTTTACAAGACTTGCAAGGTACGCTTCTGGTATTATTATCCAACCTGAGAGTAAGATTGATCGATTCTTTAGTGGCTTAAAACCAAGTCTTCGAAGGGCGTTAGCCATAAGGGACTTCAATAGCTACGAGGAAATCGTTCGATGTGCTCTCAAAGTCGAGATGGAGATTGGAGTAACCCATCAGTCATATGGGTTTGATAAGAAGAGGAAAATGGAATTCAAAGGAAAATCTAAAGAGCACACTGAAAAGAAGATGAGCTTTCTCTTATGCTCAAAGTGTGGAAAGTAACATGGAGGGAGTTGTCTTAAAGGGACAAGTAAATGTTTCAAATGTGGAAAGGAAGGTCATCGGGCATTTGAATGCCGCGATAATGGGAAGAAGATGTCTAATGATGAAAACAAAGTAAGGGATACACAGAATGAACCTACTACACTTCAATGTTTCAAGTGCAAGGAGATGGGGAATTATGCCAATCAATGCCCAAATCCAAGGGTTGATGATGATAGTCGACGTCAACAAACTCTTAAGGCTAAAGACAAAGGAAAGTCACATGAAATTTCTATCAGCGATGTGGAGTACGATAACGATGTGGTGAAAGGTACACTTACCATCCACTCTAAAGTAGAAAATGTTTTATTTAATTCTGGATCCACCCACTCTTTTATTTCGGAAGAATTTTCTAAGGGTTTCACCGTATTACCTCAACAATTAGATGTTGAGTTAGCTGTGACAACACCTAATGGTACATCAATCGCATCAAAAGTTTATAATTCTTCTCCGATCGAAGTTTGTGGGAAAGTGCTTCCTTCAAATCTTGTGATCCTTCCTATAGTTGAATTTGATGTGATTCTTGGCATGGATTGGCATTCTTTATACGGAGCTCATATCAATTTCCAAAGAAGGGAAGTCACATTTCATATTCCAGATCAATCAATGATCGTCTATCAATGCAAGGATGAACATAACCATCCAGTGGAAATTTCATCCATTTTATGGGTATTGATTCCACTAAATGAAGATTATTTATCTCAAATGGTTGGTGAGAAACTCGTGATTAAGAATATGCCCATCGTACGGGAGTTTGATGATGTCTTTCCGGAGGAATTACCGGGTCTTCCACCAAATCGTGAAGTTGAGTTTTCAATAGAACTCGTACCGGGTGCTTTGCCTATTTCAAAGACACCTTATATAATGGCCCCAATTGAGTTGTAGGAATTGAAGAAGAAACTCCAAGAGAATCTTGATAAGGGATTCATACACCCTAGTGCGTCACCTTGGGAGCACCTGTTCTATTTGTTAAGAAGAAAGATGGATCAATGAGACTCTGTATTGATTATCGAGAACTTAACAAGATCACTATTAAGAACAAATATCCTCTCCCGCACATTGATGACTTATTTGACCAACTACGCGGAGCTCAATACTTTTCCAAGATTGATCTTCATTCAGGGTATCATCAATTAAGGGTCAAAAGGGAGGATATACCAAAGACGGCTTTCTGTACAAGGTATGGGCACTATGAATTTATAGTGATGCCTTTTGGTCTTACTAATTCCCCTGCTATCTTCATGGATCTAATGAATAGAGTCTTTAAAGAATATCTTGATCAATTTGTGGTAGTCTTTATAGACGATATTCTTGTCTATTCAAAGAGCAAGGAACATCATGAAGATCACTTGAGAATTATATTGAAGACCCTGAGAAAGGATAAGATTTATGCCAAATTTACCAAGTGTGAATTTTGGCTTCAAAAAGTTGCATTTTTGGGTCACATAATATCAAAAGAGGGGATGTATGTGGATCCAACAAAAACAGAGGTTATCGAAAGATGGTCGAGACCAACAAAAGTAACTGAGGTCCGAAGTTTTCGTGGTTTGGATGGATATTATCGACGTTTTGTAAAAGATTTTTCACGATTATCTAATCCACTCACCAAGTTGACTCGGAAAGGAGTTAAGTTTGTTTAGACAGAGGAATGTGAAGAGAATTTCAAGGAGTTGAAAAGAAGGTTATCCAGTGCACCTGTGCTCACACTGCCTTGTAGTGGAGAAAGGTTTGTGATCTAAAGTGATGCATCCAAGAAGGGATTGGGGTGTGTTCTTATGCAATATGATATGGTGATAGCTTATGCCTCACGACAGTTGAAAATCCATGAGCAAAATTACCCAACACATGATTTGGAGTTAGCTGCGGTAATCTTTGCATTAAAGATTTGGAGGCATTACCTTTATGGTGAAAGGTGTGATATTTATACTGATCATAAAAGTTTAAAGTATATTTTCACACAAAAGGAGCTGAATATGCGTCAAAGAAGATGGTTGGAGCTGATTAAGGATTATGAATACTCAATCCATTACCACCCTGGGAAAGCAAACAAGGTGGCAGATGCATTAAGTCGACAAGACCATGCTAGTTTATCCGCGATGAGGATCACAAAAGATCCAATATTTATGGATTTACAAAGGATGGATCTTGGAATTATAATGGAAGGGGAAAAATCTTATCTTTCTCAAATGAATGTTCAACCATCTATACATGTGAAGATTAAAGAGGCATAGAAAGAAGATGTCGAGTTACAAAAGAAGGTGAGAAATGTTCCTGAATTAAACCTTGATTGTGATGGGATAACAAAGTTCAGGAATCGGGTTTGTGTTCCTACCATCCCCGAATTAAAGAAGGAGCTGCTGGATGTGGCTCATAGTTCTTCATTATCTATTCATCCTGGAAGCATGAAGATGTATAGGGACCTGAAAGAGTACTTCTGGTGGGATGGCATGAAAAGAGATGTTTCTGAATATGTCTCTCGATGCTTGGTTTGTGAACAAGTTAAAGCTGAGAGACAGAAGTCTAAGGGGATGTTACAACCATTACCCATACCTGAATGGAAATGGGAAAAAACATCACTATGGACTTTGTCACAGGACTTCCTAAAACATCCAAAGGAAATAATGCTATCTGGGTCATAGTTGATCGTCTTACAAAGTCTGCACACTTCATTGCTATTAGAGAGGATTTCTCTCTAGATCAGCTTGCCAGGATATATGTAAAGGAAGTGGTAAGATTGTATGGAGTTCCACTTTCTATTATATATGATCGGGATCCAAGATTTACCTCAAAGTTCTGGCGAAGTCTTCAGCATACTCTGGATACAGAGTTGAGTTTCAGCACTACTTATCATCCTCAGACAGACGGTCAGTCTGAGAGAACAATTCAAACCCTAGAAGATATGTTGAGAGCTTGCTCCATGGATTTCAAAGAAGGTTGGGATCAACACCTACTTTTGGTGGAATTTTTTTTATAATAATAGCTTTCACTCCAGTATTCAGATGGATCCTTATGAAGCTCTCTATGGAAAGAAATGCATGACTCCAACTTACTGGGATGAATTTGGGGAAAGAAAGCTATTAGGACCTGATCTCATTGAAGAAATGGCAGAAAAGGTCAGATCTATTCAACAACACATAAGAGCAGCTCAGAGTCGACAGAAAAGTTATGCTGAAAACCGAAGAAAAGACCTAGAGTTTGAAGTGGGTGATAAAGTGTTCTTACGAATATCTCCCTGGAAGGGGTTATGAGATTTGGAATGAAGGGGAAGTTGAGCCCTAGATATATCGGTCCTTTCGAAATACTGGATCGTGTTGGAAAGGTAGCTTACCGATTGGCGCTTCCACCGAATCTCTCT